>OZ057406.1:13975768-14624609 GCA_964056735.1 Allodiplogaster pararmata
CACCTCAGAAAAGAGTCTTGGCTTACTCTCCTCTCACCTCAGAAAAGAGTCATGGCTTACTCTCCTCTCACCTCAGAAAAGAGTCATGTCTTACTCTCCTCTCACCTCAGAAAAGAGTCATGTCTTACTCTCCTCTCACCTCAGAAAAGAGTCATGGCTTACTCTCCTCTCACCTCAGAAAAGAGTCATGGCTTACTCTCCTCTCACCTCAGAAAAGAGTCATGTCTTACTCTCCTCTCACCTCAGAAAAGAGTCATGGCTTACTCTCCTCTCACCTCAGAAAAGAGTCATGTCTTACTCTCCTCTCACCTCAGAAAAGAGTCATGGCTTACTCTCCTCTCACCTCAGAAAAGAGTCATGTCTTACTCTCCTCTCACCTCAGAAAAGA
This sequence comes from Allodiplogaster pararmata, assembly GCA_964056735.1. Classification (NCBI taxonomy): domain Eukaryota; kingdom Metazoa; phylum Nematoda; class Chromadorea; order Rhabditida; family Diplogasteridae; genus Allodiplogaster; species Allodiplogaster pararmata. The sequence goes on from OZ057406.1 coordinate 13,976,157, forward strand.
GTCATGGCTTACTCTCCTCTCACCTCAGAAAAGAGTCATGGCTTACTCTCCTCTCACCTCAGAAAAGAGTCATGTCTTACTCTCCTCTCACCTCAGAAAAGAGTCATGGCTTACTCTCCTCTCACCTCAGAAAAGAGTCATGTCTTACTCTCCTCTCACCTCAGAAAAGAGTCATGGCTTACTCTCCTCTCACCTCAGAAAAGAGTCATGTCTTACTCTCCTCTCACCTCAGAAAAGAGTCATGGCTTACTCTCCTCTCACCTCAGAAAAGAGTCATGGCTTACTCTCCTCTCACCTCAGAAAAGAGTCATGGCTTACTCTCCTCTCACCTCAGAAAAGAGTCATGTCTTACTCTCCTCTCACCTCAGAAAAGAGTCATGGCTTACTCTCCTCTCACCTCAGAAAAGAGTCATGTCTTACTCTCCTCTCACCTCAGAAAAGAGTCATGGCTTACTCTCCTCTCACCTCAGAAAAGAGTCATGGCTTACTCTCCTCTCACCTCAGAAAAGAGTCATGTCTTACTCTCCTCTCACCTCAGAAAAGAGTCATGGCTTACTCTCCTCTCACCTCAGAAAAGAGTCATGTCTTACTCTCCTCTCACCTCAGAAAAGAGTCATGGCTTACTCTCCTCTCACCTCAGAAAAGAGTCATGTCTTACTCTCCTCTCACCTCAGAAAAGAGTCATGGCTTACTCTCCTCTCACCTCAGAAAAGAGTCATGTCTTACTCTCCTCTCACCTCAGAAAAGAGTCATGGCTTACTCTCCTCTCACCTCAGAAAAGAGTCATGTCTTACTCTCCTCTCACCTCAGAAAAGAGTCATGGCTTACTCTCCTCTCACCTCAGAAAAGAGTCATGTCTTACTCTCCTCTCACCTCAGAAAAGAGTCATGGCTTACTCTCCTCTCACCTCAGAAAAGAGTCATGTCTTACTCTCCTCTCACCTCAGAAAAGAGTCATGGCTTACTCTCCTCTCACCTCAGAAAAGAGTCATGTCTTACTCTCCTCTCACCTCAGAAAAGAGTCATGGCTTACTCTCCTCTCACCTCAGAAAAGAGTCATGTCTTACTCTCCTCTCACCTCAGAAAAGAGTCATGGCTTACTCTCCTCTCACCTCAGAAAAGAGTCATGTCTTACTCTCCTCTCACCTCAGAAAAGAGTCATGGCTTACTCTCCTCTCACCTCAGAAAAGAGTCATGTCTTACTCTCCTCTCACCTCAGAAAAGAGTCATGTCTTACTCTCCTCTCACCTCAGAAAAGAGTCATGGCTTACTCTCCTCTCACCTCAGAAAAGAGTCATGTCTTACTCTCCTCTCACCTCAGAAAAGAGTCATGTCTTACTCTCCTCTCACCTCAGAAAAGAGTCATGTCTTACTCTCCTCTCACCTCAGAAAAGAGTCTTGGCTTACTCTCCTCTCACCTCAGAAAAGAGTCATGGCTTACTCTCCTCTCACCTCAGAAAAGAGTCATGTCTTACTCTCCTCTCACCTCAGAAAAGAGTCATGTCTTACTCTCCTCTCACCTCAGAAAAGAGTCATGTCTTACTCTCCTCTCACCTCAGAAAAGAGTCATGGCTTACTCTCCTCTCACCTCAGAAAAGAGTCATGGCTTACTCTCCTCTCACCTCAGAAAAGAGTCATGTCTTACTCTCCTCTCACATCAGAAAAGAGTCATGTCTTACTCTCCTCTCACCTCAGAAAAGAGTCATGTCTTACTCTCCTCTCACCTCAGAAAAGAGTCATGGCTTACTCTCCTCTCACCTCAGAAAAGAGTCATGGCTTACTCTCCTCTCACCTCAGAAAAGAGTCATGTCTTACTCTCCTCTCACATCAGAAAAGAGTCATGTCTTACTCTCCTCTCACCTCAGAAAAGAGTCATGGCTTACTCTCCTCTCACCTCAGAAAAGAGTCATGGCTTACTCTCCTCTCACCTCAGAAAAGAGTCATGTCTTACTCTCCTCTCACCTCAGAAAAGAGTCATGGCTTACTCTCCTCTCACCTCAGAAAAGAGTCATGGCTTACTCTCCTCTCACCTCAGAAAAGAGTCATGTCTTACTCTCCTCTCACATCAGAAAAGAGCAAGAGAAAATTTAATCAAATACGTCGTATTTGCACCTATTTTTTCATGAATTACTTTGCAACTTCGTAATTTTTTGTTTGCACTTGAAAATTAATTTTTTCTGAACTTTTCAAAAACAACGTATAAGATAGTGTGTTTCAGTTCACAAAGAGTAGAGTTTCTAGATTTAAATTCCAGGCCAGCTTGTTTCGCCAAAAAAATTGTACAATTCGTGCTGTGTGTAGCTTCGCCAAGTTTTTGTAACGGGTCTCCTAATTACTTGGTGCAGCAATGAAAACCATTGAAAGTGTAAGCCCAGTACTCTACTGTGCATCCGAGAAGACTTAATTGGAAAGGAACCGTTTGGAAAGATAAATTTACTCAACGTCACTGGTTTAAAACATACAGACGTATACAATTATATGAAATCGGATGTTTTCTTCACAAAGTTATTTTGAACCAAATAGTCAAAAAAATATTTTTTTAAATTTATTTCTCACCTCGTAATTATCGTTTAATGTATTATATTTTCTGAGAAGCGTGCTTTTTTCCAAAGTACTTTCTGAAGGTACTTGTTTGTAAATATCTATCCTGTACCTATATCAAATTCTGTTTTTTATCAAAAAAATTTTTCATACAATTTCATCTTTTTCGACGACGCTGGTTTGAGAACAGACTTTCTTGTTTTAATCACCGTATAACCTCAGCTTCGGAACTTTCCCTCAAGTAAATGATAATTATTCATTGTACTCCCCAAACACGCACCCGGGGCAGGCATCCTTTGTAAATTCATTCGTATCTACAGAGGTACAAATGATTGAACTATCGCACAGAAAAAAAGCTAGTCCGCCGGGCGGGATCGAACCCAGACCATCTCGACTCAAACCGGGAGCGCGTGTTACCATACATAGGGGTACATGTTGAATGCATGAAACAAGGAATGAATCTATCTCAGTTCTGGCGTCATTATGAGTTCAAAATCGAAAATACTAAGTTGTTTGACAAATGATTGAACTATCGCACAGAAAAAAGCCAGCCCACCGGGCGGAATCGAACCCAGACCATCTCGACTCAAACCGGGAGCACGTGTTACCATTACACCACGGGAACACATTGCTATTCCGTGCGATAGTGTTATATGAAAGGCTCCTATGCCTTGTTCTCTTAGTCACGCATGCTTATCAAGCGATTGCGTCATGAAATGTGTAACTGTGTAACTCAGCATTTGAAGACTAAGTTGTTTGTAGTAAGATTGTAGGATCTTTCGAGTTGCAACATACAAGTTAGATAAATTCGATCACTGCAGGAAACCGCGTTCGATGTTGTTGATCAGACAGGATGAGAGAGATACGGTGAGGAGAAACTAGAAACTTTTTTGATCTATGTTGTGAAAAAGTAAGTAGAATATTTTTGTAAAAGGACGAGTGTTGATGAAGTCGACGGTTAGCAAACTCAATATTGGTGATGCAAGTGTTAAATCAATACTTTCATGGTCTATTCACGACGTTGAAATACTACAATAAAGACTCAGTCAGAATGGGCAGAAACGAAGAGTTTTCTCCTCAATTACTCGAAACGAGAGAAAAAACTGCCGCAAACATAAATATACAGTATCCAGTCTTTACAGTATCCAGTCTTTTCGAAAAAACTCATTTCGTCGCCTTTTTGAACCATTGAAGAGTGTCGTTTGAAGTTAATGTTAATCATTTAAGAAAACTTTCCTGCTTTGAACAAATCTGATCATATTCTCATTTCCAAAATGTTCTCAGTTCGCTTACTAAGCTCGAAATACATAAATGTACAGGGTAATGGTTGAAATATTGAATGGGCATAAGCTTTCCACGGGGCGAAATCAAAGCAAGCCGTCTTTCCCACTCTCCTTAGAAGTGTAAGCACGTCAGAATTAGTGTACTAAAAAAGTTAGGTTATTCAAAGTTTATCATAGCCAGGCATCCTTCCCTTTAAAACTTCAAAACACAAAAAACTGCTTTCGAATGAAAAAGAACCAGAAAGAAGCTGTTGAAGAAAAGCTGTTTAGAAGAAAAGGAGAAGAATTCTCAACATCTTCTTTTGTCCCGGAGAACTTCGTGCAGGAGAAAACCTGGAAGTTTTAGTTCTCTGATTTTATAATACAAAGACTCGCCGCCGCAAGATTTGTGTGAGAATTTTTGAATACACAATTTAGAAGGATGAATTCAACTACGAACAACTACTTCATTTTTTTGCATATCTTTCCTCAAAAAAGAAATTATCTGGTATAATGCTAGTGGAACATACATATGCGTTTCTGCAAAAAAAAAATCTTTTTTCCAGAGAGGTGAATTGATTCTTCTTCGTGAATTCGTCATGAAAAAATGAGCGGAAAGTTTTCGAATTTTTATATTTATATATTTTCTTTTTATTTTATAATTTATCCTGGGAAGCCTTCGGAACGATTCTTAGGATAAATTTTAAGCACGGAAAGCCATCTAGTTGCAGTCGTCAAAACTCATTGACAGTTTTCGGAAATTAGCGCAGAGAGATTCATCATGCATTCATATGTTAATAAACGGTGTAAAGCGGAATGTGGAATTGGTTTTAGAAATGAGCTGCTGACTCTTTCGGCTTAGATTAAGTAGGTGTGTAGATTAAGTAGGCTTAGATTAAGTAGGTGTGTAGATTAAGTAGGCTTAGATTAAGTAGGTGTGTATGCATACTTATATCGAAAGTCGGTGTTGTTTCTATTTAAAGAGTTGGTCCTGGAATGGCGTGTATGAGTTCAGCATCGTTATTTATTTATATTTGATTACATACCAGAAGTCGTAATTACATAAACTCAGTAAACACTTCCGAAGAAATGTTTTCGAGGAAAATACAGTTAGCCAACAACTCGATAAAAGTTAAAATATATATCAGGAAGAAAATAGTTTTCGTATAAAACGAGTGGCACGTGACACCGATTTTGATAATTTTCAAAGGAAAGCTCTTTAAATTTTTTCTTCAAAAAATGTTCATACACATAGTACTTTAAATAGAAAGAACCCCATCTGAGCGACAGGAGAAGTAAAAAATTCAGATGGCCTGTCTTAGTCTCAATCCGCCTCTGATAATCGAAAATCTGAGAAGAATTCAACCACATGGTGTTAAAGTTACCTTCCATAGCTTCTCGCCCATTTTACTGGGAAAAATAGGAAGTCGGTGTTCAATAAGGAAATGCGTTGAATGCCGAGATATGTTCATACATATGAAAGCAGTTTTTTTTATTTCAAAAAAAGAGAAAAAGAGAAAGGGGGACAATAAAGGAAGAACGTGAAAGAGAAAAGAGGGAAAAGAAGGTGAGGAGAGTGTTGAGTTACAAAGGCAAGATTGGTTATGTGAAAAAGCACTACGGGCCAAAGTTTAATTCCGTAGGACGGTAGACGAGAAAGTCCTAGAATTGAATTACGTTTCTTTTCAAGGAAAAATAATTTGGTTTTAGTTATCTAGCGGCCATATAAAGTTCATGGTGGGAAAAGGTATAATATTAAAACCAAAAAACTGTAGAGAAATAGAAAAAAGGAAATAGACGAAGTCAAAAAGAGATAGAGAGGAGAGAAATAGAAAGGGAGAAAGATATAGAAAGATAGACAAGAATGCGAGTTTGAGATAAAAGAGAGAGGCAGGCTGATAACTGCATAGAAGCGAGCTCAAGATGATATTCACTAAGTAAAGGCAACTGCAAAAATCTATTCTCACATTAGTATAACGAATTCATGTTCATACACGAAGATTCGAATGATGAGAAAAAAACCATTGGAATGGGAGCACTAAAATTCAAATGATCAAAGTTCGCGATGGCGAAAACATTATGTTAGTACATATGTAGGAGAAATGTCTTCTGGTTCATGATCAGCTAGCAGAATATTGGCCGTTGTTGATGGCTTGAGAAATGCGTCCGCTTTCTGTGTATACATATGTATATATTTGTTCTGATGAGAAGGCGCATAGGTCCGAAATTAGTAGAGAGGGATAGAGGTGATAGCGGTATTAATTAATATGGAGAGAGAGAAAGGTAATGAGAGAGAGAGAAAGAGAGAGAGACAGTAAGAAAAAATTATATAGAGAGACGGAGAAAAAGAGAGAACGAAAGAGAAATTATGTTAGTAAGAGTGAGAGTATGAGAAAAAAAGAAACTAACGAGAATTGTGAGAAAAAAAGTTAAGAGACAGAAAAAGAAGAAACCGAATTGAGATATTCAGAAAAGATTGAAAGAGACTAAAAAAAGAAAAGAAGCCTGAGAGGACACAATAGTAGAGTAAGAGGCCTGAGAGGACACAATAGTAGAGTAAGAGGCCTGAGAGGACACAATAGTAGAGTAAGAGGCCTGAGAGGACACAATAGTAGAGTAAGAGGCCTGAGAGGACACAATAGTAGAGTAAGAGCTAGAAACATGGATGAATGTTTTGATGATGAAGGCGAAACTAATCCACATTTCGGTACTTTCTTTCTTCACAGTCACATTGGCTCTTCCTCTACATTTTAACATTTGTTTCTCTCTCTCTATCTTTCGCCTTTTCCCTTTCTCTCTTTCTCCTCCTCGCTCTATGTTTCTTTTTGTTTCTCTATCTCTCCATTCCTTACTTTTCTCTCTGTTTTTTTTTTTGTTTTTCTGCCTTCTTGAGCTCCTTCTTGAGTTGTTATCGTTGAAATTCCTCTTTTTTCTGCTTTTTCTTTTCGTCTGGTGTCTCTTCTTTTCTGACTCTAAATCATTTTTTATTCTTCTTTTTCCATTCATTGTTGTCATTCAAAATAGCAACAATGTTTGACTACAAGTGGTTTTAAGACGAGGGATTACTTGTGAGAAAGTGAAAAGTGACTTAGAAGTGAAGGGATATGATAGATGAATAAAGGAATGTCTTCTCTTAGACAAATCATGATTCGGCTGGCACATTCCAGTTCAGCTCTGGTCTTCAACTAAGCGAAGCTGACATTATTCCGTGCACATAAACAATATAATTTTACTCTTATTTCTTTACAATTGTACTCTCTGGACACTCACTGATGAGCCCCACCCAGAGAGTGCAGAGGTCTTTCTGAGCGGGGGCGAAACAGACTTCTGCAATTTCTACTTTGCAGTAACATTTCACTTTTCCTTTGTGCTTAGAAATATTTTTCACATGTTTATTCATCTTAATTATTATATTAACTATAACTCATTTTTCTCTTTGTCACCTTTACTATAATATATATGTATATAAAAAGATACAATTAAGACAGTGTTTAGAAAATAAACATGGACTGATACGAAAAACATTCCAGGTTCTCAATACTTAGTGCTGGTGGGAATTTTGTCTTCTACATATCGACTTATATATTTTCTAACTAATTATGAAATGCAAAAAAAAACAAGACTGGTTCTACTTCCGGAACGATTGCACATAAAAGAAAGCGTTGTAGTCTTGAAGGAGAAACGGAGAGAGAGAGAGAAAGAGAGAGAAAGAGAGTGAGAGAGAAAGAGAGAGAGAAATAAAGAGAGAGAGTGAGAGAGAAAGAGAGAGAGTAGCGATTTTTAATTTTTCCGAAAACCATTACTATAATTCGGTCTCATCTTTTCAGAGCTGCGAGGCATCTCTCGGACCGCCTCAGCCCCCCCCCCTCTAAGTACCATTTAACTCTTTTTTAACCGCTACTTCATCGCGGGGTCGTCAACCCTAATTATTACTCGAAAAGAAAAAAATAATACAACTGTTTATGAAGTAATCTCCTTTGGAGCTGCTGACCAGCCAATACCTAGCCAAGGCCAGAATGCAAGAGTATCACCCATCCCATAACCCCACCCTCCGACAACGACCACCAAGAGCCATCCGCAGACACGTGATGAACATGGACCTCAGTCTGGGGGATAGTGACTGTAAAACAACTCTTAGAAATCTGCACACAGAAGCCGTTAGGAAATTTATTAGAAACTGTGAACCAAACACAGTCCTAGGATTCGAACCACCCATGGTCCATAAGTCTACTAGGTTACTTGACAGGGAACAACAGGTTACCCTATCGCAACTTAGAAGTGGTTACTCGAGCACGTTAAATAGTTACCTTCATAGGATTGGTGCCACTGATTCTCCTCTCTGTCCTTCATGTAGAGAGGCAGATCATACTAGTGTTCACTTGTTTAACTGCCGTTGTAACCCCACTAGACTTAAACCTCTAGACCTATGGTATAGACCTGTCGATGTTGCAGATTTCCTAGCCCAATGAATGCTGTTTTCATTGCCAGTCTACATAGTTATTTGCTGTTCTTGTTGTTGTCTTTGTAGGTTGGATTGTTGAATAATATGGATGGAAGGATGGAATCAGTTATTTTTTAAAAAAGCCAGAGCCCGAAACCAAAAAAAAAAAAAGGCGAAAAGAAAAGAGGCAAAAAAAAGTGAATGAGAGAGAGAAAGAGAGAAGTGAGTGAGTGTGACTGTGTGCTTAAGCTTTTACCGAGAGCTCGTGGACCCCCCTTTCAACGTCAAAGGAACCGCACGGGCAACAATCATCATCATGAAGTAATCTCAGAGTAACAATGTTTGTAACCCCGCTGAAATACTGGTTTCCTTGACCCAGAGAATTTTTGAAATCCTGTTTTCAAGCAGGGTTTCGCGATTTAGATGAAAAAGTTCAAGTTATAGCTACGCTAATTCAGATCAGATCAGATAAAACGCTTCATCCCAGGGGTTAAATGGAGCCGCCCAATTTGGGTTTGCATGTATCCGCCGCTCAAAGTTTGGAGGAAAAAAGAAGTGGATGAAGGAAAAGGGTAAGAAAAGAGAGGAAGTTTTTTGTCAATAGTGTGTGTACATGTATCCGCCGACGGGAGCGATCCGGTCACTATTTAACCCCTGCTTCATCCATGTCAAACACATGAAAGCCTCAAAAATATTCAAGAATGTCATTTGTAAAAATCTCAAGTTGTTGATAAAAAAAGATCTGGGGCCGTATGCACGTACCATTTTTTGTGGGAAATGATTAAGAAAATAGTGTCAAGTGTTCTAGGATAACACTGTTTTTTTCATCATTTACCACCAAAAATGGTACGTGCATACGGCCCCTGAAGCTGTTGATGTGGTTCGGACGATATTCTTTAAAATCTTCCATTCCTGCCATGAGCCGGGATCTACCTACATGCATACATTTCTTGTCAGTCCTACAATAAGAAGGATCCAGAAAGATAAAAAAGTCTACCACTCCTTGCCTTGCGAGATGAACAAGATCAAATGTTGCTGATTGGGCACCTAATTACTTCGTCTGGTAGGCGCGTCGCCGCCCCCTTCGCGTCGCGGCTTTTGTTCATTTTTTTTTAGAAAGAGATTTTATTAATTAAAACTCCCTTCCCCCTTTCTCCTTAGGGCCCCCTTCCCCCTCCCTAGGGCCCCTAACCCCCTTGCTTAGGTAGGGCCCTCTTCCTCCCGACTTCCCCTCTAGGGCCCCCTCCCTTCCCTGCTTAGGTAAACCCCTTCCCCCATTTCCTTTCCCCAAAATTTATAAAGATTTCTCAAGAGTATTTTCAGTCTTGTTTTGCCGGCACAATGTTACATAAGGGGGGGGCGCACTTTACTTGGGGGGGGGGGCTTGTTGACAAATTTAGTCATTTTATTGACAAAGAATTGATAATATAAGAAATTTTCTCATGTGCTCTCGTTAGCCTAATCCGTACGGCCTCGTTAGCGTAACTTTCGCCTAAGCTTAAGGGAAAAAACTGAATAATAGCTGAAAACAGCTAAGCCAATTTAGTCAGTTAGACTGGATAAAACCAAAATATTGTGGCTAAATGTTCTATGCGGCCTCGTTATAATACATTTTTACCTAAGCCTAAGCGAAAAAATTAATGAAAAGTAACCTGCCCATCCCCCAAGTAAAGTGCGCCCCCCGCAAGTAAAGTGCGCCCCCCAGTAACAAAGTGCCGTTCTGCAAATATTCAAGGTCAGTGTGCTTTTTTTTCGACCGCTCAAGTCGTGAGACCTCCACCAGTCTTATCTGAATTTTCCAGTGCTTATCAGACATAAGCTAGCGTATTTCTTCAATCTTTATTCCAAATTGCATACTAGTCTTACAAGGATGGTGTGCAAAGTGGATAACTGTCACATAAGTGATATCAGTTAAGGTAATACATACAAGCAAGCAAAAAAACTGCATAATAAAGTTTTTTTTTAACAAACTTCTTCTTAGGTCTGATCCTCAAAATGACGTCGTCGATTCATTACAAGTTCGGTGCTTCATTGTACTACAGGACTCTACAGTTCGATGGTCTCAGTATATCAGTCAAGGACTGCAAAAGAGAAATTTGTCTTGAAGAGAAGATCAAAGCCGAGTCGTTCGATCTCAAGCTCGATGTCAGTTTTCATCGTTTTTTACTCTCAGAACATCTGAATTCAATTCGATAAAAATCATAGCTATTTCTAAGCGCTCCTCTAGATTTTTTTTACAGAATGCTCACACGAAACGGAGTTACACCGGAGACGAAACACTGATTCCGAGAAACTCCTCGATCATAGTGATGCGTGTTCCTCGTGAAAATGCAGAAAAACTGCCCAAAATACAGTAAGTTTTTTCTTTTTTCTTGATATTATCAAAGTTTTGTTCAAAAATCGCTGAAGTTAATTTGAGTTTATTTTTGCAGAGGTGCGAACTCAGGTTTAGTCTCTCGAGGAGTCACAGTAGTGGCTTCACAATCGCCTTCTCGCGTTGACTCGGTTGGTTTTACACACTCTGTTGTTTCTTAGCACCCGCCCAACTTTTTTCGTGCGCATAGTTTTTAGAAATTTCTGGGTTCAACTTTCAATTTTTCCAATGCTTTAGACGTTCCCTACGAAAAACCCGAGATTTTTTTTTACAAGCGCATAGATTTCAATGTTTTGGGTTTTTGAAAAGCGCATAGATTTTTTTACCCGTAGTGTGGGTCAGTGAAACACCCTTCCGGTCAGGCCGTTGATTGCTCATGTGAATTTTTCCGGTCAGGCCGGAGGTTGCTCTTGTGATTTTCCGGTCAGGCCGGTAGTCGCTCATGTGAAATATTCCGGTCAAGCCGGTGGTCGCTCATGCGAATTTTTCCGGTCAGGCCGGTGGTAGAGGGCTGTCACGCAGTCGCTAACTACTTGATAATGAGTCGAGGCATCCCGATCCGTGATGGAGGTGTTGGCACATCGCCAAAAGCTACTATTTCATAACAAAAATAAATAAAAAACCACGAAGGATTTCTTTTATATGAAATCAGTACGGCTGTCAAGCGGCCAAACATTGTTTCAAATAATAAGAAGCAAGGGTAGAGAAAAGAGAGACTTTTTGTCACCCGCTCCTATGAAGGGTCGGTTTTCAGATTTTTCTAGGGTGCTTGGCAGCTATGGCTTTCGTTGTAGATTGAAAACGCAAATGTTGATAATTTCAGTCAACTTTCGATCAACTGACAGAATCGGAGAGTTCCATTCTGCTTCCGAAAGAGACATATAAGTAAGCTGGGGTTTTAAAGTTTTACGACAGAAACCCGCTCATAGTGATAAAATAAATCTGATTTTTTTTCTATAGAAAGGCGGCGGATTTGAAAATAATTCTAAATCGGTTTGAAAATTCGATAAGGGCCGTTTTTCACTTTTTTGTTTGGAGAATGCGCACTGTTTTGCTCACCGACCGTTTTTTACCGTAAAAAAGTAGGCACTTTTTTACTTCTTCTGGTACTCGCGTCGCAGCCCCCTTCGCGTCGCTTAAACCGGATTGAACCGTGGAATTAAAAATATTTTTACATTAAAAAAACGCTTAGGCTTAGGAAAAGTTTACGCTAACGAGGCCGAACGGTTTAGCTAACGAGGCCGAACGGCTTAGCTAACGAGGCCGAACGGCTTAGCTAACGAGGCCGTACGGCTTAGCTAACGAGGCCGAGGGCCGCGACGCGAGTACCAGACGAAGTAAAAAAGTACCAAAAAGTAAAACTAATTTGCTCACCTACAGTCAGAAACATACGAGTTTTTTGAATTTTTTTTGCGGGAGCTCCCTGATTAGTAATTTTTATGAACGCTGTGACTGTCCAAATGGAGCAACTTATTGCATTTTGAAAGAAGATGATGCATTTTTTGTACTCTCGGCATTGCGAGCGGTTGTACCTTGTGCTTCGGCCTGCGAAACCAACTTTTGGTTAAAGGTCAGTTATGGAACATGGTTATCGACGGAAGCGCCGTTTTTCGCGTCAGTCCCGCAGTGCATCCAGAGAGCGAATCGCCAGCGAACGCGAGCACTTGTGAGTTCAAACGAGATTTACAACCGTTAAGGATGGGATTTCGAAGTAATTTTTAGGCATTACTACAATTAATTTTTAGGCAATTCAAGATAAAGGTTGACTGAAAGTTCTGATCAGATTCTTAGCCTTCATTCAACACAAAAATTGAATGGTTGGTTTCCAGTGTCTCCACTAAAGACTTGAGTGTCTCCAGTGAAGCCTCGCCTAAGTTAATTCTCCTTCATATCCGTGTATTATAAAATGATTATCCCACGCTTCTACTATATTATTAGACTTCTCTCTAATTCTTGTTTAAACCTTTTTTCTTCATTCATTTGAATTAGAATAAACTGAATGATAGCATCAGCAACTTCCTGGTTTCTTAAGTTAGTAAATTCATAGGTACAATTTATGGAGAATATGGACCCTGCTTCGAGGCGGGAACAAGCGCGAGGAAGAAAAAGAATTTATGGAGTAAAGGATATATATATATACATGCCAAAAAACTGGCTTCGAATGCACCGCCGCCGAGATACAAAAGTGAACGATTTAATTTAATTTAATTTCTTTATCGTGGCAGGGGTGAGGTGAGGGCAAAGGGAGGTATTGGACTGAAGTAAGATTGAAGTAAGAAGCAAGAACTGATGAAGTAAGAAGTAACGATTGAAGTAAGCGAACGCTCAAGTATCTCTACTCCAACCCTAATTCCTAACCAAAGATGAGTAAAGCTGCGCTGTTGTTCAAGCACTTTTCTAAAAAAAAACATCTCACTTCCTACCTGTTTTTTTTCATTTTAGAAAAAGTGGCAGAAGTTTTGTGAAGTGTCAATAACTAATAATATTCAAATAGACATGGATAGACGCATTCAATTCAGTCTGTAAACTGAAAATTTTTTTGAAGAAGTTGGTATTTGATAACTTTCCATAACTCACCTGCAACTGCCAAAATTTTTACTTTGATCTCGTTCCTAATGCCTCGTCAGGTTACACACCTTGACCGGCGATGGAATCAAATTGTGGTCCCGCTAATTTTTCGTTTTTTTTTCAATCGAATAAAAAGTTAATTGACCTACTCAGCAATAAAAACAAATGCGGAAAATTTTTTTAATTTCTTATTTTTACAAAAAAAAATTTTTGGCCTAAATTTTGGGAAAGGAAAGGGGGGAGGGGGGGGGGGTTTACCTAAGCAGGAAAGGGAGGGGGGCCCTAAAGGGGGAAGGGAGAGGGCCCTACCTAAGCAAGGGGGTAGGGGCCTAGGAAAGAAGGGGGGCCCTAAGGAGAAAGGGGGGAAGGGAGTTTCCGTGAATAAAATCTCTTCCTGAGTAAAAAAAATTAGAAAAACTTTTTATGTAAAAATAAAGAAAAAAATTTTTTTCCGCACATGTTTGTATTGCTTAGTAGGTCATGAGAAGCCAATTAACACTTTATTCGATTGAAGAAAAAACGAAAATGAGCGGGACCACAATTTGATACCTTCGCCACCTTGACCTAAGCCAGAGCGAAAAACAGTATGAAAAAACTTAAATTTAAATTTCACTACAAAAAATTCAAAAGTTGCCTGAATTTTGTAGTCCACTCACCTTACTTTGTGAATTGCCATTTCGGCTCTTATTTTTTCACAGGGATACCGAAGACGCAACCATTGGAGTACTAGACGAAAAAATGCCTTTAAACGCTCCGGTTTTAAAAATTTTCTTCCTAGGTGATAATTTTGAGTATCAGAGACCCCGGTTCTTGAGAAAAAAGAATTTTTTTACTAAAAAGTTATTTTTACATCAAAAAGTTATTTTCACATTAAAAAATTATTTTTAGTTTAAAAAGTTAGTTTACATTTTCTAAAAACGCTTAAACTTAGTAAAAGTTAACGCTAACGAGTCCGTAAGGCTCAGGCTAACGACCGTATCAACAAAAAAAAATGCAAATCTGCACTGTCTGGCGTCTAGTATGCCCGTGAGTATATAAGAGCCGCCATTTCCAACTGGCTGCGTTATGTGATGAAGTGAAACTTTGTATGGCTGAGATTGCTAATATCTGTTAGGTTCTCTAAAACATTTTTCACTTCAGCACATCAACAGCGGACGTTGAAGCAATTATGTATAACATTTTTGAGCAAAGCTTTGTAAAAAAAATAAATAAGCTTACGATTCCCAATGATAACTAAAAGTTGATTTAATGAAAATTTCTCTGATGAAAAAATCTTAATTTTTAGCTCTTCAAGTGCCTTTGAGCAAATAAGGCACTTGGACGAACTTTCTGCAAACTTCGGTGAGTCTTTTTTTCACATCACGGGTTACTCATATGAAGCCAGTATTCCAATTCAACTTATTGATTTACTCAACCTCCTAAAATGGTTCCGTCAAGCAGTTCTTTTGAGCTACAGCATTGAAAAAGATATTTTAAGTGTAAAAAGTTCCATACAAATCTTATTCAAGTTTTTGAGTATACGTTAGTTGCAAATAGAAAAGAAAGCGAACTGCTAAGTTTTTTTATTCGAAAATATAAGTGTTACTTATGTTAATGGCATAATTATTGAATTGTCAAAATTAATTTAAACTTTGGTGCAGATGCAATTTGCCTCTCGGATGATCTCTCGGATGTTGTCTTCGAGGTGGAAGGGCAGCACGTCCGGGCGCATCGAATTGTGCTGGCTGCACGCAGCGATTACTTCAGGTAGATCTTCTATGAATAATTTTTCAGAAGAATTTGGAGCATACTGCTTACCAGAAATCGGATGCAGTTTAAGAAGAAAAAAAATATATGTTTAAAAAAACTACCCTTCTTCGAGCGAGGTTGTCTGGGATAATAAGAACCGAGCTAGATAGATGCAGGGGTTTTTTTTAGTGTGCAAGAAAAAGGTACAAACGCCCGCCAAAAGCGGAAATAAAGTTTTTTTCACAAAAGGGCCCCCTTATCATAAAAAAACCAAAGCCCTCGAAAAAAAATTTGTTTTACATAAGGGTCCCCTCTTATGTAAATCATAAGGGGTCCCCCTTATAATTTGGAAAACAGAGGCCCGCCGACAGAAGGTCTGGCATGACTATTTAACCCCTGGCTAGAGGTGAAGAGCAAAAAATAAAGAGAGTTTCTGGACTCACCCGCTCTTGTAGTTTCTTCGGAGCGTGATGCTTCCGGAGAAGGTTGTTGATGTCCTTTGCAGTCTGTAGACTGTCGTGCTGCACCGCGTGAAGGCGGACATCGTTGTAGCACAAACTTCGCAAAGAAATGGCTAGCATCGTACCTCAGAGGACGAACGAGCCGTACATCCTTTCGCGACGTCCTCTCAAGCTCATCCCTGATCAGAAGCGGAGTCCCTCAAGGCAGCGCACTCTCACCGCTTCTTTTCAATTTATATCTAGGCGATCTTCCGAACAACGATCCAAACATCAAAATCGTCTCTTATGCTGATGATATAACGCTATGGCCGTCAGATCCGAGCATTTCCACTGCCTTGCTACACATACGATCCGGTCTCCAACACATCGAAAAGTTCATCCACGATCGTGGACTATCGATTTCTCCTGCCAAAAGCCAGCTTCTACTCTTCACACCTTACAGCAAAGAGTACAAGACTATCCTAGATGTCTCGATCGGAGGTCAGAGCGTACCCACCGTGAATAACGCCAAAATCCTTGGAGTTACATATGATTCTATGTTCACATTCTGTCATCATGCGAAAGACATAGCAGGCCGAATGTCGCAACGTAACAATGTACTGAAGGCGCTAGCCGGCAGTACATGGGGCAACCAAAAGGAGACACTCCGTCTCACGTACAAAGCCATTTGCCAATCCATATACAGCTACGCAGCTCCAGCCTGGGCCAGCTTTCTCTCCTCCTCAGCACATACCAAAATTCAAAGAGGACAGAACAAGCGTATCGTAACAGGAAACCATCAAATGGCCAGCGTCGACCACATACATGCTGAAGCTAAAGTTATGAGATAGAAATCGCACCTTCACATGCTATCAGCCCAATACTTGGCAAGGACGTGGAGCCAAACTCACTTCCATCATGGATTATTTCTCCAAGGACCCCCACCACGCAACATGAAAGCTGATCTTTACATCGTATGCAGAAGCACTGTTGAAAGAGCCCTGTCGGAAACAGCAGAGAAGAACAACGGGAAAAGCGTCGCCAACCGAGTCCACACAAACATGGTCTCAGAAGAAAAGGAAACCATCCAAGGTCCTGTCATACTGGGCGGCCGACCACCACCGGACATAAATGAAGAAGAACCTCTCCAGAAACGCCCGCTGCACGCTGAGCCAACTCCGCTCAGGCTACAGCAGGTACACCAACCACTACTTCCACCGGATCGATGACTCGATAACTGACTACTGCCCAGACTGTCTCAATGGACCTCACGACGTGGCCCATCTCTTCAAATGCGCTAGACGTCCTACAAGACTCACGTTGGAAGATCGCTGGATGAAACCAAAAGAATTAGCCTCATTTCTGAGACTATTGTGAAGGAAAGAAGAAGAGATGAATTTAAAAAATAAAAAAGAGAGGAGAGAGAGAGGGAGAGAGCGGCTCTCCATAGCAAACTCTCTTCGACGCGAGACGTTTGCCGGCAACAACAACAACAACAACTCACCCGCTCAGATAAAGTTGTTTTATGATGGAGAACACCGTGTTCAAGGGTTTTATATTGCGCCTTAATAATAAAAATGCCCGCCACTCTGTTTTTCAAGAGCTTTGAAAGAAGTCTAATTGAGAACGAATTATATGTTTTTAAAGTTCTTTTTTGGAAGAAATTACAAACAAAGAATGCCTAGAATACAGTATGTATATAGTTTTGTGAGCAGGTATAATATAGTCACCTGCCACTCCTATGCGGCGGATATGTACATGCAGAGGTAAAATGTCTTAATTTCTCGCAAGGTCGAAAAAATTTCACTAAAAAAGAATGTTACTGGATGCTGGAGCAGAAGAGATAGCAACTACTATCACGAGAGGAGAATCTGAGTTCAATTCTTTTCGAGTTGAGTGGCGGATACTTACATACACCCATTTGGACGGACACATAATATCCCCCCTGTTTGTGAGTGATCCCCAAACTAGCGAATAGATTCTGCCCGCCGGTTCCATATATTTTTTTATATACAGTGCGTGGCATAACTTTGAGCTCACCACCAAATTGCAAGTTTTCCGATGTTTTATAAGGCGCAACAAAAAATACAAAATGCCATAGAATAGACCACTCAAGTGAATAATATTCACCACAAAAGTGCCGTACTCCGCTCAAAAAAACCTTTTTTACTCAAAATAACGGAAAATGTGGTGTGGCATAACTTTGAGCTCATTTGAAAAACTCCTAAGAAACAAACAAAATAAAACTAATTAGTAATCGATAGCTGCACCCTTTCTGATCATAAGCTGGACAATTCTGTTATCCATAGAATCTGACAACTTTTGAAGGTAAGAAACAGGCAAAGAAGACCATTCTTGCTCAATGGAACTTTTAAGCTCAGCGATTGTGGAGTACTGCTTTCCTCCATCATATACACGTCTAGCTAACAACCCCCAGATATTTTCTATTGGGTTACAATCAGGGGAAACAGCTGGCCATTCTAAAACGGGTATATTTTTCGACAAAAGGAACGATTTTGTAGAGGTGCTTGTGTGTATGGATGCATTATCATGCTTTAAAATCATGGAATTGTTAACTGGGCTACGGAAAAACGGTACCAAATCGTGTGCGAGTACTTCCTGATACTCATCCGAGTTCATTCGCATGGAAGGAAACTGCAGAGGGGGGGTTCCGCCGGCGTGAAACGCACCCCAAGACATGAGACTACCGCCTCTATGTCCACGGCGACTGAAGAGCAGCGGGTCCTTGAAGAGCAAGAGATCAGATCATGCCAATACGAGTGTTGGCCGTCACATCCGTCCAGATTCCACTTCTTTTCGTCGGACCAGACCACCTGCACCGAGGAATGTTTTTTATCAATAGCCAAATAATGTCATGATTCTCACCTTACTCCAGTCACGTTTGTGCTCTCTGGTTGCGAATTCCAGGCGTCGAGTTTTATGATTCTCTGTCAATCGAGGTGCCGGCTTCATTTTATTGTTGACAAAGTGTCCAGTTTCCGAAAGAATGCGACGAACCGTCCTCTTAGAAGCTGGAACACCTGCTTCGGCTGCGATCTGCTTCAGTGACATGGCAGCATTTGACGCTTTCTTCGCGATTGCGCGTCGATCCCGAGTCGAAAACTTTCGTGGTCGCCCACCCTTCTTCTGTGCAGTCGTCTTCAGTCGACCAGAGACGTAATTATTCACACAATTAGGGCTCCGACTATTCGCCAATAACACGGTCTATTTTCCCCTTTTCGACTTGAGAAAGTTGCGTTGCACTCGGCATTTATCTGCAAAAACAAAACTTTTTTTTGAAAATTAAAAAAATTAATAAAAAAAACATCTGAAATGAGCTTTTTAAAAAGTGAGCTCATAGTTATGCCATAGTCGATTTTACGGTTTTTGGCGGGAAATGCTCCATTCAAACTATATTACGGTTGTCAAGTGGGTCATATTATTTATTTGCGTGGTCAACTCCATGGCTGTTTGTTTTTTTGTTGCGCCTTCTAAAACATCGGAAAATGTTCAATTTGTGGGTGAACTCAAAATTATGCCCCGCACTGTAGTGTGTGTTAGAAAGAAGCTCCAAGGCATGTTCTGATATTGATTTTTTTCATGCGAAGTTCGAACCCGCTGTTTTTTTAGAAGATTCAATTAAAATAATAGTAGAATGTTAAGGGCGATGCTGTTTGGAGGAATGCGTGAGCAGCGAGAAGAAGTCATTTCTCTGCGGGAAACTCCACTTCTTCCCTTCCAAAAGCTACTCAAGTATATTCAATCAAGTAATTCGAAAAATTGTCCAAGTAGAATTGAGATTGCCCCGATGGCGTATGTGGGGCCTCTCCCGCAGGCGGATGGGAGACTTGGTGGCTTTGCCATGGCTGACCAAAGAGGGGCTTAGGCTAGTGAGCGTCGCGGGTGGGTGTGGGAACTGGGCAGCCCACATCCTATAAAATGCTCGCTCACTGTTATCTCACTGGCCTAAGGGACACGGTCAAGAGGCGTGTCCAAAAAATAACTTCTAGCCCACATAGCCCAAAATCCCGGGTTATGTGGCCCAAAGGGTCGTAAACGGACGTCAGGCTGAACTATCGACTTGGATGTTCGTGCGACAAGCCGGTCTATGAAGAAACCGTCGCATCCCCCCAAGATGCACCATCAGAGTAACCCGAATGCTAGGGCGTCCCCTTCAAGCGACGCGCGTCGAATCCCGATCGACGTGAGAAATATGCGAGGGTCTTCGAGGAATAATAGGCCGCGTCCTCGATTTAATCAAATAGCAGTGCCTACATGTCTCCGACTAGCTACCTTGAACGTCGGAAGTCTCTCTGGGAAGTCCATGGAAGTCTGTGACATGCTGGCAAAAAGAAGAGTACATCTGGCATGCCTCCAGGAAACTAGGTGGAAAGGAGGGAAAGCAAAGCAGCTCGACGGGAGGTATAAGCTGTGGTACTCGGGCATTACTTCATCAGCGGCCCGCAATGGCGTCGGAATTATCGCTGCCTCCTACCTTGCCACATCCGTCACGGAAGTTTGTCGAATCTCAGATCGTTTGATGTCCATCTCTTTGGAATGCAATGGCAAACTCTTCAAAATAGTCAGTGCTTACGCACCGCAGGCAGGATGCAGCGACTCCGAGAAAGACGGGTTTTGGGAAGACTTCGATGACGTCATCAGAAAATGCTCTCCGGAAGAAACTCTCATGATCGGAGGAGACTTGAACGGGCACGTAGGAAGAAGATGCGAAGCCCATAAGAGAGCTCATGGAGGCAACGGCTATGGTTTGCCGAACGCAGAAGGAGAGCGAATCTTGAGTTTTGCCGAAGAGCACGATCTTTCCATCTGCAATACCTTCTTCTGCAAACGAGAGTCTCACCTCACCACGTATTGCAGTGGTGGAAGGAAAACCAAAATCGACTTCTGGATGACGCAAAGAACCAATCTGAGACTCATCACTGATTGCAAGGTGATTCCGAGCGATAACGTCTCCTCGCAGCACCATCCAGTTATAATCGATCTCCGATTTTCCCAGAAGCAATGCAACGTAAAGCCTCTGAACGAAGTTTCTCGGATAAAATGGTGGAAGGTACGTGACAACAAGGTTCGCTTCATGCATCAGCTTCTTCTCGCCCTATCCCCGGACACTCTCCAAAAAACGTTCCCTGACTCCATTGAGGAGCACTGGAGGTTCGTTCGAGACAAGATGAAGGCTGTAGGAGAAGTCACTCTGGGCTTAACAAAACCAGGTCGCAAACGCATTGTAGACAAGGAGACATGGTGGTGGAACGAAGACGTTCAAACTGCAGTCAAGGAGAAGAAAGTGGCTCTCAAGCAATGGAAACTATCCGGAACCGAAGCTGACCGAGCTCTGTACCTATGTATGAAGAGAGAAGCTAAGAGAGCCGTAGCGAAGGCACGCTCCGCAGCCATCCAAGAAATCTACAGTAAGCTCGACACGCCTCAAGGGGAGAAGGAAATTTTCCGGATTTGCAAAGCACGAGCCACAGCAGCAAAAGACCTTTCTCACGTGCGGACAATCAAGAACCGGGACGGCATACTCCTCCGATCCAATGTCGAAATTTGTCAGCGATGGAGAGAACACTTCGAGGAAATCTCGAACATCGAGTTCGACCACCCTCCCATCCCGCTGTCCCTACCAGTAGAAGGACCAGTTCCCACCATCTCAGAGATTGAAGTAAGAGAAGCCCTTCAGAAAATGAAGCACGGAAAGGCATGTGGGCCAGATGATCTTGCCGCCTCTGCATGGAGACTCGCAGGTGATTGTGGACTTTTCCATCTCTTCATTGATGTCGATTTGTCTTACGAATATCATATTGAACATGTTACAAGACGAGCAATGAGATTAGTCTACGCTTTGTTTCGGTCATTATGCATCAAAAGTCCATTAGCATATATTCGTTGCTACAAATCTTTCATTGTTCCTTTACTAGACTTCGGCTCTGTCATTTGGTCTCCGTACAAAAAGAATCTCATCAGAAAAATTGAGCATGTCCAGCATATTTTCACACGATTACTATGCATTCGATGCTCTTACAATCGAGAATCTCTGCAAACCCGACCTTCCTACAAGTATAGACTTGAAAGCTTCCAATTAGATACTTTATTGTCGCGTAGAACTAAGACAGATATCATCTTCTCTTATAAAATACTGAATGGATTAATTGATATTCCAGTTAGTAAAATGTATAGGCTTAAGCCTTGTAATGGTCGTACTTCTAAGTATTCATTTCACATTTCCCGTAGGCGTAGACTACCATTATTCAATTCTTTCGCTTTTCGTTCCGCTAGATATTATTGTAAGCTTGCCTACGATATAGTTTCTGCTCCCACTGTACTTGCTCTGAAAGCAAGATTGAGTTCTCTCGGTGTATTAGAACTACTCAATCTGCAGTTACCTAACCTGTAGAGAATTTATCATGTGTTCACCATGTTCCGAGTGTTGTCGCATTTTTGTTTCAAAAATGTATCTAAATAAATAAATAAATCTTACGACCCTCTTTCAAAAAGCCACTGCTCGCCTGGAGTATCCCGAAGACTGAAGTAGATCATCTACAATACCCATCTACAAAGGGAAAGGAGATGTCACAATATGCTCCAACTACCGGCCGATAAGAATCATTCCTCATACCACAATGATCTTGGAAAAGATCATCGAAGCACGGCTCCGCAAAATTGTAAGCACAACCGTCAATCAGTGTGGCTTCGTCAAAGGAAGTGGAACAACAGATGCTATTTTCGCCATTCGTCTTTATCTAGAGAAACACAGGGAAAAGGCGAAGTCAGTCCATTGCGCTTTCCTTGACTTGGAGAAAGCTTTCGACCGTGTGCCTCATGAGCTGATATGGTTCTCTCTTCGAGACCACCTAGTCCCAGAAGAGTACATAAGATGGATTCAAATGATGTATACTGACTCTAGAAGTACCGTGAGAAGTCCAGCGGGTACTTCGGAGTCATTCAATGTTGCTGTAGGAGTTCATCAAGGTTCCGCGCTTTCCCCCCTGCTCTTTATACTGATAATGGACACGATCACCAGAGATCTACAAACAAGCCCTCCGAAAACTCTACTGTATGCTGACGACGTTGTGTCATGTTCCAACACAACAGAGGACTTGAAGAGACAGCTAGGAGTGTGGAACGAACGCTTCACTGACTATGGTCTACGACTAAACCTCCAAAAGACCGAGTACTTGGAAATGGGAAAAAATACTTCGAATACCTCGAATACCATCAAAGTCAAGAACACCGAACTCCGGAAAGTGGATGGCTTCAAGTACCTCGGATCCTACATCACCGCAGACCTAGACCCCAAGGCTACAGTTGCTGCGAGAGTCAATGCTGCCTGGCTCAAATGGAGAGAATCAACAGGTGTACTACTATGCGACAAGCGAATGCCTGACAGACTGAAAAGTAAAATTTACCGATCAGTTGTCAGACCAGTGGCGTTGTACGGCCTCGAATGTGCTCCATGCACAGCAAAGACTATACAGATGCTGCATGTTATGGAGATGAAAATGCTGAGATGGAGCCTCGGACTCACTCGTCTAGACATGGTGCGAAATGAAACCATCCGAGATCGTCTGGGCATCGCCCCTATATCTGAAAAGCTTCGAGAGTCAAGGCTGAGATGGTACGGGCACGTGATAAGATCAAATCTCCATTCCGTTTCTCAATCGTCCTGGAACCTCGAAGTAGAGGGCAAAAGACCCAGAGGCAGACCCAAAACTAGGTGGCGAGACTGCATCGAAGTAGACATGAACACGACCGGGCTGAAGACTGAAGACGCAGCTGATCGGGTGAAATGGCGTGGTGCAGTCTACAAAGCGGACCCTGCCCGGCGGCGGGATAAACGCTAGGAAGAAGAAGAAGTCCAAGTAGAATTGAGATTCAATTTACTGTCCTATGAAAAGATATCAGGCCTACCTGAGGCTGCAACAACTTGCGCATCTGTTGGGCAGTTGAGCTAATTCCAGATGGTTATTTCCAGCAGGGCTTTCTTCTCTTGACCAAAAAACTGACAGAGGTCCGCATAAAACTGGATTCTCGAAACACACTGGCAACAGTGGCCATTCGTGACTCTACAGCCTTGAGAGCCTGTCACGGTCGCGACGGAGGTCACCTACACATTCGAACGGGTCTTATTACCATTCCTGGCGGAAGGCTTTCAAATCGCTGACTGGCAACATGGATTCCGCAAAGAGCACTCGACTACTACCGCACTCCTGGAAATAACAGGGAAAATAACAAACGGCTTCAATCGGAAACCACCCCCGGACCGCACTCTCATGGTCGCCCTTGACCTCACTGCAGCATATGACTTAGTGAACATATCCCTTCTCTGCAAGAAACTCACTGAAACGAATATGCCAAGAGCCATCGTCCGATGGATGTCCAGCTACCTAAGAGGCCGTACAATCAAGGTAGATTTCCAAGGAAAAAGCAGTCGACGTCTCACATGCAGATCTGGTGTCCCACAAGGAGCAGTGCTCAGCCCCCTCTTATTCAATCTCTACATAAACAACCTCCCGCAACCCACAGGAAACACGCAGATGACAGCCTACGCCGACGAAATATCAATTCTCTCCTCAAGCCCCTGTATTGAAACCTGTGAAGATCAGATCAACCACTTCCTACCGAAACTCGTAGAAGAATTGGAACAACGTAAAATGATCATATCCAAGGAAAAGACTACGGTCACTCTTTTCACAACCCATACAGGCGAATGTAAAAAAGAACCCAAGGTAGAAATCCACGGAACCCTTTTGCCGACAACTAAAACACCCAAAATACTCGGTGTCGTCTTAGACAAATTCGGCACCTTCCGACAACATTCAGAATACCTTAAACAGAGAACGGCCAAAAGACTGAATATACTACGTGCCCTCGGAGGAAGAGCGTGGGGCCAACAGAAAAACACCCTTCTTGCAACCTACAAAACAATGACCAGATCCGTTCTCAACTACGCCGCACCAATTTACTCCCCTCAATTGGCCGAGACGAACTGGAAAAAACTACAGGCAAACCAAAATAGAGCAATTCGGATAGCAACAGGAAACCTAGCAATGGCCGGCACAGAGCACTTAGCTCTAGAAAGCGAAATGTTACCCATAAAGGAGCACAACACGATGCTTACCAAGCAATTCGTTGCAAGAGCAAGACTCCTCCCAAACCACCCCTCCCATCGTCGATGCATGGAACCCAAACCACCTAGAACTATTCGTAAACATGCCAAGGACTTAGAAATTATGCTAGTAGACAGTGATCAGAAAGCCGCACTTAAAAGAATACATACTGAGACTGTTAGAAATTTCATTAGATCTTGCTCCCCTAACCCAGTTCTAGGTAAGAAACCTCCCAGAATCCATAAATCAACGAATCAACTTCCCAGGGAACAACAAATAACATTATCGCAACTACGTAGTGGCTATGCAAGTTCCCTTAACAGATACCTACACAGAATAGGAGCTGCCCAATCACCTCTTTGCCCAAAATGTTTAGAAGAGCCACATACAACTAGTCATTTATTCTCGTGTCGCTGTGACCACACACTTTTAAGAAGTATAGATTTGTGGAATAGCCCGATGTCTGTTGTTAAGTTCTTATACCAGTGATTCCTTTCTCTCTCAAAAAAAAAAATAAATAAATAAAAATAATAAATAAAAAAAATAAATAAACCCCGAGAGAGAAAGAGAAATAATGTAATTAGATAAATGATGTAAGTAAGGTTATTGTTTTCTGAGCCATGTCAAAGAAGACCTCGTCTACCCAGCCGGAGACCTACGGCGGGCAATCTACAACAACAACAAGAGCCTGTCACGGATGGAGCCGGATCATCCAGTCCAGAATCAAGCGCGACCTCAGGTGGCGGATAGAAGGATGCCTCCCTACGAATAATTCGTGCTGGGAGGTAGCGGGAGAAATTTCGCCGCGGACCAAAACTGGGTAGTATAGCTCGTCAAAGGAGGGCGATGACGGACCGGCCTGGGCATGCCACCGGAAAAACATCAGCCGAAACTCCGCTATAATTTTCAATGGCGAGTCGAGGCGCCAGTAAAATATCCTCTTGCCTATCTCCGGTCAACGACAGGCGAGACGTCTCTACTCCTACCCAAAACGATGCTAGGCCGGCTTGAACACCCACTCACAAGGCCTATAGCATAAACAGGTTGCTACAACGATGTCCGCCTTCACAAGGTGCAGCATGACAGTCTCAGGACTGCAAAGGCCATCAAAACCCTTCTCCGGACGCATCTTGTCCGAAGGAAAGAGAGTGTTCATAACCAAGTCTTCGATGCGGGATGCTTGCCGGCAACAGCAACATAAAACTGGATTGAGCTGATATATTTCGGCGAGAGGAATGGGTTCGATCGAAATCGAAGGTAAACTGTCAACTGGCCAAAAAAATTTCTAGGGCACTCGACCTCCCGACCATCTCCTTCACTCAAGATGAGTGTATCACATTTTTCACAGCTAAAATTGAAAAAAAAATCTTCACTCCTCTACATAAATAGAAAGTTTCATAAGCCATTACTGAGCCTCAACCGGTTTCGTAGAGTTAAAAGTTTAACTTGTAACATACTTTAGCGATCGACCTATTGAAAATTCAAGATATATTTTACCTATGATATAGATTAGAAAAAGTAGTTTCATGTAATGATCTACAAGACGTCAATGAATGAAAAAAATTTTAAGCTGATGCAATCCAAGAAGACCGCACAACACTAACATATAAGCTCTGAAATTCGATCAAGTGGGTCAGGGCGTAACACAAAGATAGTGTGCGCGAGTTTTGTGCAAAGGGTCGCGAGTTCGAACACCTTCCCAAACACAAATCCAGTCAAACCAAGAAGGTAAAAATGTTGGTAAGACTTGCACGAATATTACTCTCTCCACGTCGATCATACAATAGCAGCGACCCCGCATGCAGCCAAATGTTTCACTACATATAATAAGTCTTTACCACATCTCAGGGGAGACTGCCACGAGTACTCTGCCACAAAGCGGAAATTTGTTCTTTTTTAATATAAGAAGTGACGCCCATGAAAAGTATTGTGATTTAAGGTACATCTACTCGGGAAGCCTTTCACTTTCGGGTTCGACCGAGGAAGTCATAAAGATTCTCGATCTGGCTCACAAATATATCTTCACGCAGTTGGAGGAAGCCATCGCTGAATACCTTAAGGTTTAGATTACTTCTTCTTCCTTTTCATTTTCTTGTTTCGTGGCTGTTTTTATCGTCTTTCAACCAAGAAGTTCAAATAAAAGAAGTTGATTATGATTGTAAGAGAATATTCCATTCAAGTCTTTATTCTAGTTGTACATGTAGAAGTTATGACAATGGATGACTGCCACGGATGTGGGATCAGTGTTTTAAAAAAAACAGTAGTATGGATTGAAATGTAAGATCAGAAGCATGTAATCTCTCTAATTCGATATTATTCACATGTTTACGTCTCTTCTCAGATTCAAGGGTTTACTCAACAGAAGGAGAAAGTTATGGGAAGGGTAAGGATGGAAAGAATATGTTACATTTTTTAAAAAAACGGTTGGTTTTCGGGAGAAAAGCTTGACGATTTTTCGAAACCTCTTTATTAGATTTTCGAAGAAATCTTCCATAGTTTTAAGCAGAAAGAATGAGTATCGCATGATCTTCAGGCCGCACTCACGACAAACAACGTCTGTCACATATTCAACACAGCTCAAATGTACTCCTTAGCCTCCCTGGCGGAGCAATGCTGCCTCTTTACTGATCGCAACGCGGAGGCAGTTCTCCTATCGCCGGTTCATGTTTTTTTTTTCATAGCTCCTACCAAACTTGAGTTTGTGTCCGATCCATATAAATGATCGGAATTAGATTATTGAGTCCTAGCGTTTGTTGAAGGACGTCTTTTTTCGATTTATGAGGATCTCTGCTGGTATTTGAAGAGAATTTATAAGATGAAGCTTCTTATATCTCAACAAAACTTCTTTATATTGTTCCCAGCGAGTCTCTCATAATAGATGTTAAACATTTCGAAAGACCTCAGACTTTTGTTTGGACTCATAAAAACCTGGGAATAAAACTAAACATGGGCTCGCTCAACTCACCTTTGTATCCGTAGTTTAGTCCTTCGTTCTGTTGTCGCCGACCTCTCTGGCAGATCTCATATCGAGAGACTCCTTCTGTGCTCAGGAGATCAATATCTTTCTCGCCGTGTCCAAGTGGAAGACTGCTCATCCAGAAGTTCGTCTATCTTCTACATAGCTCACCAGGATTTACTGGAAAATAAATTTTCGGGCGCGCGACCGGGCGACCCAACAAGAAAATTTTTTCGGTGATACCCAATTGTTCATCCGGCCGTTAATACAATTCGTTGAACATGTCAAAAACACAATCATTGCACACAAAGTTTAAACCTAACCTTTATGGGGCATTTTCTAAGCAGCACACACGCAAAGAGAGTTAGCCGGTTTTTTTTTTAGTGACTAGAGCTAAGTGATATAACTATATTTCTCGGAGATTGAGTGGGCTACCGGTAGAAATTTAGCACGTTTGGTGAGCTATGATCTTCTATTTTGCGTCTCTTTTCGACAAGCTTAAAAGACTAATCATTCTTCATTTTCATATATATATATATTTTATCGACATTTTGCAATGCAAAGTTATGGTGAGAGACATTGTAAATAATATTCAAGTGTGGCGAGAAGTAAGGCAAATATCTAAAGTAAGGCAAATATCTAAAAGTAAGGCAAATATCTAAAGTAAGGCAAATATCTAAAAGTAAGGCAAATATCTAAATGCTACTATTTATTCTCCAGGTCACATATCACATTCTCGTTACGGAGACGATTTATAAACTGCTCTACTGTTCTTGAATTCAGTATTTCACTCGGGATTACGTAAAACATTCTTGAAACACGTAAACCGAAACAATTGAATCTAGACGTCGAAGAAGTACATTCAATAGCAATACCATTCATATTAGTGCGGGTAGAAGAGGTGCTCTTGAAAATGCGTGATTTTTCAATAATAGACTTGTCATTGAAGATCTTCCAACCCATTTTAAGGTCGGCAATCACCCTTCTTTCGGCTAAAGTACTTAGGCCGATTAGATTCAGACGATCTCTGTAACATGGAAGGCTGAGAGGATAATCATGCTGTGGGAAACATCGATAAAAGAGTATTCTAGAGAAAGATCTCGAAACCTTTTCTAGGAGATCAGAATCCTTCCGGTATATTGGATTCCATAGACAAGAGGCAAATTCTAGATGAGGTAGAACATATGTATTAAACACTTAACAAGTACTTGGGAATCATTGATGCTTATAGAGCGGAGCATAGCATACATCGCTTTAGTAGCCTTCATAGTTCGTTCAAGAATCGCGTCATGTCTGCGAAGAGATGGTACTAGTTGGACTCCAAGGTCTCTCACTTGAGTAGATACTTTTAAAACACAGTTATTTAGGTGATAATTGAAAGGAGGAGAAGTTTTGCCTAAGCGTAGATGATAGGTCTTGTTCGAAGATAAAGAAAGATGGTTGGCTACGCACTAATTATACACATTATCTAGACAATTCTGCATTTCGATAGTTCGTTCAGTTATATTGTGAGCACTGTAAGATACATATAACTTAATGTCATCAGCGTATGCTTGATAGCGTATATTCGGATAAGGGCTAAGCACATAATTCAATTCGCTAATGTATAGAGAAAACAGAAGTGGTCCTAATACGGAACCCTGTGGCACGCCAGATGTCACAGGTTGAGGAGCAGATATTGTCTTGCCCATTCGTACAGAAAAAATTCGACCGTCAAGAAAAGATTCTAGCCAAGACATCAAAGATAGGGACAAACCGAAACGTGCAAGTTTTGTCAATAACTTAGGTATACTTATCGTATCGAAAGCTTTGGTAAAGTCTAGATAAATCACATCGATAGATAAGCCTTTACTGATATCTTGTGTCCAGTCGTCTTCACAGACTAAAAGATTAGTAACAACAGAAGCACGGGAGCGAAAACCATGTTGATTTTGAGGTAACAATTCGAATTTCGCTAAATGTTCATCGATGATAGCTCTTATCAAACGTTCCATGACTTTAGAAGCAGGGGAGAGAATGGATATTGGTCTATACGAGGACGGTAGGGAAGAGTCTTTCGCTGACTTAGGGATAGCAGTAATCAGAGAATGTTTCCATACGGAAGGTGTCTTACCAAGCCATAAAGAGAAATTGAAAATGTGAGTGAGCGGAAGAGCGAGTGATTTGGCACACTTTTTGAAAACTATTTGAGGAATTCCATCCGCACCGACGCTACCAGTAGGTTTGAGCTTGGAGAGAACTCGGTAAACATTACATGGCAAGAAAAAATGATCATCTGGTTGGGGAGGAATAGAATCACCGTAGATTGGAGGAGGAAAGCCATCGTCTTTAGTGAAAGAAGATGCAAACTCGGAAGCTAATAAATCACATTTCGAGAGAGAATCAACAACAGTACAACCAGTAGCAGTTTTCAAACAGCGTGGGGGAGCTGATTTAGGTTTAGTGAGGGAAGCAATATGGCGATAGAGGTCAGCTGCTCTCTTCAGTTTTTTCCTCTCACAATACTTATTCCATTTCTTAACTTGTTTGAGAAGGTCTGAACTAGCTTTCATATAAATAGTGCGAATGAAGGGTATTGTTATATCAAGAAAAAGTGAATTTCTGTATTTGATGAGTCTATGTATATAGGAAGGATAAGAGGCAAATGGAGAACGAGGGAGTCGTCTCGGAACATGTAATTCTATCGCATCATGCACTATTTTACAGAAACGTTTGTAGAAATCATCAATATCATGAAAATAGTCAAAACGATTCTCCCATTCTATACTTGAAAAATATTCATTCAGTGCTTCAAAATCAGCTCTAGCGAAATCAAGAATAACATCGCTTTCAGGAAGTGCAAAGGAAATTTGCAAGGTGAACTGAATTCCAGAATGATCACACGAATGAAACGGTGGAATGATGCAAGGGCTAGATACAATATTCTTCTCAGTTGTCAAAAGCCAGTCTATACATTTGGTATGGCGAGTCGGATCATTAAGCATAAGATTATAGCCAGCAGTATCTACGAAAGACCGTAAAATCGTATCAGAAACAGTTGACGGATTAGTTAAAAAGTCGCTGTTGAAGTCTCCTACTACGATAGCTGGGAAGTTACAAGATGCTGTTAAGTCTACTAACAAATCGCATAATGTAGTAGTTAGTTCAGCATTGTAATTTGGAGGACGGTAGCAAACTATTATACGACAGAATGAGTTTGCTAAGAACAAATCAACCGCAACAACTTCACATGTATCACAAAATGATTGTCTAGTGAAATTTAAATGATCCCGCATTATGAGAGCCACACCTCCTCCTCTAGAGTCTCTATCATTTCTAATAACATTGTAAGGAAGAAGACCGGTAATTTCTGAATCAGCTACTCTAGAGTTAAACCAAGTTTCACTAAGAGCTACTACATCTGGTTGCTCTATTTCAAGAAAGGAACGGAACAATGAAAGTTTATTTTTAATTAAACGAATATTGAAATAGAAAGCTTTCAGACCGGTACATGATCTCAGTTTGACGTATTCGGCATAGGATTCGTCTGGCTTCGAATGAGGGCGCTGCTTGTTCGTGTCGACTTCGGAGCTCGTACTGTTATGTTCTGACTGCTTCGAGCATTTGGAAAGGCGGAGTAGCGCGGCTGTGCTGGAGATCGTCGCTTTTGGTCTGCTTCATTCCGGGGCATCAATTCACCATCGAAGATGACGTAGTCTTTTCCTTCCGATAATAACTTACGTTTCTCTTGTCTTAGCAAGTACTCTGTCTCTCTTTGCTCTTTAGTAAGACTGGGTCGGACATTGATTCCTTGGAATTGATTATTCTTGCGTAGTAAGGCACTCTTTGAAAGAAACAGTCTTTGATGTCCTTTGGTGGGGAAGATTACTTTGAGAAGTCTAGACGAACTCGTTCCTGGCGTATTCGGCGGCTTTCCCATTCTGAAGTGAGAGATTCCACCGACGGCGATACCAGATGCGTCTAGAAGACTGGTAATGAGTTGAGAATCGTGCTGAGTCTGTGCGGAAGGACGAGCATCGGTGTTTTCAGGAGCCCTCTCGATGACGACGGAGCGAAGCCTTTTCTCCTCATCGATCTCCTTTTGGATGGTCTCTTGGCTGACGGAGCTTGTGTAGAACTTGTCGAAAAGAGCGTTGCAGGTTCTCAGGAGAAGTACGACGTGGAGTGGAAGAGAAGGTGTCTTCTCTTCCGCGTCAAGAAAGTCTTTCAGAGATTTTTGTAGGAGAGCTGCGTCTTCATTTGTTGTCGAGGCCGACATAATTGCGAATAGGCAGTAGAAATGGAAATGAATTGGAGCAAGTAGAAAGGTCACCGCTCGATATTGAGAACAGAGTGGTGAGTGAGAACAGAGTGGTGAGTGAGAACAGAGTGGTGAGTGTGAACAGAGTGGTGAGTGAACAGAGTGGTGAGTGAGAACAGAGTGGTGAGTGAGAACAGAGTGGTGAGTGGGTTTAACTTTAAATGAGTTGGAAACAATCCAAGCGTACGACTAGATCAATCAAATCAAAGTTGAAAGCCAGATTCTGATGTTTTGTAACTCTAGCAGCTTTTTTTTCAACTATACTCATTTTTCAAAGTGTAAAATTGGAAAATAGAGAATTTTTGACGTGAAGCTTAAAGTTTTTTTACTCATATTGGAAAAACAAAAAAAGTCGATTTCTATCCGTATATCTTAAGTCTCACAAAAAAGAAGTGGATTTATGATATTTACAAAAATAAAATAAAACACATTCCGCAGTCGATGGCGCAGATCTGTTAAAATCAAAATTTTTCTTGCAAACAAAAATAGTATGTTCTAGTTAGAGCTTAAGGAAGCAATGGTGTTCCAGGTTAGCGAAGAGTCGGTTCGCTCAATTCTGTCGGGTGTTCGCCTGCCGTTGATCTCCTTGGGAGACCTGCTGAATGTGGTTCGACCATCTGGTCTCCTTGCCTCGGATGCCATCTTCGATGCTATGAAAGAGCAGATTCAGACGACCTCGTCCAATTTGACTCACAGAGGCTTTAAAGGTTACTACCCCCTTAAGTGACTGAGACATTGGGAAAAATCTTGAATATTTACTAATGTAGGAGACTTGAATCTATTTTCCAGTTTTATATAAGCATATCTGCATCGATTCTTGAGAGAAATCGCTGTGAAAAAGCTTTTGAGGAATCCATTCGCTCATGGCACAAAATTTCACGACTGCGGACGACTAATAGTGACTGAATGTTGAATAGAGTAAGGGAGAATAATTTCTAGATCTCACTGGCGGAGGAGCTCTCAGAGTGTTGAAGAGACAAACCTATCAATACAAAAAGTATTATTGTTTCATAATGAAATCATCTCTGAAGGATTTATTAAGGTATTGGTTAACAAAAATGAGTCTCTGAATAGTAAACGTATTGCATACAGTGCTGGACATAATGATAAGACACCCCTGATTTTTGATGATATCAGCCGAACGGTAAAGGTAAATGGAAAATTATGATTATCATATTTTTTTTCGCCTTCGAAAACCATAGTAGCCGTAGTTTAAAAAAACAAAATTTCTTAGTTCTCGAGAAAAACATTTTTTAAGGATTTCGACCTGGACATAATGATAAGACACTTAACAGCTTTTTATCAATAAATCTTTATTTGATATTTCTTGTCAACAAAAACGATTCAATAATTGATAGCACGACCTTTCTTCAAAAGAATGTCAGAAATCCGATTTGGCATGCTTCTATATAACGCAGAAATTACATGTGGCTCTATTCCATCCCACTCCTTGGTTATCGCAGCTCTAAGCTCGGCTGTAGTGGCGTATTGTTTGTTATTTTTATAAACCCGACGAACCAAGAGTCCCCAGAGATTTTCCATCGGATTCAAGTCCGGAGAACGAGCCGGCCAAGGTAGAGCCGGCCTGGACATAATGATAACACACACTTAAGACACTGGGCCGTTCGCGTACTGTCATTACCAACTACCTCGCCGACCCTCTTGGATATGGATCGAAAACCTCTGGAGGACGTCCACGCAAGCTCACGGAACGAGAAGAGCGGCAAATCGCCAGAAAAGCTTCGAACTCGACCGCCTCCGTAATGGACATTAAGGCAGAGCTCAACTTGAATGTCTCTCGCAGAACGATTCAACGCGCTATTCGCCGTAATCCTCACATCACACGTCAGAGGTGCTGGGAACAACTCTCATTCCATTCATGAGGAGTCACAGCAGTCGTCAGCTTGTCTACCAGCAAGACAACGCTCCTATTCACGCCAGCGCCTCCACCAAGTCATGGTTGTTGGCTAAGAACGTCTCTCTGCTACCTTGGCCGGCTCGTTCTCCGGACTTGAATCCGATGGAAAATCTCTGGGGACTCTTGTGGTTCGTCGGGTTTATAAAAATAACAAACAATACGCCACTACAGCCAAGCTTAAAGCTGCGATAACCAAGGAGTGGGATGGAATAGAGCCACATGTAATTTCTGCGTTATATAGAAGCATGCCAAATCGGATTTCTGACATTCTTTTGAAGAAAGGTCGTGCTATCAATTATTGAATCGTTTTTGTTGACAAGAAATATCAAATAAAGATTTATTGATAAAAAGCTGTTAAGTGTCTTATCATTATGTCCAGGTCAAAATCCTTAAAAAATGTTTTTCTCGAGAACTAAGAAATTTTGTTTTTTTAAACTACGGCTACTATGGTTTTCGAAGGCGAAAAAAAAAAGATAATCATAATTTCCCATTTACCTTTACCGTTCGGCTGATATCATCGAAAATCAGAGGTGTCTTATCATTGTGTCCAGCACTGTAGGTAATGAATGAATTCTTGTGGAGTTCGTAGTTTTCATCACATTCTGAGAGGTGTAAAATGAATGGGATTAGTTTTCAGAATTGGATACGAATGTGATCACAAGTGCGACTGCGAAGGTCCTAACGGGAGAGTCTCCGAATGCTCTTCTCTGGTGGTCTCCTGACTCAAGGTCACTATCAAATATCAGGGTTAAAAGATGCGGTACTATGAATATGATATGCTCAAAATTGTCTTCAAAACCCCTTTTAATGGAGAAAAAATTAAGCCCGGGAAACAGCTCGAGTATTAGAGAAATGCAACTGAGATACTGTATTCGACGAACAATTGAGATACTGTATTTGAAGAACAATTGAGATACTCTACTCGACGAAAACAAGAAGCTCGGGAAGCACCCATTCATTGCCAAAGGATTCAAGAGCAAGCAACAAAAAAACAAAAGCATCAGAATATTTAATCAACTGAGAAATTTTCTAAATATGTTTTCTACAGTATTGTGCAAGATGCCGACCGGATAGACATCACACGACATGTAATTGAAGATCCTCCAGCAAACAATGCACAGGGAATAACTATTCAGGTTCAATCACGAAATTGCGTTCTGAATCATATTTTCTTGTTTAGAACAGGGATCTTTTCATTTTGACCCTCGTAGTGTCTGAAATTCACGAGAAAAAAAGGCTGATTTTAAAATTGAGTGTTTTAAACTTTCTCTATTTTTGTATCGGATGCACTCGCTATCTCTCTTCCAAGTGTTCCAATAACTCACGAAACGCTGAGGTGCTATTAAACGAAATTTGTCTTGCAGCTTTCCAGTCCGTGTATTATCAACTGCATCGTTCTGCATCTCTATGATCGATATGATCCCCATATTTATTCCTATTAAGTTGAGGTGAATGACCACAGCCAAGTGCTTTTTTGCTTATTTTAGGGAAAATAAAGGGAGTGTACATTTGATTTGCTTCCTGGCGATAAAAATAGATTGTTTTGAATAGCTTGTTCTACTGTCGCCGAACAGATGTTCAATGCAGTTCAGAGTATGTAAGACTTTCTGCTTTGTGAGGAATAGACAGAGAACTACCCGTTCCTTGATCCGTGGACAGAATATGGGTGTCTATTCAACAATAACATCTTACTATAAACGCCAAATAACTATTTTTTAACACTTAAATATTCGAAAATGAATGAGTTTTGCATAGAAATCAGGTAATTTAAAGGCAAGAAGATGAACAATTAATGTGTGAATCAGGTGAGTATCGATCGAAAGGACTGGGTGCGCCTGATTGACTACTCCAAGTACCGGTGCAGAAGCGAGCAGAAGCTGCTCTTCCATCCGAGATCCGTCAAGTGCGTTCTGGAAAATGAGTCTCTTTGGCTATATTATTCGCTTTGTATGCAATCACAAATTTTTACAGAAAATTTATACCGCTGAGCAGGAGTATAATGGTCATGTAAGACCCCCTTAGATGCGAGAATATCGAAAAGACATTGCTATTTCATGATTCTCGAGCTCTGTCAGATATGGGCTCGTTGACAGTATCATAGGTAAAAAAAAAATGTCTAGATTTTTCAATAGGTCTATTGCTTGAGTCGGCTTAATGTTTATCTTTAACTTTACGAGGTTAAGGCTGAGTTATGGCTAATAAAACGTTATATTCATTCAGAGGAACAGAGATTTTTTCTTTCAGTTCTAGCTATGAAAACGCTGATACATTCACTTCGAGTGAGGGAGAGGGTCTTTAGGTCGGTCGCCCCTAGAATTTATTTTGCCAGTAGGCAGTTAACCTATGGTCAGTATTGCTAAGGAAAAGAGGACAGACAGGAAGACAAAGACTCAACATTGAATGTTTAAGATACATTCGAGTCGTGGGAACGTACAATGCTTTTCTTTATGGTGGTCTGCGTCTGACGGTCTGCAAGACCCTTTATCTGGTTCACATCGAAGCCTTTTGCAGTAGTGAAGAATTCCAAGTGGACCCGGAAACAGGACTCATTAGTGAGTTGTGGCTCATTCAGTTACAGGGCTTGTTATAGAGCTTGTGATGACGTCATAATGCAGCAACGTTTTATGAACTTCCTTGGTTAAAGTCTCTTGTGGATGAGAAATTACTTGCTTCTTGAGCCAACAAAACTAGAAAATGGCTATTCTAGAAAATTTTTTGGGAATTTGTTGTCGTTGCCGATGTTTCATTTAATGTTTTCTTTTTTTATTTAACATTTCAAAGTGAATGGTTATTGATTGAAACCTATAAGGATTTGTTCTCTCCAGTTCCCTCTCACAATATGGCGACTATCTCACAAAATGCCCTGGTCTTGGAGGGCGTGTCTAGAGCTACTGACTACGACCGGGATAATGGGTCAGCATTCACCTTGCAATCGATAAATATATATCCACGTCGATCTGTATCGACTTATGAACGAGACAAGAGAGTCTTGAACATACCACTAACGTACTGAATAGCAATGAAATATAACAAGTATAGCGATCGCTTAGAAAGAAGGAGGCGGCAGCTTCGATTCGGTGGAAAAGCTTTTGTATCGATTGTTTAATCATATTCCGTCAATCGATGTCATCAGTTATGTTTATATTGATTGGAGGTACACTTGGCATTTGCGCGATGGGATGTTCATCGTTCATTTGTGTCAGCCCTTCTTGGTATCTTCCATGAGGTGCTTCTTAAAGTTTATTCCAAAACATCGAATTTAGCCTTGAGTCATTCTTTTTATATTATAATTGCATAGTCAAGTAGTATAAAGTTCCTTATACAATCTAACTAAATTACATGCGTTTCACTTTTGGTAGAGTGAGAGAAGAAAAAAAAAACAAAAAGATTAACTGTTATCAAAGAAAAGGAAGGTAATAACAAAGAGAGGAGAGGTAGACATTGAAACATAGCGGAAGGATGGAGATTTCAGTCTAAGCTACGGGTTAAAAAAACCTTTGAATGAATCGATGTTAGCGACTTCTTCGCCTGCAAACTTTTCCTAATTCCAAAACTTGAGCAGCAATAGTATTATATTGATAAACTGGAAGGGGGTGTGGGTAAAATTCCTATTGACGCATTCGATCATTGAAAACCGATTCATTGGCAGATTACTGTTGGGGTATTGTGATGACGCAAGCTTCTACTCGTTTTACATCGAAGTGTCAGAGAATATGCAGACGTGGAAAAGAGTCGTCGACAAGACTAAAGAGGAGTGCAGGTTTTTTTTTATCCTACGTTTAGTTTTGGTTAAGTTTTACTACAGGGGGATTCTAACTCATGCATCCCTGCTGCAGAGGCTGGCAATATGCGGAATTCCCACCACTACCAGTTGTCTTCATTCGCATTGTCGGGACTAGAGTGTCAGCCGATGGGGTTGGAATGTTTTATGGTTCTTTTCTTTGTTTTTGCGGCCGAAGAGCCCGAAACTTTGTGTAGATGATACCTTTATCTTTCAGCCTTTTCTCCACGATGAATTGATAATTTGAGTTTTGGTCTTTGTTCAATTGATTGTGAACGTTACAATCGCTATGACTCAGTCTTTCTCTCACTTTCTCGTTTCTCTCTCCCTTTTTCTCCTTCTGATGACAAGTCATATTCCTATGACTATTTGAAGATGTGCGTGCACCTGGTGTGCCCAGCCAATCCTACCTCCACCGAAAAGAAGTGATCGTCCCCGAAGGGCCAACCGCAGGTTTTCTTACACTTTTTGTTTAATTTATCTAACGCGGTATAAGGAGCGCTTCTATAGCAACTTCCATCTTTCAATTCATGAACTTTTTTAGATATTCATGAACCCAATCTCTCATCGCCTCCCAATCTCTCATCGCCTCCTATTCAATCTGCCATGTTCTGTTATCACGTGTCAACCAAGTTTGCGACCTGGGAGTACAAGTTGTCTCATCATTGCGCAGAGGCCCAGCTGTTGAAGATCGAGTGAGCAAAGCAACGGCAGCCATGTATTCACTCCTCCGTGCTGTTCCCATCAACGACCCAGTTATTCTACTCAAATGCTTTTCCACATATATACTTCCTCATCTAGAATTTGCATCTTGCTTCTGGAATCCATATTATAAAAAAGACTGCAAAATTATCGAGAAAGTACTTGAAGCTTTTACTCGTATTGTATACTACCGATGCTTTCCTAATCCTGATTATCCACGTGCACTTCCTTCTTATTCTTGTCGATTGGCTAACCTAGGTCTTTCTTCCTTGATAGACAGGCGGAAAGTCGCGGATCTTATGATGGGTTGGAAAATTTACAACAATAGTTCCATTGTCGCGAAGGAAAAGTTCTTCAAATGGGTTCCGATTACACGGACAAATGTTAACGGTTTGTATGTCGAAGCAACACAGAATACGGCCCGTTTCCATTGTTTCTCATTAAGGGTAGCACGTATGTTCACTAGATTATCGAGAGATGTGTTGAATGTTCCGAGTGAACACGTTTTTAAAAAAGCTGTCATCAATATCATTGATACACTTTAGTCTTTCCGTTTCGAATCAGCAGACATATGGATGTAATTATTAGACACTATGACGCGCTCTGTAATAAATTGTTACAAGAATTGTCTTAGATTTCTTTTCTTTTTTTTTCTTCTTTGCTTCTTAAAGACACCATTGTTATCTGTGGTTTTTGAATGTTTGTTTTTGCACTGACAAGTGTAGATAAAATATATATATGCCAATATTCCTCAGAATTTTGAACCGTGATCAGAAGAGCTTACTTAATTACTCTAATCTCACTGAATTTTAAAAAGGCTTTTCCTTTTTCCATGTCTCACTCGGCATAGCAAACAAGCTTCGCAGCCTCGACAACCCGGGGTTGTAGAAGAGCTCTACCAAATCATTTGTTTTGCTGAGTCTGTGAAATGAAAACCTGAATGCAATCTTCTCAGGGCGAGATCGCAGAGAGTGATAAGACAAGAATGACCGCCAGACTCTTGATAATCAATGACCAATCTTCGAATCAATAAATGTTATTATAACCCATTACGTCCAATGATTATCTATCGTCTTCTGCATGTTCTTCTTGATAACTCTTGTGAGTTACAATACGAAGTATTTCAGCGATGTAAGGAAACAACGTTTGAAAAAATCGATTTATTCTTTTACTTGACAACTCATAATATGTTCTCTCAAGTTCTCTTCAAATCACCCTTTATACAGAAAGCACCTGGATTACTTAGAAAACTAAGGCGAACTAGAATGTTTCTCGATTCATTCGTAATCTAGAAAGAATCTCGAAAAGTACCATCAAATTAACTATGAATCGCCTGGAAAACAATTGCATTGATGAAGAATAAATAGTTAATTCAAGTCAATATATCATGAAGCATTCGATACTTGTATATAATAGTCTCTGGCATTGAATACACACCAAGACACACTCAAATTGCGAACCTTGCTTAACATTGAACACTAAACCCTAGAACTTGAAGGCCCTCCTCTTCTTTGCTTTCCACCACTAGCTCCTTAATATTACTGACCAGGGGTATTTAGTGTGCAAGAAAAAGGTACAGACGCCCGGCAAAAGCGGAAAAAATTTCACATAAGGGTCCCCCCTTATGTTTGATTTGGAAAAAACAGAGGCCTGCCGATAAAAGGTCTGGCATGACTATTAAACTCCGGTTACTGACCCTTCCGCTCAAATAATGATAGTTTTTGTGTTGATTATTCAAAAATTTCGATTGATACTTACTTATTGAGCTATGGTTCGGCTACCGGGGGGAAGAGCTCCAACTAAATGTCTTCGGGGACAATCACTTCTTGCCGGTGGAGGGAGGGGCCAGGTGCACGCATTTAAACGCCTTCAAATAGTCATAGAAATATGACTTGTCATCAGAGGGAGAAAGTGAGAGAAAGACTGAGTCAGCGATTGTAACGTTTCACAATCAATTGAACAAAGACCAGAACTCAAATTATCAATTCATCGTGGAGAAAAGGCTGAAAGATAAAGGTATTATCTACACAAAGTTTCGGGCTCTTCGGCCGCAAAAACAAAGAAAAGAACCATGAAACATTCCAACCCCATGCTGAATTTCTAGTCCCGACAATGCGAATGAAGACAACTGGTAGTGGTGGGAATTCCGCATATTGCCAGCCTCTGCAGCAGGGATGCATGAGTTAGAATCCCCCTATAGTAAAATTTAACAAAAACTAAACGTAGGATAAAAAAACCTGCACTCCTCTTTAGTCTTGTCGACGACTCTATTCCACGTCTGCATATTCTCTGACACTTCGATGTAATACGAGTAGAACCTTGCGTCACAACCCCACAACAGTAATCTGCCAAGGAATCGGTTTTCAATGATCGAATGCGTCAATAGGAATTTTACCCACACCCCCTTCCAGTTCATCAATATAATACTGCTGCTCAAGTTTTGGAATTAGGAAAAGTTTGCAGGCGAAGAAAGTATTCATGAATAAAGACAACAAACTAAAACCAACTGGAGGGTTCTTCTTCAATTTGCTCTTAGAGGTCAGTCTACAGTAGCTCATGGTCAGGGAGGAGAAGAACAACATGATGAAGAAGAGCTGCTTCGATAAAAATAGCATGCAAGTCAGTGAGACAGCAGAGAGGAGAGCCAACAGAGACAGAAGACGACTGAGCCATAGCTGATGAAACCCATCATATAATGGGAGGCAATGTAGAATGATACTTCTTCATTCTCTGACTCGCCTCACTTCTTCTATCAGAGGAGAGTGTTTTGATGAGCACGTCGAAGGAACAGAAATGTCGAGTCTTTCTGGATTTGACTGCCAACGATGAATCCATTGGGCGTTTGGTTTTCGAGGTAAGTTTAATTCTATTTTTCGATGCTTGATTAGAATTAAAACAAGTGCATAGTACCGAAAGACAGAGAGAGCACGAGACAGTGAGAAGTATAGATAGAAAGAGAAAGGAGAGAGCACGAGACAGTGAGAAGGATAGATAGAAAGAGAAAGGAGAGAGCACGAGACAGTGAGAAGGATAGATAGAAAGAGAAAGGAGAGAGCACGAGACAGTGAGAAGGATAGATAGAAAGAGAAAGGAGAGAGCACGAGACAGTGAGAAGGTTAGATAGAAAGAGAAAGGAGAGAGCACGAGACAGTGAGAAGGATAGATAGAAAGAGAAAGGAGAGAGCACGAGACAGTGAGAAGGATAGATAGAGAAAGGAGCTCAAATCTTCTGTAAAACTATGATTATGTGATGATGAATATGCTTGAGTAGTTGAACACGACTCACTGCCCGAAAACAAGCGAGAACTTCCGCGTTCTGTGCAGCGGCGAGGCCGGCTTTGGATACAAAGGATGCGTCTTCTACCGAGTCATCCCCACCTTCTGCGCTTGCGTCATTTCGGCAATGCAGATGTTGAAAAATATTTATCGACTAGCATTCTGAAAATGAAACAGTAATTATATCGAACGATAGAAATTTTCTCTGTGAACCCCTGAACCATAATTATTTTAAAGACTGAAACACACTGTGTCAGTCATCCTTTGTCATGCACGTTCATACGTTACTTGAACAACTAAACTAAAGAATTGAATTGAATTGATAGACTATCTATTCGCCTTCGTCGATTCCTCATGGATTGTCGAGGATTACGTGCGATGCGTTTTCGGAGACTGCTCCTAATCTGGGGCGTGTCGGATCTCGGTGGACGATTTCTGCCTGCACGGTCCTTGCGAACGACTGTTTCCCGAAGACGATCGATAGTGGCGTAAACAGTTGTTCGTGGAGCATTGAGTCGTCGCGCGATGTCCGCTCTCGTGTGACCGGAGTTGTGCAGTGCAAGGATCGCAGCACGAAGAGGACTTGATTTCACCATAACTGTACAAATAAAGCTAGAGTTATGAATATTGAAACAATAAACAACCAGTCTCAGAGCATTATCATTGAACAATGAAAACAAAGATAGGTCAACTGTGTCGCGCAATAGAGCGCGTTCAATATTTGTCCAGGTAATTTATGGTCGTCTTGTATATTCAGTTGTTCTACATAAGAGCAGGGGCGAAACAGACTTTCGTGGATTAGTTTCATCGCGGTGATCGATTATGATCGTGCTTGAATATTTTCTCCCTTCAATCTCTTCAATCAATTTTCATAATACATATATTCAAACTAACGACATACGTGTATGTCTACGGTAAAGAATTAGTCTGTTTGAGAGAAGGCTTAAATACGAGAAATATGAGACGAGTTGTATTAGACTCCTTTTCAAATTTCGAACATGAACTGTTGTATGTGTTTTTGAAATATGACATGTAGTGAGAGTCCGCGGGTTTTGGTGTGGTGTCCCCTGTCTTGTGACCCCAAACACGAACATGAAGGTTGACTAGTTTATTGGGTTAAGACGTTATACATGGACACCAAGTACGATAACATTATAAAGCATCAAAAGCGACTACGATTGGACGATAGAAGTTACATTACTATAGAACAATTGCGGTACGGGCGATGATCACAGTACACATTATTCAAGTGA
This sequence comes from Allodiplogaster pararmata, assembly GCA_964056735.1. Classification (NCBI taxonomy): domain Eukaryota; kingdom Metazoa; phylum Nematoda; class Chromadorea; order Rhabditida; family Diplogasteridae; genus Allodiplogaster; species Allodiplogaster pararmata. The sequence goes on from OZ057406.1 coordinate 14,018,821, forward strand.
ATTACCTAGCATCAATACTACGAAACAGGAGCACAGATAATATGGGGTGGGGGCGAGCGACCGGGCCCGGTCTCTCCTCTCTCTGCCTAGCGAAGGGACGTATTTATAGCGCCCTGCACGAAGGCGTGGTCTCTAGCTTACATTCTCTCTGGCTTATGAGCTGTGAAGCGGAGATAAGAATATGGAGCAATGCCCTCTATCCAGAGAAGGGCGGCTTGCTATAAAGACCTATCCTATGTTCACAGTTATAATAGGGAAGCGGGATTAGCAATACAGAGCTACCAGATATTCACACCTCCAACCTTTACCCCAGGTCCGTCCTCGGACCGAAAAAAAATTAAGAATAGTTTTAGTTCTACCTTAAATGCTATTTCTACAAAACGGTAAGGCCGAGGATTTTAAACGGCATGCATCTAATTGAAGTCTTGTGAAAAAGAAACAATCGAAACAAATGCATAAATCAAGTAAATTGGTTAAACCATGGATATATTTTATTTTATCTACATTTTTCTATGCAAAAACAGTTTCCAGAGAATTAATTAACAACTCATAAAGCGTGACATGATAAGCATCACGTAAACAGAGGACAATTAAATATATATATATATATATATATATGCCACCAAAGAAAGACTATCTTCTTCTGCCGTCCTTTACTTGCTGTGTCCGTTGTTCTTTTCTCCATCTTCTTCGTATCCTTTTCCCGAATTAGGCCTCGCTCCCCCTTCGATCTTGTCCCGAGATTTGTCCCTTCCGAGTCCACCCACCGCTTTTTACAACTGCTCCCTGCAATCAAGACCGAGAAGTATATGTTCCCTCCTTTTTGTTTTTGTGTGTGTTTTTTTTAAAAATTTCTTATTATTATTATTATTATTTATTTATTTATTTATTTATTTATTTTTTATTTTTTTTAAATAGAATGATACCAACCTTTTCTTCCCTCTTTTTTTTCGACGCTTCTTCTTTTTTTTGAAGTCCTCGATCTCGCACTTTTGCCTTTCGTTTTCACGTTTGGAGTCCTCGACGCTTGACCAATTGTCCTGCAATTAGAATCAAGAAGTGTCTCTCAATGGAACGATATACATATATGTAAAACAACCTTTTTAAAAAAAATTTGTATTATTGTTATTATTATTATTGTTATTTTTTTAAAAAATTTTTTTTGGATCAGATATGAAAAACGTCTCATTTGAACTAGCTGACTTTCTCGATCGCCCCTCCATTCTGCCGTAGAGTTCACCAACTGCCCTGACGTTGATCTGGCATCGGGTCTCTGAACAAGTAGTTTTTAATATGCCGACTTAATTTACTGCCTGTTAGAATGTGACCAGTTGCGATTTGAAAAGGTTAAACTTTCTTCCTTTTTTTTGAAAGGGTGACTTCTATGAAACCCGACGAATACTCACCTGATCTCATAGGTTCAGCTGCTGGGATTCTACGACCGTTCCATGCCTTGCTGCGTACCTCACGACCTCATACCAGATCGCGAGATCGAGGAGCGTCTTCTGGTGGCCGACCACTATGAGGGTGTCCCTCGCTCTTGTCAGTGCCACGTTGACCCTGGCTTCGTCACTTATGAATTTCGACGCACCTGCTCCGACTTTGGTGGTCGCGACGATGACGATCCTTCTCTCTTTTCCTTGGAACCCGTCGACTGTCCGGACGTTGATCTCATGAAGACCTCGGCCTATCAGCTTTTGATGAATCGTTTTCATCTGCTGCCTGTAGAATGCAGCCACTGCAATCTGTGCCGGTTCAACCCCTCCAGCGATGGCGGCCGCGATTCGCGAGATCACTTCCGCTTCCTCTTCGTTCGCGAGAAAGCTTGTGAGGCCTGGGACTGCTTTTCCGTTCTCCACGTTGACGAAGATGACTGGAGCGGGGCCTCTGCTTCTTATTCCCATGAGGGAGAATGCACTCATGTCCGCCTCCGGAACGTTCGAGAAGATTCGTCCATTGTAGAACAGTCTAGATGGGAGCGTGACCAACGACTGTGGCATTCTGTAGACTTGTACCAGACGCACTCTAGGCAGATTTCTATTCGCCAGGGCAACCGTCAGCGCTGGTCTTCCCACCAGGAGCTGGCCTATTTTCTTTCCGTCAAACTTGTAGGGCGGGAGCTGATGTTCGTCGCCTATCAACACGAATTCCGCCCTTGGTACAGCCGAATGAAGCGCGAGGAGTCCTGCTTCTGTCTTCTGACTTGCCTCATCCACGAAGACTGATGTTAGCTATATTCCTGCTCCCACTTCGCAACATAGTAATTCTCTTTGAAGCTCTTTTGCCCATTACCACTTCCATGATGTACGCCATTTTTTTTGAAAAGGATCCCATGGCGACGGGCACTGCTAGTTCTGCCACCCAGGGCAACATCGTTTGTTCCGCGAGGATGTCTGGGTTTAGCTCCGGTACGTATTTGTTCATTTTACCTGGGTTTCTAAGCGCGACTTTGTATACATAAAATAGGTCATCGTAAGCCATTTTTGACAAGTCGATGTTCGGTCTGCCCGTAATTCCCGATATGGTCAGGGCGTCTATATATATATATATCTCAGGTCTGGTCGATCCGGTGCGAACACTTCGTAGTGGACCGCTTCCAGAACCGGCTTTCCGTTGGAAGCATCTCCGCAATGTCTGTACAATACTGGGTTTAACCCCTCGATTACTTCAGGCGTAAGCATTGTTCGACCGTCCTTCTCACCCTGTTTCTTTCCTTGAGGCCTTGGTGTTCGCGACTCCATCAGTTCTTTCGTCGTTTTACGGAAAAGTTCGACCGTCTTGAGCGTGATCAAGGAGGCACACGGGGCTTTGTCATTACGTGACGTCCCGTGCTCTTTTCTTTGCGCCTGAATCTCTTTCCTATCCACGTCGATGTAGGGGTTATTTGCTCTCGCGTTTTCCCAGTAAGCCTTTTCCACTTCCGGATCTACATGTGGCATCGTGTAGATGGCTGGTTGTGGCTCAGTTCTCTCGTCTAGCATGTGACGAAAGGGGTGCGTCTGTGGCAGCGATTTTTTTTCTTCAGACAAGGACATCTCGGCCATCTGGAAAATGTTCTCAAATATGGGCTCGTCCAGCCCGTACTGGGGATTTCGGTGATTTATTTCTTCCGATAATGGTGACCTCAGAATGAGGTCACCAACCGGTGTGAGAGAAGCAACCGGCGGAGCGGTGCCGAGGCCTGAGATGTCGTCCGTGTTTGGGGGGAGAGGGTTAAATTGTTCCAACAACGGTGTCCCCTGAATGGGGGCACCAGCTGGGGTGGGGGTTCTGTCGACTTCGGCAACTTCTGCGTTTAGGGGGGGGAAGTTAAACTGTTCCAACAACGGTGTCCCCTGAATGGGGGCACCAGCTGGGGTGGGGGTTCTGTCGACTTCGGCAACTTCTGCGTTTAGGGTGGGAAGTTAAACTGTTCCAACAACGGTGTCCCCTGAATGGGGGCACATGCTGGGGTGGGGGTTCTGTCGACTTCGGCAACTTCTGCGTTTAGGGGGGGGGGGAGAAGTTAAACTGTTCCAACAACGGTGTCCCCTGAATGAGGGCACCAGCTGGGGTGGGGGTTCTGTCGACTTCGGCAACTTCTGCGTTTAGGGGGGGAAGTTGAACTGTTCCAACAACGGTGTCCCCTGAATGGGGGCACCAGCTGGGGTGGGGGTTCTGTCGACTTCGGCAACTTCTGCGTTTAGGGGGGGAAGTTAAACTGTTCCAACAACGGTATCCCCTGAATGGGGGCACCAGCTGGGGTGGGGGTTCTGTCGACTTCGGCAACTTCTGCGTTTAGGGGGGGGAAGTTAAACTGTTCCAACAACGGTGTCTCCTGAATGGGGGCACCAGCTGGGGTGGGGGTTCTGTCGACTTCGGCAACTTCTGCGTTTAGGGGGGGGGGGGAAGTTAAACTGTTCCAACAACGGTGTCCCCTGAATGGGGGCACCAGCTGGGGTGGGGGTTCTGTCGACTTCGGCAACTTCTGCGTTTAGGGGGGGAAGTTAAACTGTTCCAACAACGGTGTCCCCTGAATGGGAGCACCAGCTGGGGTGGGGGTTCTGTCGACTTCGGCAACTTCTGCGTTTAGGGGGGGAAGTTAAACTGTTCCAACAACGGTGTCTCCTGAATGGGGGCACCAGCTGGGGTGGGGGTTCTGTCGACTTCGGCATTGTCTAACGCCGGTCGTTCGTGGTCGGGCGGGATCGACCTCCTGGATTTTTTTGCCGGTGGTGGTTTCCCTCTTATCGCTTGTCTTGGCATGCTCGCTCACTTAATCAATGTTGGCGTTTGTTTTTTTTTTGACGCGAGCTTACTCGACAAATTCTCGCCGCGCGCGAACATATAGGGTTTGCGAAACCAATCAAGAAAACGCTAATACGAACATCAACGTGATGATAAGCTTGCGACATTTAATCTACCACGCTGTTAAGACGGCATGTCCGTTACTCGGAGCTCGAAACAGATCAATGCTCGATTGTCGGAAGCCTTTCGCAACAATAGGATGGAAGTTGGCAATCGAAAGGGAGGGAAGTGACTATTCTTTATGAGAAGACCAGACCTATTTTGTTGAGAAGCAAACAGAATGTGAGAATACTGATTTCCGTGTTGGGAAGCATAAGGATTGGAGAATTTAAGGTCCCGTTTAATTCTTAAAATTTTCTTAGATCTCCACCATCGCGGTTAGAAACATTTAGAGGTTTAGAACGTGGGCATTGTAAGCGAATAATTCAGGGAAGTGCAAAGTACGTTTCTAGCTAGAAACTGAAGAAGTTCATTGATAAAACTAGGAAATAATAACGGCCAAAACGAATCCCTAAGGACTCCGAGAGGACTGAATAAGACTGTGAGAGGGATTTATTAATAGGTATTGCTTACGTTCGTTGAGAGAAAAAGGCGGACGAGAATTTGGTAAAACATTTTGTGAAAGCGAATGAAGATGATTTATGAAGATGTATGTATATTAATAGGAACAGTATCAACAGACTTACTGTAATCAACGAAAAATAGTAAAAAAAATTTAAGAAAAAGCAGACTGATCAAGTGTTTGATGCCATTTTGAAAGAGACATTGGGAGAATTGATGAGCAAGCCCTTTGGAAAGAAATACGTGGGTATCGATCACGTTTTGGAAGTAACTACTTTTCGAGAAATTGCCATAAAAATCACGATTCGCATATGCATATTAAATGGCGGGAATTGCATTTACATGAACATGACGACGTGTAATGCGTATCACGACACTTTGTACCGCGTCACTTTGTATACGACACTTTGTACCCGACACTTTGTACCCCGTCACTTTGTACCGCGACACTTTGTACCGCGACACTTTGTACCGCGACTTGAGTGAGGCCGCGCGTTTTATTTTTACATTAAAACATATTTTTACATTAAAAAACGCTTAGGCTTAGTAAAAGTTTACGATAACGAGGCCGTACGGCTTAGCTAACGAGGCCGTACGGCTTAGCTAACGAGGCCGTACGGCTTAGCTAACGAGGCTGTACGCGGTACAAAGTGTCGCGGTACAAAGTGACGGGGTACAAAGTGTCGGGTACAAAGTGTCGTATACAAAGTGACGCGGTACAAAGTGTCGGTAATTCCGTGTAATGAGAGAATAACGTTGTATGATTAGTCGCTTAATTGATTTCCTTTCGCGCGTTAGTAATGATTGATATGACTGGATATTTAGCGCTGGTGCAATTGAGAGGCGATTCCGAAAAAAGAAATGATGAGAGTGTGGTGTGAATTGTTGATCTTATAGGACAAAGAAGAGAAAAGAGGCTAAGGAGAAGAGAAAAGCAAGGCCTGGGAAATCGTACACCATGATATAAACGAAGGTTTGTATGGGATAATTGGCAAAACAGGATATATTACAGTTCAAAAATGAAAATAAGAATGTATACATACATATACATCGACACATATACATACAAATATTCATATACGCATATACATATACACGTACGCATGTACATATATAATATATACACTCATATACATATATATTTTCTGGAGAAGTTGTTCCGAAAAGCATGAGAAGAATGCGCAAATCACAGATAACGGAAGAACATGAGCATAGTAAATATAAGAATGCATAAACGAAGTGAATTGCGAGCACCACATGATATGATATAATTAATGGAGCGCAGAAGCAAGAGAGCGCTCTTATGATCATCAAAGTTCAAAGATAGACAAGAATCACAGAGGAATTAACGGAAGAACATGAGAATAATGAGTTTACAAAAAATGCATACACGAAATGAATTGCGAGCACCACATATTATGATATAATTCATGGAGCGCAGAAGCAAGAGAGCGCTCTTATGATCATCAAAGTTCAAAGGTAGACAAGAATCACAGAGGAATTAACGGAAGAACATGAGAATAATGAGTTTTAAAAAATGCATACACGAAATGAATTGCGAGCACCACATGATATGATATAATTCATGGAGCGCAGAAGCAAGAGAGCGCTCTTATGATCATCAAAGTTCAAAGGTAGACAAGAATCACAGAGAAATTTACGGAAGAACATGAGAATAATGAGTTTAAAAAATGCATACACGAAATGAATTGCGAGCACCACATATTATGATGTAATTCATGGAGCGCAGAAGCAAGAGAGCGCTCTTATGATCATCAAAGTTCAAAGATAGACAAGAATCACAGAGGAATTAACGGAAGAACATGAGAATAATGAGTTTTAAAAAAATGCATACACGAAATGAATTGCGAGCACCACATATTATGATATAATTCATGGAGCGCAGAAGCAAGAGAGCGCTCTTATGATCATCAAAGTTCAAAGGTAGACAAGAATCACAGAGGAATTAACGGAAGAACATGAGAATAATGAGTTTAAAAAAATGCATACACGAAATGAATTGCGAGCACCACATATTATGATATAATTCATGGAGCGCAGAAGCAAGAGAGCGCTCTTATGATCATCAAAGTTCAAAGATAGACAAGAATCACAGAGGAATTAACGGAAGAACATGAGAATAATGAGTTTTAAAAAATGCATACACGAAATGAATTGCGAGCACCACATATTATGATATAATTCATGGAGCGCAGAAGCAAGAGAGCGCTCTTATGATCATCAAAGTTCAAAGGTAGACAAGAATCACAGAGGAATTAACGGAAGAACATGAGAATAATGAGTTTAAAAAAATGCATACATGAAATGAATTGCGAGCACCACATGATATGATATAATTCATCGAAGGTAAATTAATTCATAGAGCACGGAAGCAAAAAGAAAGAGAAAAAAAATGAATAAAATAAAACACAAAAACAAAAATCTTATGTTCTGATTATTAAGTACCTATTCCTGGGCGTTTCTATATGTGGTATTTTTTTTTGAAATGATACTCTGAAACCTGAAATTAACTTAGAAGCCTTTTGCCCCTGCCTACCGATGAAGTTACCGATTCCTGTTATTTTATAATCTACTTTTTTTCCCTTCCTTAAGTTATATTGATGAGTTGTTAGCTTTTTGGAAAAGCCTATTTTTGTAGTATAGTTCTTGAGGAAAACCCTAGATCCTACCTGAATCTCATTTTCTCTGACGTGTTTATAGTATATTCACACTCGGAAAGGAAATTTGCGGTGGCCAACTTGCCTGGTCCTGTGAACTACGCATTGTGAATCCGTCAGTATTTTCCTTAAATCTTTCGAAGCTACGATCATGAAACGACATATTCCGCCAAGTTCTTCTATTGGGTGTTTTCGGGGCCTCTACCTGTTCTGGTGTATTGCCTTCTACTCTTGGGACGTTTTCGATGGTAATAGACGTAAATGGTTGTCCGTGGTTGCGTTGAAACGTTGTTTTTCCCATATCTTCTTGGTTGGGGCCTTGGCTTCGTGTTTTTAGCCTTCTAAATACACCCCACGCGGATGGATATCTGATGGCTATGGCCCATTTCATTATTGCTGCAGCTAATGTTAAGGAGGAGTAGAGGCAACATACCCTAATCCATAAGTTTTCCCACGAAAAATTGAAGAATACTGACAGTGGATTTGTAGCCGTCGTTCCTGACCCGTAGTGTTCTGTTCCTCCTTCGGAGTGATCGGTGTTCGCTTCGAGCATGGCTGCCCTGGTTGAGAACGCCTGCCACATCTCGCTACTACGATGCTCCTGTAATAATTCCGTAAGGTTCGTTAAGACTAGGTTGTGGAATAGAGTAATGCTACTGGTTGTGGTTTTAAAATATGAAGGTATAAATGTGTTTAACGACGTAATTCTCTGGTTTGAAAGACGACTTACTGTACCCATGACGCTGTCCCATTGCCAGATGCCGTTCCCTACTGCGAACTGAAATGGTGCTACTTCTGCGCAAGGAACCTTGTCTGCGTGACTCGTTATTATTAGCGATTTGGGTTCGACAAAGGTGATCCATGGTTTCTCGTTTGGCAATGACACCGCCACTTGGGGTCGTGAGTAGCAGGTCTTGTTTGCTTTGAGCAGCTTGTAAGAAGATTCTTGAATAGGGATACATGGAGTAGTTTTTACTATGTTCTTACCTACGTAGGCCGCCTTAACATCCAACTGGTTTAGCAGGAGTCGCATTGCTAAAGTCGGGTTAGCAGCCACAGACGGGATAAGGGTGGCAGTCAGTGAGTTTAGAGAGCTGCATAGGCGGCGTGTAGCATGTTCAAACATGATACTCATGTACGTTCTTACGCTAATTTCCACTGCTTGCAACTGGGCTGCCAATTGATTCGTGGTGGGAACTCCTGCTACTACGTCTCTTTTAGGTCTAGGGTAAGTTACCAGTATGCCGTATTCTTGGTCAGTCAACGTGAAGGCTAAGCCGCAGTCTGATATTGCTGGGCTGCGTTGAGACCACGATAGCGCAAACTCATGATTCTCGCTCAGCCACACGTTACCCGCTCTAGACCCTTTAATGTCTCCCAAAAATGTAAACTGACATTTCTGTTTTGCTTCTGCTTTCCAAAGCATGACTCGACCGTCTTCAAGTGTACATTCTCCGTCGGCGTAGTTACATCCGCTTATGTCGCCAGCCGGACTATCTGGCTTCGTATCGCCGTGTCGGGCGTATACCGTTGTCTGAAAGGTTAGACATTCATGAAATGAGATGGTTCGTTCCCCGGCCCAACATCCTATTGGGCCCCATTCCCATTCTACGTCTCTCGCGTTTTCCGTTTTAGCTAGTTTTCCTTGAACCCTAAGCACGCCGTGAGTGCAGTTGTTGAACCTTATCATTTGCCTACACTCTTCAGCGGAGACCGTGACTAGTTTACGACTTTCCTCTTTAGACCTATACCCAAAAAACGACACAGCATATTTAAGCTCGTGCCGTGATATCTGGCACACATGCGCTTGCGATTCGTATCTTACCGTGTTTGGTCGCCATACTGACAAGCTGAGTGCGACCGGTGTCGCGTTCGACACCGTTGATAGGAAGCTGCAGTTGAAGGTGGTCGGCAGGGCCCAGAAAGACTGAGGTGTGCCCCGAGGGCACATCCATATGGGGCTAGGTACACCTTCCGCGAGTATAACGGGCAATACAACGGTCATCGCCAGGCCTTTGATTAAGTGTACGTGCCTAGTTGCTTTCCCCAGGATTATTAAGAGGAGAACCGTGATAGTTTTGAAAATGATCCAACCGTGAACAGAACGGAAAGTCCTGATTGGTTGATGCACTCCCATGGCAGGGAACGCTGTTTCACCCGTGCTTGCCTCTGCTCCCGGACAGCAAAGCACAGATGCCGCAATTGTGAGCATTAACGCTGTGCTCAATGAGGTTCCCGGTGATCTTCTGCCCTGTGACAATTGGTTATTCCTGGCTAGCAAGGCTGCAGTCCTCGCCTTTTCTTGCTCTAAGGCAATACTCTGGTGCTGCAACTGACCCGTTACTATTTCTAATGTCTCATTGGCTTTCGCGACCGCTTCTTGTAAACTTTTTGCTCCAACTTCGTTGTTTTCTACCATAAGTGCTTGGGATCTAGGCTGTCTCGAGTACTTGTCTCTCTGATATCCTACGTTTTCTCTGTCGAACCTAATCGTCCTAGGCCCTTCGTTGCTTCTTTCATACCTGTCATTCCGGGGATCCTCGTATGCATTTCTCGCGTATGACCTGTCATATCCGCTCAACTGCCTTTGTCCGTATCGTTGTTGCGGTTGCGAGTACTGAAACTGGGGTTCGTTGTTATATCTTACCCTGTTGTAACGGTCGTTCCTGTTGTACGAAGAGTTCCATCCTCCGCCAGCGTTCCTCGGGTTCTGTGCTGCTACCCTTGCCGTGCTCACTGTACAATCTCTGGACATATGACCTCTCTGCCCACACCTGTAACAGATCACGGTAAGGATGGGGCCTTTTCTATTAGGCAGGGCCGGGTTTTGTAGGGTTTGGGCCGCCATCACGTCAGGTTCGGTAACTCTTGTGACCGGGAAGATTGTCATGGCTGAGGTTGCGTCTTGTAATAGGCTCTCGTAGGTCCTGGCTTTTGTGATTGCTTCGGTGGCCGACGCCGGTGAAGCTGCCTGAACATAAAAACGCAACGCCGGTTTTAAGCGATGTTGGAATTCCTCAAGGAACCTCTGGTTCACTACTTCCTCTGACTTACCAATGCAAAAGCCCCTGAATAGCTTCATCAATCTAACAGAGAAATTCTGCACTGATTCACTCAACTCCTGAGTGCAACCCGCCAACCTCTGTCGTGCTAGATTTAGTAAGTCTGGGGAAGTTACTACCACTTTTACCGCCTCAACAACTGCCATGTAGTCTTTGATCTGTTCTATGGATAGGGTCGAAATGGCGTCTCTAGCCCTGCCGTCCAAGTGACCTATTAGCTGGGCTGGTTTTTGCGCCTCGTTTAGGGTTGATGGAAACATTCTTATCAAGTCCTCAAACCTTCGAATCCAAGCTGTCCAGTCTAGCTCATCTTCTCCCGTGAAAAGGGGTAACGACCTCGACCCGTCATTTTTCCCGAACGCGTCTAATGCTTTGACCACGGGTAGTTGGTCGTCCAGCCTTTTTGACACTTGAAGCACACACTGGTTCACTTGGCTAGATATGTCCCTTCTTATGGCTAGTTCCCTCTCCTCAATCTTTGACAATACCGCTTCTATCGGATCTATGTATATCCTCCTGAAGTCTTATTCGTGACATATTTGTAACTAGACTACCTGGGCTTTTGCTTCCCGCGTCCTCTAGTTGTGCCTCCTCGCTGCCTCCATTTCTGCGACCTGGTGTCTCTATCGATTGCGACCGACAGCTACTCCCGCCTGTACCCCTCTCTCCGGAGTCGATCGTCTGCTGGATCGCGGCGGTGATTGGTGAAATTGGAGGGTTTCGCATAATAAACCTGTTATTTACTGATCGTCCGAAGGAAGGTCCGAATGAACCCTCCCCTGACTGGGGGCTCTCCGTCGGCGTCTCGTTCGTGTCCGGCGGTCGTCCTTGGATGTTCTCGAGGCTTCTGCCACTTCGCAGCTTCATCGCTTCCTGAAAGCGGAAGCTGCCTACTTTGAGCCTGATTAAAGGGAACTGTGACGATCAGTCATCCAGGGATGTGGGAGGGGCTTGCTGCCTCTCCCTGCTCGAGAGTGAGAGAGAATGGGAGAGAGAGAGGAAAGGGGTGAGAGCGTTATGCCTGCCGATGGGATGAGATAGATGTATTGGGTGAACTGTCTGTGGCTCACTTAAGATTTCTGCGCTGATAAAATTCTTCTTTTTCTCCCGTTTTCTCTGATAAAATTCCTCTCTAACCTTTGGAATGCCTTTTAGTCTGGGATGTGTTTAGTACTTTTGAAAACTACTGGTTGGAATGTGGCATTTGTCGGGGACTTTTTGAAATAATCTCACAGCTGAATCATTCCCAGACCGCAAAAGCCCCTTTTTTTTCTTCTAAAATCTTTCTAACTTACTTCAGATTTAATGGTAGAAATGGCATCTCAGAGCGACTCCTTTAAAAATAACATGATGAAAAGAGACAGAGATGATACTCAAAACAAAAGCCTTTTAGACTGGAATGTCGCTTCCTTCGTCTGATCACGGATCTGAACCAATCTAGAAAGAATTTTAATACAAAGGAAAGGAAGAGAAAGAAAAAAAATTGCCTGCCTTTGACTAATCAAGCCCACAGAAGGAGAGAGAGAGAGAGAGAGAGAGAGAGAGAGAGAGAGAGAGAGAGAGAGAGAGAGAGAGAGAGAGAGAGAGAGAGAGAGAGAGAGAGAGAGAGAGAGAGAGAGCGAGAGAGAGAGAGAGACAGCTAGAGAGATAGAGACAGAGAGAGAGAAAAGGAGACACAGAGGCACATTCTATTCGTCATCTCGCAAAGAGCGTGCACCGCTACGCCAGGAGAGTGTTAGAGGCGATGAGATGGTGAGATTGAAAGAGCAAAGCGTGGCTGAAATAGCACGAGGTCTACTGTAGGTAAAGAGCACGGAAGTTAGGCGGCTAGAGATATGTCTGAGCGAGAGGAATATATGTATGTACGTAACTCGTTCTTTTCACAGAAGAAATGTGCCATTACTCGGGGGAGCTGTGAGCGTTAGGGGCCAAGGAAACTTTTCCGAGGATTACCTATCAACGGTCAAGAAACGTACCGGCAAAAGCTTTGTCCTAACAGGTGGAAATTCACATACGCTACCAATGTTTTGGCCTGGGAGAGTCACCCTATACTCTGGCTCTCCACTGCTAACGGTTTAGCAAATGTAAGATGAAAAGTAAAGAGAGGGAAAATATAACTCTTCTGGTTCAGCGACATGAAAACACAAACCGAAAAATGCAACATGAAGTACTTCTTCTCTTTTTTTAAACTGGGTATAATGAAAATGAATCAACAATCGCGTCACATGAAAAGATCGAAAATAATAGGAACTTGAAGAGCTTACTTAGCATTTTCGTAATAGCTACACATTAATTGCTGAAGACGTTTTAGCACCAATAAGTTCATATGACTCAACCTGACGTGGAATAATATTCTCTCAATCTTGAATAAGGAGGACAATCATGACATGAATCCAAAGTCAGCATCACATGGACACAAAAGAAATCTTACGATAATCAGGAATGAGATAACCTTTTGAATAATTTACTTAACATACGCGCTTTAACTTCTAAAGAAACGTTTGCAATGATAAGTTCCTCTGACTCGAGCAAGGCACCTCTCTCTTTTCTCTTTTTTTCTTAATTGGCCGAACGGCCCAGACAACAGTGTTAACAGCCGCGCAACCATATGCTTATGACCTCTGAAATTGATACGGTCTCTCTGAGACATAAACAAATTTGCGCCACAAACACGATGGAATAAACTGGACTTACCATTTGGAGTACATTGCGTACGCTGCTTCCTGCTACTTGATCCTCCAAAGAACCCAGTATCAACTTCATTCTCTCTCTTTTTCCCATTTCGCTTCCCTTTCTTATTTCTTTCTTCTTCTACTTTTTTTTGGTTATTATTATTATTTTTTTGTTTTGTTTTTTTTAAACTTTGGTTATTATAAACTCGGGGTGGCGCCCTCAGAGAGGGAGCGCCTCCCGAAGTGGGTCATCACACGTCACCTCCAGCTATCAACACAAGGACTCTCTCTTCTCGCTCTGCTTCTCCCTTTTTCTCTCTCTCTTTTTTTTTTTTGGTACCTTGAAAAAAAATTTTTTTTTTGCAAAAATCTAACGTCTTATGACGCGTTAACTGGCCAACCTAGTACGTGATCCTAGGATTTCACTTCAAACTCACCGGTCCTCCTAGTACGTTTTCCCTAGGGCATCAAAACTCACCGGTCCTCCTAGTACGTTTTCCCTAGGGCATTACACAAATCACCGGTCTTCCTAGTACGTTTTCCCTAGGGCATCAAAACTCACCGGTCCTCCTAGTACGTTTTCCCTAGGGCATCAAAACTCACCGGTCCTCCTAGTACGTTTTCCCTAGGGCATCAAAACTCACCGGTCCTCCTAGTACGTTTTCCCTAGGGCATTACACAAATCACCGGTCTTCCTAGTACGTTTTCCCTAGGGCATCAAAACTCACCGGTCCTCCTAGTACGTTTTCCCTAGGGCATCAAAACTCACCGGTCCTCCTAGTACGTTTTCCCTAGGGCATCAAAACTCACCGGTCCTCCTAGTACGTTTTCCCTAGGGCATTACACAAATCACCGGTCTTCCTAGTACGTTTTCCCTAGGGCATCAAAACTCACCGGTCCTCCTAGTACGTTTTCCCTAGGGCATCAAAACTCACCGGTCCTCCTAGTACGTTTTCTCTAGGGCATTACACAAATCACCGGTCTTCCTAGTACGTTTTCCCTAGGGCATCAAAACTCACCGGTCCTCCTAGTACGTTTTCCCTAGGGCATCAAAACTCACCTGTCCTCCTAGTACGTTTTCCCTAGGGCATTAAAACTCACCGGTCCTCCTAGTACGTTTTCCCTAGGGCATTACACAAATCACCGGTCTTCCTAGTACGTTTTCCCTAGGGCATCAAAACTCACCGGTCTTCCTAGTACGTTTTCCCTAGGGCATCAAAACTCACCGGTCCTCCTAGTACGTTTTCCCTAGGGCATTACACAAATCACCGGTCTTCCTAGTACGTTTTCCCTAGGGCATCAAAACTCACCGGTCCTCCTAGTACGTTTTCCCTAGGGCATCAAAACTCACCGGTCCTCCTAGTACGTTTTCCCTAGGGCATCAAAACTCACCGGTCCTCCTAGTACGTTTTCCCTAGGGCATTACACAAATCACCGGTCTTCCTAGTACGTTTTCCCTAGGGCATCAAAACTCACCGGTCCTCCTAGTACGTTTTCCCTAGGGCATCAAAACTCACCGGTCCTCCTAGTACGTTTTCCCTAGGGCATCAAAACTCACCGGTCCTCCTAGTACGTTTTCCCTAGGGCATTACACAAATCACCGGTCTTCCTAGTACGTTTTCCCTAGGGCATCAAAACTCACAGGTCCTCCTAGTACGTTTTCCCTAGGGCATTACACAAATCACCGGTCCTCCTAGTACGTTTTCCCTAGGGCATCAAAACTCACCGGTCCTCCTAGTACGTTTTCCCTAGGGCATCCTAGTACGTTTTCCCTAGGGCATTACACAAATCACCGGTCTTCCTAGTACGTTTTCCCTAGGGCATCCTAGTACGTTTTCCCTAGGGCATCACACATTCACATCAGCAACACACACACGCGCAAACACACACACACACAAAAAAACACGACGACGACGCTAACATTTTACTATCGCCCACCCCTTAACTTACTATAATGGAGGAAATACGAGAGAGTAGAAAAGGCTTCAAGACGGAGCACCAAACCTTCCTTCGCGGCTCTCTAAATAAAAACCACTCGCTGCTACCAGTGAGAGTCCGCGGGTTTTGGTGTGGTGTCCCCTGTCTTGTGACCCCAAACACGAACATGAAGGTTGACTAGTTTATTGGGTTAAGACGTTATACATGGACACCAAGTACGATAACATTATGAAGCATCAAAAGCGACTACGATTGGACGATAGAAGTTACATTACTATAGAACAATTGCGGTACGGGCGATGATCACAGTAAACATTATTCAAGTGAATTACCTAGCATCAATACTACGAAACAGAAGCACATAATATGGGGTGGGGGCGAGCGACCGGGCCCGGTCTCTCCTCTCTCTGCCTAGCGAAGGGGCGTATTTATAGCGCCCGGCACGAAGGCGTGGTCTCTAGCTTACATTCTCTCTGGCTTATGAGCTGTGAAGCGGAGATAAGAATATGGAGCAATGCCCTCTATCCAGAGAAGGGCGGCTTGCTATAAAGACCTATCCTATTATTATAGAAAAAAGGTAAAAGAGTTGATAAAATTTAATTTATTTACATTAAGATATCACTGCTGAAAATATAATGTAGCAGAAGCCTGTTTCGCCCCAACTCAGACAGACTTCTGCTCTCTCTGGGTGGGGCTCATCAGTGAGTGCCCAGAGAGAAACGAGTATAATAATAACGAATAGCTTAGAATTAAACAATACAAAATAAAAAACAAAAACAAAAACAAATAAACACATATAAACAAAATAAAAAATAAAGCAAATTGATGAAAAAACAAAATAATGAAGAACTGGAAGATGAGATAGAGAATGCTATCCAAGCATTTTTGAAAAGTAATGAGCGGGAATGTATTGAAGCAATCTAGAGCAACAACTAATTGTAGTTTGTAGTAGTGGTCTATTTTTCTTTATTTCTTAACAGTTCTATAATATGTTCCGTAATTCTATAGTTTACAGTATTTTATTTAAGTTGTATTTTAGGATTTCTGTTTAGAGTTTTAATTATCCTATTAAGTATAATATCATCTGGAAATCGATTTTCCTGATATGTGTTAATCATACCGCGCATTCTCTTGAGGAAGTCTTCAAAGTATGTGCAATTATCGGTAAACCTAAGTGTTTCTGTATATATAGTATTAAGTCCAATATATATTCGATATCAAGCATATGCTGATGACATAAAGTTGTATCTGTCTTACAACAAGAATAACATGACAGAACGTTGTCTTGAACTTCAAGCTTCTCTAGATGAAGTATCATTCTGGTGTACTTCCAACCAATTATCTCTCTCTACCTCTAAAACAGTTCATTTACATATCGGGTCTACGGCACTTACTCCTACCTATTACATAGACAATACTGCTTTGGAGTGTGTGAGTCGAGTTCGTGATCTAGGTGTACAAATAATCCCTTCTCTTCGGCGTAATATCACTATATCTGACCGAGTATCTAGAGCTAATTCTGCTCTATATTCAATGTTAAGAGCCGTGAACATCAATGATGCCTCTATCTTGGTGAAATGCTTCAAAATTTATGTCATGCCTCATTTAGAATTTGCTTCAAGTTTCTGGAATCCGCACTTCAAAAAAGACGTCGAAGAAATAGAGAAAGTTCTCAGGTCTTTCACGAGAATCGTATTCGCTCGCTGCTTTCCTAACTGTAGCTATCCTCACGGAAATACATCTTATAAAAGTAGACTCTCTAAGCTAGGTCTCATGTCTTTAGAAGAGAGACGAGTATATATGGATTTGACCATGGCATGGAAAATAATCAATGACAAAACCATCATTAAGAAACAACATTTTTTCCAAAGAACCAAAGAAACGCGAACTAATTCTCACGGAGTTTCAATAGAAGTAACGAAGAACAGTGCTAGGTACAATTCATTTAGTCTGAGAGTAGCCCGTTGGTTTTCTCGTGTACCAGAAATGCTTGACATAACTTCTTTCAAAATGTTCGTAGAACTGCTTAAAAATAATAATGTGATGAAAAACCTTGCCATTACGAACAAAGTTGACTGATTACAGCCTTTTGCGATTTTTGAACAACAGACGACGCAACAGCAATAGTTTTCACTCTTGAAATGAAATCTCGCTTCTGTTCATCATACGTTTATCCAAAGTCGAGATCTCGAAGTTCTTCACGGAGACATATATTTCCAATCATCATCGAAGATACCCTTGTTCATCCTACCCAAAAAGTCCAAACCATCAATTATTAATTCTTTGCCAAGGGCAGCCGATGGGAACCGGGGGACTTGGTCGGTGAGGAGCAGCTCCTCCACTGCTGATGCCCACTCAGTCAAACCAAGTACCGCTCAAGGTAGCCGCTCTCAAATCACTCGCCAAAGCTATCCTTCTGTACTCCTCCCGATCCAATCACGGCCTGGTCCACCGCTATCAAAAAACTCAAACACGCGGATTCGTCACCCGCATGTTCTCTCATCGATCTTGAACTCTGGAAACCGTTGGGCACCCAAGGCTCCCTAGCTCCCAAACTACCCTACAATTGCATTTTTCGAAATGTAGATAAAATATATATATAGGTATATTAGAAGTATAATGAGGATATTTAAGTATTTTAAAGTTATACTCGTCTGTTTTATTAAACAGTATAAGTTTATTATTTCCATCTTCCTCGAGTTTTATATTGAGATCTAGGAAATCGGCTGTATTCTTATTGATATTTGTCTGTTCCAGAGTTAGTGAACTATGGTACATTTCTTTGGTTATTGTTACGAATTCTTGGGTTTTATCTGAAATGTGTAGTAGATCGTCAATATATCTGAATGTACAGTGTAAAGATCTATTTAATATATGATATCTATCTATATTTTTATTAATGTATTGGAACTCCATCATGGCTAATGTTAGATCTGCTAATTGTGGTGAAGCATTGTTTCCTTGAGGTATTCCTTTATTTTGTTTGTATAGAGTACAGTTATATGTAACATAACTGTTTTCTAGAATGTAAGTTATCATTTTATAAATTTCATAAGGCAAATAAGTTCTTTTTTTGTGAAGTGTCGTTAGTATAATAAGTAGAATAACCTTTGATTGTTATAGCTTCATAACCACTGTTTTTGAAGCATGTTTTAATTAGACTATCCATATTGCGTTTAACTACATCGTGAGGTAAATTGGTGAATAAAGATGTGAAGTCTGCACAAAATATTTTTCTATTCTTATTATTTGTTGGTTTCAATGCTTCTAATAATGGTTTTGTATTTAGTATAGAGAATAAGTGGTTAATACCCTTTCTCTCGCTAGTTAGTTTACAGTAATTTTTGAAATGTTTTGATAAATGTTTGAGAATGAGTTGTAATTCAATAGAAATGGGTTTAAGACTACTATTGGATGCGCCAGTAATGAATCTGAATTTGATAGGGTTTTTATGCATTTTAGGTATGCCATAAACTTGTGGAATTTGAAATGGTTTTAAGTTCATAGTATCTATTTTGAAGTATCTGGTTTGTTTCAGATGACTGTTGATAATTTCAATGATGCTGGGAGATGTAATAGGTTGATATGTTTTGACGTTATTATGACTAGTATTCATTTCTTCATTGATAAATTTGAGATAGATTTTCTTACATATGAATGCGTAATTGTTGGTAGCTTTATCTATAGGAGTGATTATGAATTCTTGTTGTAATTGATTAACAGCATATTGTATCTTTCTGTGTTCTATGTTGTCATTATAGTTAAATTTATCTAAATAAACAGTTATTTTATCTATGCATTATGTATTTAATGTTTCTTCCATTTTATTTCTATTTATATAGTTGAGATTATATTTCTTAGTAAGTTTATTTATGGTAAGAGATATAGATTCTTTGATTTCGTTAATAATGTATTCTTTACTAGAGCTAGAAGTGTTAATCCTGTATTTAGTGCCTTTATTGAGAATATTTTGTAGAATTGGATAAGGGGTGCAATGTGTATCACCTGTACATATATGTCCAAGGGTTTTGTCTATGAGATTAGGGTATTTATGACATGCACATTTTTCGTTTGATATCTTATTAATCAGATGACAGTCCAATTTTCTTAAAAAAGTGTTATAATTGAATATATATTTACTTATAGGATCTTTAAATTTATATATTATACGAAATTTGAAAGGTTTGTTGATCGTTTTCATAAAATCTTCATTTTTATGATGATTGAGTGCTTTGTTAAAAATGCGATTGAGAGGAATGTTGTCCATATATTTTCCATGGTATGGGAGTTTAATATTGACTTTGTCTATTTCTTCTTTTAAGTGTTCTTTCTGTCCTTTCCAAAAATAGTCGCAAATTAAACTTGTTATTAAAACTTTTTGTTTGTTTTCTAAACGGTAAAACTCATTAGTGAGAGTAAACTTAATGAGTTTATCTTTCTCTTTAACTCTTAGTTTCTTATATTCTAGATATAGTTGCCTACCTGTCTTAATTTTCAGTATATTATCCAGAATTATGTTTAATTCTCTGGCCTTGTAACTGGGTATTGTTCTACGTCTATTTTTATGTCTACTTGGAGCTTTCTTAGAGATATTTATAGGTAGATTATGATAAGGTTGTTTTATCTTTTCCAATGGGTTAATATTGTCAGATATGAGACCATAACCTTGTATTTGATCGTTTAGTCCGTATGGGTAGGCTGTCATTAGTAATCTTATCCAATAATTCTCCTTATTTCTTAATTCAGATTTACATGTTGCATGATCCAAAATATCAATTTTAATATCGTCATCTGAGTGAAACGTGTCTTTATAGTGATTACATAAAAAGGTGTTAAGTATATTTTTCTTGAAATGGTATCTATGTTGTGATATGCGTTTCTTGAGAGTTTGCGTGGTCTCTCCTACATACTGTGTATTACATTTAGTACAAGTTATTAAATATATTACATTCTTAGTATTGCATGTAGAATCTATAGGTTTATTAGTGATGAATTTTTTATTAGTAGTACAACTCGTAACGATATTATCAAAGTTGGTAATTTTACAAATTACACACCTAGCATTATTACATTGATTGCCTTTAACCAGAGAGTATTCATTAGTTTTGAAAACAAGTCTACCTTCAACCTTACAATGATATGTGGGTATATTTGAAAGGATGTTCATTTTGTTTGTTGGTTTGTTAAGCAGTTAATACGATGAGGCTGGCTGCTCGACCAGTCTGTCATCGAGTGCTACTCCGTATGAACAGTACGGTACCATCTTGTAGTGAGATCCAATTCTCATCCAAGGGTTAAGCACTGGATTCCCAAGGATGTGGTATATCTCACCTGTGAATTGATAACTTGAATATTATAATACTTCATCCGAGCTAATGAATTACGTTAATGATATAGTGTAGGAAATTCCTTCTAGTGAATGAGGATAGATTTAAATTATAGCTGAGTGGAAGGGAGGAAAGTATATGTTAAATTATAACAGGTAGAATTAAAAGGTAAGGGTGTAAATAGAATTAGAAATAATAGTTTAAAACTTTATATTATGATAGTGTTTGTGATGCTAATGTAGCATCTAATGGTTGAGGAGACTAATGGTTAGAAATTGGTTTAAATTCAAACTTTTTTTAAGTGTGAATGATAATTTATGTGAGTGAGAATACTTATAATTAATAGAACATTGCTAGAATTAAACAAGATTTTGATGAGAAAACAAGATTTGATACCATAATTTACTGAATAGAATATTGCTAAAAGAGAAGTGATATTAATTGTTAAAATTGGATAGTTTTTTTTTTACAGAGACAAAGATAAAGTTCAATGAATTGGTCGTGATTGTATAAACACATTGAATCAAAAAAGATAATCAAAAAAAAATTTTTTTTTAATCAAAAAATTTTGTTTATAAGTAAAATGTTTTGTATTATGATACATTTATATGTTTTGCTGCAAAGCAGCGAGTTTTTTTCTCTGGTATAAAACCAGAGTTGCTGCAAGCAGCTAAGTTGATCCGGGTAAACCGGATTTGCTACACAAAGGTAGCTAATGAAAAGAAATTGAAACGAAAAGAGCAGTGATTTATTTGAGATTATGAGTATTTTATCTATTAACAATGTAAATGGTATAAATAGATTTATATAGAACGTTATATGTGTAAAATGTTAGAAAAATGACATAATAATCTCGCCTATGTTCACAGTTATAATAGGGAAGCGGGATTAGCAATACAGAGCTACCAGATATTCACAATGTTTACTTCCAGGATGGAGTGTCATTTTAAAGAAAATTCCGTTACCAAAACTCTCTCGGTCAATGAAGTCAGGGAACAACACTCTCGAAAAGCTCACCAAGGTTTTAAAAATTTTCATGGTTTTATACAATTTTTGCCATGTAATCATAGGCAACTTGCACTTGCCAAAAAACCTGAAGTAACCACTAATTTGGAAAGGAGGGCTTGAAAAAAATAAGTGAGCGTTCGAAGACGGCTGAGGGCGGAGAGCGGTGAGAAGTTTTGAGTGAGTAAAGAAGAGAAAGGGACCAAAATTGGAGAAACGTGCATTGATTATTGACGAGGGTTCTCATACGCTCCTAATTCCAGAGTGAAGCTATAGAGAATCAATCTGAAACGGGTGAAAGATGACAACGAGATGGAAGAAGAGGTTTGTTATTGCAACGAGTTTAATGTTTTTTGAAGCCGCCATGAAGATTGTCTCATAAAAAAAGTGGGGACAAGGTTAGCTTCCATTCGAATTTGGTTGGGAATTCTTCCAACCAAATTTATCTGCCTGGTTATATATATGGTAGAGTTTAAGTAAGTGATCAAGACAAGCATGCAATTACCAAAAGAGTATATACTATATATACATTATATATATATATAATATATATATATAATATATATATATAATATATATATATATATATATATATTATATATATATATATATATATATATGAGACTTTGTTCGACAGCTATGAAGGTGTGGTGCAGCGTCAGACTGTAGAGTTCTCTGTGTAATTCTGCTGTCCCTTCATTGAATTCTTAACTCTTATTATTCTCTGCTCCATTCAAAATTTTATCAATTTGCTCCATTCAGAGGGCAGAAGCACAATCAATTTTTCAATGCTTCAAATTAAGAAAATTTTCCGGGTGGGGGGGGCAGGATCTGACTTGAAAACTTTTCAGCCCAAAGTCAACGCAAGTATAACGAGATGTGCGTTGCAAATGCACTAAAGAAATCATCGTTCAACAGTTTATAGAATTGATTGAGGACATCATGGAAAAGCGAGAGAGATTTTAGAGCGCTTCTCGGAGCATTCTCCTTATAACATGCTCATCGCATCTCGAAAATTCAGTTTGAACAGAAGAGAGAAGCGAGGGAAGCACATGTTCGAGTTGTTTTTGCTGCGAAACAAATGATGTAATGTAGATTCAGTGGTTCTTTTTGATAGAATGTAGTTTTGTCACGGCTGAGGAACAGTGGGAAAAGAATGAATTTCGTTCCAGGAAAATGGGCATGATTCAATGGTACAGGGAGATGAGAAGCTTCGAGCAGTTTCCCGAGGAGTTTTCCTGCTTTGCCGTAAAACAAGCCCGATTTCTTTTGAGGTATTCATGTTCCTTCCAGTGCGTGGAGAACTTCTTCGGGGGAATTCGATGCATGTCGACAGAAATTGAGAAACTTTCTTATTTGTTAATTTACCCCGGTCAGGAATTATAACTTCCGTTTGATGGAGACAATTTAAAGACAATTGGATTCAGAGTTAACGATCATCAGTTGAGTGAGTGAGAAATATTGTTTTGTGATGACAGAGTGAATGGTGACTACACATCGGCGCGCAATACGATTCTAGGAGCTCTGGCTAGAGATCAGGTCAGTTGAGATGAGTCAAAAGCTGTACTTGATTCTGTGCAACTTACTCAGGACAGTTCGCTTTTTTTTAAAGCGAATATTGGCTATAGGGCTCATAGTCCCAATCGAGATTACGAATCGACGTCTGATGGTTAACAATTGATGTGCAAGTTCAATTAAGTATTCCGAAATTTTCAAATGTGTAAGCTCAAATGTACCGATTGAAGCAAAGTGATTGAACAGTTCTCTAGATAATTACCTCATCAAAAGAGCCGATACGGAAAAAAACGTATTGAAAGAAGTTTCGTGTAATTATCGATTCATGACGCTTCATTTTTATGACATCGATCGGAAATCGAGTGAAGAAACCTGAGTTAGTATTGTATTGAATTGACTAGATATGTGAGAGGTACTGTTGTTTGCAGTCCAATCAGTATCTTTACCTACAACTAGTGGAGATCGAGCTGTCTCGCCATCCATTCCATGAGAAGAATGTCTGCGAGGTTTTTTGAAGCTTTTAACTGAGTAACGGGGAATTCAGTTCTTTTTAAGAATATTTTGATATATGCTTGATTCGGTGAAAGTGATTATTTGGAGCTTTTCTTAAAAATGTGATTCTGTGAATATTATTGAACGAGAAAGTTAACGAGGCATTCAAATCTATTTTATTCATAATGAGTTCAGGAAGTTTCTCAACTAAAAACAATACTTTGTTTTATAAAAATGGAGGGGGAATATGCATGTCTACTATGGTGCTATGGTATTTATGGTACCTCATTCGAGAAAGAGAGACTGAAAGAGAGAAGGGGGGAGTGATAAAGAGAGATGGACAGGAAAAAAGGAATGAAGAAAGAAAGGCAAGAAATTTTCTAGGCTTTGGATTACTGCATCGCCTCTCCTCACCTTGGCCTGCCGCAAAGGATACGGTTCTCGCAGCAAAAATTGGACCTGCTTGAAGATTTTTCCCTCAATGTTAAAAGGTGCGGTTTTATAGAAAATGACGAACAAGTTTAATACCAAACAAATTTTCTGAAAACGAAAGCATTTGTTTTCGATTCTCTTTTTTGGAGTCGCTCTTCCTCAATAGTTGCAACCTTTCTAGTCATGAGGCTGGAAAAAAAGTCATCGTTGTTTGGTTGTATCTTCGGGCTCTTAGAACCGTTATTCACCTTCGAAAATTTTTTCTATGCATTCGGTTTCGAAGCCTAGTGTGGAACTTTACAGGTTGGGAAGGTTAAGATTTAAAAAATTAGAAGAAAGATTATGTTTGATTTAAAAGTTGTAATGATGCACCAGGTTTTCTTTGCCAAAGACACAAGAAAAAGCCGTCGCATATGTAGATTAGAGTAACACATCTGTGTGTCTGTGTTTATCAGAGTTTACAGTCTTTCGGACAGGCTTATTCTGTTACAGTATACAAGCGCATCACCTGTTCCATAGTCGCCTTCTGGCCCTCGACAACATAGCCTAGACAACATAAATCCTCATCATCCACCCTCAACCACAATTCTGCCTTCATCTCATGACGTTTACTCAAATGAATAAACTACTCTAATCAATGTAAATTATTGACCATCACACTGTTTTAACTGTGGAAAAATTTATGTGATTCGAAGGAGAAGCATTTGTATTTTGATGGAAAGTGTTTCTCTCAATTTTCTCGATGATTGCTGAACAGTAACTGAAGAACTTTTCTGATAACCAGGGCGTATGCCTTTTTCATACGAAACTATAGTCACTATAGTCAGAAGGCTTTTAATAGTCATTTAATAATTTTTTTCAGATTTGTGTAACGTAAGTGGAAGTTTAACGTCTTTAAATGTTTTGTTGTTATAAATTTTGTTGAATGATTTGGAGATAAACATGTGTGACCTGCCGAAGAGAGATTGACCTGCCGAAGAGAGATATTTTGACACAGTTTGAGGCAGAGAGAAAATACATATAGGATGTAATTCATGAACTCCCTGGAAATTAAGGCTTTTTCATCACATTGTGTTCAATCATCCTGACTCAAACGAAAAACAACACAATTTCCGAAAAGCGTGCTTTCAAAAAGCATGTGGACGTAAGCGAACAGATATTTTTCACTTTCACTTTTTCAAGTATTCTTTTAAAAACTTTTTTGTTCGTTTAGGCTTACTTAGGTCAAGTTTACGCTAACGAGATTGTAAGGCTTAGGAACGAAACCGTAATTTATCGCTGACGACTTCAAAATCATGTGAGCGCTCATAAAGTAAAAAAATTTCCATCGCTGACGTCCACACGCTTTTTGGAAGCACGCTTCTCAGCGATTGTATGTTAACCGCAAATTTTTTTTAAATGTTCCGTACGGTTATGACAAACTTTTCATTATGGGTTACTCTTAAAACGCGGCCTTTTTAATTTGAATGATTGGCGTCGTCTCAGCTGATCGAGTGAGAGCGATCTCCTCTGCAGCGTTTGGTCGGTTCTTACTCGCGTGACTTAACCAAGTAAGACGTTTTCAATTTTTTTAAAACTCTATACGCGTTCATTTTTGTAGAATAGCGTTTTTTAAAGATTAAGTTGTCAAGTTCACGTTCATAATAGCTCCTGAGCAGCTTTAAAAGAAATTACAAGTAGCAAAAAAAGAGAGCTATTCGATTTGAGAAAAAAAAACAAAATAAATCTGCTAATGTGCGTTCCAATAGTTCAAAAACTTCATTGTTATGCGCGCATTTCAATTGCGTTTCTTTTGAGAATAGGAAGTCACGTGGGTGGCGCTTTTATGGTAGAACAACTTTTGAAAAAAGGTTGGAGATACAGTTTAATGTAGTACTTCGATCAGATTTTCGGGTTTTTTTATTTATAATTTTCCCTAAGCATTACTCTTGTGATTTTACGAGAAAAAAAACTAATGCATTTAGAGTTTTTGTTGTCAGTGTCGACACCAACAACATCAATGGAAGGGGAAGAGGAAGAATGCTCGGTGACGACCCTCAACTTCGCCTCTTTCAATCAAGACAGCAAGTAAGTCTGCTCTCTTGTTTGTCTATATAATTTGACAGCACTGTTGAGAATTTTGACAAACGATCGTTCTCTGGTCGATGGAGTCTGTAATAATGATTAGCCATCCTCTTTCCGCTCTTTACCTTTAGTTCGCTTTTTTTTATTCAAGACTCGGCACATTTTTCGACTTGTGAAGTTTTACAGTTCGGCTGGTTCTGCATAATCGGCTGGCATAAAAAACGACCTGGCTCAATTAAAGTCATTGAATGGACAAAAAATAATGATAATTTTCTTAGGCGGTCTCGTTCGCCTAAGCCGTACGGCCTCGTTAGCGTAAAAATTTTTCCTAAGCCTAAACGTTTTTTTTAATGTTAAAATAATTTTTTAATTTGAAAATAATTTTTGATGTAAAAATAAAAATTTTGCAAAAATAATTTATCACAACGAATCCGAACTCTCGCCGAACTACTCACAGTCTAGCATTTTCACCCTTACACTACAGGGCTTGATAGTAGTGACCAGGGGTTTTTTAGTGTGAAAGAAAAAGGGACAGACGCCCGCCAAAGGCGGTAAATTTTTTTCACATAAGGGTCCCCCCTTACGATTTGGAAAAACAGAGGCCCGCCGAAGACGAAAAAAATTTTTTTCACATAAGGGTCCCCCCTTAGGGGTGAAAAATTTTTTTCTTACATAAGGGTCCCCCTTACCTTTTTTTCACATATGGGTCTCCCCCTAAAGATTTGGAACACAGAGGCCCACCGACAGAAGATCTGTCATGACTAAATAACCCCTGGTAGTGACGAACAAAATAGTAGTAATGAACGTAACAGCCAGCCGATACAGCCGAGCCAACCCGCCTGTAAAAATTTACAAGTATTTTTTTGCGTTTAACCAACCCCCCCTACCAAAAGTTCAATGAGTCAGATGATAGCGGCATTTTTTTGATACGGTTTCGCTAGCCTAAGCAATACTGCGGTCTATTCACAGGGTGTTTTTCTGACCCGCACTGCGGGTGAGAAAAATCTATGCGCTAGGCAATGGTGGAGAATTGTGGTCCCGTTTTTGGTTTTTTTCAATCGAATAAAGTGTTAATTGGTTTCTTATGACCTATGTACTGAGCAAAAAAAACATGTGCGGAAAAAAATTTTTTAAATTATTATTTTACAAAAAAAATTTCAATTTTTTTTTTGGCTCAATTTTTAGGGAAAGGAAAGGGGGAAAAGAGGGGGTTTACCTAATCAGAGAAGGGAAAGACAAATAAATTTTTTCCGCACCTTTTTTATTGCTCAGTAGGTCATAAGAAGCCAATTAACACTTTATTCGATTGAAAAAAACTAAAAATGAGCGGGACCACAATTCTCCATCATTGCCTATGCGCTATTCAAAACCCTCGAAAAACATTAGAATTTATGCGCTTGGAAAAAAATTTTCTCCGATTTTACGTAGGAATATTCCAAATCATTGGAAAATTGAATGTTTAACTCTGAAATTTTCTAAATCTATGCGCTCGAAAAATGTTGTGCGGGTGCTAAGAAACACCCTGACTATTCAGCGTACACTTTTTCTAAGCCTAAGCGTTTTTTAATGTTAAAACATTTGTTTAATTTTTATAAAAAATTTTTTGTAAATGTAAATAAGTCACATGTATGACCCATTGAACCCCTGGTAGAGAGGGGGGGTTAAACGCAAAAATTTCCCCAGACTTCACCGCTCGAACCACGATGAGCATGATTAGCATTCAGCATTAGCAATACCCTTTCCTCCTATGTCGTATGAGAATCGATCCTCTCTGTCTAGAAAGAAGAACTCGGAAAGACTGTTTTCTTTGCCAAATGTCATCAGGAGTTAGATGTTCATGTAAGACCTTCTGTCGACGGGTCTCTGTTTTTTTTTCAAATCACAAGGGGGGAGGCCCTTATGTGAAAAGAAAAAAATTGTGGGTGTTTTTTTTGAAAAACATAAGACGGACCCGAAAAAGGAACCTACAACAACAAAATGTCTGGTTAATTTTGCAAAACTTTTTTTTCTCCAACCGCGGGTCTCTGTTTGAAAAATCTTAAGGGGGGATCCTTATGTTGAAATTTTTTTCCGCTTTCGGCGGGCGTCTGTACCTTTTTCTTGCACACTAAAAAAACCCTGATTGTCATGGGTACTTTTCAGAGCATTGATGGTAGGTCACCAGAACGGTTACGCCTGTTTCAACATCAGCAGTGTGCAGGATGGAGCTGTTCTTGAGTACGAAATGGACAGTCAGTATTTGTTGCTTCCTGGCATTGTAAGCAGGCCGTTTCTGACCACCCGCCAAGGCAACATAGCTCACCAGGATGTGTTGAAAATTTCTTTGTTTGGGCGGTTGGCGGTTTGGGCGACCCTGGCAATCGGAAAGCGAGCAGGTGAATTAACCAAAAATTTGGTCTTTTTTCCGTGTTCAATTGATCTTTTGTTTCGCGTAGCACGGGTCGGAGTTCAATAATCGACATTTTATTCACGTAAGAACGTTTAGCTTTTTGAAAAGCTTCCACTTTATGTTATTATTTTTTCACTATAAAAATTTTTTTCTGGGAGACCGGGCGGACGACCGGGAGAAATTTAACAAAATTGGTGAGCTATGCAAGGCAAGGTGTAGATCAAAAAGGTTAATCATGAGGGAACGGCAGATAATGGAGAGAGACCGAAAACGTCGTGAAAACCACAAGAGCGCAAACGAACCACACGTAAACTGCCAACTGGCGAAAAAAAAATTGTATGGTGATTCTCCTACCGCCACATCTCCCGCACTCGAAATGAATCTATCGGAGTTGAAATGAATCTTTCCTCTACATGAATATAATGTTTCATTATCCATAACTCAGTCTCAAACGGTTTCGTGAAGTTGAAACCGAAGCTTTTAATCTACTTTAGCGATCGACCTGTTGAAAAATCATGTCGTCTTTAACCTATGAAACGAACATATAACTCGCATCAACCGCTTTTCTGATAAAGGGAATAGATTTGCGCAAATATTTTACCCGCATTAATGGTTAAATAAACACCTCAATTGGGAGTTTATCGGCTCGTTACGTAAAAAGATGGTACACTTTTCGTGAATGATTTCAGTTTTTCAGGAAAAAAATTAATTCGAAATCGGGGTTAATATACGTGTAATCGAACTGAGTTATAAGTATAAAATTTTTTACAAATATGCACTAGAATTAGTATGCATCCCTGATGATATTCGTAATCAGGGGTTTTTTTAGTGTGCAAGAAAATGGTACAGACGCCCGCCGGAAGCGGTCAAAAAATTTTCACATAAGGGTCCCCCTTTATGATGAAAAAACAAAAGCCCACAAAATTTTTTTTTAACTGGAAACAATGCCTGCCGACAGAAGTTCTGAATGACTACTTAACCCATTTTCGTAATATTTTTACTTGGGCAGCACGAATTTTTTCAATTCAAAGTTCATAGTGATTCTTCGGAACACTAGTTTTAGCGAAAAATAAATATGAAAGATTGCCTAAATTTTTGGTTTAGAAGAATCGGAGCAGACACTCGATCAGGGGTTTTTTAGTGTGCAAGAAAAAAGTAAAGACGCCCGCCAAAAAAGGAAAAATTTTTCAACAAAAGGGTACCCCCTTATGAAAAAAAACCTCGAAACACACTGGCAACAGTGTCCATTCGTGACTCTACAGCCTTAAGAGCCTGTCACGGATGGAGCCGGATCATCCAGTCCAGAATCGAGCGCGACCTCAGGTGGCGGATAGAGGGACGCCTCCCTACGAAGCATTCGTGCTGGGAGGTAGTGGGAGAAATCCCGCCGCGGACCAAAACTGGGTAGTATAGCTCGTCAAAGGAGGGCGATGCCGGACCGGCCTGGGCATGCCACCGGACAAAACATCAGCCGATACTCCGCTATACTTTTCAATGACGAGTCGAGGCGCCAGTCAAATAGCCTCTTGCCTATCTCCGGTCAACGACAGGCGAGACGTCTCTACTCCCACCCAAAACGATGCTAGGCCGGCTTGACCACCCACTCACAAAGCCTATAGCATGAACAGGTTGCTACAACGATGTCCGCCTTCACAAGGTGCAGCATGACAGTCTCAGGACTGCAAAGGACATCAAAACCCTTCTCCGGGCGCATCTTGTCCGAAGAACACGAGAACTTCTCTCATTAAAGAGAGTGTTCATAACCAAGTCTTCGATGCGGGATGCTTGCCGGCAACAACAAACAATGAAAAAAAAAAAAAAAAGTCCGCGAAAATTCTTTTTTTTCCCATAAGGGTCAGTCATGTCCGGTCGCCTGTCCGCGGGCATCTGTTTTAGAACTTCAGCGGGCGCCTGTATTATGTGAATTTTTTTCATATCAGAAGGGTGAAAATTTTTCAATAAACTTTTTATCTCATAAAACTGTAACTTGAAAAAAAATTCCAGATGTAAGGCAAGTGTCTGTATATAAAAAATTGGCGGGCGTCTGTAGGATTTTCGGGCCAACTGAAAAAAACCTGATAAGGGTCCTCCTTATGATTTTGAAACACAGAGGCCCGTCGCCAGAAGGTCTGACACGACTTTTTAACCCCTGCACTCGATTATCCACGAAGATGAGCTTCAAAGCAAGTTCAAAACCCAAAATATCGATTTTGTCCATGTTGAAGACGAGAAGGAGTTTTTCATGATGTGTGGTTTGAAATCGTCCTTGAAAGTTCTGTGGTCTCAATCTATTTTGTTTGCAGCTCGAGCACCGAATTTCCTCAACAGCTACCACGATAAAAGCTCAACGAAGTATAATCGATTGACTCCTTCGGATATTATTCTGATGGAGAGAATGTTCGTTTCCGCTCTTATAATGTACGTGTCGCGTGACACTCCGCGCAATCTCGTCGTCTATCACATGAAGAACCGTGCCGTCATCTGCGAGCACAAATTCCATCACACCATCCTTTCTGTCAAGATGAACCGAGAGGTTAGTGTGCGTGGAGGGGGGAAGGTTGAATTGCCGTTGCTCGGCCCCCCTAGGTGAG
Organism: Allodiplogaster pararmata; assembly: GCA_964056735.1. NCBI lineage: Eukaryota > Metazoa > Nematoda > Chromadorea > Rhabditida > Diplogasteridae > Allodiplogaster > Allodiplogaster pararmata. Next base: position 14,049,834 of record OZ057406.1, read on the forward strand.
TGAACGGGGAGGAGGGGGAGCGGTTGAATTGCCGTTGCTCGGTCTCCCTAGGTGAGTGGGCGGGGAGGAAGAGGTGGGTTTGAATTGCCGTTGCTCGGTCACCCTAGATGAGTGGACGGGGAGGGTTTGAATTGCCGTTGCTCGGTCCCCCTAGGTGAGAGGCGGGGTGGAGGGGGAGGGATTGAATTGCCGTGGCTCGGTCCCCCTAGGTGAGTGGGCGGGGAGGAGGGGGAGAGGTTGAAATGCCGTTGCTCGGTCCCCCTAAGTGAGTGGGCGGGGAGAAAGGGGAAGGTTTGAATTGCCGCTGCTCGGTCCCCCTAGGTAAGTGGGCGGGGAGGAGGGGGAGGGGTTGAATCGCCGTTGCTCGGTCCCCCTATTGCGATCCTCGAAGGGTCTCTTTTCAGCGGTATAAGGAAACTCCGGTGTGAGAACTTTTTTTTCATTCTAGTTGAAACTAGCTTTTTCTGCCATCTCTATCGGTATGACTAATTCGACTTTTCGCATGAATCTGAACACAAAAGAAAGTTTTTAATATAATAAATGGGTTGGATGCACTCGATAGCCTATTACTGGGGAATTTATTGCAGAAGTTCACTTACCGAATTGATGCTCATAACTGTTGAAATGTAATGTATTTTTGCAGCGTCTTGTAATCTGCTTGGAGAATTGCATACATGTGTACCTCCTGAAAGACATGAAGGTTTTCTGCTTTGATAATGTTACTTTTTTCTCTAATTTTTAAAGTATTTGGGGTGTGGCATAATGGTGGTTTGCGCGTTTTTCCGCGAATGATCCTATGTTTGACACCCACCCAGGACAAGTCCACTAAAGTCAAGGGATAATAATGAATATTGGTAATGCTTGCACAAGTCTGACCTTGCCCACAGATAAAAGGCACAACCGCTGGTTCTACCAGGGTAGGTATGTCCCCCTGTCAGGGGAGAGCGAACCCTGCCACGAGGGAACAAGCGCGTGAGGAAAGTCAACGTGATCAGGTTCATCACAGTTTTAGTTAGGTTCAACGCATCGGTAAGCTGCCGACTGGCAAGGGTTAACCGACATATCGACCTTTTCCCTCACTTAACTCAAAACAAATTTCTCATTGTTTTTCCTAGGTATAATTGGAAGAAATTGGTTTTTATTATTTTAAATGAATATTTTATTAGCCATAACTAAGTTCGAACATGTTCCGAAAGTTTAAAAGTGGAAAGTTTTAACCTTCTCGGGCAATAGACCTATTAAAAATCCAAGGAGTTTGTCCAGCATTGTCAAGAATTTGAAAAATTACCGAATTTGAGCGGAGTAGTCTAGATTAATTAATTAATGAGAATTAAAAAAAAACATTAAGGGCAAAGAAGAGAGAACATTTTATTATTCCAGACTCCCCCGCTCGAAAACGCTGGTTTTTCAAAATCTCGACATTGTTATTGTCCTATGTTGAAGTTTTTTCTCAGTGAAATAGGTTCTAACAATTGCAAGAAACCTTTATAGATCTATGGACGTCGAGAGTATTGTGAAGGTGTTTAAGGGGCAAAAAGAGTATTGTGAAGGGGTTTAAGTGTTATTTAGGAAGTATTCATAATTATTTTTAGCTAATGTTGTCATCTCATTTGAGTTTTTTTTACTTGGAAACTTTGCTAATAATAAGAAATGTTTAAGCCGGTGCATACGATCAGAGAAGCACCCTACAACAAACCGGGTCTCGTGGACCTCTCCGCCGGTGGCTCTCCCTCCTTTCTGGCTTATTCAGGGTCCGCATCCGACGGACAGGTAGGCGAGGTAAATCGGGGAAGCTGAGGGGACAGGGGAAATGATTGAGAGAAATTCCCATACAACATGGTAAGAAAGATTTGGAGAGAAGAACAAAAAAGGGAGAGAAGGCGCAGACAAATACGGGGACATTCATTGTAAATAAAAGCACGTTTGAAAAGAAACAATGAATCCAATTTTTTTGGGTGTTAAAGTTTATCGACGAAATGATAATTTTAGTGTTATGAATAAGCATAAGATAACTTTGAGGTAATCGCTAGTTATTTCCTTTTAATCGCTAACATTATTGACCGATAGAATTCTAAGAAAACTTGTGAAGAGGACTGGGCAGCTCTGGTGTTGCACTGAAGAGTATTGATGAACCGCTTGGCATTTCAATTTCATACTTCGAAAGAGTCGCGAGACCGGAACAGGGGTTTTTTTTAGTGTGCAAGAAAAAGGTACAGACGCCCGCCGAAAACGGAAAAATTTTGTGAAAAGCTTAAGGGACCCCTTCATGATGAAAAAACAGAAGCTCGCGAAAAATTTTTTTTGTTTTACTTTAAAGTCCCCCCCCCCATATGATTTCGAAAAACAGAGGTCGCCCACAGCAGCATGACTATTTAACCCCTGGACCGGAATGGTAGTTAAAGACCGGTGGTTTTGTGAATAGAAGAGAATATACGACAGAAGGAGGAGATTGTAAATTGAATGGTGACTCGATTGACTTTTATTCCCGTAAAATGGAAAAAAATGTGTCGATAAAACTCATCCTATTTGGTTTATCAGCACGAAAGTGCGGGGATGAACAGGAGGAAGAAAGATTAACCCTGCTCGGACTATTGAGGTCAAGAGTTGGAAAGACTTGTCTGGTCGCCTAATCGCGGCCTTCTGTTCCCTCCCTTAACTTTGGTGTAATTGGATGATCGGGCGTCAATCCTAACGCAGCTAATCAGTAATAGCCCAAGAATTAGCCCGGAATGTTATCTGAGGAGGGCGTCTGTATTTATTCCAGACATGTTCTTTAAACCCTGGTTGAGGTACATATCTTCGACGTTATTAATCTGCTGTCGGTTACATCCTTCACAGCTCATGCCAACACTCTCGCCGCGATGCGCTTCAATAATGAAGGAACCAAATTGGCAACCGCGTCCACTAAAGTCAGAATGCATGAGAACCGTAAATGAAGGGTGGGGGGGGGCTAAAGGGAAGGGTGGGGGGGGGGGGCTAAAGGGAAGGGTGGGGGGGGGCTAAAGGCATTGGAAGTTAAACTGACCAGGTGTGTAAGGTCAAATACTGTAAGTTATGAGATGTTAGGAAGTCATACCTGATAACTGTTCCTTTTTCTACCCTTGTTTTGTTATAGGTAGGGGGACTTCATGATAGTTTAAATGAAGCGTTGGGTTAGGAATTGGGGATTCCAAAAATTTGCGACCTTTTTTCTCGAGTATATAGTGTTTCTGATAAATTTTCTAATTCCCGTAACGATAGCACATTTTTAATTGGTTGAAAGGTTAAACTCTTCGAAATTATGAAAACCAGGGCATTTCTTACCACCCGCACAATTTTTTTTCGCGCGCATAGATTTTCAAAACATCGAAGTGTTTTTCGCAATGAGTTATTCAATTCTCTGAGGTAAGAATCGAAAAAATTTCCGAGCGCGTAGATCTGAAGGTTTTTTTTAGTTGTTTTTGGAGAGCGCATAGATTCTTTTCACCCGGAGAGAAACACCCTTATGAAAACATGCAATTTAGCTATGTTGTATGATTTTGATTAGAAGAAACTTCTCTTGCAGGGAACGGTGATCCGAGTGTTCAGTGTTCCGAATGGAACGCTGCTTTTTGAATTCCAGAGAGGAGTTCGCCCGTTAGTGTTGCATTCACTTCTAGTTTTGTTTGAGTTTTTAGCGGCCGCTTTTGTTCAAAGGAAACTGAAGATGGGGAAATACAGTGTGGGAGGTCTAAACCAAAAATTCAAGACGCGGAAGATAGAAATAACAAGAGTTTGCGTCGCGGTGGCAGGTTGACTTACTGTGCGTAACATTCCAGGGTTTAGGTGTAGGTGACGATGTCTAAGAAGAGAGGTTTATGTGAGGGGGTCTAAGTCAGAGAGTTCATGTGAGGAGGTCCAAGTCAGAGATGTTCATGTGAGGGGGTCTAAGTCAGAGAGGTTCATGTGAGGGGGTCTAAGTCAGAGAGGTTCATGCGAGGGGGTCTAAGTCAGAGAGTTCATGTGAGGAGGTCCAAGTCAGAGATGTTCATGTGAGGGGGTCTAAGTCAGAGAGGTTCATGCGAGGGGGTCTAAGTCAGAGAGGTTCATACGAGGGGGTCTAAGTCAGAGAGGTTCATGTGAGGGGGTCTAAGTCAGAGAGGTTCATGCGAGGGGGTCTAAGTCAGAGAAGTTCATGTGAGGGGGTCTAAGTCAGAGAGTTCATGTGAGGGGGTATAAGTCAGAGAGTTCATGTAAGGAGGTCCAAGTCAGAGAGGTTCATGTGAGGGGGTCTAAGTCAGAGAGGTTCATGTGAGGGGGTCTAAGTCAGAGAGGTTCATACGAGGGGGTCTAAGTCAGAGAGGTTCATGTGAGGGGGTCTAAGTCAGAGAGGTTCATGCGAGGGGGTCTAAGTCAGAGAGTTCATGTGAGGAGGTCCAAGTCAGAGATGTTCATGTGAGGGGGTCTAAGTCAGAAAGGTTCATGTGAGGGGGTCTAAGTCAGAGAGGTTCATGCGAGGGGGTCTAAGTCAGAGAAGTTCATGTGAGGGGGTCTAAGTCAGAGAGTTCATGTGAGGGGGTATAAGTCAGAGAGTTCATGTTAGGAGGTCCAAGTCAGAGAGGTTCATGTGAGGGGGTCTAAAACAGAGAGGTTAGTGTGAGGTTGTCTAAGTTAGAGAGGTTCATGTGAGGGGGTCTAAGACATAGAGTTCATGTGAGGAGGTCCAAGACAGAGAGGTTCATGTGAGGGGGTCTAAGTCAGAGAGTTCATGTGAGGAGGTCAAAGTCAGAGAGGTTCATGTGAGGGGGTCTAAGTCAGAGAGGTTCATGTGAGGGGGTCTAAGTCAGAGAGGTTCATGTGAGGGGGTCTAAGTCAGAGAGTTTATGTGAGGAGGTCCAAGCCAGAGAGGTTCATGTGAGGGGGTCTAAGTCAGAGAGTTCATGTGAGGAGGTCTAAGTCAGAGAGGTTCATGTGAGGGGGTCTAAGTCAGAGAGGTTCATACGAGGGGGTCTAAGTCAGAGAGGTTCATGTGAGGGGGTCTAAGTCAGAGAGATTCATGTGAGGGGGTCTAAGTCAGAGAGGTTCATGTGAGGCGGTCTAAGTCAGAGAGTTCATGTGAGGAGGTCCAAGTCAGAGAGGTTCATGTGAGGGGGTCTAAGTCAGAGAGGTTTATGTGAGGGGGTCTAAGTCAGAGGGGTTCATGTGAGGAGGTCCAAGCCAGAGAGGTTCGTTCATGTGAGGGGTCTAAGTCAGAGAGTTCATGTGAGGAGGTCCAAGTCAGAGAGGTTCATGTGAGGAGGTCCAAGTCAGAGAGGTTCGTGTGAGGGGGTCTAAGTCAGAGAGGTTCATGTGAGGGGGTCTAAGTCAGAGAGTTCATGTGAGGAGGTCCAAGTCAGAGAGGTTCATGTGAGGGGGTCCAAGTCAGAGAAGTTCATGTGAGGGGGTCTAAGTCAGAGAGGTTTATGTGAGGGGGTCTAAGTCAGAGGGGTTCATGTGAGGAGGTCCAAGCCAGAGAGGTTCATGTGAGGGGTCTAAGTCAGAGAGTTTATGTGAGGAGGTCCAAGTCAGAGAGGTTCATGTGAGGGAGTCTAAGTCAGAGAGGTTCATGTGAGGGGGTCTAAGTCAGAGAGGTTCATGTGAGGGGGTCTAAGTCAGAGAGGTTCATGTGAGGAGGTCCAAGCCAGAGAGGTTCATGTGAGGGGGTCCAAGCCAGAGAGGTTCATGTGAGGGGGTCCAAGCCAGAGAGGTTCATGTGAGGGGTCTAAGTCAGAGAGGTTCATGTGAGGGGGTCTAAGTCAGAGAGGTTTATGTGAGGGGGTCTAAGTCAGAGGGGTTCATGTGAGGAGGTCCAAGCCAGAGAGGTTCATGTGAGGGGTCTAAGTCAGAGAGTTTATGTGAGGAGGTCCAAGTCAGAGAGGTTCATGTGAGGGAGTCTAAGTCAGAGAGGTTCATGTGAGGGGGTCTAAGTCAGAGAGGTTCATGTGAGGGGGTCTAAGTCAGAGAGGTTCATGTGAGGAGGTCCAAGCCAGAGAGGTTCATGTGAGGGGTCTAAGTCAGAGAGTTCATGTGAGGAGGTCCAAGTCAGAGAGGTTCATGTGAGGGGGTCTAAGTAATGATAAGGAGTTGAATGTTTAGCGCAGCAGCAAGTTTTAACTTTCGATGTTCAACTTTTTAAAATGATCATTGAAAAACTTCAGTAGAACAGTCTTTATAGGTATAAAGCAAATCGATATAGAGAACGAAGATGAGGTTTGGAGAAGAAGCTATCACATAACTTAATCATAAATGAAACAGAGTTATTACAAGAGTTTCCCTGAACGATAAAAAGTGTACAATGGAAGAGATTGATAGTGTAAAGGAAAGGAAAGGAAAGACGTTAATGAGGGAGCAAATAACATGTTGTTTCGGTTGAGGCCCATACAAATACGGAAGCCTTATTGTGGGAATTGAATGGCCGATGTCCACCCCTGTGCTGAAATCTGAGCACTTCACATGAAATTTAAAAAAAATTCACATGCTGACTGTGCAGGTGTACGATGCACTCGCTGAACTTCTCGTTAGACTCTCAGTATCTATGCTCTTCCTCGAGTACGGAGACCATTCACGTCTTCAAGTTGACGCCACCAAGCGATCCCTCGTTCGTTTGCCGCCTTCTTACAAGAAAACTTGAGCTAGCTCCTCATCGAAAACTGAGTCATTTAATCGATGCGGAAGATTTCGCTCGTTTAGACTTGATCTTATTTGCGATGATGAACAGCAATGATTTAATGAGACCCACTGAGTATTTTGTATTTACATACAAGGCACGACAAGCAAATAGTGTATTGCCATCTAAATACTTCTCCAAATCAAGGGTTTTTAGTGTGCAAGAAAAAGTTACAGACGGCCGCCGAAGGCGAAAAAAAACTTTTTTCACACAAGGATAACAAAAAAACATGATAACAAAAACAGAGGCCCGCTTTTCTGGTTATTTTCCTGCCGAAAAACAGAGGCCCGCCTACAGAAGGTCCGAAATAACTATTTAACCCATGCTCCAAATGCGCTCAACTCAGAACAAACTCTTCCCTATTTCATATTCAATCGTTGAAGGTGCCAGAATTTTAAACACTCGGCTTTTTTCCATTTCTCATTCATTTTGACTCATTCTGGGAAATGACGATTAAAAGACAATGGGATTGAAATGGAATCAATGTTGTATGTTCCCTTTCGAAAACCAGCAAGGATAAGGGAAAAGGTTTTCATCTTGAATCATCTATTTAGGATATATGACTTCTTTTCTTTTCTTCAGATCCTCAGATGCGCCGCCGTCCCTTGGCTGGTACGACTATCTTTCGCAGACTGCAGCGGCGTATCTTCCCGTGGGAGAGTTCCTCCGAGAGAAGGATTACGCCGTCGCTCATCTGCCCGCCTCAGAGAAGACCATCGCGACTCTCGTCACGTGTGTTTCAAGCAATCTTTTCCATTCGCAGAAAGGCGTAGATCAAAAATACTTGAGGACATAACGGCATAATCTGAATACAGACCAAGTTCCCCCGGCAGACCACCAACATGGCTTCACGGCAAGACGCTCTACAGCCTTGGCCCTCGTAACTCTCTCGAAGAGACGGTTTTAACCAGAAACGTCCCGCTAGTCGAACGGTCCTCATGGCAATTGATATGTCCAAGGCATTCGAAAGTATCGACATCGTCAAGCTCATCGACCTCCTTGAGACAACAACCGCGCCGAACTACATTAAAAAATGGCTCGCCTCTTACCTTAGAGGAAGAACAGGACGCACAAGCTTCCGCGACTCGGTATCAAGTTCCAGACTCTTCAGAAACGGAGTCCCACAAGGCAGCACCCTCTCCCCCACGCTTTTCAACCGTTACCTGCGCGATCTTCCCACAGACGATGCCCACACGAACGTCATCTCGTATGCTGATGACATCACGATCTGGGCGTCAGATCCCAACATCAACGTCGCCTCCGAAAATCTACGCAGGGTCATCACGAAAATTGAAACCTTCCTCAAAGAACGGTCACTCATCATTTCCCCGACCAAGAGCCAGCTCATGCTTTTCACCCCGTTCAGTCGCGAATTCAAGTCTACTCTGGACATATCAATCTGCGGATCACCCGTCTCCACCGTCAACCAGGCCAAGCTACTCTGCGTCACGTACGACTCGATGTTCACATTCAGCCATCATGCCAAAGACATCGCGAGACGGATGTCGCAACGCAATAACGTACTGAAAGCCCTTGCCGGAAGCACCTGGGGCAACCAAAAAGAAACCCTCCGCCTCACGTTCAAAGCCATCTCGCAAGCGATCTGCAACTACGCCGCACCCGCCTGGTCCACCTTCCTCTCGGACTCCGCTCACGCCAAAATCCAACGTTCTCAGAACTCCGGACTCCGCGTCGTGACAGGGAATCATCAAATGGCCGACACTGACCATATTCATCGCGAATCAAAGGTCATGCGCACCAAATCCCATCTGAACATGCTCGCCGCGCAGTACCTCGCGAGATCGTAGGACCCAGAACACATTCACCACGGCCTCCTCGACTGCCCGGCGCCCCCTCGCGCAATGAAGAACAACCTCGTGTTGAGCTGCAAGAAGACTGTCGAAGCCGCGAAACAGATGTCAAAGGATCCGAACAATGGGAAATCAGTCGCAAACACCGTACACTCGATGATGGTCTCGAACGAACTCCAATCGTTGAAGGGTGCCGTCATCCTGGAAGGCAGACCTCCGCCCCTTATCCAGGAAGAAGAGAAGGAGTTACCCCGCAAGACTAGATGCACGCTCAGCCAGCTCCGCTCGGGATTCAGCAGATTCATCAACAGCTACCTCCACCGCATTGACGAATCCATCCCCGACGTGTGTCCCGATTGCTCTTCCGGACCTCACGACGTTGCGCATCTCTTCAACTGCCCATGCCACCCGACCGCGCTGTCTCCAATCAACCTCTGGACCAAGCTGCTGGAGGTCGCAGCGTTCTTGAAGATATAAGAAAAAAAGAAGAACAAGAAACGAAGAACACAGACGTTCTTCGAAGCCGGCTGCATCCGGCAACAACAATACAGACCAAGTGCCGGCGATGAAAATTGAAGAGTGTCATAGGAACAGAGAGAAAAAGTCGCCAGTTTTTTGTGGAGATCGCTCAGATTTGCGCATAGATCTCACTTGTTACAGGAACACCTTGATTTAATAGTCATGAGTCGACTTTTTTTATGGAAAAAGGGTGACTCAAAAATTTTTCGATTTTTTTCGAACATCTCTGGTGATGACTCTTGAGGCGAAATAAAACAGATTGAGAGGGAAAGAGAATACGAAGGAACTGCGGAGAAGATAACTTGAGCGGTGGCTGTAATAAAGTTATCTCTCAGTGAACGAAACTATGGATTTTGAAGCTGCTTCGTTTTTACCTAGTGAAGCAGATGGAATACTTTAAATCTCTTCGTTTTTCAGAGAATCAGGGGTTTTCGGGTGCTTCTAATGGATGAGGGTTTATATTGTCACATCGATGTGGTGTCTGAAGTAACCCTAGTTTTCAGGGAAAAAGTTGAGAAAAGTTTTCAACTCTGCTGAAAGGAAGCGACTGCCATGGTCAACTTTAGGGATGTTGTATCATAATGCATCTTACCGTTTTGCAGGGTGAATAAGGTCCTGTATTTGGTGGTTGCCACGATCGACGGCTTTCTCTACGCCTTCAAGGTGCCACCTGAGGGAGGTCAATGTGAGCTGATCAAGCAGCAGAGACTCGCTTCTCTCACCAGCTCTGGCCTAAGCTCGATCAAGACAGACGCACCGCTGAAGACCACTGGTAAGCAAGCCACTCGCTAAGAAGCGTGCAGATAAACAAACTCGATATTAGAAGATATAGATCAAGAAGACTCAATATTAGGGCATGAAATTGTTTGGAGAGAGAATCCAAGTGCGTGCGATGAGAAATTAGTAATCACGCACAAACATTATTAGTATCACTATCTTGATATGGGTGTCCTGGAGAGAAACATCCAGCAGCTCATATTGTCATGATGATTTTCAAAGTGAGATGATATGTTTGAGACAGTGAAATCACTTTTAGTTTGCATACTCGACTTAGAAGTCGTAAGGTGGTAAGAAAAGAAGACCAGGGAGCGGAGGATCGGGCAGAAAAATTTTGCTGCTTTCTTCGTAAGGGGCTATATTGATCGGCTGCTTTTCACTCTCACGATGACAAAAAGACTTGGTGCAGAAAGGCGATGAGGATGCTTTTGATCGTTTCCATTTGCATGTATGTGTTAGGTAATAGGAAGTTCACACCTATTGTAAATCTCCCTTCACATCTTCGTTGAAGAACTTGAATATTCAAGGTTTTTATTAATATTATTGATTCATTGCTAGCTCTATTGGTTTCAGGAAACAACGCGCAAGCGCAATCAGGACGTAGTAGCGCGGCTGTTCCGCCAGTCAGACCTCCCAGGTAAAACTTAAAGTGTTCGAAAGATGTGCATTGGTATTCGAATGAGAAAGAAGAAAGAGACTCAAGATTTTTTGTTTTAGGTGAGAAAAAAACTAGTTGACTCAGGCAATCTGACTCCCGGAGCAGTGGGAGTGGCAACACGCCTCCGAACATGTCTTGTGTGGATGAGTTCCCGCCCATAAGTCACTGCAGTGGATGATTTCTCTGACTACCTCAATGTGTTTCCCGCTGTCATCAAGATCATTAATAAAAAGTAATTTGCTTGTCAATAACGTGTTACCTCTTCACTAATTATATGATTGATTTTCATTTTCTGGCCCTCAAGTGTAATAGTTGAACAAATTTCAATCGAAAAATCAAAAGTGCTCTCAACGGTTGAGTATTTCTCTTCTAAAATTTATTATTCATCACATCACGATAAGGTTTTATGTACAAATGATGCGAACTTCAAGTAAATCGTGTGTCAATAATTGTATTTGTATGAAAATTCGGAATTTACTCCTTCAGATGATCACCTTTTGTTCTTAAAAGGAATTTCCTCTATTACTTTTAGATAGGATTGCGTTTCTCGAATGTTTTATTTGACGGACAGAAAGCATTGGTGTGGTCTTTTCTTGCTTTACCTCTTTTCACCTATTGTAGCGAAGTTGGTGAGAGAATTTGAGCGATCATTTCAAAAACCGAAGGTTTTTCATAGCCAATTTGAAATGATCATTGGTATGGCAGCTTCTAGACCATTGGTCATTAGAATGGATTGGGTCGGGGTTTCATATGCCTCCTGGATAGATTTACTATCCATTCTTATGTTCATTCCAATTCACACTTTCTGAGGAATAGAAATCGTCTAGTTTTGTACCCATTGAAACATTTTTTGATTAGTCTTTAAGTTAAATTTTTAAACATGATTTCTTTTTTTTGTATGCTTATGGTCTACTGGAATATACATTTGTACAGGAATTTGCAGTAATTTTTTTGGGAACATTTTAGATCTTGATATTCTCCAACGGCTTTCTAATCGCCCTTTTTTGATGCGAGACAGGAAGTGAAAGGCTTATGTAGAGTAATTCCGTAGGTCATGAGTGAATTAGACTTTGAAAGAGCAGTGCTCAGTTAGGGAGGAAAAGAGAGAAGCCGTTTGACATGGTAGAGGGTCGTGCAACGTGATCTTTCATGAGTGTAGTATAACTGGATGCAGCGATTCGTTCTTTGTGCTATAGGAAAAAATATGGATGAATATGCAGTCAATTTCAAGTATTGTCGATAATCACACCTTCATGTTGAGCGAAACTGCGATGAAGTTTCTTCCAGCTCATTTGTTTCCGCGGATGACTTGACCATTTCGATTTATGATCAGTTATTCTCTTCACTTTTCTCTTGATTCAGCATTATCACAATGCTGTTGATTTCAATGGGATTTACTTATTGTCACCGCTCTCAAGTTCTGACTGTACGGTCCAAGAGCAACGAATTGAATGTATTTGGTGTGTGATCGAGATCATTGACTGATTGGTTCCTCGAAGGATGTGCCTAGAGAAGTCAATGAAGATGAGTCGTCGAGTAGGAGGAGTCACTTCTCCTCCAAGATGAGTCCTCGACTAGGAGGAGTCAGTTCTCCTCCAAGTCCAAGCTAGATGCGGCACCTGAACATGTTAATCTGTAATTGTATACCTACACGTTTGTTTTAGGAATTTTTGTTTTGACAGTAAGTTTCAATTAAGTATTGATATGATGCAAGTACCGTGAATACTCTGGTTTTTTGTATACTCTCTCATTTTCATCTAATACGTCTAGAAATAAAGCTCTGGGAAAGAAATTTTGTTTGTACATACCATTTCATATACAACATACAGTACACAGGAAGAAATTACGAAAGTCATTAGAAGATGAGCGCTTCATCGCCTTTATGAAAGATGTCTGCAGTGTAAAGTCATGGATTGAGTTGTCAAAAAGATGAAAGAAAACAGGAATTGCTTTTTTTCTGCTGAGTTGCACGCATGAGATGGACTTAATTGTCGTGTCTTGGTGAAAAGTCGCTGTGGGATTTAACGTTTATAAAGCATAACAGGACTTACTAAAATTATTATGTTTTATGAAACAGAGAAAAACAAAGTTGGGGTAACAGGAAAAGTGGTTCTGTTATTCCTGATCCTCCATCGATAATATGGAAAAGAGGGAATAGAAGCAAAACCGGATCTCAGAGATCACTTTTGCATGTTCTTGTCACGCTAATCATCTATGTAGAAGGCCCCCAGGTTTGTTTGCCTCCCTACCATTTGGTCTGCCGGTCTTATTTCTTTGAATTTTATCTTATTTCCTACTCTCTTCTCTTTCATCACAACTTCTTTTCCCTTCATCGTTGACATGTTAGGCAGAGTGAGTGATATGATCATGAAAGTGATGATGTCATAAAACCTGAATAACTCATGGTTAGGATAAAGCAGGGGAACGAGATTGAAAGGAGACTTATGAGAACAGATTTGATTCTATTCGAGATAAAATATAGAAGGAGATAACGAGGAATAGATAGAGACAAAAAAAGAGATATAGATAATCAAATAGAATAGATGGGATAGAGGTAAGATCGATCGCGATGCCATCGACAGTTCGAGTTTATTTGACCTTCTTTGGTGTCACCACAGTGCTATGCTCTGTTCAGCAAGAACGGCAGCTTCTTTATAAAGTCAGTTCAACCTTTTCCAGAAGGATTTTGAGCTCACTATCTAATAATACTAATTGATTGAGGCTACTTTAAGTAAGCCTGTTCAGTGTAATACATTTCTATTCACACCCTTATGTTTGTAGATGTTCCTATGAGAAAAATCTGGGAGTTGTCGTTTTGGGAAGTAAGAACGGTGGGCAAGTTATTCGAGTTTAAAGCGAGCGCTTTCATGAAATGGGTTTCTGTAAGAGATGATAAAATTTGTTTAGAGAGAGAGAAAGAGAGACATTGTTGTTGCAAACAAAGGTTGCAAACGCATTGTCGACAAAGAAACCTGGTGGTTTTTTAATGAAATCGTTCAAGCTGTGGTAAAGTTGAAGAAATCAGCTCTTAAGCATTGGAAAATTTCCAGATCGGAGGATGATCGAACCAAATATATCTTTGCAAAAAGAGATGCAAAGAGAAGCGTAGCTAAATCTCGATCTATCGCTACTATGGAGATATATAACAAGCTTGACACGCCTCAAGGAGAGAAAGAAATCTTCCGAATTTGCAAAGCCAGAGCTACAGCAGCGAAGGACATCACCCACAGACGGGGACCCAATAGCCGCTTTCAGTGCCATAATCAACGCAGAATGGCTCAAATGGAGGGAATCGACTGGTATCCTATGCGACAGACGCATGTCTGATCGACTGAAAAGTAAGATCTATAAATCAGTCGTACGACCAGTTGCTCTATATGGACTCGAATGCACTCCTTCAACAGCAAAGACCCAGCAGATGCTCCATGTAATGGAAATGAAGATGTTGAGATGGAGCCTCGGAGTCACCCGGAAAGACATGATTCGCAACGAAACGATAAGAGCTCGTTTAGGAGTTGCCCCGATACCCGAAAAACTCAGAGAGTCCAGGCTTAGGTGGTGGTACACATGCTGAGATCCAATCCTGACTCCGTTCCCAAGTCTGCTTGGAACATAGAAATCCAGGGTAGAAGACCAAGAGGTAGACCGAAGCTTAGATTGGGAGACACCATAGAACAAGACATGGCGGCTATCGGGCTGATAGCCGAAGACGCCTCGAATCGTATGATGTGGCGAAGTGCTATCTACACAGCGGACCCCGCTCTTCAGCGGGAATAACGCTAAGAACAAGAAGAAGAGAGAAAGAGAGACGTGGCATCAAATATTATCTATCGAAAGGTTTTTTCAAGCTCAAAAAAATTTTGCGCTAGACCAGTCTCTGTAGCAACTTGAATAGGAGATTACTACACGCTTTAAGGCGCCTCCGAAAAACGACTAATTTTTGAGAGAGTCTGCTTTCTCCGACCGCATCTTCCTCTGTGTGAACGCAAGACAGCCGAAAAGAGCGAAACTGTAATCAGAACTCGAGGTTCAAAAATTAAGGGCATTGAAACATTGAGCATCCTATTTTTGAAAAATAGAACTCAAGATTTTCACTGCAACTCATTTTTATAACGCAATGAAGTAAACTTTTTTCCCTCGTTGAAAGTTAACATGACGCCTGAGGCAATTGCTTAGATATGCAGAGTAATCTGTTTATATACATATGTCGAGCAAGCTAAAATATTCGTATTGCAGTAGATGGGAAACATAGAAACAGGCTCCGCAAAATGTGTATCTCATACAAGTTACTCGGATAATTCAAAAACTTCCACGTAAATGTGATTTTCTTTGAGAAGCCTATGACATGGAAGAGACGGGGAGCCTTCTTCGCTTGCCCCAGAGACGGTCGTCTACTCATCCGCCGAGGAACTCAAGAGAGAGCTCTTTGTCATCAACGAACACTTCTGAAACATTTTTTGAGTCTTCAGCTGCAAGAGCCCGGACAATGACAGAATCGGAGCATTCACTGATAGCAAGAGAAAGCTTGATGACGGACTCATCACAGTTGTCATCTACTACAACTAAGGTATTATCACCTTTTTAAAGTATTAAATATTTGTGGTGCTTTTTGTAACTTTTAATTAATCAGATTGTCAGAAGACTTCGTTAGGAAACTTGGCCCGTCTTTTCAGATATTTTTGATGTTCTAAGAACTTTCAAATTTAATGTGAATTTTGTGAGTTGTTTGAATGAAGTGTAAAATCCTGATGTATTGTATGCAGGTGATAGTGATGGGCTTCTAATGTTCTTCGAAGTAGGTTTGACCAGCCAGAGACTATATCGACCATAAGACAGGACAAAACTCATTGGGAACCTTTGAATTTTAGGAAGAAACAAAGGATTATTATGATGCTCTTATTCCAAGAGACTCTTCTGAACCCCGTTCTACAACCCTCTCTGCGAGAAATTCTGAATTCTCCGAAATGCCGTTGGCCACAGAGAAGCAGGTTCAGCTGAATTTAAGTTGGGAACATTTTTTCAACAATCGAGCGATGGAGACTCTTCAAACACCTCTGAGCGTTGATCATTTGATAAGATAAGATAACGCGCTACTTGTTCAGTATGTCAAGATTTTAAAAAAATAATTTTTTGTAAAAAGCGTGGGTTTGACCGAGCAACCAGTTCATCATTTAAGTAGCAACAAATATCTAAAAAGGCGTCTAATAACGAGTCGATAAGAGTGAATAAGAGCAACATGCAAGAAAAGTGGACCAGAAGAACCAAACCGTGTTAAATTCAAACTGCGTTTTTTTCTTCTTCTTTAGTTTATCAGAACGTACCCATGTCATTGATCAAGT
Source organism: Allodiplogaster pararmata (assembly GCA_964056735.1). NCBI lineage: Eukaryota > Metazoa > Nematoda > Chromadorea > Rhabditida > Diplogasteridae > Allodiplogaster > Allodiplogaster pararmata. The sequence continues at coordinate 14,065,602 of OZ057406.1, forward strand.
TTACTTTTCAAGATTCACGGGTAGGTATGTTTAATTTTCAAGAGTAGACAGAATGACTTGATAGGTTTCTTGAAAACGTTGGGTTTTTTCTGTTACCAATCTATTTCAAAATTGCACTAGGAATAAATAAAATTTCGGGTTTTTAATCATTTCGAACGACACAGAAAGAAGCTGGTAGCGTTCTGGTATTCATTAGCGAGTTCTGTGTACGCAAGAGAGAGGATTTTGTCCGGAAATGTCATGGAACCGTGAAGGAGAATGAGGCAAGTGATTCAGTATTTTACTTGTTTCGTTATTACCCAACGTGAAAAAAGACGGGAACACAAGTGAAACTTTTTTCCAATTTTTAGATGATTACAATGGTTTTGATAACTGGGTAGTCTCAAAACGAGGAATTTATATATTGGCACGAAGTTTTTTCGCGTTTTCCAAGATTCTATTACTCAGAAGTAAGATGAGTAACAAATATATCTGCCTTCAATAGCCGCTTAGATTGTGTGTGAATGACTTTTTTATGAGGGATCGTTCTCTTTGACGATTCTTCTTATAGGGTATTCCTCATGACGAGTATGAAACCGAAGTTGGCAGTTTCAGATAGCCTTCTGCAAGTCGTATCCCCTGTCATGTTCCACGGTTGGAGACGCGATTCCAGTTATGAGCTACTGCAGACGATTCCATGCAGACTTTCCCCGGCTCTGCTCGGGCAGCAGAGTTCCCGCCGTTGCAATGAGTGTCAGTTTCCATGTCCATAAACGAAAATACATACCCTGGACGGCAGGGAAATCAAAATATAGACTCACCTACATACAGCACCGGCCAAATGAAAAAAAAAACAATATCCTTTTTCCAAAGAAGAAGAACCAAACTCAATTTTTCAGTTGTTTTGAACAAGCCATAATAACTCAGTTTCATCGCAAATTCGATTGAGAAACTTTCGTTCGAAAAAACTGAAAATTTTCAATGAAATCGCCAAAAGTGCTCGAAGCTATGTATGTATATAATTCTAGTTCTTAAAACGAATTAATAGAACCGAATTTTCAATACGTCGTGGCGTTTTTTTGGAGTCTATGACGGATTGAAATCTACGAGGCATTGATTCCATCAACGTGTCAATGGTTAACTGGGGTTAAACGAGTTCCACCAAACAATTGTTAAACGAGTTACACCTGGGTCTGGCCCTGTTTGGACCCAGCAACGATTGCTATTTACAAGCTTCCAGTCGTTTCTGGCTCTCTCCATAAGCTCGGCCCATAACTTAGAACACAAATTCATACAGGAATTCTCAAGAAAACGAGAGAAAAAATTATTCGAAAATCGAAAGAAAAAATAGTACAAAAAGAAATCCCAATAGTTGGTGTAACTGCAGGATAAGTTTAGGAAACCTTATTAAATGATGTAGAGCTTGGCATGAACACGCACTGAAACGTTTTCGAAAATTTTAGTTTGATTCGCTCACTTTAAAAAAAATGTTTAAAAAAACCATTATATTCAAAACTTATTTCAGGTACTGTATATAAATACTGTATATAAATACTGTATATAAATAAAGCTCAAAGTATATTTTTCCATCAAAGCTCATAAACAAATAAAACATTTGCTGTTAAAGTTTTTACACTTTTTATGAAGTTAGAACTTTTATTTTATCTTTTTTCTTAGTACTTTAATTTTTCATATCCCACTGTTACTAATTTACTACTACTCGCGTACAGAAAACTGGAGAGTCTGATTGTGTTTTAAATCAATTACCTGCTACAGCGAAGATTCATGATTATAATCTATGTACATAGTAAATAAAATAAAAAATGGGATGAGGCTGTTAGGAACTTGGAAAAACTACTGTTGGGAATAAAGAAAAAATAATGTTTTTAGTATGTAGAAAAGCATTTTTTTCAATCAGGAGAGTTTTCAATGGTATCTAATGAGAAGAAAGCATGAGGAAGGATAGAAGGGAATCTTGAGAGTCATCCAGTGCAGACCTTTGAGAAAGTTCACTAGAGTGGAATGAGTTGATGTCAAACAACTAATATCTTCTTTGCAGTTCTGCTTCGCCTTCGACCGTTTCTGCTTGCCGACTAAAGACGAAGAAAGCAGTGCGGTAAGCGATGGCTTCTTAATATACGATGCCAAGTTTGAGTTTGAAGAGTGTGTTTGATATATGTGTAGAAAATCGCAATGAAAAGCAAGATCATAAGCGGCACAGAATACATGACTGAACACGGAAATTGTATAGCATTTGATGCTAATGGATCGGTAAAAAATCATCTTGAACCTTTCAGCTGTCTCGGAAGCAAGCACATGTAGGTCGTTTCAATTGTCAAACAGATTAGGTATTTACGATTCTTAAACGGGGGGATGGGATAGTAATGAAGAACGACCACTAGCTACCCGTCCCCGTCTAGCCCAATCTTCTCGCCTTCTCTGCGTTTAGTCTCGAGTTTGATTCTAATTACTCGAGACTCCCAATCGAGAAGCGGTTTTGGTTGTTGTGGGAAATGCAGGTGTCCTATTGGGAGCTATGTGCTCGTATACATCAATTTCATCAGTGAACGTATGAAGATCCGTTCGATTTATTTCAGGAGCCGAAGGCACACGAAGCCTTCAGAAGTTGCGCAGACATTGTGGATGAAGCTCGTGTGTTGTGCCATCCGCTCCCCGAGCCTTCTCGCCACTTTGACCATCAAAGATGCAAGCATTTTATTGAAAACTGCGCAAGCTATGTGGATTGGAGACCATGATATAAATGAATAGCTTATTGGAGGTCGAGTTCCTCTAAGTCGCTCAGTCTTACTCAGAAAATCATTGAGTTTACTTTGTTCCATGATATTCACTAAACATCGTCGAATGAAACAACACAAGTTAAGAAAACATTCCCGTTTACAATGTATATGAAGCCATTCCCATATTCTTATAATCAATCGTATTCACATTGATCATCACTTTCTCCCCAGATGTGGTTTTTCAACAATAATAATGTAAGATGAATCGAGTTTAATAAAAGATTAAAAAGAGTTACGCCTAGATTTCGCAAACTGCGCTTACGATTAAGATTGCAGAAGGAGTTTAACAATTAGCTCTACTGATTTTCATTTTTACATGCTGATTTACCACAGAATGAAACAAATTTTCTGTTTGGTTCTCGTACGTTTTAATAAATTGCTTGTATGCTAAACTTTTGTTCTAAACCTCTGACGATATTCAGGTTTCAATTAACTACATGTTAATTATGATATAAACTCTGAACAAAACATGTATAAATTTATAATCTCAAATTTTCTCGTCAAATAAAATCCGCGTTTTTTTAACTTCAGATTCGAGCAAGTTTCTCATAGTTGGCTTGAAAAATTTATCATAAGTTCAGCTGGTGAAGTTTTAATGCACTAAATATAGCATTTATCATAAGTTCAGCTGGTGAAGTTTTAATGCACTAAATATAGCATTTATCATAAGTTCAGCTGGTGAAGTTTTAATGCACTAAATATAGCATTTATCATAAGTTCAGCTGGTGAAGTTTTAATGCACTAAATATAGCATTTATCATAAGTTCAGCTGGTGAAGTTTTAATGCACTAAATATAGCATTTATCATAAGTTCAGCTGGTGAAGTTTTAATGCACTAAATATAGCATTTATCATAAGTTCAGCTGGTGAAGTTTTAATGCACTAAATATAGCATTTATCATAAGTTCAGCTGGTGAAGTTTTAATGCACTAAATATAGCATTTATCATAAGTTCAGCTGGTGAAGTTTTAATGCACTAAATATAGCATTTATCATAAGTTCAGCTGGTGAAGTTTTAATGCACTAAATATAGCATTTATCATAAGTTCAGCTGGTGAAATTTTAATGCACTAAATATAGCATTTATCATAAGTTCAGCTGGTGAAATTGTAATGCACTAAATATAGCATTTTTTTTCACAGTTTTGAACAAAAGTGATTGTTTTCTGAAAAAAAGATTATCGGTCTTTTTTTCTCGAGTATGAGTTGCTGGTTCATGAATTGGTTTATTTATAACTTGTTTTACTTATTAGCGGAATTTACTTTTTTTTTTTGAAAAAAGGTGTTGTTTTTTTCAAATCATGCATCTTTTAATTGTTTGTGTCCAGTTTAGTCGTGACCGAAACTCTTTTTTTTTCAAAAATTTCTCAAGGCTCTAAAGAAACTGTTTGCATTGAAGTCGTGGAGCTTTGTTATTTCATCAAAACTCATATAAATTTCAAGATTTATCTAAAAAGTTCTGCTAAACATCAGTTATGTTTTTTCAGAGTTGCGTTTACACCAATGACCAAATCTCGGAAGTGTTTTTGTATACATAGAACAAGTTGTTAAATTCCCGCATAGTAAGTATACTGTTCCAAATAACAACATTGAATTGATCCCTTGCACAGGTCATAAAAAACGACGAATCGTCGAGTAATAGGGCCTAGAATGATGAGAAGCTAGCAGATTATTACAGGCTTCATCTCTCATACCGCCCAATCTCTGCCGTCGCTTGTATTGAAAAAAAAAACTTTTTTGTGGGGGGCGAAAGTCAAATAGTATAAAAATTTGAGAATGGGGGGAAGTAAAATGTCAAGATTTCACGATACCACAGGAAATGGGTGGCTAAAGTCCAGAACAGGCAATCCTTTACATTAGCCCCCGCCGAGCACGATTTCTGAAGAAAAAAGTTTGTACTACAAAAGCCCCCCGCAGAATTTCATTTTAACCCCCACACATTTTAGAAAAGCCCCCCCGCATTATTGTACTTCAACAACACACTCTCTAAAATCCTATCAGTTTTAATATTTTTTCCTAAGCCTAAGCAATCCTTTCATAGAAAAATCAACATTCATAAAAAGTACAATACAATCACAAATTTGGGAATAAGTTCTTTCTGCTAACAAACATATAAACAACACAATATATGGTGACACATCATCCTATAATGCCCGGGTTTAAGAGAGTATGGGGCTAAAGTATCACAGAAATTTATCAGTGCATTTTGTTTCGTGTGCGGGCGTAAAGTAAAATTTAACTAAAACTTTTTTCTCTCTCTCAATTTTTCTTGCCACTAAAAATTCCCTTTTGACCATTCCGCTCTATGTGTGTAATTATTTTTATTATTATTATAATTATTATTATTTTTATAATAATTATTATTAATCCTTATTATTATTTCTGTAGAAGACTTCTTGTCACTAATTGGAAAGAGGATGGGAAGGTTAGAATAATCAGATGCGACTAAAGGGGAAATAAGCAGGGAAGTGAACGATCGACAGGGGCTAGCGAGTATAGAATGGGTAGTACTGGTTGGTCATTGAAGGAAATTCGTGCCTCATGATACGGTCCAAATATATGATTTATGATAACATATCGAGCGATGACCGGTTGATGAACACGTTCAATAAAAGCATGCTGCAGCAATTTCTTGTTGTGATATAAAGAAGGAGCGAGCCAAGGACTTTATGATAGCCGAGTGTACTACAATTTACAATCAATCCTCAATGTTTCGGGTAGTACGGAAAATTTCCAAAATTGAAATGTTTCAAAATCTTGACACAAAAAATTCTCATGAAGTTTGAAGGCAGTGCCTGAGTTCTCTTGCCGAACTTCTTTATAGTCTCCTTTTCTCTTCTCTTCTCTCCGATTGTACAATTGATTGTTATGTTGAAAAAAAAGAGAGTACACAATAAGGCGAAGAGTGAGGGATGTGGCAATAAATTCAAGCACAGAGAGCATATCCGATGTGGAAGAGCTCGATAAGCAAAAAGGGATTTGTTCTTTAACAGATAACTTTAAAGATAATTCAAAATACCTGACTATGACCTGTTGATGTATGTAATGTTTACAATGCTTGATTAGATTTTCGGCTTGGTTCTAATGTTTCTCGCGCATTTTCCGTTCATCTGCAGAACTTGAATTAGGAAAATTGGATATTTTATTAAGTGAGAATCGAAGTTTTTTTCAGAACCGAGTTTCGGTATTAACTTTAGAACTCATGTCGATAGTAACCCCTGTAATGAGAGTTAAAGCCTTGTTGAAAAACATGAGCTCACTACAGGATATGGGCACTTTTTCACTTTAGGCCCCCCCCTCTCAGAGGTTCCATGGGTCATACTTCTGACTCATTTAAATTTTCAAAAAAAGTTAATTTAACATTAAAAAAAGTTATTTTTACATTAAAACACTATTTTTACATTGAAAAAACGCTTAGGCTTAGTAAAAGTTTATGCTAAAGAGGCCGTACGGCTTAGGCGAACAAGACCGTATTAAGAAAATGACCCAATAACTGACCCAAAAACTGACCGAATTGAACCTCTGAGAGGGGGGCCCTAAAGTGAAAAAGTTCCAGGATATGTAATCAGTTTTTTTTTTTACTTAGCATAAAATTAGTTTTCATTGCTCTTTGTCATAGCGGAGAGCGTCTTTCAGGGATTAGTTGATTATAAGAGTTCTAGCCTAATTAAAAACAGGCAGATGATTATTCCATGAAGAGAGTTAGTGAAATGAGCAGCAGCCCTCTTTAGCTGTTATTTTCTCTGAATATATTGATTTGAGACGTGTGAAGAGAGGAAGAGGGGAGAGTGTGTGGAGAGAAAGGAAGAGAGGAAGAGATGGCTCGCTTCCCCTCTCGGACATGCTCAGCAACTCCTCTACCGATGTCCGCCTTCCTTACTTTCTCTTCTTATTACCCCTTCATCACCCATACGCTCTCTCCTTCTTTCTCCTTCTCTGAGCCTCTGACCTTCTCTATAGTCATTGGTTGACCCTTCCGCTGCACCTCACTCTCTCCTCTCTCTCGCTCTCTCTTTTTCTCTCTCTTCTGCTCTACTCTTCGTGATATTAATTCCGAGATGTTCAATGTTGTGCTCCAGAGTAAATTGATCGTAAGGAACTTTCCCAAAATTCGAATGCTTCTCGATTATTCTCTATTCTTCAACTTTCATTTACAAACTTTGGAGTGAGTGCGTGCATATTTGTTATGCTAAAAATTTGTATGTTTTGAATTTCTAGATTTTGAGCATTTCTTCTGTTCATTTATAGAAGCGCTGCGCCCGCCTTCTCGCAGCAATCCTGTAGCCATGGCGCAGAATATGTATAGGGTCGGAGGTTGGTATTTCCTTTCATTTCGGTTCCCGAAACATGTTCCTTTCGAGAGGTTACATATAATATGTATTTTAACATATTTGTGCACAGTAAAATATGTCCTCAGTTTTCTTTATTGGAACCAGCATTTTTTTCCCGATCATTCAAAGTGTTATTATAACTGATGAACGTCGAAAGCGCGCTGTATTTTTCACTATCAGCCGCGCCTTCAATTTCACCATAAAAAAGTTCGTACTAGTGTGCTCATGAGATAGTTCAAGGAGATAGTTCACACAAGTGTGCTCATGAGATAGTTCACACTAGTGTGCTCATGAGATAGTTCGTACTAGTGTGCTCAGGAGATAGTTCACACTAGTGCGAGCTAGTTGATAAAATCTTCAGTTTTATTATAACTGATGAACTTCGAATCGCAACTAACGCAACCAGTGTAGCACTGAGTTGATGTAAGCGGTTACTTCAACATAGTGAAATTGAAGGCGCGACAGACCCATTCCGTCGGGTGGCTGCTTTTTTATGAAAGAATACCCTTTTTATAAGAAAAATACTTCTTCAGCCTCTGGCTATTATCCATTTTAGTTAATTATTTTTGACTTTCAGATTACGTTTACTTCGAAGTTCACCATGGAGCACCATACCAGATCCGCAAAATTGAAGAATTAAATAAGGTTTACATTTTTTAACAAATAAGTTCAACTTTTTTTGTAACCGTTTGGTGATTTGCTTTATGGGAATGACGATAGTGTGTGTATTCATTAATGTCCTTGAATATGAAAATTTCTTTCGGGGTTCGATTCCCACAGGCCGCATCTATTTGCTAATTCTTGGCCATATGATGATAACCACATAGCGTGAGCTCATGGCGTAAGCTGGAGCCGTGAACGCTAGTCTCTCAGTTTCTCAGATGGCATTTTTTATTAATAAAAATCAGAAACTTTAGTAGATGTCCTTTTAAGCATTGAAAAAATTTTAATTTTTGATAAAAGCATTTTGTCTGAAAGAGCTTTTGTATTCTTATAAGCCTTGCTAAAAATATTCCGTATGATCAGGCGTTAAATTAAACCGGTCTAACACATGTTTGTACGCGCCGAGCGAGTCTGAAAAGGAATGTGGAAAGCAGGGGTTAAATAGTGACTGGATGGGTCCCGTCGGCGGATACATGTACACACACTATTGACCAAAAACCCTCCCTCTTTGCTTACCCTTTTCCTTCATTCCCTCTTCTTTTTTCCACCAAACTTTGAGCGGCATATACATGTAAACCCAAATTGGGCGGCTCCATTTAACCCCTGGTGGAAAGGCAAAAAGAGTGAAGAGAGAAGCAGAGAAAAAGTAGAATGGAAGGAGAAGAGAATGTAGATCATTCCCGACGCGAACATTTATGAGCCAACATAGCTGCACCGGTAACTATTTAACCCCTGCATATGATATAATGTTGGTTACAATAATAATAAAAAAAACTGTTAAAAATTCTCTCTAAAGATTTTTTTGAAAGGAAGAGATGATGTGAATTTCCGACAAAAAAACTAATTCCTTGCAAGATAAATCTTTATTGGAGTACCAAAAAGTATTAAATTTAAAGACAAAGTTTGAAAATTTCGCAGAAAGAGAGCATTGCAGACACAAACGGGAAATGTGGAAGCTAAGGTGGTCTGTTACTACAGAAGGAGAGATGTTTCCGCCGAACTCCTCCGCATCGCAGATCAGGCCGAGAGACGCTCACATGACTCCGAAGAGGAAGGTTGCTAACGGCTTAGTTCACCAAAATTATGAAATTTCTCTCGGTCGCTTGCCCTGTCCCCCAGAAATTTGTTTGATGGTGAAGAAAATGAAGCAGAAGTTTATCAACGAAAATCTAATTGCTTGTAAATAAATTAGTTGTCCATTGGTTACGGCCCCGACTACGCGAAATACAGCAATCACCAAAGGGAGGACAAAGGAAAAAGTGGAAAGGCCGTGAGGTTCAAAGGCCGTTTGTTAATTGTACTACACTAATGATACAATTCTACTGTTTAAGACTACAGACAACACTTTCAGTCTCGATGACATCTATATTGAAAATTACTGTGTTTTAAGTGTGTAGCTTGTTTGGTACAAATAACAAACGACCTCTTAGCCTCACGACCTTTCGACATCTCCCTTCGTCCTCCCTTCGGCATTTGCCCGAAATAAAAGATCAATTGAATTCACATAACAGAACAAAGATTTGTTGACTACTCCTCTCTCCCCTCTGTGGCCGCTCAGGGTCGCCCGGTCAACCGCCCGAGAAAATCATGTTGTTGTTCTCTGCCCATAGGTCCTGTCGAGGGGAGTCCTTTGGGATAGGTTAGTGAGGATCCTTTCGATTCCGGAGAAATTTTCTCCGTCTACACTCGCACCGCAGTCGGCGATCCTCTACGCGAGACCCATTCGTTAACCGGAGAAGGGCAAGAGGCTATTTTACTGGCGCCTCGACTCGCCATTACGAAGTATAGGAGAGTATCGGCTGATGTTTGATCCGGTGGCACGCCCAGGCCATTCCGGCATCGCCCTCCTTTGACGAACTATACTATCCGATTTTGGTCGATGACGGGCAAGCCAGCCCACTATCTCCAATGCACTTGTGCAAAGAGACATCCCTCTATGCGCCACCTGAGGACGCGCTCGATACCGGTGAAGATTAACCGGTCCCTTGCGATGGTGTGAACTTGTGGGCTGTAGTACCATCGGAGGCGAGGCCAGAACAGGGGTTTTTTAGTGTGCAAGAAAAAGGTACAGACGCCCGCCGAAGGCGGAAAAAAATTGACACCCAAGGCTCTCCCCTTATGATAAATAAACAAAGGCCCGCGAAAATTTTTTTGTTTTGTTTTACATGAGGTCCCTCCTTATGATTTGGGAAAACAGAGGCCCGCCGACAGAAGATCTGACATGACTATTCAACCCCTGGACCGGACGAGCCAGAAAATTATATTCATAACATCTTGATGAGCTATGGCTAAGGGTCTTCTTCAGTGTGTTAAAAAAAAGATGAACGGCTGCTCTAATGTGTTTCTCAAACCCGTACTTAGGGTAAAATCTATGCGTTATTCATGTAATGTAGTGATACGAATGGTCTCATTGTCTGCATCCTCCTTTTTGCTTCTCACGCTCTCGGCTGTCTAAATGGCCTGCCGTTCCTTGATGATTAGTCATGTTGATATAAACGCTCTTTCTGTGGGTGGAAGGCAGGGGTTAAATAGTGACCGGATCGCTCCCGTCGGCGGATACATGTACACACACTATTGACAAAAACCTCGTCTCTTTTATTACCCTTTTCCTTCATCCCCTCTTTTTTTGGCTCCAAACTTTGAGCGGCGGATACATGTAAACCCAAATTGGGCGGCTCCATTTAAGAGGGAGAAACAACTCGAACCGCTCATAACAGCGGGAAGACTATGTTGTTGAGAAGCAAGCGATTCTTAACAAGACGTCTTTCATTGCTTAATCCTTCTTTGTTCTCTTCGCTTCACCTCTCGTTCGCTATCATTATTGGCTTTGAAAGAACATCTCTTGTCACAGAGACAAGCCTCACGCACAATGAATTATTTAAAAAGTCTTGTTTTTGATTTTTTTTCAAATAGGCTTTCTGTAGTACGAAACGGTCAGACGTCAAGTTATTGTCGGACCATTGCTATACAAGCTGTTTGAGAAAAAAAATTTTGGATGAGAATGTTAGGTTTAGACTAAAGAGTAGATCCAAGCCGGTTTTTTCTGACCAACCACCGAAGAAGCGATCGATCAAAACGACCAACCATGCGACGATTGCCTACTTCGGACAAAGACCGAGCTTTTGCGTTGAAAAACGGAGGACGTATACAAATTTTTTTATCGTTTTTTGTTGTTGAATAGACAATATATTTTACCCGCATTGTGGGGAAGAGAAAATGCCGATGCAGCGAAACTTTGGGATCTTTTAGGGTATTTATCACTTCTAGGTAGACAAAAAAAACTTACATTCTAGTTGAGAACGTTTATTTCCTGTTCAAAACATTGAGTTTCCAGGCGATTCAAAGAAAGAAGTGCTCGAAGCAGAAAAAGACGGTCAGTTTAAAATTTTATTGTTGTAAAATACATGTCAAAGATAACTGTCGGGCAGTGATAACAGCGTTGAATAATATGACAGTATCTATTTGATTATTTGCAGATTCCAGGGTCACAAATAAACTGATTATTTCGGGTGATATTAGCGTGCGGAAAAATAAGAAGACAAATTCTAATTTTCTCCCGGTCGTCCGCCTTATCCCCGAGCAGGGGTTAAATGAAGCCGCCCAATTTGGGTTTACATGTACCCACCGCACAAAGTTTGGAGGAAAAAAGAAGAGGGAATGAAGGAAAAGGGTAAGAAAAGAGAGGAAGTTTTTTGTCAATGGTGTGTGTACATGTATCCGCCGACGGGACCGATCCGGTCACTATTTAACCCCTGTCAATAGTGTGTGTACATGTATCCGCCGACGGGACCGATCCCGTCACTATTTAACCCCTGTCAATGGTGTGTGTACATGTATCCGACGACGGGACCGATCCGGTCACTATTCAACCCCTGTCAATAGTGTGTGTACATGTATCCGCCGACGGGACCGATCCCGTCACTATTTAACCCCTGTCAATAGTGTGTGTACATGTATCCGCCGACGGGACCGATCCCGTCACTATTTAACCCCTGTCAATGGTGTGTGTACATGTATCCGACGACGGGACCGATCCGGTCACTTTTTAACCCCTGTCAATAGTGTGTGTACATGTATCCGCCGACGGGACCGATCCGGTCACTATTTAACCCCTGTCAATAGTGTGTGTACATGTATCCGCCGACGGGACCGATCCGGTCACTATTTAACCCCTGTCAATAGTGTGTGTACATGTATCCGCCGACGGGACCGATCCGGTCACTATTTAACCCCTGTCAATAGTGTGTGTACATGTATCCGCCGATGGGACCGATCCGGTCACTATTTAACCCCTGTCAATAGTGTGTGTACATGTATCCGCCGACGGGACCGATCCGGTCACTATTTAACCCCTGTCAATAGTGTGTGTACATGTATCCGCCGACGGGACCGATCCGGTCACTATTTAACCCCTGTCAATAGTGTGTGTACATGTATCCGCCGACGGGACCGATCCGGTCACTATTTAACCCCTGTCAATAGTGTGTGTACATGTATCCGCCGACGGGACCGATCCGGTCACTATTTAACCCCTGTCAATAGTGTGTGTACATGTATCCGCCGACGGGACCGATCCGGTCACTATTTAACCCCTGTCAATGGTGTGTGTACATGTATCCGCCGACGGGACCGATCCGGTCACTATTTAACCCCTGTCAATGGTGTGTGTACATGTATCCGCCAACGGGACCGATCCGGTCACTATTTAACCCCTGTCAATAGTGTGTGTACATGTATCCGCCGACGGGACCGATCCGGTCACTATTTAACCCCTGTCAATAGTGTGTGTACATGTATCCGCCGACGGGACCGATCCGGTCACTATTTAACCCCTGTCAATAGTGTGTGTACATGTATCCGCCGACGGGACCGATCCGGTCACTATTTAACCCCTGTCAATAGTGTGTGTACATGTATCCGCCGACGGGACCGATCCGGTCACTATTTAACCCCTGTCAATGGTGTGTGTACATGTATCCGCCGACGGGACCGATCCGGTCACTATTTAACCCCTGTCAATAGTGTGTGTACATGTATCCGCCGACGGGACCGATCCGGTCACTATTTAACCCCTGTCAATAGTGTGTGTACATGTATCCGCCGACGGGACCGATCCAGTCACTATTTAACCCCTGTCAATAGTGTGTGTACATGTATCCGCCGACGGGACCGATCCGGTCACTATTTAACCCCTGTCAATAGTGTGTGTACATGTATCCGCCGACGGGACCGATCCGGTCACTATTTAACCCCTGTCAATAGTGTGTGTACATGTATCCGCCGACGGGACCGATCCGGTCACTATTTATCCCCTGTCAATAGTGTGTGTACATGTATCCGCCGAAGGGACCGATCCGGTCACTATTTAACCCCTGTCAATAGTGTGTGTACATGTATCCGCCGACGGGACCGATCCGGTCACTATTTAACCCCTGTCAATAGTGTGTGTACATGTATCCGCCGACGACCGATCCGGTCACTATTTAACCCCTGTCAATGGTGTGTGTACATGTATCCGCCGACGGGACCGATCCGGTCACTATTTAACCCCTGTCAATGGTGTGTGTACATGTATCCGCCGACGGGACCGATCCGGTCACTATTTAACCCCTGTCAATAGTGTGTGTACATGTATCCGCCGACGGGACCGATCCGGTCACTATTTAACCCCTGTCAATAGTGTGTGTACATGTATCCGCCGACGGGACCGATCCGGTCACTATTTAACCCCTGTCAATAGTGTGTGTACATGTATCCGCCGATGGGACCGATCCGGTCACTATTTAACCCCTGTCAATAGTGTGTGTACATGTATCCGCCGACGGGACCGATCCGGTCACTATTTAACCCCTGTCAATAGTGTGTGTACATGTATCCGCCGACGGGACCGATCCGGTCACTATTTAACCCCTGTCAATAGTGTGTGTACATGTATCCGCCGACGGGACCGATCCGGTCACTATTTAACCCCTGTCAATAGTGTGTGTACATGTATCCGCCGACGGGACCGATCCGGTCACTATTTAACCCCTGTCAATAGTGTGTGTACATGTATCCGCCGACGGGACCGATCCGGTCACTATTTAACCCCTGTCAATGGTGTGTGTACATGTATCCGCCGACGGGACCGATCCGGTCACTATTTAACCCCTGTCAATGGTGTGTGTACATGTATCCGCCAACGGGACCGATCCGGTCACTATTTAACCCCTGTCAATAGTGTGTGTACATGTATCCGCCGACGGGACCGATCCGGTCACTATTTAACCCCTGTCAATAGTGTGTGTACATGTATCCGCCGACGGGACCGATCCGGTCACTATTTAACCCCTGTCAATAGTGTGTGTACATGTATCCGCCGACGGGACCGATCCGGTCACTATTTAACCCCTGTCAATAGTGTGTGTACATGTATCCGCCGACGGGACCGATCCGGTCACTATTTAACCCCTGTCAATGGTGTGTGTACATGTATCCGCCGACGGGACCGATCCGGTCACTATTTAACCCCTGTCAATAGTGTGTGTACATGTATCCGCCGACGGGACCGATCCGGTCACTATTTAACCCCTGTCAATAGTGTGTGTACATGTATCCGCCGACGGGACCGATCCAGTCACTATTTAACCCCTGTCAATAGTGTGTGTACATGTATCCGCCGACGGGACCGATCCGGTCACTATTTAACCCCTGTCAATAGTGTGTGTACATGTATCCGCCGACGGGACCGATCCGGTCACTATTTAACCCCTGTCAATAGTGTGTGTACATGTATCCGCCGACGGGACCGATCCGGTCACTATTTATCCCCTGTCAATAGTGTGTGTACATGTATCCGCCGAAGGGACCGATCCGGTCACTATTTAACCCCTGTCAATAGTGTGTGTACATGTATCCGCCGACGGGACCGATCCGGTCACTATTTAACCCCTGTCAATAGTGTGTGTACATGTATCCGCCGACGACCGATCCGGTCACTATTTAACCCCTGTCAATGGTGTGTGTACATGTATCCGCCGACGGGACCGATCCGGTCACTATTTAACCCCTGTCAATGGTGTGTGTACATGTATCCGCCGACGGGACCGATCCGGTCACTATTTAACCCCTGTCAATAGTGTGTGTACATGTATCCGCCGACGGGACCGATCCGGTCACTATTTAACTCCTGTCAATAGTGTGTGTACATGTATCCGCCGACGGGACCGATCCGGTCACTATTTAACCCCTGTCAATAGTGTGTGTACATGTATCCGCCGACGGGACCGATCCGGTCACTATTTAACCCCTGTCAATGGTGTGTGTACATGTATCCGCCGACGGGACCGATCCGGTCACTATTTAACCCCTGTCAATAGTGTGTGTACATGTATCCGCCGACGGGACCGATCCGGTCACTATTTAACCCCTGTCAATAGTGTGTGTACATGTATCCGCCGACGGGACCGATCCGGTCACTATTTAACCCCTGTCAATAGTGTATGTACATGTATCCGCCGACGGGACCGATCCGGTCACTATTTAACCCCTGTCAATAGTGTGTGTACATGTATCCGCCGACGGGACCGATCCGGTCACTATTTAACCCCTGTCAATGGTGTGTGTACATGTATCCGCCGACGGGACCGATCCGGTCACTATTTAACCCCTGTCAATAGTGTGTGTACATGTATCCGCCGACGGGACCGATCCGGTCACTATTTAACCCCTGTCAATAGTGTGTGTACATGTATCCGCCGACGGGACCGATCCGGTCACTATTTAACCCCTGTCAATAGTGTGTGTACATGTATCCGCCGACGGGACCGATCCGGTCACTATTTAACCCCTGTCAATAGTGTGTGTACATGTATCCGCCGACGGGACCGATCCGGTCACTATTTAACCCCTGTCAATGGTGTGTGTACATGTATCCGCCGACGGGACCGATCCGGTCACTATTTAACCCCTGTCAATAGTGTGTGTACATGTATCCGCCGACGGGACCGATCCGGTCACTATTTAACCCCTGTCAATGGTGTGTGTACATGTATCCGCCGACGGGACCGATCCGGTCACTATTTAACCCCTGTCAATGGTGTGTGTACATGTATCCGCCGACGGGACCGATCCGGTCACTATTTAACCCCTGTCAATGGTGTGTGTACATGTATCCGCCGACGGGACCGATCCGGTCACTATTTAACCCCTGTCAATAGTGCGTGTACATGTATCCGCCGACGGGACCGATCCGGTCACTATTTAACCCCTGTCAATAGTGTGTGTACATGTATCCGCCGACGGGACCGATCCGGTCACTATTTAACCCCTGTCAATAGTGTGTGTACATGTATCCGCCGACGGGACCGATCCGGTCACTATTTAACCCCTGTCAATGGTGTGTGTACATGTATCCGCCGACGGGACCGATCCGGTCACTATTTAACCCCTGTCAATGGTGTGTGTACATGTATCCGCCAACGGGACCGATCCGGTCACTATTTAACCCCTGTCAATAGTGTGTGTACATGTATCCGCCGACGGGACCGATCCGGTCACTATTTAACCCCTGTCAATAGTGTGTGTACATGTATCCGCCGACGGGACCGATCCGGTCACTATTTAACCCCTGTCAATAGTGTGTGTACATGTATCCGCCGACGGGACCGATCCGGTCACTATTTAACCCCTGTCAATAGTGTGTGTACATGTATCCGCCGACGGGACCGATCCGGTCACTATTTAACCCCTGTCAATGGTGTGTGTACATGTATCCGCCGACGGGACCGATCCGGTCACTATTTAACCCCTGTCAATAGTGTGTGTACATGTATCCGCCGACGGGACCGATCCGGTCACTATTTAACCCCTGTCAATAGTGTGTGTACATGTATCCGCCGACGGGACCGATCCAGTCACTATTTAACCCCTGTCAATAGTGTGTGTACATGTATCCGCCGACGGGACCGATCCGGTCACTATTTAACCCCTGTCAATAGTGTGTGTACATGTATCCGCCGACGGGACCGATCCGGTCACTATTTAACCCCTGTCAATAGTGTGTGTACATGTATCCGCCGACGGGACCGATCCGGTCACTATTTATCCCCTGTCAATAGTGTGTGTACATGTATCCGCCGAAGGGACCGATCCGGTCACTATTTAACCCCTGTCAATAGTGTGTGTACATGTATCCGCCGACGGGACCGATCCGGTCACTATTTAACCCCTGTCAATAGTGTGTGTACATGTATCCGCCGACGACCGATCCGGTCACTATTTAACCCCTGTCAATGGTGTGTGTACATGTATCCGCCGACGGGACCGATCCGGTCACTATTTAACCCCTGTCAATGGTGTGTGTACATGTATCCGCCGACGGGACCGATCCGGTCACTATTTAACCCCTGTCAATAGTGTGTGTACATGTATCCGCCGACGGGACCGATCCGGTCACTATTTAACTCCTGTCAATAGTGTGTGTACATGTATCCGCCGACGGGACCGATCCGGTCACTATTTAACCCCTGTCAATAGTGTGTGTACATGTATCCGCCGACGGGACCGATCCGGTCACTATTTAACCCCTGTCAATGGTGTGTGTACATGTATCCGCCGACGGGACCGATCCGGTCACTATTTAACCCCTGTCAATAGTGTGTGTACATGTATCCGCCGACGGGACCGATCCGGTCACTATTTAACCCCTGTCAATAGTGTGTGTACATGTATCCGCCGACGGGACCGATCCGGTCACTATTTAACCCCTGTCAATAGTGTATGTACATGTATCCGCCGACGGGACCGATCCGGTCACTATTTAACCCCTGTCAATAGTGTGTGTACATGTATCCGCCGACGGGACCGATCCGGTCACTATTTAACCCCTGTCAATGGTGTGTGTACATGTATCCGCCGACGGGACCGATCCGGTCACTATTTAACCCCTGTCAATAGTGTGTGTACATGTATCCGCCGACGGGACCGATCCGGTCACTATTTAACCCCTGTCAATAGTGTGTGTACATGTATCCGCCGACGGGACCGATCCGGTCACTATTTAACCCCTGTCAATAGTGTGTGTACATGTATCCGCCGACGGGACCGATCCGGTCACTATTTAACCCCTGTCAATAGTGTGTGTACATGTATCCGCCGACGGGACCGATCCGGTCACTATTTAACCCCTGTCAATGGTGTGTGTACATGTATCCGCCGACGGGACCGATCCGGTCACTATTTAACCCCTGTCAATAGTGTGTGTACATGTATCCGCCGACGGGACCGATCCGGTCACTATTTAACCCCTGTCAATGGTGTGTGTACATGTATCCGCCGACGGGACCGATCCGGTCACTATTTAACCCCTGTCAATGGTGTGTGTACATGTATCCGCCGACGGGACCGATCCGGTCACTATTTAACCCCTGTCAATGGTGTGTGTACATGTATCCGCCGACGGGACCGATCCGGTCACTATTTAACCCCTGTCAATAGTGCGTGTACATGTATCCGCCGACGGGACCGATCCGGTCACTATTTAACCCCCGAGAAAAAAAATTGATTCATTCAACTCAAGTTATTCAGAAGCGGCTAATTCTCTCTAACCCAGATCACTTCACAATCCCTCTTGTACCTTTTAATTTCATTTTTTAAAAATCCACTTTTTGAAAAATTTTCTTTGAAATTCCAAAAAAAAAGAATCCTTGAAAATCAACCTTGGTTTCAGTTCTTTATGAGCTGACTTCGTTTGTAAAGGAGAGTTCCACACGATACCCGTTATGTTACATGTGGCGGGTATAATTAACTTCTAAACCCTGCTATTAACTGTCCAAAACAAACATTTCTCAACATTTCAGCAGCACTTCCTTCGTCGAAGCAGAGTCGGGTATCGGCTTCTCAGCCGCGGGAAAGTCGTGCGGGATCGGCTTCCCAACCGAGTGAAAGGCGTGCGGCATCTGCTGCATCCGATCATACAGGATCAGTTGGTGGAAGTAATGGAAATGTGGTAAAAGAAGAAGCAGCGAAGGAGAAAAAGGAAAATGGAGCATCAGATACTGAGAAGGTTTCTAAATTTGAACAAACATTTTCCCTCCTAAATGTGAGCATGAGTAACGAAAAGGTAAACCAGAGATGACCCATTGATTCAACCGATTTAGCCCTTCAAATAATTTTGGTGCTCTGCCGCGAGGCGAAAACGAGCGAAATGAATATTCAGTATTTTCTTATGTTCGGTTATGATGGTCATAGGTCCACAGTCTTAAGAAATCTGTTCAAAAAGTCGCATTGTGTCATAAGAGCATAGAATATTGAAAACGAGAGTTTTCACTGTCTTGATTTCTCTCTCTCTCTCTCTCTCTCTCTCTCTCTCTCTCTCTCTCTCTCTCTCTCTCTCTCTTTGCTCGGGAATCTCTCGGGAAATCTCTCCCTTTCATGTCCTTCACCTTTTGCATTCTCTAGAGTTCCTTAAGATGAGACTCGAATCAGGGTTTTTTTTAGTGTGCAAGAAAAAGGTGAAGACGCCCGCCGAAGGCTTTGCACAGAGGTCCCTTCCCCCTTATGATAAAAAAACAGAGGTCCTCGAAAATAAATTTTCTTGTTACACATAAGGGTCCCCCCTTACGATTCGTAAAAACAGAGGCCCGCCGTCAGAAGGTTGTTGATGTCTTGCCCATAGGTCCTGTCGAGGGGAGTCCTTTTGGGATAGGTTTGTGGTGAGGATCATTTTGAGTCCGGAGAGAGTTTCTCCGTCTACACTCGCACCGCAGTCGGCGATCCTCTTGGCGAAACCCATTCGTTAACCGGAGAAGGGCAAGAGGTTATTTTACTGGCGCCTCGACTCGCCATTGAAAAGTATAGCGGAGTATCGGCTGATGTTTTGTCCGGTGGCATGCCCAGGCCGGTCCGGCATCGCCCTCCTTTGACGAGCTATACTACCCAGTTTTGGTCCGCGGCGGGATTTCTCCCGCTACCTCCCAGCACGAATTCTTCGTAGAGAGGCGTCCCTATATCCGCCACCTGAGGGCGCGCTCGATTCTGGACTGGATGATCCGGCTCCATCCGTGACAGGCTCTTAAGGCTGTAGAGTCACGAATGGCCACTGTTGCCAGTGTGTTTCGAGACAGAAGGTCTCACATGACCATTTAACCCTTGACTGGAATTAAACAAAGACGTTCTCCAGGCGGAGTCCTCTAAAGCAGAAGTGAAAGAGGAGAATGGATTGAGAGAATGGGGAGATGGGGGCCTCCCCCTAGGCAGCCAGCAGTTGGACGTATTGAAGCGGCATGTTCTACGGTTAGCCATTAATAATATCAACAATGGTACATAAACTAATATAGAACACTATTCATTATTCTTATTGTATTTTCATTTATTTTTTTTCAAAATTGCGGGAAGCATTCATTGATGCCTTGAGAGAAATTGTCAGATAAAGCTCAAAGACTCATTTTTTCTCTAATACTTGTTTTTAGAGTAGCATTCCTTATGGTCAAGATCTAGATTGGTCAAGATTTGTAAAGTGTAGAGCTTCTAGGTTGAGACAAGGTTTATTCTGTTAAAACTGTGGAGAGCGTGTCCTTTCATTCCTAATTAGCAAACTTGATCAGTTGGAATTCGAACAAAAAGCAACTGTTGATATCGTCGGGGACCTGCAAGCAGGGTTTTTTAGTTGGTCCAAAAATCCTACAAACGCCCGCCGGAGGCGAAAATTTATGTATACAGACACTTGCCTTACATCTGGAAAATTTTTTTCAAGTTTCAATTTTATGAGAAGAAAAGTTTTTGAAAAATTCTAACCCTTATGAGATAAAAATTTTTTTACATAAGGGTTCCCCCTTATGAGTTAAAAGAGAGACGCCCGTCGAAGGTCTAAACCAGATACCCGCTGATAGGCAACCGGACATGACTAAATAATCCCTGCCTGCAATGAAATGAAGAATAAGTCCAGCGAGAAGGTTAAGGTAAAGAGTATCGAAAAATAGGAATAAAGAGAGTCGTGCATTCAGGGGTTAAATGAACAAGTCCTACAATCGGTTTGCGGGCCTCTGTTTCAAAATTTCGCGAGTTTTTTTTCCAATTCAAGGGCAGAATCTCACGTAAAACCCTATTTTCTCTCACTAAAAAGACCTTTTATAATATATCGCGGGTCTCGGTACCGAGAAATTTTTCCTTTCGGCAGGCCTCTGTGTCCTTTTTGGACGCATTATAAAAAACCCTGTGTGCAATTCTTCACTCGGAGTTGAGGGCGAGTGCCCGGAAAGGTCTGTTTTAGCTGATGTTATTGTGGGTACTGACTTGATGGTGTCCGAGAGATGAACATGAGTGGTGCATTTGTAGATTAGATTCAATTGCTGCTCTTATTTTGGAGTATGCATTGAAAACTCGAGTGATCCGCTTGTAGACAGCGAGAGTTGTTCGGTTCTCGAGTGGTGGAGACGCTACCTGCCACTCACATCAGAGGGAAATGCTTCGTGACCTTGCTGAGTGAAGTGGAGACCCCCGAGAGCTATGACAAGGAGGTCTGCTACACTCATCTTTTTCTCTCATAAACCTCTACATATTGAAGATATGACTGAAGCTGAAAACCAGAACCAATGGGGCGTGTTCTTCTCAAACGCCCCATTGGTTCCTCCGTCGTCTACCGAATCTTTTGTTTCACCAATTATCATACAGAGGATTTTTCATTGGAACCGAAGCCAAAAAAAAAATTAAAAATTTGAGTAAGCTGAGTGTAAAGACCAATAAGAAGATATTACAGGACTGCTTCTTCTATTCCTTGATGTACGATCCCACTCAAATGACTCTTCTTGCTGATAAAGGGTGTATCAAAGTGGGCGAGAAATACCAGGTTATCACTTGAAGAAGCTTCAGGGATACAATAAATAGTTGCTTTCAAGCTATGCAGAATTCATTGGTCATTCAATTCTCATGTAAAAAGCTTTTGTTAGCTAAGTTCAAATTTCATTGGCCGAGTTTGGTCTCAATAACTGGCTGAGTTCAATTGGAGCCCTCTTTCAAAGTTAAACAAACTAATATTCTTATTTAAACCCTTGGAAACTTCGTTTATGACTTGATATCTTCGTGACTCATAATTAATCTCCACTTATATAAAACCTTTTCTCTAACTATATCAGTCAGCATCAACTGAGCTCGGCCTTCCCCTCTCCAGAACAACTAATTACCTGAAGTGACAGTCTTGACTTTTTTGTTTTTGAAACAATGTCACAAGCTTGACTTGTGGATGGGTTCTCTTGTAGGCGTATGTACCAGCGACGATGGAAGAAAGCAGAGGAGAGGGCCTCAAGGGAAGCAGCGAAGAGAGCAAGGAAAATGGTACTGAGGTGGACGACCTAATGATAGCCGAGGAGGAGGAGTCTGCTCCAGGCACCGCAGCCGAGGCCGTGGAGGGGGAGCAGAAACAGCGGGAGATCGCCGTCTACCACCCGCACCACTCCCTCACTGACCGAGACATCGACCAGTTCCTGATCATCGCCCGGGCGGTAGGAACCTTCTCGCGGGCCCTGGACACCTCCTCCTCCACCAAGCTGCCATCCTTGCACATGACTGCAGCTGCTGCCTCACGGGATGTCACACTCTTCCACGCGATGGCCCTACTACATCAAGCTAAATATGACATCGGACAGGTTGGCAAACGTTCGATATGGGCCGGATAAGAAGACGTGCGGCATTATATGTATAGTCGAAACAAGAGAGTCGGTCACAACTAGGGGTTTTATACTGCATCCGAAAAGGGCACAAGGGGTATAAAACGCTTTAATGAATAGTAGGCTGCGCTTGTATGAAGTAGTTTTTTGGAGAAATCAGGGGTTGTAGCGTGAGAAATTAACCCATAAAATAGTAACAAAGAGGACAGCCAACATACGGTAGACGTTGAAGAGGACAGCCAACATACGGTAGGCGTTGAAGAGGACAGCCAACATACGGTAGGCGTTGAAGAGGACAGCCAACATACGGTAGGCGTTGAAGAGGACAGCCAACATACGGTAGGCGTTGAAGAGGACAGCCAACATACGGTAGGCGTTGAAGAGGACATTCAACATACGGTAGCCGTTGAAGCCGCGTTAATCATTAAACCATTGAGCACAAGATTGTTATGTGTTAAGCAGCATCCTATCTGTGTCGGAATTTCTGGCTATTGAAATTGTATAATTAAAAATGGAGTTTTTTTATTGACAGAACTAAGGTATTAAAGCGAAAATAGGTTGAGATTGTTGAATGCTCAGAGCATCTTTTGACATTTAGTGAATGAGAGTGGTATAATGTAATGGTGCAGGCAACGAAGTACCTGGTGCCCCCGCCTAGCAAAGCTCACTATCCCCTGGACGCGGACCGCAGCACGGGCCACAACACGATCTCTCTCGGAGGGCCCATTCTCTGCAGGGATCAGATGGAAGAGTGGTCGGCGGCCGAAGCCAATCTTTTCGAGGAGGCTATCGAGAAGTACGGAAAGGATTTCAACGACGTCAAGAATGATTTTGTCAGTCCGTAAATCAGTTTTTTTTTCCCGGAACATCACAAAGGTCTCTCTCTTTCACTCTAATAAAAATGAAATTTGTCATTTATCGTTCACCGGCTTCACATAGTTTTTTTGTGCGTCGGAAAAACAGAGAGACATGCAAAAAGCGGAAATATGTCTGAACAAAAACCGCCGGTCGCTATATGTTTTAGTGTTAGCTAGAAATAAATCTTTTTTAACTTTAAAAAAATCTTGAGAGTCTGAAACAGATTTCCGTCAACAAAGTATTATTTTCTCTTTTCAAGCCTTGCACATTTCCGATAGTGAGAGACTTTTTAGAATTTGGATAAAAAACCGTATGGTTTTAACTTCACTAAGCGAGGGCTTTTTCGAATGAAATTGCTCTGCGGCGCTTGATCATAAAAAAATTAGCGAATGTAGAATTTTTGTGAGAAGAGAGACGATTGAAACTCTTGTTGCAGTTGCCTTGGAAGTGCATACGAGACGTTGTCGAATACTATTACATGTGGAAAACTACGAATCGATATTCAGAGACGAAGAAGAACAAGCATCCGGATCAGGATAGCAAGTTGAAGCAAGTGAGAAGTTTTTTTCGGCTGCGGATAGAGTCAAGGTGTTTCTCAAACCCGCACTACGGTTAAAAATTATGCGCTATCTATTACTGGCTATAGATACCAGTTCTATGCGTTTTCATCGCATGCCCTCGTTCTTTCTCTGAAGTTGGCCCTTCCCTCACGATTAGTCTCTCTGAATGGCGGGCAGTGAGAAACTGTCTGGAGAAAGCATGAGAAGAGGTGAAAAAAAGAGAAATTACAAAAAATAATAATAATAAATCTCTTACCTTTCTTTCCTGTAGCTGTCATAAATTACACAGTTCTGCTCCATTCACGACGCTTTCGTTTGATATTCATGCTTAGAGAGGAGAGGGAGAGTAAGAAAGCTAGTACATTGCGTTTTACACATTGTTCCTTTGCTCTCTGAACTTTGTCTAAGTTTTATAACTCATTTTAAAATCCATGTTTTAAGGTTTCAACTGATGTGTATAAAACAGAAAGAGAAAGATTTGAAATGATGATGACCAGAAACTTTGTTTGGAAAAAGGCAAAGATTGAGGGTTTCGCCAGATAAGAAAAGGGAATTCAAGGTGTACATTCCAAACTACAACAAGCCGAATCCAAATCTGGTGTGTGGTATTCCTACGGCGAACGCCCCTCCCGTCAAGAGTGGTGTCTTGTGCGAAGGATGTCAGGTAAGAGAAGAAGCGAAGTTATTTTGGTGTGTGTTTTTGGTGTAAACCTGAATGGTTCATCAAAAGAGTAAGAACTCGAAAAAGGTCTTCTCAAAGAAGGGTCTTCCAGGTGAATAACTAAAAAAAATGGGTCTTTTAAAAGATTTAGAAACAACTTTTCTTAAAGACACTCATCTCACGTCGTGATTTATTGTGAGATATTCATACATTTTCAAGGTAAAGGGCGAAACTTACCAGCTTCATTTTCGAAGAGATCGCCTTCTAAAGAAGAAATTAAGTAGTCCACCGGGCGGGATCGAACAGGACAGAAATATGAGAGATGGCTTGTTTGCCCGATGAACTACTTTTTCCCCGTGTTATAGTCTAATTCATGTGAAGATTTACCTCATCTAAACCAGGCTAGTTCTGAAAAAAAATGCTTGAATGTTTTGCCAGGTGAGCGAGTCCATCGCCTGGTACGCGTGGGGTCCACATGCTCTTCACCTGCGACTCTGCCAAGACTGCTGGACGAACTGGAAAAAGATGGGAGGTCTGCGAAGAATCAGTCAATACGGTAGGTCATTTAGTCAATTGTTCTCTGTATTTAATTGACACATTTCTTCATCCAACTGTAAGCTGTTATTTTTGAGTCTTAGTGACTCATTTTTGATTTGAATTAGAACAAAAAGCTGATGAGATTGCTACACTTTTAATTAACTGTCAGAGTGCAACAATCCGGAAATACCCACTCCCTCGAAACTTCCTTATCAATAACGATCAGGGGTTAAATAGTCATGTCAGACCTTCTGTCGGCGGGCCTCTGTTTTACCAAATCATAAGGGGGGAACCATTTTATGAAACAAACAACAAAAAAATTCGAGGGCCTCTGTTTGAAAAATCGTCGGGAAGGACCCTTAGGTGAAAAATTTTTTTCCGATTCGGCGGGCGCCTGTACCTTTTTCTTGCACACTAAAAAACCCCTGATAGCGATCTTCGTACCTTGTTTTAACTTCATGTTTATGTAAACTTTTGCGTGTATCAAGCAAAAGTCAACAGTGAGTAACGGATATGAAACTCTTTCCGAACCTTAACTTACAGTTTTTGCTGAAACAACAACATTTCTTCACTTCTTCGCATTCTCATCATTCATCAATCTTTCTTCTTTACCTGCTCATTACCCTTCGATGTTTATATGTTTTCTCCATACTCTTTTTCATCATTTCGTAAGTTGCAGAGTATTTCGATCTCGGTGACTGCGTAGTGAATGTCAAGCCGCCCATCACTCAGGCACACAACGCTTTCGCTATCAACAAACACGCGCCTCCTTCCGTTAGTTTTATTTTGGTCTTCAGAGGTTCTCCGCTCAGGTTATCCATTAAAGAATGGTTTTCTCCGCTCAGGTTATCCATTAAAGAATGGTTTTCTCCGCTCAGGTTATCCATTAAAGAATGGTTTTCTCCGCTCAGGTTATCCATTAAAGAATGGTTTTCTCCGCTCAGGTTATCCATTAAAGAATGGTTTTCTCCGCTCAGGTTATCCATTAAAGAATGGTTTTCTCCGCTCAGGTTATCCATTAAAGAATGGTTTTCTCCGCTCAGGTTATCCATTAAAGAATGGTTTTCTCCGCTCAGGTTATCCATTAAAGAATGGTTTTCTCCGCTCAGGTTATCCATTAAAGAATGGTTTTCTCTAACGTCAATCACACGGCAGAACTAACGCATCGAAGGCGAGAACGGATGAAGAAACTCTCAGAGCTTATGAGAAAAGTAAATACATTGATAAATGAGGTGTTATTCAGAGATTAGGTGCTGCATCAACGACTCGCGGGGTCACCCAGCAAGTAATAGCCCGTCTCCCACCTACTCATTCGCAAGCACATGGTCAGGCTGTGAGCGCAAAGGTTGGTTTTTCTTTGCTTCTTATCATAAGATGTATTTTCGAGAGGGTTGTTGTAAAAAAAACCCATAAGGAAGAGATTGAGCTTTTCTAATCCTGACTTCAACTATTTAGTTCATTTGGTCAAACTTTTCTAATCCTGACTTCAACTATTTAGTTCATTTGGTCAAACTTTTCTAATCCTGACTTCAACTATTTAGTTCATTTGGTCAAATTGAGTGAACGAATTGTTTTCTGCATAATTTATCTTTTCTCCGCATGAAAAAAAATTATGGATGCTATATGGCCTTGTATAGTTAGAATCAGGGTCGTTAAATTTTGTTTATTTATAGTTTTTTCGAAAACTCTCTTTTTCGAAATAATTTTTCAATCCTCAAAAAAAAAAAGATTCGACAAAAAACGATATCCGAGAACGAACCGAAAAACCCGAAAAAGGCCAAAAAAACTTTTGTGGTTGTTTTTTTGTGTTGCCTACGTGGCACGCGTTTTAGAGCTTTCTTCGAAGGCACGTGATTTAGTGTATTTTGTCAAGAGTTTCGAAATTCCTGTAAGCGCGCAAGAACTAAAAAAGTTCGCGCGTGTTTCTAGAACCTCCGATCGTGTTTTTGTCATTTACATGCATAGAAATCGACGGAATGCCTCTGGGAATGCTTGAATGGCCTGGAATGGAGCACTTCTCGTCGGACGCTCGAGATCCACAATCACTCGCTCGTTGCATGCCAGAGCTTTATAACACCCCATATGTATCAACATTCTCGAGGAAATCTCCGCTGCGAAGCACGTGGCCATCGTATCTGATTTGTGGTCAGATAAAGGTAACACTCATCAGACGATTGCTATATCAGCACATTTTTTTTGCAAATACAGTGTGGATTCTCGCAGCAGAGCCATAAAAAAGACACACCGCCCCTAAAATGGAATCGATCTTTCGAGGAGTACAAGTTCAATTGCTTCGACAAGACTTTCGGTTTCGTGCGAGATGAGGCTTTCAACATGGTACTCACTGGGAATGAGCTTCAGATACCACATTATGACCAGCGGAGCCAGAAGGATACTTAGGGATCACCGTAGAAATTAATCTTCTTCCAACTTCTCTCGTCTGTTGATTTGCAATCAGAATCTCGCACTCATCGGACCTAAGACATGAAGCGAAATAATGAGAATACTGATTTTATTCATCTGAATTTTAATGTTCAGAACTGCGTTTCTATTTTTCTGAACAAACCTCTATGAATATTCGTCCTGTTTCATGATTTTTTTTCTTCTAACGGAAAAATGGCGGTGTTGATTTTGAACTTAGAACATCAATTATGTAAAAGTTGCAAGATAATGTTGAATGCCTCATTATACGCCCACTAAATGTAGGTATTCAACTTCGAAATGTTTCATTTCATTTCTTTATTCCAAGCACATTCATTCATTCATTCTTTATTCCTTGCATATATTTGCATATAGTACATAGGATGGTTTTCACTTATGTGAATTCAGGAATCAAAAAAGAGAAAAAATAGGTAAGTAGCGAAGTTATAGGCGATGTATTTTGGATTTTGACACAATAATTTCTTGAGGAAGTAGTAATAGGGCACTTTTGAAATGCAAAGAAGAAGATAACGAAACAATGTGAGATGGTAATGAATTCCAAATATTGATGGACCGGGAAACACATGTACTATGAGAATGAGGAAGTTTGAAAGGAAGAATGATTCTTAGTGAGTGAGAAATGCGATGTGAGTAAGGAGAAGGGGAAATCTTAAGTAAGTAAGAATGATCGAGAGATATGTTACCATGAATCATCTTGTGTACAAAACAAAGGTCGATAATTTGACGGCGATATTCAAGAGTTGAAATAAACAGCGTATTCAAACGGGAGAGGTAGTCAGTAACCGGGAGACCAGCACGGGCAAAAATACGTCTAGTAAAAGTTCTCTGAACTCGTTCGAGATTGTTTATATGACCAGTGGCTACTGGGGACCAGATTTCGCTACCATATTCAAGAAGAGGTAGAATATAAGTTTTATAGGCATGTACGAGTACTGGGATAGAAGAGGTTTTGAACGAACGAAGAATAACATTAATAGCTCTAGTGGCTTTCAGTACAGTAGAATCTATATGACAAGAAAATGAAAGAGAACAATCAAATACAATACCAAGATCTTTTATAGTGCCAACAGAAGGAAGAGGAGAATTGCTTATATAGAATGATTTGAAAGAATTGCTGGGACCACAATGCATTATGGCACATTTTGGAACAGAGACTTTGAGAGACCAGGATTGGCCGAAGTCGTGTACAATATCAATGGCAGTTTGAAGAAGAATAGGAGAGTCAGAAAACAACTTGACATCGTCAGCATACAAAAAACAGTGAACATTAGTAGGAAGATAGTCAACGAGGTCATTTATGAAAACAGAAAAGAAAAGAGGGCCTAAACAACTGCCTTGTTGAACACCAACACCTGTTCGTTTGGGATCAGACAAACAATCATCTATCTGGACACGAAATGACCTGTTGGATAAAAACGATTCAATGACAGCGAGAAGGTTAGAGCTGACACCACAACACTCGAGTTTATACAGAAGAAACCTATGATCAACCGTATCGAACGCTTTCGAAAAGTCAATTAGACAGATATGGAAAGGTGTTTTGTTGGAAAGAAAAGAAAGATATAGTGAGTAGGAGTGAACGAGTGATGAGATAGTGGATCTTTTTCGTCTAAAACCAGCTTGATTGGAACGGAGAATCTGATTTTTTTCTAGATGAGTATAAAGCAGATTAAAAACATGTTTTTCAAGAATTTTCGAGAAAGAACATCCTAAGGTAATCGGGCGATAGTTGTTAGGATCTGTTTTCTTGCCCTTCTTATGAATCGGTATAACAATACCACATTTCCATGAAGCAGGATAGTAACCAAGTGTGAAGCAATTGGAAAAAATAATAGACAGAGGAACAGATAAAGAGTCTTTGCATTGTTTTATGAGTATGCTAGGTATGGAATCATGAGATCTATTGACTTTTGGAGTGATTCGAGCAATAATACTACAAATGTCTAGAGGAGAAATAATCGGAATATAATCAATACAAGGGGATAATAAGGGTGGAGGCAGAGGGCCTGCAGTAGGAGAGGTAATAGCTGTGGAGAATAGATCAGAGAAAACTTTGGACAATTCATCAGGAGAAGTAATGGGGAAGCTATTGATAATGAGAGAAGAGATAACATTGGATGGTTTGGTCCTATTGGCAATGACACGGTAAAACAATTTATAGTTCCTAGGGAGAACAAGAGAGTCTTCACGTTTACATTCAAATCTTTTAATCTCGCGATGGAGTTTTCTGCATGCACGAGAAGTAGAAGATGATAAAAGAGATCTTTTCCTGCATCTTTGGAGAAAACTGAAGAGTTTTCTAATCTTAATTGGATATTTGAGATGAGGAGGTTTAAATTTGGTATGTGGAACTACTTCTGATATGAGAGAAGTGAGAAAGTTTGTGAGATAAAGAACACAGTCGTCAATATTGAGAGACGAAAAAATGAAAGTCCAATCAACAGAATGAATAGTAGAATTAATAACTTCCCAAGGAGCTTTCCTCCAATGAGGTTGGAATGATGATAGACCAACATGTGGGGAAAAAATACAATTGGAGATACGAAAATATATGGATTTGTGGTCGCTAGTTGCAAATGGATGAGAAGGGAAGCAATCAGAGATGATATTGTCATTGCAAAACACATAATCAAGAACACCAGAAGCACGAGTAGGCAAAAGAACATGTTGGGCTAGATGATTGTCACACATGAAATTGAGGAACGTATTGGAAAGAGAACAGTTAATAGGAGCAGTTGTATCAGTCCAGTTTATGTTTGGAAGGTTAAGGTCTCCACAAATGATAGTGGGAGAAGGTAGCGAACAATGAGGGGATAGGAAGTCAAGGAGATGGTTTGTGCTTTCAATGGAGCAATTGGGTGATCGATAGCATGATATGAGACGGATGGAGGAAAATGGAATGGAGAGACAGGCATTTGGGAAGATGTCGACGGCGATGGCTTCAGTGTGTGTATGAGTGAAGGAGGAGACGAGGACCGGGGAGAGGCTGGATTTGACGAGGAGAAGAGCACCGCCACCTCTGTCGTCGCCCTGCCTGTCAGCGCGGAAGACCGAGAAGGCGAGACCATCGACGAGCATCGAGTCCGCATCGGAGGAGGAGAGCCACGTTTCGCAAAGAAAGAAGATTTTGATCGAGGAAGAACGTAACAGGTGATAAAGGTCATAAAGCTTGTTTCTTACGGAGCGAGCATTGAAAGAAATACAGTTAAGGTATGAACTCGCACCTGACCTGTCCTATTTGGAGGGTAGAGTTCTCTTCCCGGCTTTGGCTCGCGTGGTGCGTCGTGGTTTGACCGGGCTCTCTGGTTGGAGGTTGATCGAGGAGGGAGAGTGTTGAGGTGCACTGGTGGAGGCACAGGAAGAGGCAATGTGGGAGGCAGAAGAGACGTGAGACGAAGGGACAGGGAGTACTAGACGTGGAATGAGAGATAGACGAGGACGAGCGGGAGAGTGAGTGGTTTGAGTGGAGATTGAGTGAGAAGAAGGAGCATCAGCTGTTTTAATGGTGGTTGTTGTGAGTGGGTTGTATTGATTGCGAGAGACTATGGGGCCACCCCATTCAGCGGGAAGTGCCGAGTAGGAGTATCGGGGAGGCTGGCTCTTTGGAAGGGTCATGGGAGTGTGAGAAGGTTGAACTGTGTTACGAGAGTTAAATTCGATAATTTTAGTAGAATTGTGTTGATGAGAAGGACGACGAGAGCAATTGTTTTGTTTTCGGGTGAGTGTTTGACGTAAGAAAGCTATCTCTATGGCTTGATCGGCCAATGCCTTCTGAAGAGGCTGAAGGGCCTGTTGAATGATCCTTTGGAATAGACATTCGACGAAAGGAAGTGGGACAGATGGAATATCAAGACTCAACAATGATGGGAGTGTCTGGACGCAAGGCGGCATCATAGAAGAGTGATTGAATGAAGCATTTGAACGATGCAGAGCAGTTTTGGGGTCACCGTTCATGACGAGAACAGAGCGCGAGTGAGAACAGAGCGCGAGTGAGAACAGAGCGCGAGTGATGAGATATCATGTTTATAATATAATCATTGCATTCAGATGAATAAATGACTAAAAACTTGGTAGAGCATCATGAAATGACACATTGCAAACGAAAAAAGTTTCAGCCACAACAAACAATTTTTTACTCGATTTTTTTCTAATTTTTGAAAAAAAGCCGATTTTTTTCAAGTCGAAAAATTTTTTGACTTTTTTTTCTCGCCCGACCCTGGTTATAATTGAAATGCGTTCTCATTTGCTTGGGTTATACTTATCTTTCTAAGGCGAAGAACGAAACCTTTAAACTCTACCATAGTTTCTTGTTACACTACAATTTGTAAACTGCACATGTCGCCTTGTTCAGCAATCACGAGTCTCCTTCGCGATGCGTACGGATCCGTTGTCTCGCATCACTCGGCGCCTCTCGTCTAGAGCAGGCGGCGTCCTCAACATGCGGAAGGCCGCTCGTCGACCCTTCGAGTCC
The DNA here is from genome assembly GCA_964056735.1 of Allodiplogaster pararmata. Taxonomy (NCBI): domain Eukaryota; kingdom Metazoa; phylum Nematoda; class Chromadorea; order Rhabditida; family Diplogasteridae; genus Allodiplogaster; species Allodiplogaster pararmata. The sequence continues at coordinate 14,097,543 of OZ057406.1, forward strand.
GTCGACTCCGCAGCTCTATCCACATTCTGTTAGCGAACATTTATTTCTTGTTGTTGTAGATTGCCCGCCGTAGGTCTCCGGCTGGGTAGACGAGGTCTTCTTTGACAGGGCTCAGAAAACAATAACCTTACTTACATCATTTATCTAATTACATTATTTCTCTTTCTCTCTCGGGGTTTATTTTATTTATTTTTTTTTCCTTTTTTTTCCCCCTTTTTTTGAGAGAGAAAGGAATCACTGGTATAAAAACTTAACAACAGACGTCGGGCTATTCCACAAATCTATACTTCTTAAAAGTGTGTGGTCACAGCGACACGAGAATAAATGACTAGTTGTATGTGGCTCTTCTAAACATTTTGGGCAAAGAGGTGATTGGGCAGCTCCTATTCTGTGTAGGTAGCTGTTAAGGGAACTTGCATAGCCACTACGTAGTTGCGATAATGTTATTTGTTGTTCCCTGGGAAGTTGATTCGTTGATTTATGGATTCTGGGAGGTTTCTTACCTAGAACTGGGTTAGGGGAGCAAGATCTAATGAAATTTCTAACAGTCTCAGTATGTATTCTTTTAAGTGCGGCTTTCTGATCACTATCTACTAGCATAATTTCTAAGTCCTTGGCATGTTTACGAATAGTTCTAGGTGGTTTGGGTTCCATGCATCGACGATGGGAGGGGTGGTTTGGGAGGAGTCTTGCTCTTGCAACGAATTGCTTGGTAAGCATCGTGTTGTGCTCCTTTATGGGTAACATTTCGCTTTCTAGAGCTAAGTGCTCTATGCCGGCCATTGCTAGGTTTCCTGTTGCTATCCGAATTGCTCTATTTTGGTTTGCCTGTAGTTTTTTCCAGTTCGTCTCGGCCATTTGAGGGGAGTAAATTGGTGCGGCGTAGTTGAGAACGGATCTGGTCATTGTTTTGTAGGTTGCAAGAAGGGTGTTTTTCTGTTGGCCCCATGTTCTTCCTCCGAGGGCACGTAGTATATTCAGTCTTTTGGCCGTTCTCTGTTTAAGGTATTCTGCATGTTGTCGGAAGGTGCCGAGTTGGTCTAAGACGACACCGAGTATTTTGGGTGTTTTAGTTGTCGGCAAAAGGGTTCCGTGGATTTCTACCTTGGGTTCTTTTTTACATTCGCCTGTATGGGTTGTGAAAAGAGTGACCGTAGTCTTTTCCTTGGATATGATCATTTTACGTTGTTCCAATTCTTCTACGAGTTTCGGTAGGAAGTGGTTGATATGATCTTCACAGGTGAATTTTTTTTCGTAGGCTATATACAGGGGTTTATATATACATATATACTATATACAGAAATACAGGGGCTTGAGGAGAGAATTGATATGTCGTCGGCGTAGGCTGTCATCTGCGTGTTTCCTGTGGGTTGCGGGAGGTTGTTTATGTAGAGATTGAATAAGAGGGGGCTGAGCACTGCTCCTTGTGGGACACCAGATCTGCATGTGAGACGTCGACTGCTTTTTCCTTGGAAATCAACCTTGATTGTACGGCCTCTTAGGTAGCTGGACATCCATCGGACGATGGCTCTTGGCATATTCGTTTCAGTGAGTTTCTTGCAGAGAAGGGATATGTTCACTAAGTCATATGCTGCAGTGAGGTCAAGGGCGACCATGAGAGTGCGGTCCGGGGGTGGTTTCCGATTGAAGCCGTTTGTTATTTTCCCGGTTATTTGCAGGAGTGCGGTAGTAGTCGAGTGCTCTTTGCGGAATCCATGTTGCCAGTCAGCGATTTGAAAGCCTTCCGCCAGGAACATTTATTTCTTCGCGAGGCGTAGGAGGGAGGATTTGCCGGAGGTGCAAATGACTTGAGTGTGCCCACCCTATTAGACAGGCACATAGTTCAATGAACTTACTGTTGGTGTTGTTGTTTGTCCATAGGTCCTGTCCATAGGGGAGTCCTTCGGGTTAAGCTGGTTAGGATCCTAGTGAGTCTGGAGAAATTGTCTCCGTCTACACTCGCAATGCAGTCGGCGATCCTCTTCGCGAGACCCATTCGTTAACCGGAGAAGGGTAAGAGGCTATTTTACTGGCGCCTCGACTCGCCATTACAAAGTATAGGGGAGTATCGGCTGATTTTTTATCCAGGCATGCCCAGGCTAGTCTGGCATCGCCCTCCTTTGACGAACTATACTATCTTATTTTGGTCCGCGATGGGCAAGCCCGTTATCTCCAATGCACTTGTGCAAAGAGACAGCCCTCTATCCGCTACCTGAGGACGCGCTCGATACCGGTGAGAATGAACCGGTCCCTTGCGATGGTGTAAACTCGTGGGCTGTAGCACTATCTAAGGCGAGAATGAACTTGCTCGCGCTTATGGGGTGAAGACTTGATCGAAGGTACCCCTAGTTTTTTGTGGGTCACTTCTACTGATGATAGCAGCAGTGGAAGCAATATGAATATGCTCGGTTTAGGTAATTATGTTCGGGACTGGTTTCGAACTTTAAACTTTTCGCATACAGTAAGTTTAACAGCGATAAATCGTTCATACTTCGTCCACATAATTCTGATTAGAGCTGTTAGGGTTGAAAATCTATTCGAAAAAAGCAGGTAAAATAATAAGCGGTTAGATTATGCACTCGAGGTGGAAAAAGGGAGTCTTATTAGAAAAGTTTGAAAATTGAATACGCATCATTAACTGTGTTCAATGTAGTTTTATCGAAGACTTTCAAAAAAGCTCAGTTGTTGTGATGTGAAGGACAGCATTTAATGAGAGTCTTTTCCACCGTAGAGTCAATACAACAGACTTTTTTTAAATGAATTGTAGAGTCATAGTGACTTGTTTTTGCTAGTGACGTCATAGTGACTTGTTTTTGCTAGTGACGTCATAGTGACTTGTTTTTGCTAGTGACGTCATAGTGACTTGTTTTTGCTAGTGACGTCATAGTGACTTGTTTTTGCTAGTGACGTCATAGTGACTTGTTTTTGCTAGTGACGTCATAGTGACTTGTTTTTGCTAGTGACGTCATAGTGACTTGTTTTGCTAGTGACGTCATAGTGACTTGTTTTTGCTAGTGACGCTGTGTGATCCTGGCTTTATTCTGATCAAAGGTCACATTCTATGGAGGGTTCAAATTGATAAGGTGCCAGTGAGAGATTGAGAGCAGAGAGAGAGAAGCGATAAACATCTGGCAATACCATATGAATGTTCGCTCGCTTCTCATAAGCTTAAGCCTCGCTATAGTTCGTGGTGAATCTATCAAAGTTTTTAACAACTGCAAAACCCTGTCTTCCCTTACTGTTCTACCCTTCTTAAAAGTCAAGCCATCTATTCTTCGCTCTTCTCATGAGAGGTACAATTACATCATTTGACGTCACTGATAGTGTCTTTAGCAGACTTCGTGTGAAAGACGTACACTATCACAATTTCTATAATCATCCGCTCAGATGAATCTACCAAAAGATAGGGCCAAACTGGCGGCCCTACAGTCACATCACACCGGGGCTATCATCTGCACTCTGTGAGAAGTCATACTTTTGCAGGTAGGAAAATGGAGCCGGCTGAGGTTGTGAAGTGCGCGACGAATGTACTGAAGTTGCCAGCGGGTCAGCAGTTGCCTCCCCAGTTTGTACAGGTCAGACTTGTCATCCGCGGTAGGTTTCGGGTATGCGACTGTGGGGACACTTGCTCATCGATACCGGGAAAAGTTAAAGGCTGTTGTTGAATCCATTGATCATTTACCAGTGTTATTAGACTTCATAAACTTCTTAGAATGTTTTCCAGCTAAACCGCCTCATGGTGTGCATTTCTGGTAGAACTGTTCTCACCTTGTTTTTTTTTTAATTGAGAAAGGATAAGTAGAGACGACCGCTCACTGAAGTTTCTAACCCAGAATGAGTTTGAGGCGTTGACGTCTGGTGCTCTGTTCGCGGCAGCAGCTGCTGGGGCGACGAAAAGGCCGCATACGAGTGGAGGAGACTCCGGAGCTCCTCCCCCCAAGAAAACCGCTGTCAGTTTGATGGATCACAGCAAGTCACATTGATGACTATCATAGGTCAAATCTACAAAATAAGACATCGAAGATTTCCGCTTTCTGAGCGAAGGACGGATTCAGAATAATGAGAAGGAAGAAATAGAAAAAAGAGATTGGTCGTAAGAGGTAAACACTGTGAACGCCCTTTCTCATAATTCTAGCCTCCTCTTGCTCTCAGAACGGTTGAGACTATCAGTTCCAAAAAACTGGTGACTTGTTAGTCATGTTAGCAAGGAATAGTCATGTTGTGGCAGTCATGTATTTTGTGTGCAATATTTGTATTACTGAAAAGTAATTTGAGAGAGTGGGTTTTTGACTGCAATTCTAAAGAGCGTGCAGTGTTTATGTTGCAAGATGACAACTCAACAAGGGCTCATGTAGAATTGAGGGCTGGAAAGTTTACGACAATTCCGAATTGGTCCAGGAAAGCTTTGCGCTTTTATATTTCCAAAGTTTGACATCGAACTTCTCATTTTATCAGAAAAGATGATATCAGGGTGATGAAGCGTTAGAATGGCTTACTTGATGATTTCTTTTTCGAAAACTTGAGAAACTTGCCTCTGCTTTAATGAATTGAGACTACTCAATACATCTTTCTTCTCTTTCTGGAGTTTTTGCGCTCATTCGGCCGGAGCTATTCAAAAAATAATAGGCAAAAGTCGAACTTGAGATTCTGAGATCAAGGATCACCCTTTTCTGGAAAAGTAAACCTTATGCCATGAAACACATGGATATTGAGCGTCTAGAAGCTGCTAACGAAAAGTTTCGACCGGGTTTTAGGTTTTAGAATCATTTCTCATCTATGAATTTCTTGTCAACATTTTGTGCGTTACAAAATCGTTGCATGCGGTAAAAAAATTTCTCATTTTAAGCAAAATTTGTAAGCTGAGTAACAATGTGTGAGTGACTTGTTTGAGAAGAGAACGTTGCAAGATACCCATTTGTTCTAATTTACTGCGTCAAGCATTTTAAATGTCCGACATATGACCCATAGGTCCTATATGAATTGTTTTATGGGCTTCTCAGCCCGGTTCGTTCTCGTTTTTTTGAGTCCGTTCTCGCGAAGACTCCATAACATACCTTGTGATGTCATACTCACAAGAATTTACTGAGTGCGTGAGAGACAGTCTCAGTTCATCTCTACGACGGACTCAATACTTGTTTGGCCATGCTGCTTTCTTCAATCGAGCGACTTTCTCGTCTCCAGAATATGTTTGAAGACCTCGTCAATCAAATCCGTTCTTTCGAGTCGGCATGCAAGACTTCATTAGAAGTGAAACTTGAATGTCTCGTCTGTTGATCATGTTTCCGGAAGCCTTAGCAGCGTCTTGAAGAACATGTACACTAGATTTATCTCTAACCGATGAGTTCCACCTCAGCTCCTATCGACTCGAAAATGTGTCTCGTTTCTCGAGATTGTCTCTCATACTGCATTGTAGTAACTTCGAGTTAACATTGACCGAGCGTCTAACTGACCACTAATCGCGTTTTGCCATGCCCTGAAAAAAGTGGCTGAGAAGGAAAACTTTGTGATTTTATTTAAAGAACTTAGTAGCGAATAAAATTAGTTTTTCGTTTGGAAATCAACTTGATTATACGGGGGGATGAAAAATGAGTTTTGATATATTGGAGGAGTCAACCACTCGCTGCCTTATTGAATCGTATCAACAGGCGATTGATTTACAACGAATTCATACATACCTTTTCAATCTTCTTGCGGCTGTTTCTGGTTCTAATTTTCTCAATTCAAAGAATTTCAATTTTTCTACACCCCGAAGGATTACGACGTTGATGTTTCACAGATGATAAATGGGTTTGACGGTTCATTTGAGAAGCTCATTGCTGGAAGGAAACCAAGTTTCAGTCTCTTGGGTGCAGCTCATCCTCTCGAACTGTGAAGCGGCCCGTCCAGGATTCGATGTGGCAAGAAAGGCGAAACCGATTGGTCTTTGTGGCGGGTCGTTGTCTGAAGTCGGTAGAAGGAACAGAGGAATATAGTAGTAACTTGTGTCAAAAGATCATAACTGTACAAAGAAAAAATACAAAAGTCGGAAAAAAAAGTTGCATTTTCATCGGAACACAATGAATTTGCATACAAAGAGAAAGAGAAGAGATTTTGTGCCCTCAGTAGAAAATATAATCAAAGAGAGTTATCTGATTTATTTTATCTTAAGAAAGAAGGATTGTTCAACCTCTTGTTACGAATGCGGTCTGGGTTTCTCCATCTTTATCTCTCCCTCCTTTCTCCATCTTTATCTCTCCCTCCTTTCTCCATCTTTATCTCTCCCTCCTTTCTCCATCTTTATCTCTCCCTCCTTTCTCCATCTTTATCTCTCCCTCCTTTCTCCATCTTTATCTCTCCCTCCTTTCTCCATCTTTATCTCTCCCTCCTTTCTCCATCTTTATCTCTCCCTCCTTTCTCCATCTTTATCTCTCCCTCCTTTCTCCATCTTTATCTCTCCCTCCTTTCTCCATCTTTATCTCTCCCTCCTTTCTCCATCTTTATCTCTCCCTTCTTTCTCCATCTTTATCTCTCCCTCCTTTCTCCATCTTTATCTCTCCCTCCTTTCTCCATCTTCATCTCTCCCTCTTTTCTCCATCTTTATCTCTCCCTCCTTTCTCCATCTTTATCTCTCCCTCCTTTCTCCATCTTTATCTCTCCCTCCTTTCTCCATCTTTATCTCTCCCTCCTTTCTCCATCTTTATCTCTCCCTCCTTTCTCCATCTTTATCTCTCCCTCCTTTCTCCATCTTTATCTCTCCCTCCTTTCTCCATCTTTATCTCTCCCTCCTTTCTCCATCTTTATCTCTCCCTCCTTTCTCCATCTTTATCTCTCCCTCCTTTCTCCATCTTTATCTCTCCCTCCTTTCTCCATCTTTATCTCTCCCTCCTTTCTCCATCTTTATCTCTCCCTCCTTTCTCCATCTTTATCTCTCCCTCCTTTCTCCATCTTTATCTCTCCCTCCTTTCTCCATCTTTATCTCTCCCTCCTTTCTCCATCTTTATCTCTCCCTCCTTTCTCCATCTTTATCTCTCCCTCCTTTCTCCATCTTTATCTCTCCCTCCTTTCTCCATCTTTATCTCTCCCTTCTTTCTCCATCTTTATCTCTCCCTCCTTTCTCCATCTTTATCTCTCCCTCCTTTCTCCATCTTTATCTCTCCCTCCTTTCTCCATCTTTATCTCTCCCTCCTTTCTCTCAAAGTTTTGAAGGAACAAAAAAGGCTTTTTTTTTTCTTCGTTTGATTACTTATGTTTCAGTTTTCTTGTTAGAATTTCAATAGACATACATGTGTTATATGTGCTTGTTATACAGAGGTTGTTGAAACTATTCTTTGTTGTAGCAGGCTGAGTTCGGTTTGAAAGGCTGCATTTAGTTTAAATGGTTTTTCTCAAGCAACAAACTTTACAAGTTTTAAAAAGATTATCTGTGAGGCGAATTGAAGTGGGCTATCTATTTTTTCTAGATCCCACGTTTCTAGATTATTCGAGAAAAAATTTATATTCAATATTTTAAGAAACAATTTCCGTATGTAATCTAAAAAAGGTCTTGGGTCCTACCCTTTCCCTCTTGGGTCCTACCCTTTCCCTCTTGGGTCCTACCCTTTCCCTCTTGGGTCCTACCCTTTCCCTCTTGGGTCCTACCCTTTCCCTCCCTATATTTGATGATTCTTTTTCAAACGACAACACAAGAAAATCTGAAAATGAAAAGATTTTGGGATCGGTAAAGTTTTCTTGATTGTGTGGAGTTAAGCGGTTGAGAGAACCCATTCGAAATTACCATCGATTAGCTTGGTTTGAATACTGTATTTGAATGTGTGTTGGTTGAGGGAAATGCGGAAAGCCCTTTATCGAGCCGCCCGCCGTGAATTGCGTTCTCTGCGACTCCATCCCTGTCGACTAGCATCTGAAAGACTTCGAGAACTTCTGCCCGCCGCCGGCTTGCAAATTAATGAGTGAAACCACGATAATCAAGCAACGATGCAACTCCTCCATACTTTTTCGAAATTTACATTAAACATTTTTTTAGTTGTAGTTTACACCGTTTTAATGAGGCAAACGGAAGCCGGCTGCTCGATGGAGAGTTCTCTGTTGGTAAATATGCAGCTCGTTGATCAAATTGTATTCCTTACTAAGTCGTGGCTCAGGTGTTAGAATGTTGTGAATAATCGTTCGGAATGTATTCAATACCAGGAAACAAATTGGATTTAAGTTTTTAGGAATTATTATATGAAGAATGGTGACGATGACATTCATCTTATCTGTCTTCTTCATATGCAAAACATCAATGGTTTTCTTCGAAGTTTTATGATCATACTTTCCATGTATCTCCTTATTTCTTACTAATCTCCTTGACGAGTATTACAAGCTAACAAAAGGCCGTCGTCGAGAACAATTGAGACAAGTTGACGGCCTGAGGCGATGTTCTAGCTTTCACACTCTAACTTGAAGCGACTTTCCACATATTTGAAGATGTTTTGTGGAGCACATAGGATCTCTCGAACAACCTTCCCCCAATTCTTTGAAATGCTTGAAAATCCACATTTTGCACGGGAATGGGTAAAATGTTTTTTTTTTGTATAGAAAAACGCATGAGAAAAGAAGCGGACGAAAAATGAGAACATGTGTTGCGATTCGGTAAATTCAACCATAGACTTTTCAAAAACAGACTAAACTTCCCCATCCCCAAATTAAAATAACCGATTTCCCTGTTCTCGCGAAAAATGTGAGTGTGCAGAACTACGTTTGCCAATGAGCTAAATTAAAAATTTTTGACAACGTGCTTACACGGTACTTCGCTCTAATAAGTAACTTTGGTAGAATTTTAACTTTGAATCCCCTCAACTTTGAGACTTTTGAAAAGAATGTGTAAGTACGGTACTTGGCTTTGAAACTTAAATGGATTAGCCTTCGCGTTAGGTTTGGGGTACTTTTTCGTTTCATCGGGTACTCGCGTCGCGGCCCCCTTCGCGCCGTACGGCCTCGTTAGCTAAGCCGTACGGCCTCGTTATCGTAAACTTTTTCCTAAGCCTAAGCGTTTTTTAATATAAAAATAACTTTTCGATGTAAAAAAAAACGCGAAGGGAACCGCGACGCGAGTACCCGATGAAGCGAAAAAGTGCCAAATTTTTTCTCGACTCTGACAAAAAGATTCGGAAAATTTACAAGTTCTTATAATTAGGAACGCTCATCAAGCAAAATAAAACTTTTTGCTGAAAGCGTTTTAAAGTTGTTCATCCAAATTTTTTATTATTATTCAGCAGGAAGATATTGTAAATGAAAGTTGAGAACTCGTTAATGAGGCTTTTCGAACTTGAAAATCTTAATACCCTTGAGAAAATGTGAGATCAGATTACTTTGAAGTGAGCTGACATTAAGGTTGCAGCTTTAGTGTGCATTGTTAGAGAAGTGTCACGCACGTTAGTGAAATACAAGGTGTTGAAAACTTGCAGGTGAATAATACGCAAAGCTATAATCGATAACAAATAGTATTATTGTTATCATTAATTTTATTATCAGTGCTTTTAGAATATTTATCGAGTGCTATTCCCAGCTTCGCTTGCATTAATGAAAAAACATGTTAAAAAATTTTCATGTAGACTGTCGAGAGATAAAACATTAAGAACGAATCGAGGGAAGTGGAGACGAGAGGAAAATTCGATGGAAGTAGGCTATTACTAATGCACGCCACCCACGCCATTCACATTGCTTCTAACTGCTTACGATTTCTGGACCGATTCCGACAGAGCCCTGGCTCACACTTACCTTAGAAAGAAGCTTAGGCGCTCGCATAGACTCTTCTCGGTTTGGACATAAGGAAGTAGAAATTTTCTATTCCAGCACGTCACGGTCCTGACGAATGCTGATGACAGTCTTGCTGCTGCTCCTCTAATTCCGCTGGTGAAAGACCAAGAGAATTAGAGCATCTAAAAAGACTGTCTCCCACAACTCGTCTAAGAAGCGCGTAGATCAGAAAAAACATCTTTATGGGGATGAAGACTCGGAAGAGAGACTGCGAGCGAGCTTTGAAAATTATAAAAGCATAATAACCGCATTAGAATCAAATAGCGCAGCCTTTTCACTCGTAATCTGGGTTAGAGGAACACCCCCGCACCTAACCTAGGGAAATTTTCGAGAAAGATTAATCTTACGTTTAAAAAGCGGGCTCTATTCTTATATATATATTTTATCTGCATCCGAGAATGCGCATTGGTAATCAAACATCATAGACAATAAATTTGTTTGAAGAAAAAAAAAGACAATTGAGAGCTATGGCATATGAAGGCTAGATACTTCATTAAATGCGAAACACTATTCTATTTACAGACAATTTTTTACGGAAAGCTTTGAGAGACTTTTCCCGAAGAAGATCAATAGGTAACTTGCTAAATATTCGAGAAACTCGCAAAGAGAAGCTGTAGTACCTAGCAGTGTTACGAGTTTTTTCAACTTGAATACCACTAGGATTAGTTCTTGTACAACGTCCTTCTTTAAATATGCGGTTTCTATCAATTATGGTCTGGTTCTGCATAATCTTCCAACCCATGACAACGTCGTTTTGATATCTCCTATCGGCCAATTTTGTTAGGCCTAGACATCTTAGCCTAGTTTCATAAGACGGAAGAGCCTGAGGGTACATTTTGTTCGGAAAACAACGATAATATACAATGCGTGTAAAAATTCTCTGAACATTTTCTACCGTTGTCGAATCTTTCGAGTAGTGAGGGTTCCAAAGCGTCGAAGCAAAGTCTAGGTGAGGCATTACATAAATTTTAAAACATTTGACCAATATAGATGAATCGTGGACAGAGATGGCTCTAAGAAATGAGAACATAGCCTTTCGAGCTTTGGCCACCCTATCAAGTACAGTGTCATTACGACGTAGGGATGCGGCCAATTGGATGCCCAAATCACGCACTTGTGGTACTCTGTCGATCGATATCTGATTGATGACATATGTAGTAGACGGATTACTGGAACCAATATGTAAATGGAAGGACTTAGACGGTGAAAGAGTCAACTGATTGGAAAGGCACCAGTTATGAACACAGTCAAGAGCTTCTTGTAGTTCTTCTTTTTTCTCGTTCATATCTCCCTTGTTATAAGAGACATATAATTTAATATCATCGGCATAAGCCTGGTACTTCACATTCGGAAAACAATCGAGAACATCATTAATGGCGGCGATATATAAAGTAAACAGAAAAGGACCTAGTACAGAGCCTTGAGGAACTCCGGAGTTCACTGGCAGTGATTTCGAAAACGATTTACCTATTCGAACCGAAAAACTACGCTCCGTCAGAAATGATTGTAACCAGGAAAGCAATGGATCGTTGATGCCGTAATATTTGCATTTGTGGAGGAGTTTCGGAATACTTATGGAATCGAATGCCCTAGAAAAGTCTAAATAAATAACATCCGTACACTGGCCGATTGATAAAGCATTAGTCCAATCATCGTCACAAACTAAGAGATTAGTGACAACAGATGCACCTACTCTGAATCCATGTTGGTTACTAGGGATTATGTTGTTTTTCGTGCAATGATCAACAAGAATGTCTCGAACTAGGCGTTCCATAGTTTTAGAGGCTGGAGAAAGAATGGAAATGGGACGATAAGATGAAGAAAAACTAGGATCTTTACCAGGTTTCGGAATTGCAGAAATGAAGGAATGCTTCCATATTTTGGGAGTAGATTGGAGCATGATGCACATGTTATAAATGTGCGTCAGGGGGAGACACAGTGATGAGGCACATTTCTTAAACATTATCTGAGGAATATCATCACTACCTGTACTACCAGTAGATTTAAGTTTCATAAATTGCCTAAGAACAACATGCGGTAAGAAAACTTCTAAATTCGAAAGAGGAGGGAAAGGCCTATCAAGGAAAGAAGGAGTAACTGTGTCAGCCGTTATGAAAGAAGAGGCAAATTCACTTGCAAGCATATCACACTTTTCAATTGTATCCGTTACCATAGTACCAGTAATATCGGTTAAAAATCTCGGTGGTCTTGGCTTCGGTTTAGTGAGAGATGAAATATGTCTATAAAGATCACGAGATCGCTTCAATTTGGTTTTTTCGGAATACTGTTTCCATCTACGCATCTTATGAAGGAGTTTCACACTTGCCTTTTTATAAAGAGCCAGCGATGCTGGTTTATCTATCTTACCGAACAGTCTATTTCTATAAGCAATCAATTTCATGATATGCAGAGGATAAGAACAATGAAAATCTCGTGGGGTGCGTAAAGGAACGAAACGAGATATAGCACTGGTAACAATAGTCGTGAAACGGGAGTATAAATCATCACAAGAGGTAAGACTATCGAACTCGTACTCCCAGTTGATGGTACTGAAAATTCGATTTATGAGGTCGTAGTTTGCTCTTGAATAATCACGAATGGGTGTAGAGATTGGTGACGAAGCGGATGTAGCTATATGGAAAGAAATACCACTATGGTCACAAGAGGGAAATGCAGGAATTATTTTCACATTTGTGAACATTTCTGGTGAAGAACTAAAAATCCAGTCTAAACAGCGACCAGCACGAGTTGGCTCACGACATAGAAACACTAAATCAAAAGCGGAAATTATTTCATGAGTCTTCTTGTGATTAAATGAGTTGTCAACCACTAAGGCATCGCAGTTCATATCACCTATCACAAGCAGTGGATGATCATTGAAAGAAAATATATCCGAGAGTGAGTCACAGAAAGATTCTGTTTGAGCAGTGCTGTAATCGGGAGGGCGATAGAAAAGAACTAGACGAACTATTGATTTGGTGACTAGGAGATCAATAAATAATATCTCGTTCGGATGAAAGGAGATGCTAGATTCAATGAACGAAAGGTGATCACGTATAATTAAGGCAACACCACCTCCTCTACTATTACGATCACAACGAACTATTACGTATGGTAATATGCCTATTATTTCATGATCGGGAATACTTTTCTTCAACCAAGTTTCCGTTAGCAAGACTATATCAGGTTTTTCATTCTCTAAATACATTCGAAAAACAGAAAGTTTATTGCATAGAGAACGAATATTATAATACGATACTTTCAAGAAAATATCAGTGGAGTGAAAATTACGAGTACGGACAGAACTAGGATTCGAATATATAGAACGGTGTGATGAAACATGACCTGGACATTTCGCTAGTTTGACGGCAAGGCTGCGTGGACTGTCGGATGAATAGATTGTCGAGGAACGGTGACTTCTGACGAGCGGAGGACTTGGACGTTTCTTGCTGATGACCCAGTCGACTTCGTTGATCTCACAGTGATGTTCTGACTTCCTTGGAACGTTCGTTGATGGGAAGAGGGTCGATTGGTATATGATTGACGAAGAGCGTCGACCTCGCGACGGGGCATAAGTCGGCCATTGTATATAACAACATCTTGACCCGCAGCTACCAGCTTTCTTTTCTCCTGACGAAGTTGATATTCCTGTTCGCGTTGAAACTTCGTTAAGCTCGGGCGGACGAATATATTCCTCAAGAGAGGGTTCTGGCGGAGAGAGCTCGATTTAGCGAGAAACTGTCTCTGATGCGTTTTAGTCGGGAAGGTGAGCTTGAGAACACGTGCATCGTTTGAATCATTCTTCCTAATTCCCATGCGGTAGTGAGCGACTCCTGCGACCGGTAGATCAAAAGCGTCGAGTAGAGTATGAATGATGCCTGAATCGTGGGCTATTTGAGCTGAAGCTGAAGCTTTCTTGTCGGCAATCTCTGGTGCGCGTTCTATTACCACTGAACGTAGCCTTTTTTCTTCCTCCATTTCATTCTTCTAAGTTTCAATGACATTGCAGTTGTTTTTAGATTCCGAAATCATCTGCTTCATTACTAAAGAACATGTCTTCAGCAAAAGAAGTATGTGATTCGGAATATTGGGATCCGTCGCCTCCTCTTCTTTGATGATACATTCGTCGAGAGAATTGAGAAGAGCTTCGCTAGCTAGAGACATTGATAGCTAGAGATTCTTGACGAAAAAAATGTGAATGGTTCTCTTAGTTCAGGCACGTGGCTAAAAAACCGTCATTTTCTGATTCCGAAAGTGAAAAAAAGTAATTTTTGAGAAGACGAATTCATAAACCGACCTAAATTTTCAAAATTGTTTGTTTTCGATAAGTAACACTGTCTTCAGCCGGAACGGAAAATGTGATATAAAACGAATCATCTAATTCACACGTACTTCCTATAGATGTTTCAGCACTATCGCCTCGATGTTTTTCTGTTTTTTTCTCTCGATGTTTTTTTCTTAAATCAAACGCATATAATTTTGAATAGCGTCTACTACAACGCCTAGTATCGGTACGTATTCATTTCTTGAACACATTTTTTATATTAACAGATGCCTACTAAGATCTCTCAACAACAGAAAAATACATTGAGAAAAGAGAAGCCAGTAGTGATAGTTGATGTCATCACAAGGATCAAACACTTGTAGAAATCTTCTGGTGCTCCGAGGTCAATCAGTTCTCGCTTTATGTTATGAAGAAGTTCAGATGAAATCGTTCTGTCTATAAATAAATACTTTTAACCGTAGCTTTTCTTAAACTTATCGTTTAGACGAAAGAAATACAAACAACCGAACAAAAGAAAACACCAAGAGAAAAAATGCAGGAAATGGAGCCAACTTTGTAATTAGTCTATATCAAGATTTTGTAGTTATTGCAGACTTCGATGATACCTTTGAGCGGCTGCTTCATGGTTTCGGGCCACTCGGGTGATCAATACTTAGGAAATTAAAGCGATTTCCTCCCGGGAACAACATCGTACGTACAATGCGAATAAAATACAGCACAATTTTGAAAAAGGAGAAGGGAGAGCTTTGAAGTCAGGAGGAGCTTATTTATTGAACTTCATATGTTATTTGAAGAAAAAAAAAGAATTTTTCTGGCCTTGCCTGTATTCCTCTTTGAAACTCGATTGTCCTCTGATTACCGTGAAGCTCCTTCCTTTTACTTCTCGGCCCTACTTCTCCCCCCCCCCCACTCGCTTCACTATTATTACAGGTTCGCTTTCGGGATACATCGTTAGAAAAGGGCAGTATTATGTTCAAATAGTGAAGCGGCTGTCTCGTCACAAGAAGAAAGGGATGAGCAGCGACCTGAGATATAGCGAAGTCAAGACCACATCATTCCGATAGCGCAAGGATTTGAGCGAGTCTTCTATCAATATCCTCATCGACCGCTCTTAACAGATAGAACCGTCTCTAAGCAAGCATCTGCTCTCCAGAAAGCATTCATTGTGGAAGCAGACGATGATAAAAATCTGAAAAAAGAGGAAGGGGAAAAAACGGGGAGGGGCAGAAGAAGCAACAGGTCACGAATATTTATCCAAAAACTGAAAAAAACAAATACTGTTTTACAAGGCGGGCCTAAAATCTCGAAGAGCGAGCGAAAAGCTAAAGAGAATGGATAACGTAAGAGATAAAGACTTGTTCGCTTCGATTTTTTTTTATTCGAACGTTTGGTCAGTTCGAAATTTTTTTCTTTGTTCAGAATTGTAGTTGACCAACAGGAGACCCTTTTCAACCTCTAATTACAACTAAAGCCAACGGTATCTGGAAGTAAATCTATTGCAAATCAAGGTGTCAAGTTCGAGGACTGCTTCAAAAATTACAAAAGCAGACCAGCTCATACTGTAGGCTTCAGAGAAACACTGCTGTTAGGAGCCTGTTTCGAGGTACCCTGCCACCAGGATTGAAAGATGATCAAGTGATACCGTCGTTTGAACTATTTCAAGACAAAAAGTCCCTTACTCTTAAGTCGAACTTATTCTTATTCCTAGCGTTATTCCCGCTGAAGAGCGGGGTCCGCTGTGTAGATAGCACTTCGCCACATCATATATCAGCCCGATAGTCGCCATGTCTTGTAAACAGTGTCTCTCAATCTAAGCGGTCTACCTCTTGGTCTTCTACCCTGGATTCCTATGTTCCAAGCAGAAATGAGAACGGAGTCTGGATTGGATCTCAGCATGTTTCCGTACCACCTCAGCCTGGACTCTCTGAGTTTTTGCGGGTATTGGGGCAACTCCTAAACGAGCTTTTATCGTTTCGTTGCGCATCATGTCTTTCCGGGTGACTCTCATCTCAAATCCATCTCAACATCTTCATTTCCATTACATGGAGCATCTGCTGGGTCTTTGCTGTTGAAGGAGTGCATTCAAGTCCATATAGAGCAACTGGTCGTACGACTGATTTATAGATCTTACTTTTCAGTCGATCAGACATGCGTCTGTCGCATAGGATACCAGTCGGTTAAGACGAACTAATTTGTCCAGTCCAATCAACGGTGTTGGTCCGTTCAGCATGATTTCACCTTTCTGCGGGCTTATGCGACTTTTTCGAAAGCGCTATTTGAAAAAATTCTAGTTTTGTTTTAGTTTAAAGAAAAGGACACCTCACTCATAATGCACAAACAAAGTGCCCGAAAGGGAAATGGCCAAGTGTTGATTTGCTGGTAAGCACCCTTGAAAGAAAAAAAAGTTCCTCTAACGCGTATCATAAAAAAATCGACCGGGTTTTCCTCAGAGAGACTACTAATTCCCAATTCTGATTTTTTTATAGTGAATAATTTGAAAGAGCCACCTCTCAGCAGGTTCTTACCGTAGAATAAGAAGGGTAAAATTATGAGAAACGAGCAAGTATTCACAGTTTCGACTTCTAATATTGCTCATTATCTTATATCTGCACTCTCTTATATTACAACTCGCTCGCTCCATATTATTCTAACCTCCAATTCTTATGCCTGGGTGAGCGGTTGTTTTATCAATAAATTTTTATTACTTGTGCAGTTGCCTTTTGTTTACTATTTAAGTAAAGGCTTTCGGAGAAATTCATTTTGTTAGATTCAGCCTACTTTAGTTGAAACAGGAACAAAAAAATCTACCAATCATTTCTGACTTTCAGATTACGTTTACTTCGAGTTTCACCATGGAGCACGATAATAGATCCGCAAAATTGAAGAATTAAATAAGTTTTACATTTTCTACGAACAACTTTGAGTCCAACTTCCTAACCGTCCTGTGGTTTGTCGCAGGTGCAATACGATGGTGTATTGGTTAAATGCTTTGAATATCAAAATTTACCTTCGGGGTTCGATGCACACAGGCCGCATCTATTTGCTAATTGTTGACCATATGATGAAATCCACATAGCGTGAGCTGGCAGCTGTGAACGCTAAATGTCATAGTTACACAGATGGCAATTTTTAATCATAGAAATTTCCAACTGTACTAGATGTCCGTCCGTTTCCATTGTAAGTTTTTAAAGGTTTGATCTCAAAAATTTGAACTTTGAAGAAAAAATTAAGCCTGAAAGAATTTTTTTGTGTTCTTTTACGCCTTGCATAAGAAATTCTAAGACGTATAACATAAATTTTACCTCAGAAGTTGTTTACAATTAAAACAAGCTGTTAAAAATTCTCTGTTATGAATTTTTGAAAGGAAGAGATGATGTGAATTTCAAAAACAAAAACTAATTCCTTGCTAGATTAATTTTTCGTTTTCATTTTCATTTCATTTACTTCCATAGAGACAAATAGCATTAAAATTGATGGAAAAACAGAGAGATCAGGCCGAGAGACGCTCACATGACTCGGCAGAGGAAGGTCAGCCATTGCTAAGGGTCATTTTCAGTGTGTAAAAAAAAATTATGAACGGCCACTCCAATGTGTTTCTCTAACCTTCACTGCGTATGAAATCTATGCGTATATATTATATACAGGGTGGCCCATAAATACGGGAAAAATTACGGGAAACACAAAGCTGACTCAATCATTAGAGCGTGTACTATGAGTCTTGCAACTCTCTACTTAGTCGTGAGTTCGTTTCCCATTTTGACCAGCCAAAGAGCTGACTCTAATTCCCCCAATTCAGACTTTTTTTGCCCTTGTTAAAGTGACAAACACGGACTCAGAAAGACTTGAACGCCATGTGATCGAATTTTCCAAACCATATTGGCCATTCTTTCACATACCCTTCAAAACCACAAAGAACAATTCAGTTTTGTGACTTTTACAACTTGCCATGCTTTACATCTCTTACAATCACCACGAAAAAAACTTATGCACAAAAGAAAAAGCTGAGATAGTTGAATAAACTCACGAGGCGGTATCCAATGCTGGAACCGGATATACCGGTTGAAGCTAGGTTTTCCGAGCAGCGGAGCCCCTTCCTCGCTGCGCCGGGGATGGGTTGGGGGCCCCTTAGTTATCTCCGGTTGGTGACTGGTCGCCTGACCAGCCGTGGGAGACTTGATTATTGACTGGAATTGTCAGGGACCACCCCTAGACGCAGACGACGGTGGTCGCCAGCTCAATTGTGAAGAGTATGACAGTTTGCTTGCTTCAATTCAGTAAAACGAATAACCACGAACCCTGATGCATTAGATCTGCATAAATCGAAAAAGACTTGTTCGGCTAGATAGAACTTGTGCTCTGAAAAGTAATTGAATCAAAAGAGACCAATGATCCTAGCACTGCAGGCTCAATAGTACACAAATAAAAAAAATCAGAAAACAAGACTGTAAGACATTGAACGAAAAGGAAACTGATTTGAGATTTAGTAGTTCAAAATTTCAAGGTAACACATGGGCCAGAAAATTCAAAGCAGTAACAAGAGTTTGAGATTAAGAAAATTAAAAAGAGAATGCTTAGTCGTGGCTAACAGTTTTAAAAATCCATACGGTAAATAAAACCTGAAAAACGAACGTAGAACGTAAACCTGAGCTGAAAGAGCCCATACAATTGATACAAAATCATGCTCATACTTAAATATAATAATTTATTAAGAAGACTCGTAGCAAGGAAGCGTGAATTCTCGCATAAGAAAACTAAATGACAGGAACATAGAAATCGAAAGTCAAATAAACATTCACGAGCTCAGCAACTGAGTGAAATTGAGCTAAAGAGCCTTCAAAAGGAAAGAATATAAGCCAAAATTGTTTTACCGTCTAAAAGCGAAGAAACGAGAAATATTTGGAATAAAAGATTAACGATGAAAAATCGAAGCGACGAAACGATTAAAAAAATAGAAAAATCTATCCAAAAAGATTTAAGATTCGTAGCAAGGAAGCGTGAATCAAAAGAGACCAATGAAGACTCGTAGCAAGGAAGCGTGAATTCAAAGAGACCAATGAAGACTCGTAGCAAGGAAGCGTGAATTCAAAGAGACCAATGAAGACTCGTAGCAAGGAAGCGTGAATTCAAAGAGACCAATGAAGACTCGTAGCAAGGAAGCGTGAATTCAAAGAGACCAATGAAGACTCGTAGCAAGGAAGCGTGAATTCAAAGAGACCAATGAAGACTCGTAGCAAGGAAGCGTGAATTCAAAGAGACCAATGAAGACTCGTAGCAAGGAAGCGTGAATTCAAAGAGACCAATGAAGACTCGTAGCAAGGAAGCGTGAATTCAAAGAGACCAATGAAGACTCGTAGCAAGGAAGCGTGAATTCAAAGAGACCAATGAAGACTCGTAGCAAGGAAGCGTGAATTCAAAGAGACCAATGAAGACTCGTAGCAAGGAAGCGTGAATCAAAAGAGACCAATGAAGACTCGTAGCAAGGAAGCGTGAATAATTTATTAAGAAGACTCGTAGCAAGGAAGCGTGAATTCAAAGAGACCAATGAAGACTCGTAGCAAGGAAGCGTGAATTCAAAGAGACCAATGAAGACTCGTAGCAAGGAAGCGTGAATTCAAAGAGACCAATGAAGACTCGTAGCAAGGAAGCGTGAATTCAAAGAGACCAATGAAGACTCGTAGCAAGGAAGCGTGAATCAAAAGAGACCAATGAAGACTCGTAGCAAGGAAGCGTGAATAATTTATTAAGAAGACTCGTAGCAAGGAAGCGTGAATTCAAAGAGACCAATGAAGACTCGTAGCAAGGAAGCGTGAATTCAAAGAGACCAATGAAGACTCGTAGCAAGGAAGCGTGAATCAAAAGAGACTAATGAAGACTCGTAGCAAGGAAGCGTGAATAATTTATTAAGAAGACTCGTAGCAAGGAAGCGTGAATTCAAAGAGACCAATGAAGTTTCGTAGCAAGGAAGCGTGAATTCAAAGAGACCAATGAAGACTCGTAGCAAGGAAGCGTGAATTCAAAGAGACCAATGAAGACTCGTAGCAAGGAAGCGTGAATTCAAAGAGACCAATGAAGACTCGTAGCAAGGAAGCGTGAATTCAAAGAGACCAATGAAGACTCGTAGCAAGGAAGCGTGAATTCAAAGAGACCAATGAAGACTCGTAGCAAGGAAGCGTGAATCAAAAGAGACCAATGAAGACTCGTAGCAAGGAAGCGTGAATAATTTATTAAGAAGACTCGTAGCAAGGAAGCGTGAATTCAAAGAGACCAATGAAGACTCGTAGCAAGGAAGCGTGAATTCAAAGAGACCAATGAAGACTCGTAGCAAGGAAGCGTGAATCAAAAGAGACCAATGAAGACTCGTAGCAAGGAAGCGTGAATAATTTATTAAGAAGACTCGTAGCAAGGAAGCGTGAATTCAAAGAGACCAATGAAGACTCGTAGCAAGGAAGCGTGAATTCAAAGAGACCAATGAAGACTCGTAGCAAGGAAGCGTGAATCAAAAGAGACCAATGAAGACTCGTAGCAAGGAAGCGTGAATAATTTATTAAGAAGACTCGTAGCAAGGAAGCGTGAATTCAAAGAGACCAATGAAGACTCGTAGCAAGGAAGCGTGAATTCAAAGAGACCAATGAAGACTCGTAGCAAGGAAGCGTGAATTCAAAGAGACCAATGAAGACTCGTAGCAAGGAAGCGTGAATTCAAAGAGACCAATGAAGACTCGTAGCAAGGAAGCGTGAATTCAAAGAGACCAATGAAGACTCGTAGCAAGGAAGCGTGAATCAAAAGAGACCAATGAAGACTCGTAGCAAGGAAGCGTGAATAATTTATTAAGAAGACTCGTAGCAAGGAAGCGTGAATTCAAAGAGACCAATGAAGACTCGTAGCAAGGAAGCGTGAATTCAAAGAGACCAATGAAGACTCGTAGCAAGGAAGCGTGAATTCAAAGAGACCAATGAAGACTCGTAGCAAGGAAGCGTGAATCAAAAGAGACCAATGAAGACTCGTAGCAAGGAAGCGTGAATAATTTATTAAGAAGACTCGTAGCAAGGAAGCGTGAATTCAAAGAGACCAATGAAGACTCGTAGCAAGGAAGCGTGAATTCAAAGAGACCAATGAAGACTCGTAGCAAGGAAGCGTGAATTCAAAGAGACCAATGAAGACTCGTAGCAAGGAAGCGTGAATCAAAAGAGACCAATGAAGACTCGTAGCAAGGAAGCGTGAATAATTTATTAAGAAGACTCGTAGCAAGGAAGCGTGAATTCAAAGAGACCAATGAAGACTCGTAGCAAGGAAGCGTGAATTCAAAGAGACCAATGAAGACTCGTAGCAAGGAAGCGTGAATCAAAAGAGACCAATGAAGACTCGTAGCAAGGAAGCGTGAATAATTTATTAAGAAGACTCGTAGCAAGGAAGCGTGAATTCAAAGAGACCAATGAAGACTCGTAGCAAGGAAGCGTGAATTCAAAGAGACCAATGAAGACTCGTAGCAAGGAAGCGTGAATTCAAAGAGACCAATGAAGACTCGTAGCAAGGAAGCGTGAATTCAAAGAGACCAATGAAGACTCGTAGCAAGGAAGCGTGAATTCAAAGAGACCAATGAAGACTCGTAGCAAGGAAGCGTGAATTCAAAGAGACCAATGAAGACTCGTAGCAAGGAAGCGTGAATTCAAAGAGACCAATGAAGACTCGTAGCAAGGAAGCGTGAATTCAAAGAGACCAATGAAGACTCGTAGCAAGGAAGCGTGAATTCAAAGAGACCAATGAAGACTCGTAGCAAGGAAGCGTGAATTCAAAGAGACCAATGAAGACTCGTAGCAAGGAAGCGTGAATTCAAAGAGACCAATGAAGACTCGTAGCAAGGAAGCGTGAATTCAAAGAGACCAATGAAGACTCGTAGCAAGGAAGCGTGAATCAAAAGAGACCAATGATCCTAGCACTGCAGGCTCAATAGTACACAAATAAAAAAATCAGAAAACAAGACTGTAAGACATTGAACGAAAAGGAAACTGATTTGAGATTTAGTAGTTCAAAATTTCAAGGTATCACATGGGCCAGAAAATTCAAAGCAGTAACAAGAGTTTGAGATTAAGAAAATTAAAAAGAGCACATAACAAGACTTACTCACAAATTTGAATGAAATAACCAGAAAGATTAAACCACAAAAAAACTTTGGCAAAACTATTCATGAAGAAGAAACTCTACAATCATGAAAAAGAATAAGAGAATTCATGTGAGCAAGGTAGTTTTTGAAAATGGGTGCATCGAAGAATTTGAAAAGAATAAATCAACGGCACTTTCTTAAGAGATAGCGAAGGCGATGTTAAAAAAGAAATCAAAGCCCATTTTAGGAAAATATCAGGGGAATCTGGATATTTCAAAGCCCAAGAGAAACCAGGAAAGCAGAGAAGCATTAGAAACCCTGGCACAGTAAGTAAACCAAGGAATATTTCATTTTTAAAAAGTTGATTGTTGCTTATGCTCACTGTGTACGAGCATTGGCTCGTGATGGCCCATTGAAGGGTCTTCCAATGGGATAGTTGATTGAGGATCCTTTGGGTCCGAGGGTTTGCTGTCCTCGTCCACACACGCACCGCTTGTAGGTCATTCTCTCCGCGTGCTACACTGCCTCTTCCCCTCCATTCAGGCTTTTCATTATTTTATTCGATACTTTACTTTTCTTCTTCTCCCTAGCGTTTATCCCGTCGCCGGGCAGGGTCCGCTTTAATATATATCCGCCGTTTATATTCGATACTTTGCTATGGTACATATATCTTCGGCAATCTATCAAAGCCAACCAAGCCCACATAGGCTCCGCAAAGTAAAAATTTTTGATCTGAATAACATATCAAAATGGCATAACTAAGACATTCTCATTCTCGTTTGAACTCAATAATCTGAAGACTGGTTAGTTTAAGAAATTATTTGCTCAAAACATAAGTTTTGTTAGTAATTCATCCAATATTATTTATTTCAGTAGTGCGATTGAAAAACTCGGAAAAATCTCTGAATGAATCACAAAATGACTTCATCTCACTTGAAAATTCAGCTCACTTATGTTGTAGGAAAATAAAACTGTGAGGTGTTAGGAGTTAGCACAGGTAAAATGATGGTTGTAGGTTGTAAATTAAATATAAGACGGTGCTGGGAATTTAGTTCGGCAATTCGTGTTGTTTCGGTGTCTGTGGCAAGTTTATCGTAAAATTCATCGGAATTTCTCGCCATTTCTTTGTTAATTCGTGGAATCAAAATTTTATTTTATTTCATCACTTCTGGCACAATAAATAATCAAATATGAAACACAAGAGTAAGCAGATAGCGAATCTTGCCTGACGGAACTCGAACTGTTCGAATTTCGTCATGTATTATTGCTCATCACTTGACGGATTTCTAATTGTTCGGATTTCGTCATGCTATAATACTCATAACATGGCGAAATTCGAATGGTTCGAATTTCGTCCCGTTACGATGCTCTGCACTTGACGAATTTCGAACTGTTCGAATTTTGTCATGTATTATTGCTCATCACTTGACGGATTTCGAATTGTTCGGATTTCGTCATGCTACAATACTCATCACATGGCGAAATTCGAATGGTTCGAATTTCGTCACGTTACGATGCTCAGCACTTGACGATTTTCGAACTGTTCGAATTTCGTCATGTTACGATGCTCGCTTTCTAAATCTCACACTCTCCCCGCACTCTCGCAATTTCGCACTCTCCCGGCTATTCAGTAGATTTATATAGTACGAACAAAACGATCAACCTATACAGACCGGGTTTGCACAAATGCTATACTATTCTCTTTTCGCGACACAGAAAAAGAAAATATTATAGCGTTCGTGCAAACCCGGTCTGTATAGGTTGCTCGTTTTGTTCATACTATATAAGTCTGCTCTTATTTTGCTGAATAGCCTTGTACTGATCATCAACCGATGACGAAATTCGAACCGTTCTAAATTTGCCTTGTAATGATCATCAACCGGTGACGATACTCGAGCCGTTCTAAATTTGCCTTGTAATGATCATCAACCGGTGATGATACTTGAACCGTTCTAAATTTGCCTTGTAATGATCATCAACCGGTGCCGATACTCGAACCGTTCTAAATTCGCCTTGATCATCAACCGGTGACGATATCCGAACCGTTCTAAATTCGCCAACTCTTATGTCTTTGACACTCAGTGCTTTTGTTTTGTATTTATCTTACTAAAGCAAAAATCTGCATGTTAAATATGACACGTGTTTCTTTTTCAAATCCTCTGTGCAATTTACGGATAAACGAGTTTTTTACTGCCATGTTTCAAAACTCGCCACAGACACCGAAACAACACGAATTGCCGAACTAAATTCCCAGCACCGTCTTATATCATTCACTTTTTTTGCAATTTGAAATTTGTTTTCATTGGCAGAAAACCGAGAGACTCGCGCATGATTTCCATGAGAGGTTTTAATTCAGGGTTAACGTTCTTGTTGTTTCGGATGAATTCAGTTATATCTTCCGTGCTCGTTCCCTTTTTTCCACCCCATGATCTGATCACCAAAGAGAGAGAATTGTTTATTGCACATATACGTCAATAAGTAAATTCAAAAAAGGTTGTCACCAGCGTGTCAAAAAGGCAGTGATAACTACTTGAGTAACAGTCAATACATTCGGTTTCCGTCTATTCATTGAAGAAGGCACTCAGACTAGGGAGACATACATAACACAAACATTTCACTTTAATTCTTCATCTTTATAGAGGTAATACAATCCTATGCGAGTCTCTACACATTTTTAATGAGAGCTGGATCACCTAAAGAGACGAGCCCCTTTATGGTGACGCCTCTGCAGTGTGGCCACTCCTTCTCAGTGAGGCAAATCTCTTCTGCCTGCTGAAATCTTTTTCGGGTCTCTCTTCTCGATTTCTTTCATTCCGCCCTGAAACAGTGCATCACTCATTGAACTATTTGGTGTTCACTCCCTTTATATATAACCTATGGCCATCGGAAAAGCTCAAACTGTATCTTTTAGAGCTTTTATCAGAATTTTTTAAAAGCTAACTTATAACAAGTGTTCATAACCAAGTCTTCGATGCGGGATGCTTGCCAGCAACAACAACAACAACAACAACAAGTTTTAAAACTTCAAATTTCTTACCCTCGAAATACTGCTCAAAAACTAAGTATTAAAGTTGACAAAAGTGAAATCCATAGGTACTGACTGTATAGACTCGAGGGCGGATGGATGGCTCGACCGATGAAATGACGTATGCAAGAAAAGATGCCTGGCAAGCATTTCTCATTGCACGTACACAAAGAAATGAACTGATAGGAAATTACTAAAGTTTAAACAAACCATAAAATACCTCAGGAAGAATTGGAAAGAAAAAAAAGGGAGGGGGGTCGGTTAGGCAGTATTTTAACAGAAACCGGAAAAGCGCTACCGGCGAAAAAATATTGCGGTTCCAACAGCACTTATTTAACAAAACAAGGGAACAATTCAAATGTTTAAATTAACCGCCACCGAGTACGATGCAACAATTTTCTGAAAGGGAAGAACTAAACGAGGAACTCCACGGCTTTCCGGGTTTCGTCTTTCCGAAGATGTTTGTGGCGGGTGATCTCATGCTGTCTTCAAGGAGCTTTCAAAATGTATGCCCATTGGAAACTGCTCGTAGAGTGCAGGAGGAAGAACATTGCGATAGTTGACGTGCGAGAGAGAGAGAGAGAGAGAGCAGTTATGTTTTGCAGGGCAACCGCAACCATTTGACACTTGTGCATGGTGAATGGTGTTTCTTCGTTTCCACTACGCTGTATTACATGAAGAGGTGTTGTTGAGATGCAACATGGTATGATGGAATGACCTTTACATCATTCGCGCTTCTCTGATTTTTTCTGCTCTCAATTGACTCTGATTTTTTATGCTCTCGTAGGCGCGTCCGTGTGACAGTCTCTTTTTGAAAAAAGGAACAAGACTGCAGATCACACAGGGCACATAAGTCTAGAAGCCGTTGACCCTATGCATTGTTCATTACGATTGTATGTCCTCCATGTTCTCTTCCGACCTTGTCGATTCGAATCGATGTGAAGGTTAATGTCTTTCCTTATCAGCGTCACTACATCCTTGTTGAGGTGCATATGCGGAAACGACAGGGAAGTGCTTGTAGGACGAAGAAAATCGGACGGTCATGACTCGATCTGTGGAGTAGATGACTTCGATCACGTCATCAGCACTTTTCAAGGAGAGGATAATGCCAACACCATTTTTTGTTGCTGACGTGCGATGGTTTATCAGCTTGTATCCGTCTCCTATCGGCTCCGACTTGCTTCCTCTCCATTTCGTTTTCTGCACAGCAGCAATGTCGACTCTTCTCGTTCGTAGCATCGTGGCAAGCTCTCCACTGAGCCCGTCAATGTTCCAAGATTCAAAGTGACGAGGCGGGATGTACTTCGCGCAGACATACCCCGCCCAAGGGTAGCTGCCTGTCCTCACATATTTGACGGTCCTATCGGACAAGGTAGAACCGCGTCGCTTCTGGGAGACGACCTAGCTTTGGTGATGTAACTGCAATCGGCCTTCGAGTTGATGGTCAATCCAGCCTGGCATGGCGAAACGTGGTTGTCGGGAACTCCTGCTATTCCGTGACCGTAGAAAAAACAGATCAATCGACTTGCGCCTTGAAGAAGATCAATCGACTTGCGCCTTGAAGAAGATCAATCGACTTGCGCCTTGAAATACTTGGTCTGGACTAACTTCTCTCCGCCTAGCCATTGACTGCCGAAAGATTACTCGTCCAAAGAGGGCCTAGTTAATCTCTTTTTTTGTTTTACCCAGGCAATCACGGTAGCAAAGCTGAGTTATTGTACACCTTCCGACCTACTTTGAAGTACTGGGGGAAGGGAAAGGGGCTCATGAAGATACCACTGAGAGAGAAGGGGGAAGGGAAAGGGGCTCATGAAGATACCACTGAGAGA
The DNA here is from genome assembly GCA_964056735.1 of Allodiplogaster pararmata. Taxonomy (NCBI): domain Eukaryota; kingdom Metazoa; phylum Nematoda; class Chromadorea; order Rhabditida; family Diplogasteridae; genus Allodiplogaster; species Allodiplogaster pararmata. The sequence goes on from OZ057406.1 coordinate 14,124,560, forward strand.
GAAGGGGCAAGGGGAAGGGAAAGGGGCTCATGAAGATACCACTGAGAGAGAAGGGTGAAGGGGAAGGGGCTCATGAAGATACCACTGAGAGAGAAGGGGGAAGGGGAAGGGAAAGGGGCTCATGAAGATACCACTGAGAGAGAAGGGGGAAGGGAAAGGGGCTCATGAAGATACCACTGAGAGAGAAGGGGGAAGGGGAAGGGGCTCATGAAGATACCACTGAGAGAGAAGGGGGAAGGGGAAGGGAAAGGGGCTCATGAAGATAACACTGAGAGAGAAGGGGAGGGGTAAGGGAAAGAGGCTCATGAAGATAACACTGAGAGAGAAGGGGGAGGGGTAAGGGAAAGGGGCTCATGAAGATAACACTGAGAGAGAAGGGGGAGGGTAAGGGAAAGGGGCTCATGAAGATAACACTGAGAAAGAAGGGGGGAAGGAAAAGGGGCTCATGAAGATACCACTGAGAGAGAAGGGGGAGGGGGGAGATTCTAAGGCTATCGGGCTCTGCTTTTTGAAAATTTCCGGCCTAATAGGAACAGCAAATTTTTTTTATTCATATTATTCAATACTGAATGTTGACTCATTCCGGCTGAGATTGCACCGCTGGTGTACGTGTACTTAAGTAGAGAAATGAAGATTTTTTTCTCGAATTTAGCTTTGAAAACTTTGATGTATTCATTTCGAGTGAGTGAGAGTCGGTAGGTCGGTTGCCCTATAAAACTTTTTGCTAGTTGGTAGTTCACCTATGCCTGAGCAGCTGACTCTGACGTTTCAACAATCGGCCAAGAAAGTTGAAATAAGTCTAGGCTTAGGCTTGAGGAGTTTTTCAAACCAAAAAATTCAAGTTTCTGAGAATTTCAAGTCTGTAACACTTAAAAATAATAACAAATAAAGTTTTGAACTTTTTCAAAATTAGAATTTCTTAGTAAAAACTTTCGGAAAGTTTTCTCTTTTTTCAAACACATTTTTGCTTTTTTGAGCCTAAAAATCAAAAAATATGAGAAAAAAATATACTAAGAGAAAAAATAAAAACCTGGATTCCGACATTGCAAGAAGTTATGTAAGGGAGTTTATTGTCGGGAAGCACTGGAAAAAATTCATAAAAAATGAGCCGATAGTGAATTCATCATACTTAACCTAAGCACCAGCGAAATTCAGGTAGGCCAGTTGCTCGCGCACTAGCACTAATCTATAACATGAATTCATCAACTATGGAAGTTTACCAATAAATAGGTGCTTCTTCGTAATTTGAAGTCTTCCAATGGAAGCCTGGAAACCATCCTAGTTGGACTCTCTTAAGTGAATACAAAATAAAAAGAAAGTTACTTCTCATGATGTCTTCCTCGCCCTTGAGTTTTCCCTGTGAGTCAACCAACTCCGCCGATGGAGTATTCTGGAAGCCAGGGATGCTCGACCCGCTCACCGCTGCAACGAAACAACTGCACGTCTAAGTAGAGCAATCAAACGCTGCACTTCTGAAACTCCTACGCTATGATGATAAGTGACGAGGGGATAGAGGTTCTAGTGTTTGTGGTTTTACAGTCCATTCTGAAGGGTCACAGGCGCTTGAGGCGATATAATTCTTAGCAGATACCTAAGAAAAGTCAGATTCAATTAGAAAATGGGGCTCAGCATGCAAGGATCCATCCACTTTTAAAACGAAAACAGAGAACCGCAGAAAATTGAGACCCTCATTGGATGAAGGGACTTGACCTCTTAAACTGTGACCTTTACTTGCAATTCATCACCTCCTTATCCTCTGATTCATACTCCATTCTTTACTTTTGTTGTTGTTTGTTGTTGTCTTGCCCATAGGTCCTGTCGAGGGGAGTCCTTTTGGGATAGGTTGGTGGTGAGGATCCTTTTTGAGTCCGGAGAGAGTTTCTCCGTCTACACTCGCACCGGAGTCGGCGATCCTCTTGGCGAGACCCATTCGTTAACCGGAGAAGGGCAAGAGGTTATTTTACTGGCGCCTCGACTCGCCATTGAAAAGTATAGCGGAGTATCGGCTGATGTTTTGTCCGGTGGCATGCCCAGGCCGGTCAGACATCGCCCTCCTTTGACGAGCTATACTACCAATTTTTGGTCCGCGGCGGGATTTCTCCCGCTACCTCCCAGCACGAATTCTTCGTAGGGAGGTGTCCCTCTATCCGCCACCTGAGGTCGCGCTCGATTCTGGACTGGATAATCCGGCTCCATCCGTGACAGGCTCTTTAGGCTGTAGAGTCACGAATGGCCACTGTTGCCAGTGTGTTTCGAGCATTCTTTACTTCGAATCCAATCTCTCTTTTTGAATACTTATTTACTCATTATTTCAGACCCCGTGCGTCTTACAGCGAAAAATTAATGAAAGGAAGGTAAATCCCACCATAGGGATCCAGTCCAGTGTCTTCGAATCCTTGGAATTGTCCACGAACCCGAGCATCTAAGAAATTCACCTCAAGTGAGCTTATGATTTTTTTCTAATTCGAAAAAAACCCTGTTCATTCATTTTACAAAGCCGAGAAGTTCTTTAAACATCTGGAAAAGTATTAGAGGTTTTAAATTTTTTGCAACCGCGACATTTTGCATCCAAAGTTTTCAAAAAATCCTATTCTAGCTAATTCACGAAGTGATGATTGAATACAAGAAAATTACAAAAATTTAATGCGAGATTTTTTGATGCGGTCTCGTTTCTAAGCCTCACGGCCTCGTTATAACTTTTCCCTAAGCCATAAGCGAAAAAAGTAAATATTAGCTGAAAACAGACTATACAATTTACTGCGCAATATCGAGGTGCGAAATGTCGTGTTACCTATATATCGAAAAATTACAGTGAAAGGTAGGGGGAGGAATGGGTTTACCTGAGCGAAAGGAAGGGGAGAGGGAGGTGAGGCCCTACCTTAGCGGAGTAACGAAGGGAGGTCCTGAGAGGAAAAGAGGCCAAACATAGGGAAAAAGGGGGCCACAGAGAGAGGGAAGGGGACCACAGAGAGAGGGAAGGGGGCCACAGAGAGAGGGAAGGGGGCTGATTCTAGGTGCGAAATCAATTTTGGAGCTTCTTTGTGACGCCCACACTTAAACTGTGAGCCGCCTAATTGATCATCATAACCGTTAAAATCAGGAGTAGCAAACTTAAAATCCCTGCCCCCATCCTTCTCCATAGGCTTCTTTTTCCTATGAAGCCCCCCCCCTTCCCCCTTCGTTTAAGTGGGGCCCCCTTCCCCCCCTCTTAATTGCTTAGGTAAACCCCGTTCCCTCTCCTGTCCCCACCTCAAGTTATTTTTTCATGTTTTTTGACGGTTGTTAGCTATGAGAGGCAAAATATAAAAAAATTTAATTATCCAAAAAAATAATGTTTTATTTTTTTCATTTATAAATGAGTCCCTGGTGCTCAAACTGGTCACTTGTAGCGAAAAATACGGATTTACGCTTCAAAGTTAATCCAGATTTTGCTAGTTTAACTGCAGTAGTGCCAAAAAATTTACCTCGAAAACAAATATTGAGCCTTACAAATATTGAAAATAGGAGAGAGGTAGGTTTCGTTCAGGGTGTTTCTTAGCACCCGCCCAATATTTTTCGAGCGCATAGATTTTTTAAAATTTCAGAGTTTAACTTTTAATTTTTCCAATGATTTCATAGAAAAAAACCGAGAAAAATGTTTTCCAAGCGCATAGATTTCAAAAATTTACGGGGTTTTTGGAGAGCGCATAGATTTTTTTAAATCGCGGTGCTGGTCAGAGAAACACCCTGCCGCGACATTAATCTCTAAACGATGAGATCATCGGTGCGATGACCTCATGTCATTCAAATTAGGCGAAAATTTTGAAAAATGTTGGAAGAAAAAAGTGGTAACAAGAAGAAAAATGTTGGGTACAAAGGTTCGGGGTACGAAATGTCGCGGTACGAAGTGTCGAGAATACAACAAAAAAAACAAAATTTTTAATGAAATGTTCAAAAAAAAGTAAAATGATTTTTAAGTACGGAAACAAATTAGATTGCGATTAGTTAGTATTTTAAGATTCATTTGGAGAGCAAGACGACTGTGACCACACACTTTTAAGAAGTATAGATTTGTGGAATAGCCCGACGTCTGTTGTTAAGTTCTTATACCAGTGATTCCTTTCTCTCTCAAAAAAAAATAATAATAAAAAAAATAAAATAAAATAAATATAAAAAAAACAAAATAAAATTAAAAAAGGGAAAAAAAAACCAAATAAACCCCGAGAGAGAAAGAGAAATAATGTAATTAGATAAATGATGTAAGTAAGGTTATTGTTTTCTGAGCCATGTCAAAGAAGACCTCGTCTACCCAGCCGGAGACCTACGGCGGGCAATCTACAACAACAACAGCAAGACGACATGTGAAATCTCATTTTCTCGTACTTTAAGATGTTATTTCGCGTGCTCTCGCAAGATCATATCATACCTCACTGATCCAACATTTTTTGCCTAAAAAGTGCGAGAGCCATGATCTCATCGTGAAAAATGTCAGTTGTATTAACACTGACTCGATGATCTCATTCATCGAGCAATGACGTCATCTTTACATCGTCGATCACTCAACTTTTTTCGAGAGATTAATGTCGCGGCTGGTTTCGGTTATGTCGACAGTTCTGTGAACATGACCGACCATGCAACACATTGGTTTTTTTGGTAAACACTAGAAGAAGATTTCTTCATTGTCATGAGATCTCTGCTCAAACATCTAACTGTCCGCCTTGGCGGTCTTCTGCAATTGTTTCGAAATACACCTAGAGATACCTGATCGGGCTTCTCCATCAGCGTCGCCCCTGACGCGTCCTTCTTCAGCAGTTCTTCATAAGATATGAAGTGAGCTGAGAGGAAATCACTTGCCTTCCAATCTCCTTTCTGAACAAAGCAAACATTCACTAGGCCCATCTCATAATGATCGTTAGCATAGCTCACCAAAGGTCTAGTGCAACTGTGGAATTTTCTAAAAAAACGACCACTTTTTGAGCGGGGAAGTTAGGAAAAATGAGAAGATATAAAGACAGGAATAACTGTTGGTCATTATTCTAGACTCTAACGGTCAAATAACGGCATTTTTTCATAATTTTCAACAGAGTTGGTTACCGGAAGGTTATTTTAGATCATGGATCACGATAAAGTGACGAATTTTCTCCAGCCCCGCTCTTAGCATTCTAAGTCCACTCATAATCTATTTAGCGTTTTGTTTTGAATTGATCTTCCAATCTGATCGTTCCTCATTTTACAGTTTGCCAGTTCTAGGCTTCCGGTCTTGTACTTTTCAGACAGCTACGTGTTTTTGAACTTCTTCATCGGTCACGAACTTTCCATAATATTGAATAGTGCGAGTCAACTCTTTGTGAAAGACGTCTTTCAGTGAAATTCCTTGATAGATAAAAACGTACGGGTAAAGAGATTGGTTGCGAAGAGAGTTCCAACTTCTTCTTTGCATATCCCTCCAAACCACCGTCGAGTAGAGAAAGCTTTTCTTGACCGTACGCCTGAGAAACTACTGCTTTTTTTCTAAGAAGCGTTTGGTTGTTTGTTTCAGAGTTGAGTTTGAACGCTCCTGTTCAATAGTTCGTTGCAAGGGATCTTTTTTTGTTGTTGCAAAGATAACTAAAAGGTATCAGCCTTTTGCCCCCTGCACATTCCCATCGTAAGTCGTTCGATTAATATTTCTTGAGTTTTTCCCGCTATTTGTTGTCCGCCCTTCCGAGTTTCCGTCATCTAACTTTTCGCTCACCTTTTGAGTACTAAAATTAGCTGTGATTCTGTATCTTTTTTTTTGTTGGAGTGGCTTTGATAATGCTGTAACTGATCAGAGCTCCATATGGACATAATGCCACCGTTCCAAGAGCCGTAATGTTCATAGGCAATGTAGTCGATTAAAAACAAGGGAGATGAAATGTCCATCGATTCAGATTCGTAAGATTAGTGAGCCATAGTGGAGAAGAGAAGATGACATGTGTTATGTACCTTCTTTACCTGCTTGTCGAGGCAGAGAGAGCGTAAGAGAGAGAGGGAGAGGAGAGAGAAGAGGAGAGGTCTCGCACTCCTGTGTCCAATCGACTAATCAGCCCCTTGTCGCACTCTAGTCTAGACAGTGCGCGAGAGGTGATCTATTTAATGATCTACTAACGCGATAGATGTGTTCTCATGTGTTCTCTTACACATAACATTATCATCTCAGAGGTTCGAAGAAAGATAGGAATGATCTACCGAATTTTCGATGATGATCTTTCAAATAATATTGACTAGCCTTTAGCATCCAGGCGACATGACCAGCCATGAGCATCCCTCCCTGTGCCCCTCTCGAGTATACTATCAAGTGCTCCTCCCTCAATCAGGGGTTAAACGGTCATCTTCGACCCTCCGCCGGGGGCGTCTATTTTTTTCATTATTCTATTTTTAGTTTTTTCATCTATTTTTTTCAAAATTTGCTTTTGGGACTTTATTTTTCTTTAGATCTTAAGAGGGGGGGAGGGCCTTATTATAATTTTTTTGGGTTTCTTTTTCTGAAATAATAATTATACACCCGCGTAATGATTGCTCGGCATTTTGAGTCACTCCTTTTTTGAAGATAAAAAATGCTGAAAAATGTCCAAGATGAGTCCACATAAATCTCAAGTTCTCGCTTTATCTTTCTCATGCTTATCAAATACCGTAAGACCTTCTTATGAATGGTATCGGTGAACTCAGAAGTGCGTATCGTACGAGAAAGAACTATTTTACCACGGTCAGCAACCGGATAAAGATTTTTTGGCGCTTAACCATTTCCAGGCACGCTAACGGCAAAAGCTGATTTTTTTTAAAACAAGGCGACAATTGAAAATTTATCGTAAGTTAAATGCCTCGATCGAACTACTCGTGTGACAAGCAGTCGGCATTTTGCGAGAACTTGAAGAATCAGCTTGATTTTTTGCAAATGTCATGACGAAATATTGACAAACCATCACTCAACCTTTTTTTAGTAGTGTTTTGTTGAGTAACTGTCTCAAAAATCAATGCAAAGTTGGGAGAGGTATCCAAAGTTATGCTAATTTTCTGAAATTTCTTTATAACAAGTCATTCAAAAATAAGCTGTCTGACCTGTGCATTCCTAGTAGCTGCATGTAGTGCTGGAAGATATCGGGGGGATAGAGAGCGAATCGCTCATATTTACTCGGAAAGGTGGCGACGTCGATGTCGTAATGGACGGCTCCTGGAATGTGCACCGAATGGAAGAGACTTTTCTGTCTGCAAGAAATCACTACCTTTAGATCGCTTGCCCGAATCTTATTGAGGAAAGACAGAGGCTCACCGAAAATCAAAACGGGACCCCCCTTTCCTCCGAATATAGTGTCAAGCCCATAGGTAAAAATGTCTTGATTTTTCAATAGGTCGATCGCTGAAGTAGGTTAAAAGTTTCACCTTTAACTTTACGAAACTTTACGAGAGAAAAAGATAGAGGTAAAGAGCAAGAAGAAAGAGAGAGAGAGAGGAGAGTGAGTGTGACAGTGTATGCTAGTGAATTCCAATCAACGTCAAAGGAACCCGCGCGGGCAAGAAACAACAACAGCAACGAAACCGGTTGAGACTGAGTTATAGGTGATGAAACGTTCTCTATCGTTCTGTATTTATATGTAGAAATGAAGATGTTTATTTCAATTTTAGCCAAGAAAACTCTGATACATTCATATCGAGTGAGGGAGAGGGTCGGTAGGTCAGTAGCTCTAGAAAATTTTCTGCCAGTTGGCACTTTACCTATGGAAGATGCGTGAAATCAGGCAATGAGAAGACTTAGCCCGAGCATGCTTAATGCCTGGTTTCACGCATCCTCCACTCCGAGGTTCTGAAAGGGTTAGAATCATAGGAAAGTGCACTGGCTTCTCATCTCTGACAAGCTCTAGGAAGAGACTGCAGAATCATCTTATATACCATAAATATGCAGGTCTCGACCCATCAAGTGAACTAATGTCTAATGAATGACTCGAGCACTGCGTTATGCACACGCTGGATTCAATGTAACTTCCCTACCGAGGTGAGCGGGCACAACGCGCCCGCTCACCCTAGTAATAAAGTTAAGTTAACTACCAACTGACAGAATTGTTTTCTAACTCGTGCGACCTACCGACCCCCTGCTTACTAACGACGAAAAATATTTCTAAAATTGTTTTGTCGTACGGTCTCGCTCATGAGCCGTACGGTCTCGTTTTCAAGCCATGTGGTCTCGCTTTCAGACCGTGTGGTCTCCTAAGCGGTACGACCTCGATAGCATAACGTTTGCCTAAGCCTAAATAGAAAAAAAGAAAAGCACCTGGAAAACTTTTCATTTCTGAGTTAGTGAATTATTTGTTTAAGTGAATTAAACTCTGCACTGTCTGACGCTGTACACACTAACCCAAGAAAGCGCGAGGTATTAGGTGACAAGTAGAGAAGAATGAGAGAAAAGATAGTACGAAGAGACTGCAGACAATTTTAGAGAAAAAATCCCTCTGACACTGCACGCACGCTGCACTCTACCGAGGAAGTCAGAGACACAGCCCAGCGTGTTGTGAAGCTCGAACGCTATCCAACCTTTTCGGGCAATAGACCAGACCTATTGCAAAACCGAAACATTTTCTACCTAAGATGCGCGATTGACTTTGGAGGTTAGGAAAGGGGGTGCAATTCACTTCCAAATAAATGCTCACTCTTTTTCAAAGAAAGTTTGTGCCGGGTGAATACAACATTTCTATCTGTACAATCCTTGGTAAAAGGCAGAAAGAAACTATACCATGAGCTGAAGTAATTAATTTGTATAATTTTTTTAAGCACTGTTTGCGTTTATGCCCACCTACCAGAGGTTCCATGGGTCAGATGAGAGCGTTTATGCCCACCTACCAGAGGTTCCATGGGTCAGATGAGAGCGTTTATGCCCACCTACCAGAGGTTCCATGGGTCAGATGAGAGCGTTTATGCCCACCTACCAGAGGTTCCATGGGTCAGATGAGAGCGTTTATGCCCACCTACCAGAGGTTCCATGGGTCAGATGAGAGCGTTTATGCCCACCTACCAGAGGTTCCATGGGTCAGATGAGAGCGTTTATGCCCACCTACCAGAGGTTCCATGGGTCAGATGAGAGCGTTTATGCCCACCTACCAGAGGTTCCATGGGTCAGATGAGAGCGTTTATGCCCACCTACCAGAGGTTCCATGGGTCAGATGAGAGCGTTTATGCCCACCTACCAGAGGTTCCATGGGTCAGATGAGAGCGTTTATGCCCACCTACCAGAGATTCCATGGGTCAGATGAGAGCGTTTATGCCCACCTACCAGAGGTTCCATGGGTCAGATGAGAGCGTTTATGCCCACCTACCAGAGGTTCCATGGGTCAGATGAGAGCGTTTATGCCCACCTACCAGAGGTTCCATGGGTCAGATGAGAGCGTTTATGCCCACCTACCAGAGGTTCCATGGGTCAGATGAGAGCGTTTATGCCCACCTACCAGAGGTTCCATGGGTCAGATGAGAGCGTTTATGCCCACCTACCAGAGGTTCCATGGGTCAGATGAGAGCGTTTATGCCCACCTACCAGAGGTTCCATCGGTCAGATGAGAGTGGCTTTTTTTTTATAAGGTCTCGTTAGCCTTAGCCGTACGGCCTCGTTAGCGTAAACTTTTGCCTAAGCCTAAGCGTTTTTTAAATGTAAAATTTACTTTTTAATGTAAAAAAATAACTTAAAAATAATTTTTTTATGTGAAAATAATTTTTTGTAAATGTAAAGTCAGACGTATGACCCAAGGAAACTTTGGTAGGGGGGAAGCATAAACGAAAACAGTGTCAGTTTTTTTCTCCACCGACGTGGGAACGTTTTCGAAAAAAATATATAACAAACCTGGATTCTACTGCAGTTAGCATTTCGAAATTGCCGTAGTAGTTTTCTTGATATTCTTTCCAATGTGGTCGGGTGGCAGGGAAGTAAGTGCAGTCAAGCAGACGCACTCCTTCCTAGGAGAAATAAGCACTATTTTAATCAATAATCAGGGCTCACGGTTGGTACATGGGAATTATCGAGTTGTACCATCAATTCTCGGGTCGGTTTTGAGTTTCATCTTGGGTTCTTGGTGAACTAAGACTTTCACGTGTAAACTCAGTCAGGTTCTTTTTTTAATTTGGAGGCCCCCTTGGGGGGGGGGCTCCGCTTCACTTGGGGGGGGGCTTTTTACAAATAACTTCTTAAAAGATTATTTTTACATTAAAAAACGTTTAGGTTTAGGAAAAAGTTTACGCTAACGAGGCCGTACGGCTTAGGCGAACGAGACCGCATAAGAAAATTCACATTTTTTTACAAAACCTTTTTTGTTTTTTGAACGCACCGAAAACAGTCCCCTCCCAAGTGAAGTGCGGCCCCCAAGGTAAAAAGTGCCACTCAATCAACTTACAGTAGAATGTTCTGATCTGAGTTCTCTAGCGAAATGAGCAACAGGACACTAACCTTGTTGATGATACCTTTCTTGACCACGCCACTCAGAGTTTCGGCCGTGATGATCTTTGTTAGTGCACTCATTTCAGGTACAACACCTAAAAGTTAAAGTTTTAAGGGTTCAATGAACATGAACAGGCACTTCTTCACTTTAGACCGCGACGCGTTAGTGTCCTAGTGTTCGATGTTCGTAGTGCGCTTTGTTAAACGCCCATGTACGCCAAATCATTACTAATGTACACCACTTGGCGGGACAGAGAGAAAGAGTGTGTGACGCACTATTATGTTAATTTTTTTGAAAGTCTCGTTAGCCCAAGCCGTACAGCCTCGTTAGCGTAAACTTTTGCCTAAGCCTAAGCAGAAAAAAATATTTAAAACTTGAAAAAACTAAATAAAGCGCATGGGGCAAAGTTAAGAATTTTCCCGCGCAGTGGCGTGCATTAGTAATGATTTGGCGTGTTTGGCGTAAATGGCGTGCGTAGTGTGCAGGGCGAGCGTAGCGTGCATGGCGTACTTTAGTGATCATTACAAAAGCACGCCGTACACGCTGTGCACACTGTGCTCGCTGTGCACGCACGCTGTATAATTACCAATGCACGCCGAGTCGCGGGAAAGAGAGAAAGAGTGTTTGACGCACTATATTGTTTCACACTATAATTTAGTTATGAAAAGTGATAATTTTTACTAAAAGAATACTTTTGGGCCATCACAAAAGAAATATATTAGGGCGACGTTTTAAATAAAGCGCATGAGCGGAGTTAAGAATTTTCCCGCGCCTCGGCGTGCATTGTTAATTATACAGCGTGCAGCGTGCGTGCACAGCGAACACAGCGTGCACGGCGTGCTTTTGTAATAGCCACTTTAGTAACAGCCCAAGAAAAATACATTTGTTCAAAGGTTCTAACCTTATTACTACAAATGTGTAAGCGCTAAATCTCGAGTTAGTGTATTCCTACTGTTTAAAAATTATTAATGCAACTGCAAAAATTACTGGAATAAAAAAAGGATTAATTTGCAACTTGAAGTTCTTTACACAAGTAACAACTGTTGCTTTGAGGAATAAGACAACAAATACTGAAGTTTCTTTTATTTTTTGAGGAGCATCTGATATTTTTTGACAAAAAAACAAACAATTTTGAATCCTCGCATAAAAAACCAAGTTCTGCAACTTTATAATAGTAATAGTGATAGAATGTTCCACTCGATATCAGAGCTATGAAATCATGTTATTCGTAACAGAGTTGAGAACTTGAAAAAAGAAGAAAAAAAGAGTTGAAAAAAGTAAAATGGGCACTGCTAACCGAATTCGTGAAATCTCTATACATTTTCCAAACCGAAAATTCCACTAATCAAACTGCCAAATGTGCCATAAGTCTTTCAACTTCGTGAGCTGTTACCCACAGCTTTCAGTCACATTATCCGTTCTGGTCTGGTCTAGTTTCATCGAATGAGTATCCCATGGACTGCCATGATCTTGTTTTGATAACACTATTTTGAAGAGACATAAAACAGCTTTATTTCTTGGCTTCTTTGTTCTTCTGTTTGTGGGTTTTGACGAGTGTCTTGACGTCTCTTCGGTGAAGAATGGAGTCTTTGGTGAGGGCTTCGATGGCTGCAGTTGCGACCGCTTCTTGCCTTCTTTGCTGCAGGGCGTCCCGGTATTGCACTGACAACAGCCCTCAGTTATTCTCTGTCCACTCATAAAAAATGTTGGTTCGAAATGGTTTCTAGAATGCTATGTATTGGAAGATGATGGTACGTATGACAAGTATCCAGATAGTTAGGATAAACTGCAGAAAATCATAAAACTGTATAACAATTAGTAACGTAATCAGTCGCTAACCGTCACCCAATTTACCGCTATACATCCTCATTGTCTAGTTTTCAGTAGCTTCTACATTTTGGTTTCGTTGAACTCTCACTAACAAACCAATCGGAATATGCAGTTTTAGCAAGTACATATACGTAAAGTCTATTCGATGTTTTCGAATAGGCAACTAGTACTATAGTTCAAGTTATTTAAAGTAGTGTCAACAAACTCTTTTGTTTTTTTGTGTATATGTTCTATTCTACCCTTTCAGACGATAAAAAAAAAAATAATAAAACTTTGGATAGAAGAATGCTCTGTCCCATGCAATATAAAGCGCGTTTTGATTTCAAAGAGTAGGGATGCTGAGATATGTGGATATGTGGAACCAACCACACACAGTTTTTTACGTTCAAAATTAATTTGCCAGTGGTAGATGATGGTTCACAACGGGCATGAAAAGTATCCAGACGGTTTGGACAAATAAAGAAGTGCAATTAACTTGAATGTATAATGATGAGTCCACCCCAGGCCATGGACCAGAACCAGCCGACGAAGAGGAAGGTGATGGTAAAGAACTGGGCGACTCCCACCAAGAGATTCACTATCAGTGTCACAAGCTTGCGACCTTCCTGCAACGAAAAGGCTCTTTGTTATAACTTCCCCTAAAACCTTAAAAGTGTACCAAAATAACGGAAATGGTTCATTTTAGCGCATTCAAATCATCAAATTTCATGTCATTGAGATCAAAAATTATTTATATAAAAACATTACTCATTTTTTATGCACATGAAATAATCGCCTTGAAAAATTGGCAAATGTCAAAGTAAGTTTTTTTGTTGAAGTAGTGAGGCTTAATTAATCAGGGCGAAATACGGTTGATACATATATCACATGGGCGGGCTCAAATCCTACCGTCTCTCTCTCTATCTCTCTCTCTCTCTCTCTCTCTCTCTCTCTCTCTCTCTCTCTCTCTCTCTCTCTCTCTCTCTCTCTCTGATTACCATGTAATTTCTGTCAAAAATTCGATGATGTAAAAACATTCTAGATAGCAAATTGGAAGTCGCTCAACCCTTTGTCCATTCAGTTGAGGTTGACGCGTTATACGCTTGAATTTTCTAGAAAAATGGGTTTTGTTAACTACCAGCTGATAAAGATTTTGAAAGGTTTGATTAGTTCATGAATTGTGGATATGTGTAGTGATTAGGGCAATTAGTAGGTCGATCCACAGTTTCGGTTAAAATTAGCCAGATGAAAACCTTCATGTTGATTCTGGGTTGTCCCATGCATAGAGCAGCTATTCCTGACAGAATCGTACCTGCAACGAGCATTTTCCTACTTGTCTAAACAATATTCTTTCATTCAATAACTGCAAACCGCTTTTCTATAACGAACTATTTTCAATGAGGATCCTTATTTTACGCCTCTATGTTGTTGATTAAACTCACAGGAACTTGATTATCATTCACAAACAACAATCTATTTTATTGATTTCAGCTTTCTTATCTAGCTCGGGCACAGACAACAAGTTCTGCGAACCACATAAAAAAGAAATATAACCTGATCCGGGCAGAATAATATTGAGGAGAAGGCATAGCAAGGCGACGGGAACAGGCAGAAATGGTATGGCCTCATGCATCATTGTGATGTCGTTCGTGGGCAGATTGACCTTTAACGGTTGAAGCTTGCCAAGATTATCACATCATACACATTAACCAACCAACATGTTTCCCATACAAACCGACATGTTCCCGATACATTCACCATATCATCATTTCATATCTTTGAAAGAATAACAGTCGTCAACGTTGCTTCCTCATTGTACCCATCTTCCATTTTTACATTTCTGAGTTTTACCAAAGCACTATTCCTAAACGCATTCGTTACATAATTCCAATTTCGAGAGTGGAATATCTTTATGCTAATCACATCAAAATTCTACCCATAACAACTTTAAGTCAAGCAATGTCCACAAACTTGGATAGTTTTGTCCCATTTCAATATTTTTTCTTTGCATTTTGATGTTGCTTCTACCCGCTCTTGGATTTCTTGTCTTTTAACTGAATAACTACTTTAATGGCTTCAAAAGTAACAAAAATACTCAATAAACCGCGTAACTCTGCAGTGTTTAGATAGCGTCAAAATTGAATGAGCTTTGTTTGCTTAATAAGTTGAGCAAAGTTGTAAAATAGTTACATATCAATATATCAAAGGATTAAGAGAAAAAGCTTCAGAACTTCACTCTTGAGCAACCGATTTTTTCCCCAGACAAACCTGTTCTTTAATTTAAACCGTAATCAGGCAAAAAAGGTTTTCAAGAACATAAAGTGAATATTGATATCTCATTCAGGATTTAAAATTTCAAATGTTGAGTGATTGAAACCTTATCTCCATTTTTGGTCTCCTTCGTAGCATGCGCCTCCTCTTGAGCTGCCAAGACTATGCCTGTGATGTTGAAAGCATTTGGAGCTGACTGCAAAGTACTCAGTCAACTAGAATTTAGGCGATTGGCATCGCTATACTCATTCTCAATGAAAACATAACACTGAACAACTAAATTTCGAAATGTCTGAACTGAGCGGAGTCAATGACTCTCTTATCTTTATCTTTATCTTATCCATACATTTACTCAGACCCTATTTCTTTCGTTCGTAACCATTCTTCGTTTCTATCTTTCACCGGTTTTTTTTAAACATCACTAAACAGTAAATTATTAGTGAACATGAACTTGCAGCCAAAAGTATCTCACAGCTGATTTCTGAAGTATTCCCTCTCCCCTGCCATACTCAAGGATCCTCGGAACGGCTTTCTGCACCGCTTTCCACCCTTTTGGTTTTTCTGAAAATATGCTTGTCTTTAATCGAGTAAAGTTCTCCTTAAACCAGGTTCAGGGTCGAATGAAGTGAGAATCTATAAAATGATGCTTTGCTAAGCAAAAAATGTTTTAATTAGTTTATGTAAAGATCTTTCAGATAAAAAAAATTCAAAAGGAGTAAGTACGGAAAGTTTGCAACTAAATTCATCTCAAAAATGCTTGTTAGGTTGTTTAAGTGTTAGAGGATACTCTTGAGATGATTTCCAAACTAATCTTTATCTAGTTCTGTCACTCGACTTTATGTATCATTATGAGGTTTTGCGACCAGAATACCTGAAAGTATATTGACTACGCCGTCAGTCACGTTTTGGATCATGGCGAGTGAAGGAGGTAGGAAGGAGGATTATATTGAGACAGAAAATATATCACATTTTTGTTCTAGCTATTCCAGTATAGCTTAGCAGAACGGAAAACAGACTGAAGTAAGTTGGAGAGTAGGAGAAAAGGAATGAGCGGGAGGAAGAGATTTAAAAAGAAAGAAACCGTTAAAGAGAGAGGAACAAAAAGTGAAAAAGACAGAAAGAGTTATAGAGAGAAATAGACTGAGGGAGATGGATAGAAAGAGAGAGAGAATGAGAGAGAGAGAGATAGGGAAAGAGAGAGATAGAGAGAAAGCAAGGGACACAGTAAGAAAACGAGAGATGGCAAAGTAATTGTCCAAGAAAACTCCCTCACTTCCGGAAGGGCGAGAAGGAATACTTCAGGTTTTGGGTCTCGAACAACACAAAGGAAAAGTAAAATAGCCCCTGGTTAGGTAGAGAACGGAACACGCAAAGGAAAAGTAAAATAGCCCCTGGTTAGGTAGAGAACGGAACACGCAAAGGAAAAGTAAAACGGCCCCTGGTTAGGTAGAGAACGGAACACACAAAGGAAAAGTAAAATAGCCCCTGGTTAGGTAGAGAACGGAACACGCAAAGGAAAAGTAAAATAGCCTCTGGTTAGGTAGAGAACGGAACACGCAAAGGAAAAGTAAAATAGCCCCTGGTTAGGTAGAGAACGGAATAGATAACGAGAATAAAAGGTCAATGAATACAGATGGAACAAAGATGTTTGAAAGAAGAAAGTAAACTATCAAGATAAGTTGGAGATACAAAATACAGATCGAACAATAACATTACTAATAACTTGTTTGAAGTATAACTATGCATGTAGGTTCGTAGACATTTGGCTTAAAAGACGAGAAAACAGCGTTATTCCGCTGACTTCGAGTGAAAAAACTACATTTGTATTCAGCAGAGAACAATCTCTATCGGAAACCGAGTCCCTCGAGCTCGTAAAGCTTCAACATTGATAGAATTTTCTGTTTCTAAAAAACATCTGTATTCAAGACTACTCCTGTTGAGGTTCAGAATTAATTGGCTAGAATCGGAGTCCCTTGAAGGAACTTGGTTCGCAGCACTCGTTGAAATTTACATATGAATATGCCATCAACTACATATAAAGATTGGCAAACTCATTTTTTTAAATAGCGAGACTCACGTATATAAGCTCTCGAAAAACGCCTAATTCAAAGAACGAGGGACAATGTGATCTTTTACATTCAAGTGGATAAAATTAAGTATCTGGAAAGATTAAAAAAGGTTTTAATAGATGTTTTTCGTATAAGATTCAAGTTTGGTACAGGTTTCTCCTGTTTGAACCTCTACCCCCCATATCAACCTCTACCCCCCATATCAACCTCTACCCCCCATATCAACCTCTACCCCCCCTATCAACCTCTACCCCCCATATCAACCTATTCCCCCCATATCAACCTCTACCCCCCATATCAACCTCTACCCCCCATATCAACCTCTACCCCCATATCAACCTCTACCCCCCATATCAACCTATACCCCCATATCAACTTCTACTCCTGTTTACAGATATGTATATGTATAATCTTTTTACCTTCGTTCTGCATGTTGGAAACACTTTTTCATTTTAGACTTGTGTTTCTCGTTGGAGGGAGCATATGAGAAGTCTATGTATATTTCAGCTTATTGTAACTTTCTCTTTTATAGAATCTAAGTCTGTATCAGCTCGCTTCACCGATTTTGGTTGATGGCACGTATAGGAGTCACTTTCGCTTGTTAAGCTTATATTTTCGCCTTTTTTTCAATTCAATTTAAACGCTTTATCAAGATCAGCAAGCCACATCGGTAACGCCTATTGTTTGTTTATATTTCTCAAAAATTTCTAGAACGATTTTTGGAGCTGGCTTAAATTGTTTATTACAAATCTCATTCATCTTGTTGAAAAACCTGAATCTCTTGTTTATGAAAAGGGGAAAGTGAGAGAAAAGTTGAGGAGCAAGTATAGGGTAAAAAGGAGCGAGTGAACTTTTTCCGAACCGTTTATCTCTCTGACTTGCGATGAGAGCAGCACGAATCTCCTTTCTTCTCAACTTGGCGCTTTTATTAAATATCTTCATGACACCAGTGCAGAGTACTCTTTGTCAAAATGAGAGAACCAACTACCGATTCCGGAGAAATTGTCTACGAAATTCCGCCACAGGTCCTTCGTTTTGACAATCATTTTGAAGGGTAGAAAGTTGAAAAGCAGAAGAGGATTTCTTTGATTTAGTAATTAGTATCAATCGTTTTTCCTCTCTCTACCAAATGCATTTCAAAACTATATCACAACCATTACTCTAATTTCGGTTTCTCTCTCCTTTACTTTGTCTCTTTTTATTTTTCTCTTTCTATCTCTATCTCTTTATCCCTCTCTCTCTTTTTCTCACTCTCTTCGTTGCTCTCTAACATACTTTCTTTTTTGGTATCATGCGTTTTTCATTGTATGCTCAGAGAAATTTTTCTTCAAGTTTCCGCCCCTCGACCCGGTCATCCATCACAGTTCGCCTTATCAGGCTATTATGACCGACTCTTTCTCGAAATGAATACTATAGGTAATTTTTGTTTTCGCTAATAGCACACAGATTTTTGCAGGCAAATATTGTTATTTTGGGGTAAGAACAATATTTTCCAGAAGAATACTTTCTTTTCTCAAAAAAAATTTTTGCGATTTTTTCAGCATATTAACTGCAAATCAAGCTTTTCTTTTCAGAGTTGTCAGAAGACTATTCAGTCCCGCGTTAAGGAATATATGAATATCGATTAGTTTTTTCTCAATTGTTAAGCAGACTAACCTTAAGCATGGTAATAAAAAAGAAAAAACAAGAAGAGTCTTGATGATGAAAGATTGAGACGAAAATGATAGATAATGATTATCTAAGGGTCTTTTGTAAAAAAAAAGGATTTGATCATGAGATGAAAAGGGAAATGATAGGAAGATCCGCGTTGAAGTGCACTATTTACGGTGGCACAAAAGTAAAGATTTGGCGATAAAAGCCTTTTTTTTTAGTTTTTAGTTCACAATCATTCAAAACTTTACTTGGAAAAAATTAAAGGACAAGACAACGATTACGTTCGATATCCTTCGCTTGGATTCAAGCCGAATATACCCTTGGACGCGGCATTCGAGTACTTCCGCTACAGCAATCACTACTGAATTCAGGTCAAAACAAATTATATATATGTCTGTTTCTCTTCAAACATGTATGTCTGTTTCTCTTCATACGTGTACAGGCCCATATGTACAAAACAACTGGTCATCCTCAAGTTAAAACCAAGCTTTAGAACGTCTTGTCGCACGGAGGAGCAGACAGAAAGACAACTGCTCTCTGCTAGGAAGATAAGGTTTTTAAAAAAGTTTGTTTTCATCAATTAAGTGTTCTAGTCGCAAAAATTTGATCTAAAAAACCGATAATTTTTTTTCTGATATCAAACTCTTTGAAATCAACTTTTATCTGATATCAAACTCGTTCGATTATTTAAGAGTTCCGCCACATTCATGAAGGATCTTCATAAGACTGCGTGGCTAAGAGAACAAGGCTGTTGAGCTTATAATGTAGCATTATTGCAGGAATGTATTCGCAAGTCGCTCGCACCTCGGGTCACAGTAAAACACGGCTTTGTTTGATTCCGTTCCGTAAACTAGCGTATCTCAGTGCGGTTATTAAATCATTTTCCTAACGAGCCGAAAAATTAATAATTAATTTTGTGTGGAAATTTCTCTTAATTCAACATATGCTTGTATTTGAATGTTTTCTGAATATATATATTGAACAAGCATGAAGAATTCAGACACCTCCTTTATCTTCATTTTGTTCCGGATCAGTGTGGAAGTTCTGGAAAATAATAGGTCAATAAAATTTGTTGTTGACACTAAAGAATAAAAACCCGTTTCAACAGAAAATAATGGTTGAAAAGCTTATGAATTCAGTTGATAATTTATCATTAAAGAATGATATTGACCAAATAAAGCAGCTCTTTCAGAGCTAAGATGAGACAAATTTACAAGAACCCGCCAAAAATGTACATTCTGAAAAGAACACTTGCCTCGAATGCAAATCTAGCTGGAGTCGACTTGAGTACGAAACGTTGTATTAAATGAGTCACGGCCGGTTTTATAAGAAGCCATAAAGGTAGAGAGAGAGAACTTGAGATGGAAAAAATATCATTGGAGATAGTCGAGGCACATAAATTCAAGGAGAACAAATAAAAATTCGAAAAAGGTCGTAATTAATAAAAAGTTGGGGTTCAAAAAAGAGAAACTCGAGATCATTTTCGAAAAGAGAACTGAAGTTCCGTGGCACAGGTCTAATAAAAAAATTCAAGTTTTCTTAAAGGTGAGACAAGCACTTTTCCAAACACTGCATTTACTTTTGGATTAGAGATAATCCGACAAAAATTTTTTAAACTTTTTTGGATTTTGTAATCCTTGGGTTCAACCATATTCCCGTTTTACTTGAAAGTGGAGTTAGCAAAGCTAGATTTCTGGGTGAATCGCTGAATAATTATATTTAGAAGAAGAAGAAAAAAGTAACAATGTTTGGCAGCATACAAAAAGCACTCTATCTACTGTATCTATCTGTATCTAAGAGAAGGCAGACACTTCAGCAAGGCCCCGCACCTAGTCAACAGCACTTTAGAATTATAATTTAGATTTTGGGTGACCAGAAATCAATGTTATTTACTTGAAAACAATGATTGTTTATCAAACTTCCTCTTTTTCTAATTTTCACCTAAGACATAGCTTTATTTCTAAAGTGACGTTTAATGCCACTCGCAAATGTTTTTTAAACTCTATATTGAATGATTGAACTATCGATAGTTCAATCATTTGTCATCTTAACCAGGCGTCACTGCCTTTAAACTGTGTAACTTTGAATTTGAAGATCTATATTGATTCAACGTCGAAACTTACTCTTAAGAAAGGCGAAAAAATTCCGTATTCACTTTAGTTTGTCAATAAGCAATCCTAATATACAGTAACAGTAATAGCTTTATAGACATATGAATGTTCTGAGTTTTCCTTGTTTTAAATCGGTCACTCAAACCAGATCGCAAGCATATGATTTATACATAATGATGAGCTAGCATTATAACATGGGGGGATTTTCCTTCTCACTCTCGAAAGGCACCGTTTTTGTGAGCAACTCGCAAGGGATTATAAGAGGCCGCGCCCCCGTCGATGAGCCCTCTGAACCTACCGTAGTCTTCCGCTGTCGGAAACTGCAAACACCGCAAGTTGAAAAAGAGATGGAGAGAGAAAGCGAGAGAGAGATATTTAAATAGTGTTTTTTATGTCTGTTAGTGTTTGCTAATATATGTCCGGGCGTGGCATAGTGGTGGTGTGATAGACCATTGTGCGAAGAGTCCCGAGTTCGACTCCCACCCCGGACAGATCCACCCAAACCAAGGGGGTTAAGAAATGTGGGTAGTGCTCATGCACGAATCTGACTCTCCCCACTGCTGCTAATCACACTAGCAGTGATCTAGCAGGCAGCCACTGGTTCTACCAGGATAGGTCTGACCTGCATCTCAGGGGAGCGCGTACCCTGCCGCGAGGCGGGAACAAGCGCGAGGAAGAAGAAGAAGTGTTTGCTAATATGTGCGGTTTGAGTTGAAAAAATCTATTGAGAAAAGTTAATATAGCACTACTTGTAGACATATGTAACTGTTTTTGAATTTTGATACTCTCGCAGTACACTGAAAACTTGGAAGCTGTCATTTATCACAACGCATCTGTCACTAACGTAGAAAGCAATGATTGTCTTTAGTTAGATATTCTTGATAGCTTTATTCCCAGTTCATGCTTCGTTCACTGTGATCATTAACATCGTCGGCTGACAAGTTTTCAGGAATGAATTTGAGAATTGATGAGAAAACTTGGACAGAACAATATAGAGTTGAATCGGAAAGAAATGACTTGGTATTGTTTAGAGGAGTAGTGATGGTTGTCATTCGCTGCGTACTCGATCGTCTGCGGAGACTACTGAAGCGGCTCACGAAAGAAGCGACCATCTTAAATGAGAGAGTATTCAGAATGAAGGTGAAGGAGTAAATCTTCATCGAAAAGATGTTTTGAAGGCAAACACTTACCACCAATACCGAAAAGAAGCGATTAGCAACGCAACGAACACAAAACATAATTGGCTTTAGACATCAAAGAATTACTGTGATAAGCCTACATGACTTGACAGATACAGTTTTTTCGCTGATTTCAAGGGTGCAGAACAGTAATCTAAACTTGCTAAGAACATCTTCTTGCCCAACCACGAATCGTACTTTAAGATTCTTTAGAAGCGGACAAGTAAAGGCTCCCCGTATTCATCTTTTTCATGAACGAGGATTGGAGCTGCAAAGTTTCTCTTCACAGTGAGTGTAGACGAGTGAAAAAATGTTCAGTCTTGTAAAAAGAAAAGAAGGAACCGAATTTTTTTTAAAACTTGCATCAGAAAATAAACGTGAAAACAGTGCTCACGTAAGCGGTGATAATGCTAAAACTTCAAGATTGGAAAAATCGCAAGCCTTCGAGACACACGAGATCAAAAAAAAAACAGTAAGCAGGAAAACATTTGATACACAACAGCAAAAATTGGAAAACCATTTTTGTGATCAGAATGATCACAATTACAATCTCAGCAAATACTCTTGCATTTTTCGACGATAAAGCAATAAGAAAAGCCAAGTTTTACTTTGTCTGGGTGACGTTAACCGTAATTCCAAAAAACCTGGTAACTTGAATAAGAAGTCGTGAAAATCAAAGAAATACAACGAAAAGCTTGCAGTACATTTTGCACCGCGACATTTTTCATCCGACCTTTCGCATCCAAAGTTTTTGCAAAATCAACTTCTAGATAAGTAACGAAGTTATACACAAAAAATGCAAAAAAATGTGAAATTTTTTCCACGCGGTCTCGTTCCTAAGCCGTACGGCCTCGTTAGCGCAACCTTTGCGTAAGCCTAAGGGAAAAAATGAATGATAGCTGAAAACAGCTTAGACAATTTACTGCCAAAGGCTGGATGCGAAACATTTTTGGTGCAAAATGCCGCGATGCGGGATGCCGGATGGGAATTGTGGCGGTGCGAAATGTCGTTTTACCCAAAGAAAAAGATACATCGAATTTTCAAAAGTCACTAATACGTTTCCGAAGCTCATTCAACCTACATATACTAGAGAGTATTCAGAATCTAACTATTCATATTGCAGGAAATACATAGATGATGAAAAGATGCTATTCGTAAAAACTAGGTGAAACGCTCAGGAAATATAAATCATCATCGGAACTCCAATAACGGCTCTACTTGTTTATTGTCAATTATGTGTAAATAACCCGCCTGAGAGATCCACCGCATATGAGTATTTTCGAGGCCGGCCTTCAAGCACAGGAAAACATTTGATTCACAAGGATTCAGAACAGTATGTGGACTTGTTCAGGCTTTATATCGAATTATGATATAACAGAAACACTAAAAAATTGAAATAGAAATACTCAAAATAAAAATACTCAAAATGTTTTTGAGGTTGTGACACTTACTCATCCATTCAAAAACGTCGGTCAAAACACTGAATAAAGAGCATGGTTCTTCTGTTCTATTGAAGTTGGGAAGCAGTGTCTATTTGGAAACCATGAACGCCTTCAGACCGACCTCGGATGTGTTCATGATGCGAGACAGCCCCTTTCTCTTTTGTTTTCTGGTGAGCCAGAAGAAGAGCAATGGGTTCCAGATGACCAGTGACATCGCAATCACATGGGCAATCAGAGGCCAGAGGAAGGGTTGTTGCTGGATGAAAGCTGGCTCCTTCTCTTCAACATTACGAACAATTCGAGTTGCTTACAAGAAAATTCTATTGATCTGCCAATTCTGTTGTTGAATTTGTTTTTTTTAAAGCTACATCAACTGCAAATCTTAAACTGAAATCGTTCAGGACCAGCTTTTACGAGATGCTTATACTTGCTTTCATTGTATACATTAGATCAATTCTGAATATGGTACTGAAATCGGGTCCCCCACAACTAAGTGTATCATTAATGAAGTTGAACACGTTCAGCGGAATTTTACTCAATATTATTATTTCGATGTTTACAATTCGTATCACCTTCTTCAGCTAGACTTCGACTATTGAATACTGAAGCATTACAGTACCGAAGAGCCGAAGAGCGAGATTTATGGTTTTTGAACAAGTGCTTACATAACCTATGCTCTCTCGATTTCTTTTGTCTTGGTATCATATCTTCCTCTAAGTACAATAGAAGGCAAGGGCATTCATTCCAAATGCGCCTACCTCTTGTTCACCCAGCTAAAATGTCTATTTTTGTATGTATATAAAATGAAATCAATTTGTAAGTCGCTGGCGAAGGAACTCGTAACGTTTGAGAAAGCTTCTCAGTACGCCGAACATTTTGAAGAAATTGCTATCAGAAGTTATCTTATATTAATTTTTTCCGTGCGGTGGTTTGATCAATATTAATAAGATTATTAATTCGAATTAGTCCATGCTGCTTTTTAAAAAAATCTTTTTTCCGTATTCTTCTGATGTCTATTCATTGCATGGAAGAATAAAGAATAAAAACATATATAGCCTCAGCTAATTGTTGATATTGTTTTTTTTTTTAAAAACTTGGTCCACTCACTGCTAATTTCTAAATACATCATTATATTCACTAATTTTCAATTTTCTTCGAGTTTACGCTTTCAAAGAAATGTTTGTTATCGTCGAAATTACAATTTAGACATGACTATGTCTCTCATTTGCGAGAATTGTCTACATTAAAGCAGAAAAAACAAGTGAAAAGGCGTGACTCACTCCAGTCTTTGACGAGGTTAACAGCAGTGAGTGGCAGCCAGCAGCCAATGAACGTCACCACCATACCGATCAGGATGTAGTTTACCTTGAGTTTTATTATTTAATTTTGTTATTTACCTCATCAGTTTTATTATTCACTTTTTTGTTGTTATTATACGTTATGAATGAGGTATTGTTAATGATTTTATTTATATCATTCTCTTCTACTTCATCTCTCTCATTTCATGTACATATTTATTTTTCCTTCTGTCTTGCTTTTCCTCTCTTTTTTTGCCTTTTTCTCTCTGCCTCCCTCTCTCTCTTTCTTTCTCTTTCTTCTTTCTCTCTCTCTTTCTCCCTCTCTCTCTCTCTCTCTCTCTCTCTCTCTCTCTCTCTCTCCCTTTATCGCTCTCTCTCTCTCTCTCTCTCTCTCTCTCTCTCTCTCTCTCTCTCTCTCTCTCTTTCTCTCTCTCTCTCAGTTTCTATCTGTGTTCCTCAAGTATTTCAATAGAAAACTTAAACGAGCCAAAACCATTTTATTTTTTCCTTTTTTTGCTCTTTTTTACATACTAAGCGCACACCAAAGCTTATCTTTTCTACTTGTCCTCAGTCACGATAAGAAGGTCTGGCTCACTCGTTTTTTGCGGTTAATCGCATCCACCCTTTGCTTGATCGTCAGTGATTGACAGAACTGGACGTTGTGACATATCATATCTTTCGACACCTTCAACAATATAATTTTAACTGTATCGACAAGAATTTTATTATTTCAATCAAGTAAAATTTTTCTGCTGTTTGAGAGCTCAGTTAAGAAAACATACAAAAATTGCATCTACCTCACATGGTAGTTTTCTAAACAGAAAAAAAAATCTGAGAAATTTAGCAAGAAAACCTGTTGCGGACACCCTCTAATTTCCTGTGGTTAGCTTGTAATTCCATATAAATCCACTCTAATCTCCAAATTCTTAGTTACAGAGTTTAAAGCCAATGACGCCTAGTTCTGGAGTTACGCTCCATTCATGACGCAATCGCTAAATGAGCTTGTGTGACTAAAAAGAGAAAAAGTCATATGAGCTTTTCATATAACACTATCGCACGGAATAGCAATGTGTCCCCGTAGTGTAATGGTAACGCGCGCTCCCGGTTTGAGAAGAGATGGCTGGGTTCGATTTCGCCCGGTGAACTACCTTTTTTTTTCTTGGCGATACTTCATTCACTTGTAATTCACTTCAAGAATCAGTACCACCATGATCTCTTATCTTTTCTGCAAAACTTCCAAGTAAACATTCATTAATTCCCAACATGTCAAAAATAACTCTGTGATTTTAAACATTACAAACCTTTCTGAGTATTCGGAAGTAACAATAGGAAATGATCGACATTGGCACGACAAACTGCAATCAAAGATTTATGTGAATATTTGTGCATTATTCATATAATATTTATCATTCAAAATGAAATTTTCAGTTGAATTTAACATAGAAAAATAGAGCCAAAAAATATATAACAATCGTTTGAAAAAGAGGGAGAAGATTGGCTGAATAACTCTGTTTCATTAGAAAATAACTTGAATTCTTTTTTCACGCATGATCCGACCTCGAGAGAGGTACCCGCTTTCCTAATTTTTACTTAAAAATGCACTTGATTTAATCAATGACTGCTATCTAGGTCAAAACTAGTAAGTTTTGCAAGTTGAGTGAGAGAAGTGCAGAGACTATCGACCAAATGTAATGCTCACTGCTCACCTTAAGTTCAAAGCGGCGTATTAAAAGTGATAGTGGTGAAACATTTACTTTAGCCCCCAAATAAACCCCGTGATACAAGAACCCCCATTCAATAGTGAAACATACCAAACTGGAGGGGAGCTAAAGGTGAAGAGCGGAAATGGAGGGAGTCTAAAGTAAAATGTGTACTATTCCACTTTAGTTCCCCACCATACAAAATGGGGAGTTAAAGTACATACCCGGATCTTTTCAACTTTGGTCCTCCTCACAACGCCACTTCTCCAATAAAAAAGTCCTGAAATTTTAGCCCCCCTTGTCCTAAGCCTCAGCAACCATTTTATAGAATTCAAACACAGATAAAAATAGTAGTCCTTGGTAGCGTTAAATCCACTATATCGTGATTCAGCATTTTATAACGCCCGGGTTTGAAAAATGGGGGGAGTTAGCTAAAGAATAATAGAACTTTCGCAGCGCATGTTGTCCCGTGCGGGGGGGGGGCTATAGTAAATTAACCCTTCGGGGGGGGGGGGCTATAGTAAATTAACCCTTTCTCAACATCTGATCCATCCATGTTTGCCCTTTTTTTCTTTGAAAAAATGTGTCTTGATACCACTTTATAATTCTCCAGTACTGATATGAACTGCAAAGATATACTTTCTGACCTGAAGAAGCATAACCATTGTGCCGTAGAGCCTTCGGGAGTTTTCGCTTTGCCAATTTGTCTCATCGCAAAAATGCCCACAAAAGGGAAGCGTTCCATTACTCACGTAGTAGGTCCCTAAATATACAAAAATTATTCAAGCATGGACATGTCCGGGCGTGGCATAGTGGTAGTGTGATAGACCATTGCGCGAAGAGTCCCGAGTTCGACTCCCACCCCGGACAGATCCACCCAAACCAAGGGGGTTAAGAAATGTTGGTAGTGCTCATGCACGAATCTGACTCTCCCCACTGCTGCTAATCACACTAGCAGTGATCTAGCAGGCAGCCACTGGTTCTACCAGGATAGGTCTGTTCTGCATCTCAGGGGAGCGCGTACCCTGCCGCGAGGCGGGAACAAGCGCGAGGAAGAAGAAGAAGATTCAAGCATGGACATATTTACGAAAACGTAAACGAGATTGCAACCCTAACTTAAGAGAGTAAACAGTCTTCAAACTTTTTTATCTGTATAAATGCTTTTCAAAAAAATTGCCTACACTGTTTTCTGAGCTTGGTTGTAGAATAAAGCCTTGAAGTCGTTTGCTGATGCACTGATTACTCTATTCAAATTATGCTTGGAACTTATGTTCCATGTTTTTGCATTTCGCATTTACTATAAATGTACGACCTAATGCGAAATGCAGTCAAAACAGACTAATCTTCATGATCGGACAAGGATGAGATTCCACTATTCTGAGTAGATTCTAGTCTAAAAACTGCTTTTCCCCCCTGAGACTGTTAAAGAGTCCAATCTTCCTTCAACTGAGATCGGAGAGAAGTCAGAAGATGTCATTACATATGGTGATTACCGTAAAACAGTAAATAACCGTGTTTAAAATTTTCCTTTTCAATCTTTAAAAATGATATTCTTACCTTTCTTAAACATTTTTTTTTTTTAAAAACAAGACTCAGATAATCCTGTAAAACCTATTTTTCATTTCGACAACAAATTATGTAGCCTCTGATTCGAACCATATTTGTTTTCCCCCTCAAATCTTCTCACAAATTTTACATAATACTGAATATTTTCAACACTTCGCAACGAATCTACGCAATAATAACATGTCGCCTAAGTTTCGATCTCACATGCTGAGCCTTTGTCAATCTGAACCTAGCTATAATGATATAAATTGAAGAAATTCGAAAAAATTTCTTTTTACAAAAGTTATTGTTTGAACAACAACACCATCATTTGAATGAGTTCCTATTTTTTGGCCATGCATTTGATTACTGTGCAAACACAGCTTGCGTTGAATGAGTTCCAATGTATTAACCATCGACAAGTTCGTAGGAGAGAAGATAGGGGACGTTGATAAGCGAGGAGAGCAGCCAGATGAGGATCGTCGCGCCCGCAGCTTGTCTTTTCTCAACACAAAACCACACTTATAAAATGTCCGCCAATTGTTCCGCGTGGTATTGATTTAGACCAATACATACAAGCCTAGTGTTTTCTACTCTGGTGAGCTTTTTCGTACATCAGCTTTACCGGTTACTTGACTACTACACTGATCCACTTATTTTTAACGTATTTTTAAATTATTCCCCTATTGAGAAAGACACAGAATATTCATGAAAACATCAACTTCAATGTTCTCTTTTTACAAAAGACTCTGCTCAATCTAGACTGTGGTTCTAAAGTCTAGTAAGCAAAGCTTTCCGGACCCCTCATATCTTTGAGTAAACTTAGACTTCACTTATTCGCATTAGTGTGCCTCAAACTCCTTCTTCGCGCTAACTTCTTCTTGGATTTCTAATTGCCCAAATAAATTAGAGGGCGGCATCGTTAATCACTGCTAGTGTATCCATTTTGCGGATGGCTCGAGGCGTGACAGCAATACCGAAATTTCTAATAATACTCTGCCCAGGAAAGGTGTTGAGCTCTAAACTCTAATGCAAAATTTAAGCA
This sequence comes from Allodiplogaster pararmata, assembly GCA_964056735.1. NCBI lineage: Eukaryota > Metazoa > Nematoda > Chromadorea > Rhabditida > Diplogasteridae > Allodiplogaster > Allodiplogaster pararmata. The sequence continues at coordinate 14,153,096 of OZ057406.1, forward strand.
CGCTACTTTGGGCAACACTTGGAGAAGCGCGTGAAACAAATACTATTTTTTGCATTTCGCGAAACTTTCCAATGTTGTATGAGCCCGAGTTTCAGGTTCTCACAAAGTGAAGAGAATAACTAGCTTTTAAATTCCAGGAATATTCGGATAAGATTTCTACTTTATAATTTGCATCAATGTCTCTCCTCTCACTAATACGTAATCATATTGCTTTTTTTGCTTAATGTTTCTCTCTTTATTTTTTGAGTCTTTTTTCTTTCTCTTTCAATAAATGGACTTGGTGGCCGACCTATTACCCAGAACTCCTCTTCGAAAAAGTAACTCAATCAAGTATTAAAATAAAACTCAATCAAGTGAGAAACTAAGTTATACATTTATTCGATTTTCTAAAAATAATTTTTGCTTCATGTCATTAATATGTACGTCCAACTATTTTTTGATATATGTAAATCGTTTAAGCAACGATGGGATGAAACTATGCTTCCAACTAACATAGGGGGGGGGATGAAACTATGCTTCCAACTAACATAGGGGGGGGATGAAACTATGCTTCCAACTAACATAGGGGGGGATGAAACTATGCTTCCAACTAACATAGGGGGGGATGAAACTATGCTTCCAACTAACATAGGGGGGGATGAAACTATGCTTCCAACTAACATAGGGGGGGGGATGAAACTATGCTTCCAACTAACATAGGGGGGGATGAAACTATGCTTCCAACTAACATAGGGGGGGGATGAAACTATGCTTCCAACTAACATAGGGGGGGATGAAACTATGCTTCCAACTAACATAGGGGGGGGATGAAACTATGCTTCCAACTAACATAGGGGGGGATGAAACTATGCTTCCAACTAACATAGGGGGGGATGAAACTATGCTTCCAACTAACATAGGGGGGGATGAAACTATGCTTCCAACTAACATAGGGGGGGATGAAACTATGCTTCCAACTAACATAGGGGGGATGAAACTATGCTTCCAACTAACATAGGGGGGGATGAAACTATGCTTCCAACTAACATAGGGGGGGGATGAAACTATGCTTCCAACTAACATAGGGGGGGATGAAACTATGCTTCCAACTAACATAGGGGGGGATGAAACTATGCTTCCAACTAACATAGTTGCAATTGTTTTTTCATGTCTTTCTTCATGTCTAGAAAAGTATGTACATACATGGAACGTAAAGATACCATATACTCTGAAAATTGTTCCCATGGAGAAAACCAAAACACGCAGTTTAAAAAATTTGTTAGAACTTCTATATGCAGCAGGAAAAAGTAACTTCTATATGGAAAAAGGAAGAAATTGAAGAATAACGGAACAGTTGAGCATTAAAATAGTCGAACCGAGACGGGAGCTTTTGTTGGGTCGATGATATGTAGAAACTTGTCAATAGCAATAGCTGTCAAACTCCAGCTGAAACAAATTCAGATTATCTTTATCAATGTGTATCAATATTAAAACTGCTGAATTTTTATTTAGTCATTTTCTCGAAACGAAATGCACTGCAAACCCTTTGTTATACTCCCCCCATTCTCCCCTCCTCCACTCTTAGACTCGGGCGTTTTACATTACCATAGGATTCTACATTCCCATATATTGGGTGATCTTCTGCTTCAAGAGGCATCTTTTTTCTTAAATTGTGAGAAAATTATATTTTTTCCGAAAGTAAATTTTTTGTATTGATTGAACGTTCAGTCTCAGGCAGTAAATTTTGAAATTGATTGTGTTTTAAAAAGTGGTTGGTTAAAATAACAATCTGGGGTACTTTTGTAAAATGTGTGGGGGAGTAAAATACAATTCTGCAAAAATATCTTGTAATAAAATTAAAATTTAACGTAAAACCGACATTTGTTCGACAGATATTAATGAGAGTGTTTATTAATTAATCATCATACAATACATCCTGAAAAAATTGTACTTGAGAAAAATTGTTTCAACTTGAGAAAAAACAATATATTCTGTTTTTCCGACCTACCTTTTCAGGCTCATTTTTTTTACGTATTGAGAATGTGATATAGAGTAATCTAATATAAGCCTATGGAAGTGTGAACCTGGTAACGAATAACCTGGTAACGAATACAGAGCAAGAGTTGGAGAGTGGCATCAAATGGCAGAGAAACGAACCGAATTGCCAGTCTTTCGATAAAGCGTACCTGAAAACGAAAATTGAGTCTTTGATTTAAAATAAAACTTTTCAGTGCAAAGAAACACTTGACTTTGAAAACTTCTAAAATGTTTCAAGTGCTTAAAATATGTTTGTTCTTTGCTCATTTTTTGTATATAGTGAAATAAAGAGAAAAGGATATGAAAAAAAAACCCATACAGAAAATCTATTCAAAAAAGGTGAGTAGGATCAATCGATATTTCTCTGAAGAATGTTCTCTGTCAGCTGTCTTGTCTTTGTATCAATCAATATTTCTTTGTATCAATCAATATTTCTCTGAAGAATGTTCTCTGTCAGCTGTCTTGTCTTTGTATCAATCAACGTTCGAAGGGAGTCAAGAAGTTGAAAAGAAAAAACTATGGAAAGTTCAGAGAAAATTTTTCCGAGAAAGAAAGAGTGTATGAGAAAAAAAGAGAAGAAAAAGAGAGGCAGGTAAAGAGTCTGAAAAACGGTAGAGAGAGAAAGAAAGGAAGGGTCAAGTAAAGAGTGTATTAAAGTTATGACAAGAAAAAGAGAGATGAAGTGAACAAGAGAGTGTGATTCCTAAGACAAAACTGAAATGTGCAAGGGCTCAAATAGAGAATGAATAGACAATGCGACAAGAAATAAAAGCAGCAGTTAAAATTGCTGCGAAAAAAAAACATACAGAAAAAGGTGGTTTATAAGTTAAGGCAAGATGATACTTGACGGAGATGTCCCCTCAAGTCTGAAAAAAGCATGAACTTTCGCATTTTGAAAAGCCTCCTTTCTCTCCGTGAAAGTATAATATTTCTCACACCCTGGGGATATTTCTACTTCTTTAGAGGTCATTTGTTACTTTTCTTTCTAGAAAAAAATTTTATGGCAGTTCAAACTTTGATAAATTGCAAATTTTGGCGGTCGGAAGTCAAGCTGGACTTCTAACTAGGAAGTTCATGCGAACAACTGCTCGATGATGAGATCTGTCGCTTTACCAATTAACCACTTAACGGTGTAACCAATTAACAGGGAAGAGGGTCAATTGGCAGAAAGGCTCATGTATATGGTACAACCAATGGCCTCAGAGCTGAAAATAAGCAGATAATGAGAGATCCTATTCTATACTCACCATGGTGTGACTGGAACAGCAGTGAGCACAAGCAAGAGGTCGGTCAGGATCAAATTCAGCAGGAAGATGTTTCTTGCCGAGCGGAGCCGTCTTAACTTTCTTTTTTGGAAAACATCAATAAAAAAATTGACGAGGCGGTTATTGTTCTAATAAGTAACCTTTGAGAAATATCAAGCACTCAGAAGTTGTAAGATCAAAAATTTCTGAACGTTTTAGTCCTCTACTCAACTTGTTTCTCTGTCTATTTACCGTAAGATATCTCGTTTGATTTATTAACTTGTATGAACAAACTTTTTTCTCCATCATTAAAGCTCTATGTTTTCTTGTTTCTTTTCACTTTCGCTCTGTTTCTCTCCCTTTTTGCCTCTCTTTTTACTCTCTCTCTTTCTCTTTCTCTTTCTCTTTCTCTCCCTTTTTGCCTCTCTTTTTACTCTCTCTCTTTCTCTTTCTCTTTCTCTTTCTCTTTCTCTTTCTCTTTCTCTTTCTCTTTCTCTTTCTCTTTCTCTTTCTCTTTCTCTTTCTCTTTCTCTTTCTCTTTCTCTTTCTCTTTCTCTTTCTCTTTCTCTTTCTCTTTCTCTTTCTCTTTCTCTTTCTCTCTCTCTCTTTCTCTCTCTCTCTCTCTTTCTCTCTCACTCTCTTGAGAATAACTCTGTTTCTCTAAACACTTTTTCTTTTAATTTTTCTCTTTCTTTCTATGATTGTTTCTTGTTTTACTAAGACTCTCTATCTAAATCTCACTATTTCTTGTTTTGCCCTTCTTTACCGGAATGGATATTCAAATAATGCGATTATTTTCTTCGACATATCTACTTTTGAAAAATCAAATACGTCTCGGAAACACGAAAGACAAAGAACATGAACCACTTTCTTCCAAGAAGAGAATTCGGTTGCACAATCTTGAATTAATTAAATTTGTTATAGTATAGAAAGTGTCTCGGCATTCAATTTTTCAAACCCCTCTTTGTTCGACTGACTTGTTTTGAATGACTGCGATGAAAACACCTCCATTGCCTACGAGACCAACGAAGAAGAGAAGGGAGTACAACAATGTGAACACAGTCTGAGTGACGATGTGACTGAAACAATTTTATCTTGACGAAAAGGCTTTCTAGTGTGGGTAGAAAGCGCAGAGTATTGTATATATCTTTTAAAAAAGTACTCAGTAGACTCTCTTTTACATTTCAGATCAGGGAAACGGAAGTTCTCATTCGTAGTATTTAAAATTTCAATGCTTATCTTTTGAGATTTCATTCGAATGTCATAGAGTAAGAGCCGCGTGATGTTGAGGGAATTTTGTGTGATTGCCAGAGAGCGCAGCTCTGCTGGGTGAGAGCAGAGTGTCAAAAGGCGAGATCAGAGTGTCAAAAGGCGAGAGCAGAGGGTCATTAGAAAATTAAAAAGTTCACTGAGGGAGTGTCGATTGTTATTTTTTGAGAGTAGTGTCATATATCATATATGATATATGTAGGTGAAGGCAGTTCTTGCTGGGGTAGATGATCCGAATTCCACCACTATCAAAAAATGAGGGCAAGACCTGACTTTCTAAAAACACTTTTACTAATGAAAACCCAAATTATCATTAAAGCGGTAGTGCTGAAAGTAACGTTGTTATGTCATCAATTCCTTGTGATCGGATAGCGTCAGCAACTGCAAGGCACTGAGACTCATCATCGACACTCATGACGATCTTCCCGAGAGTTCACTGACAGAGTTCTAGAGCTCCTCGGGAGCTTTGGAGACCTCGCATTAGTGGGCGAGGCTAGTCGATTTTGTACTGAAAGCTTTGGAAAGTAAATTGCCATACTGGTCTCGAGAGGGTGAATCGTTACTAACTGTATTATAAGACACGAAACTGCAGGTAAATGATTAGTTAGAGAAGAACCGTCCCTACGCATGGAATTATTAAAGCTGATAAGTCTTGTTGACCGATCAATCATACGAGAATCCTGATAGTAGATAAACCACATCTTAATGATAATCAAACAGCTTCTGCAAATTCCTCATTACTAGTTACTTTCAAATGTACCGGTAATTGTATTTAGCATTTCGAAAATCGAGATAAAAATGATCAAAACAACACATACTTCGTTTCATTTTCATCAGAAGTAAATTTATCTTTCTATTGTTACCAGATTGTTCATTTGTAATGGAAATTTGAGAAAAAAAATATCATTTTGAGCATTCCCAGAAGGGTTTCACTCATTTAATGGCAACTACCGTTATTTCGAAGCATGGAAGAAAAACTATTTTTCGATTTACCATTCGTTTTCAAGTTTGGGAAGAGAATATTTTCAATGCCGAATAAATTCATCAGTTAAAGAATAAATTGTGAATACTCAGAATTAGATAAAACAATTTACGAAAATACTCAAATAAAGAGAAGGAAATTGAAGAAACAAAAGTACATAGAGGAGGAAGAGATTGAAAAAAGAGAGGGAAAGAGGGGGAGAAGAAGTGGAAGGTAATCAGCAGTTGTTCTTACCTTCCAACGAGGTGATAGCAATTGGGGGAACGAGTAGAGAACGCAAAAAAAAGGATATTTTTTCAGCGAGAGGAAGCAGAAGAAAGACGCTGCTGAGAAAGAAAGAGAAGCCTTGAGAGAAAGAAACCAAGTGAAAGAAAACGAGAAAAAAAACATATTTTTCGAAAAAAAAAATGAGAGACAAAGATTTAGATTTGAGAAAGTGCCAATACCGGATGGAGCGTAGTTTCTTTAACTTTTTATGAGCTGACAAGGTTTTATGTACTGAATGAGGCAACCACATGGTTGCGCTGATAGTTGAAACATCACTTTTCAGTTCTTTGAAGCGTATGAATGAAAAAAAACTTTGCCACAGCGGCTCAAACTGTTCTTCGTTGCAAAAGATAAGGATCATCATGCATAGTTGACGATAACGTGTCTAATATTCATCGCTTGAAAACGCTTCTACTTCAGGCCATCAATGAAGTAAACCCTTTGTGAACCCTCCCACAATACTTGAGTCTCGTTCATCTCCTTCGTTCCCTTGGGCTCTGTAGTTTTCTATCTCTTTCCCTGTCACTCTTTTAAATTTTTCTCTCTGTTCATCTCTTTCTTTCTTTCTCTCTCTCTCTGTTACACTATGTCTTCATTTCTTTCTCTCTCTCTTTTATCTCTTTCTTCGTGAAGAACTCTTCAACACATCTCCAACATCTAATAGTTATCAAACATTCCAGCTTTATTGTATGGGTTTTTCGCTGCTTTTCATGCTAGAGAATTGAAAACATCGGAGTAAAAATAATAAAAACAGAATGGGGAAGATAAAAGTGCACGTCCAAGAACAAGCGAGGAAGCCAAGGTATTTTTAATACTGAGGAGTCGCAGTAGAGTTTGAGAAAAAAGAATAAAAATTGTCGAGATGAGATGTAGTGACAGTAGTATCTCTCGGGCTGAGTCAATAAAACGCCCAGTCGTCAAGAACAATTGTTGATCATGGAGTGCCAAAGTTCAATTATCTCGACGCTGTAATTAATGGGTAATACAGAGCTGACTGAGCCATATTATTAGGGAAGTGAGGCTTGAAGGTATTGCATTCTTTGATCAAACCAGGTTTTCATGGACCAGTGAAGACAAAAAAGAGATTGAGCAGCCAAAAGATGGCTTGCCCTCTGGCAATATTTTCACAAAAAGTCTTTCGAACACGTTTGAATTTATTCATCATTTTTCGGAACTAGTCTTGAAAGTTTAAAATATACTTTTGCTCTGGGTAATATTGTGATTTTCCCTCAAAATAAAAGGGTGACAGGCGAAAGCGCCTTCAGTTTAGGGCGAGAGATGAAAAACTCACGAGACGAGTGAGTCGAGAGATGAGTTCAAGAGACGAATGAATGAAGAAATAAATCCCTGAAATGACGAGAGTTTACAAAGACGAGTTTTCTAAGATTTTCTCTATAGACTAGACAGACGAGTGACTCAGGAGTTGATTGAAACTAGAGACGATTTAATTATGAGGATAGTAGATTAAGGAACGATTGAATCAAGATCTCAATGACTTAAGAAACAAGGAAACCAATAGATGAGTGACTCAAGAAAGACTGAGGCAAAAAATAACTCAAAAATCTATTGGTTAGTATAAGAATGTTCCAATCAGGCAAAAACATTCAAAAGTTTTTTTATTTAGCAGGAACTGACCTAATTTCGTTGATGGTATATTCCAATCAGGCAAACACATTCAAAAGTTTTTTTTATTTAGCAGGAACTGACCTAACACTGTATATTATTTTCACACTATTATATTTAAGGGAATTTGACAGAGAGACTTAACTAATCCCTTGAGTCTCACTTTCCAACTCCTTAATAGTGTGAAGAAGTGAACACGTAATGAAAGCTTTTTTTGATATTGAAAGCCTTGTATAACTCGCTGTATCTTTGTGATTGGCTTAGTTCGAAATTCAGATATTCAGATACACAAAAAATATGAATTTTGGTAAAAATGGCCTGTGAGAAAAATCGGAAGAACACCATAATGGAAAAGATTTGCTCGAATACTCTCAATGTTATTAAGTTTCTCCGTTTAAAATTCTTCATTGAGAAAAACAGTTGATGGTGTAATTTAGATAAACAGAGACTGAGAACCATAGAGATAGAGAGAACAGGATAATTAATCTATGGGAAGCTATAGCAAGGATGAGGCAGAACTAGACAAAGAAAAACATACACATCGAGAGAGTACGTCATAAAGATAGACCGAAAAATAACGTAAGAAAGAGAAAAAGAGAGAAAAAGAAAGGAGAAACAAAGCGAACGCCGCTATGACTAAAACAACTTCCACTCAGAGACTAATGATGCTCGTCCAGTTCGTTAACTTACCTCTCGAACAAAATACATATAATTTCAGCAGTAGACATCCATAACAGAAGCTAATAAACTTTTTAAAGGCGCATGGTCACGCAATGTAAGAGAATCGGAATATTCGCAAAAAATTGGTTTAAAATGATTCCGAAAGCGGACGTAAAGAAAAAAATACGAAAAGGGAGAGCTAGAAATGAACATACTGAGAAAGAAGAGAGATACAGAGGTAAAGACAGTGAGAGATAGGAAGGCGGAGAGAGGGGTAAAGGAAGTGAAAGAGAAGATAGAGAGATGGATAGTTAGGGACAGAGAGACAAAGAGATGAAGGTAAAGATAGACTAAGAGAACAGTGAGAAATATACAGTTAGACATAAAGAAAGAAAGTTAGAGAGACGCAGAAATCTTGAGAAAGAGACATATAGATATGGAGAGATTCGGATACCGGGAAAGAAAAAGAGAAAAGTAGATAAATATAAAAATATATTGAGAGAGAAGAGATAAAAAAGTCAGTGACAGAGGAGAAGGTATCGAGAGAGATACATCAGAATCATCCGTAGAGGACGTCATGATATTATTTTCTTTTTGTTGGAGATGCCCTATTCTGCGTGTTTATGGACTATTAGATAGGCGGTGGAGTATAGAGAGGAGCAGAAATGCAGACAGTGAATAGGGCTTCCCGTACGACCAGAGGAAAAAGGCGGATGAAAGCAGAGAGAGAAAAAGAGAGGGAAAAAAGAAAAAGAGAGAAAGAGAGAAAGAGAGAGAGAGAGAGAGAGAAGATAGAGCGAAAGAGAAAGAATAGTACGACTGAAGAAACTGCAGACGAGCATTAAGAAGCTCTCCAGATTCTTAGTAACAGAATAACACAGCACAGGCGAAGACATCGAGACAGAAAAGTCCATAGATCGGGTACCTACTTAAATGTATTTATATACAGTACCGAGCAAAATTCTGTCAAAAATGGGTTTTTTAATAACTTTTTTCCATTCTTCATCCAGTACTCCGAAGTTTTTACCATTCATTACGAATCACAAAAAATTTACGCAAACATCACGAGAATAGGAATACTAATAGATTAATTGCAACCAGAGAACAATTGTATAATAAATTACCCATTTGTGAAAAAAAACTTGCATTCGATCTGAGACAGGTCTGAAGCACGTTTTAACTCCCAGTGAAACGAGTATTTCGATAAGCTTTTAAAACAGCCCAATAAAAAAATAACATGAAAAAATTGAATTTTTACGTCAAAATTAGAAAAATTGCTCGAGTTTTTGTTCGAAAGAGTTTGGTTTATGGAGCAAACATATATTTTTTTATAACTAAAGCATATACTTACATAGAAAAACAAAAAACTGAAAAGCTCAAGCCAATATGTTCAGGATTTGTGAAGTTATGTTCAAAAACTAATTCTTTTTTTTTGACATAATTAGGTACGATACTGCATATATATATATATATATATATACATAGTACCGCTCAAAATGTTATCTTATATTGAATTATTGAACATAACTTTTTTCTAAAGACCGATTGAAGCTCAAATTTTCAGATTCTCTTACATGTCTTTCGATGTCCAACAAATCGAACCACGGCTTGAAAAAAAAAAACTTTATGATTTAAATTCGCAAAAAAAATTATGGAGAAAAAACAGCTTCTTGCATGCTTTTACTTGTATTTCGATGTCCAACAGTTCGAGCAATGACTTGAAACAGAACTTGTATAAACTAAGTTTGAAAAACAACAAAAAATCATGGAGAAAAAACAGAAAAAAACAGAAGGTATACCAATTTTGATGTATTTCCTGGAGATAAATAAAATAAAATGAATTACTCCAAAAGATGCCCGGTAGAGTACAGAAGCCCAACAAAACTTCTGTGAAAATTTGAGCTTTGAATGTTATCTTAGAAAAAGTTATGTTCAACAATCTATATATGATAACATTTTGAGAGAAAAAACGGTTAGGCTTAGGGAAAAGTTTACGCTAATGAGGCTGTACGGCTTAGGCTAACGAGACCGCATAAAAAGTTCCTCGCGCATGCTCCCGCCTCGCAGCAGGGTACGCGCTCCCCTGAGATGCAGGAGAAACCAATCCTGGTAGAACCAGTGGTTGCCCGCTATATCACTGCTAGTGTGAATAGCAGCAGTGAGGAGAGTCAGATTCGTGCATGAGCACTACCAACATTTCTTAACCCCCTTGGTTTGGGTGGTTCTGTCCGGGTTGGGAGTCGAACTCGGGACTCTTCTCACAATAGTCGAACACACTACCATTATGCCACGCCCGGACGTTTATTATGCCGTTATTATTAATAATATTATTATGTTTATCATTATGCCACACCCATTATGCGTTTAGGCCCACGCTCATTTACCATCATGCCACGCCCGGACGTTTATTATTATGCCACGGACAAAAAAGTTCTCATATTCAGCCGAAAGAGCCATCTACATTAAAGCCGAAAGAAAGAGATCTGATCAAATTAAAGCGCCTGATCAATTCTAGCTATAACATATATATATATATATATATATTATCTATCATCCACCTATCTATCTTCTTCTTCTTCCTCGCGCTTGTTCCCGCCTCGCGGCAGGGTACGCGCTCCCCTGAGATGCAGGACAGACCTATCCTGGTAGAACCAGTGGCTGCCTGCTAGATCACTGCTAGTGTGATTAGCAGCAGCATCCACCTATCTATCATATCATACTAATTATACTATATGTATCATACGTGTTCGAGATGAGAAAAAAACTAAGAAATTCTTGAAAAAGGAATCGATTTTCAAATTCGCCGCCTGTCGTGTCCAGTGTGTTTTTCTAACCCGCACTGCGTATGAAATCTATGCGCCATCAGAAAAGGCTAGTGATATAAATGCTCTGTTCGTCTGTATCCTCTCTTTACATCAAACACTCTCGCACTCTCTTCTCCTCTCTCTATGCCTGTCGTTCCCTCATGATTAGAGATCAAGACATACATATATGTATCTGCGGGTAGGAAGAAACAGTCTGGTCGTGTCTTAAATATATCACTAAGAGGCTGGCAGTGGCATTCGGTAACTTTCACATTTCTGTCAGCATCCTACTTCTTACCATATACAAATAATCGAATCGAGTTAAACAACTTAATGTCGAATTCGCAACAAAATTTCACTGATTTTTAAACTTTACTTTTAAAAAAACGCCGAAAACTTTTAAGACAACGAATCAAAACTGCCAGGTTCACCGGGAACTTTTACGAGCGCAAGAAGAAAGGTCTTTCGATCTTTTTGTAAGAAGAATGTGAATAAAAAATTTCTATATGAGACTATTTCAACTCTAATAACTGAAAGGTCGTGTTTCTTGATTAAGAATATAATTGAATTAAAAAGGAACTGTCAACCTTCTTATTTATTCAAGTTCAGCATTAAATAAGATGTTATACTGGAACATAACTTGTAATTACCACATTGTGGTTCTTTCAAACCCGAGAAACAATGATTTAAGAGATGGTACGGGCTGTGTCTCATCGCTGAAACGGAACTGGAGAGGGGTTAGAATCACCAATACCTAGTAATCCTAGTAATTAAATAAGGTTTGAGGCTATTCAAAATGGGATGAGGCCGATATAATAATGGAGAGTGGTTCTGCGCCAATTTCTAATCGGCCAACAATCGCTTTTTTTGCACTTGAACTGCTGAAAAAGTGAAAAATGTAAACGGGTGAACATACAGGGCATCCTATCAGAAATTTGATCATTGTGAGTCATTTGTTGCACAGGAGAAGAAAATTTAGGAGAAAAACATTCTGTTGCGATCACGAATAAACCTGTTTTACTGAAGTTTCTTTCAAATGTCAGAAAATTATTGGAAGGATTCAATAAAAAAATATTTATCGCAATGTCTATGAAGGGTCGGAAAAGAAGCAAATAATGAACTAAAACAATCTATTCAACACTTATAAACAAAGTATATGAGAGCGATAGAGAGAAATCGGGACAACAACAGAAAGAGAGAGACAGAGAGAGAGAGAGAGAAAGAGAGAGAGAGAGAGAGAAAGAGAGAGGGGGGAGAGAGGGAGAGGGAGAGGGAGAGAGAAAGAGAGAGAGACAGAGAGAGAGAGAGAGAAAGAGAGAGACAAAAAGAAAAAGAGAGATAGAGAGCATAGGTAGAATTTTTAAAAAATTATTTACCGTGATTATAAGGTTTATGTCTTTCTTTTTTTCCTGGAGGTCCTTTGCTTCGAAACTCCTCAGGGTATTTGTATTCGCTGCAATATAATTTTCACAAGATTGTGATCAATAATTATCAAACTATGAGTCTAGAGTTCGGTTTTCATGCCAAAAATCGAGCGAGTCGCTACTTAATGCCAACCGTTTAAAAGATTGTTAATTGAACCTGCACTGAGAAAAATATTTAAAAAAATAATTTCTACGTTTATTTTAATGGAATGTAGACTTCAATTCGAAAAGAAACCGGGCAGACTTGACACTCCTAATAAAATCAGCTTTTGAACCTTATCCAATTTTTCTCGTACAACTTGGTAGGAGCCGAGAACAAGAAGAGAGGCCGCAAATTGGAAAAGGGTCCTCGAGGCTGTAAATCTGGCATGTAGAGAGTGAGAGGATAAACAAGGAGAGAGGAACATGGGATTTTAAATCGCAAGGGTAAAAGAGAGAAAGGAAAAGAGAGAGAAAGGGCCGAAAGAGAGAGAAAGAAAGAGAGACAGAAAGATAAAAACAACCGAGAGAGAAAATGAGAAACATATAATTCAAAAGCTAGATGAAGAGAAAGAGAGACTACAAGAAGCAAAGTATCTAGAGTATGAGAGTGTAAAAGAGAGATATACATAGAAAGTAAAACAGAGTAAGACAGCGTAAAAATGATAGTGAGAGAATGTGAGATAGACCAAGGTAGAAAGTTAAAGAAAATTATGAAAGTTAGAAAGAGAAGAAGAACGAGAAGAGAGAAAAAGAGTCGGATGGTAAGAGCAGAGAGAGAGAGAGAGAGAGAGAGAGAGAGAGAGAGAGAGAGAGAGAGAGAGAGAGAGAGAGAGAGAGAGAGAGAGAGAGAGAGAGAGAGAGAGAGAGAGAGAGAGAGAGAGAGAGAGAGAGCGAGAAGCGTGAAATGAAAATAAAAGAAAAGCGACGAAATTAGGCGAGAAATTTAGGTTTCGTCTCGGCAGTCATCTTTATACTCCTGCGTATGGAATGAGCGAGAAAGTGGTTATATGTAGGACCCAGGCGGAAAACTTCTAGGAAGATCTAGTCAACAAAGTCAATCTTCCTAGTTTCCCTTTTGTTTTTTCTCGCTGATGTATTTTTTAGTCTGGCAGTCGCTTCGAATCTCTCTTTCTCTTTATGTTTGACACCTCTATATCTCTTTCTCTCTGTTTCTCTTTCTTTGATTATATCTATTCTATCTGCCTCGCTCTCCTTACTCTTAGTTACTTGCTCCTCTGAGTTCTCTTCTTTCTATTTTAACGCAAATTTGTATTATGTGAGGTCCTCGCGTCATCAGATAATAACAAAAGCGGGAACCTTCGCAGCAAAAAGCTTCAAAAAAACCTCTGAAAAATGACCAAATCGTTATAGTATTCATGTAGATTAGGTATTCATGTAGATTAGACTTGCTTAGACATTCAAGGCACACGAAAAAGTAAAAATGACCATTCCATTTTCGAGTTGTCTTTTTACAAAGATTTTCTCGATCGTCTGGAGGAGGATGCCTGAGATGAAATCATTTGGTCCATGGTTCGACAGTCACATATCCCTCAAGTGGTTTCGATCGTCTGGAGGAGGATGCCTGAGATGAAATCATTTGGTCCATGGTTCGACAGTCACATATCCCTCAAGTGGTTTCGATCGTCTGGAGGAGGATGCCTGAGATGAAATCATTTGGTCCATGGTTCGACAGTCACATATCCCTCAAGTGGTTTCGATCGTGTGGAGGAGGATGCCTGAGATGAAATCATTCGGTCCATGGTTCGACAGTCACATATCCCTCAAGTGGTTTAAGTTCAACTTAAAACGCTTCATTCTCAATTTTATGAGACATTAAGTGCCATTGAATCTAAAAGTCCATCTGATTTCCTGGTATGATATAAAAACAGTAAATGTAGATTAAATTGAAGACCATGGTTTGAAAATTACGGCAGTGAGGTGTAGAAATTCTGCTATAGAACGGAATCCTCTGTTTTGTTCGATAGAAACGAAGAGCGAGAATTATGTCGACCGCTTTTAGCCTTAACGAAATGGTTGTAGGGGAAGGGAGTGAGTACCTAAATCTTTAACAGAATACGCCAAAAAGCGTCGAAACAGGGGAAAGAGTGCATTGAATTTTGTAACATGTGGGGATTCTAGCAAGAATTTTGGTTGTTCATGTATTCAATCTATAACAAAATCTCAATGAGGTTTTGTGTTTAGTACGCCATTCTTTGTTTAAATGAAACTATGAGCCAAAAAAGCAAACACTTGTTTGTGATGCCGTGAAAGATTGTGGTAAAAGTTTTTAAAAAATTCGAGAAAAAAGTGTAATTTTATTAAACGTAAAATCGAAGCCTTTGCCTTTTTTTCGTTCAGTGACGTCAATGAAAAGTCACGTATATGTACTATTCTTATCAGAAAATTGAAAAAAACCCCATCTCAAAATAAATATTTGGGCTTTTTGAGGTCCTTTCATTTAAACCATGACCGACTTTCTTGTTGAAAAAAAATCAAAATTCTTGCGCTAAGCGAAAAAAAGGATTTGAAACCAAGTTATTTCATGTTTTAAGACACTGGGGTGAAAATTTATAAGCCATTTTCGCGGACCATAAACAAATCTCTTTATTCAACGAAACTCTAATGAAAAATGGACACAGGGCTTCTCTCTTTCTGCAGTTGCAAGCTATGCTCAGAGAATGAAGTCCCATTTGTTTCACCATATGGGACACTCATGCACACAGTTGTCATTATGTAGAACTCCCCGAAGAATTAACCGAATGCAGTTTACGCATACATATACAGAGAGTCTGAGAAATTCATTTGAAAACTGATGTTCCAGGTATTCATGGTCAGCAAAGCGTGATAATATATTCTGATTTCTTTGTAAAAAGTAAAGACTGATAAATGCTTAGTAAAAAATTACAAAAGCGTTCACGCCTGCTCGATACAGTTCATGTTTGAACTATCTCACGGGTAAAAGCTATTGTACGAGGCGGTATTGAACACAAGTTATTATTCTTCAAACCAAAGCGAGTGTAGTAGTATATACATATACAACAACAATTCACATTTTCCTATCTCGATATTGCCGTTGAAGCTGAACAATCTTCTTCTTCTTCTTCCTAGCGTTTATCCCGCCGCCGGGCAGGGTCCGCTTTGTAGACTGCACCACGCCATTTCACCCGATCAGCTGCGTCTTCAGTCTTCAGCCCGGTCGTGTTCATGTCTACTTCGATGCAGTCTCGCCACCTAGTTTTGGGTCTGCCTCTGGGTCTTTTGCCCTCTACTTCGAGGTTCCAGGACGATTGAGAAACGGAATCGGGATTTGATCTTATCACGTGCCCGTACCATCTCAGCCTTGACTCTCGAAGCTTTTCAGATATAGGGGCGATGCCCAGACGATCTCGGATGGTTTCATTTCGCACCATGTCTAGACGAGTGAGTCCGAGGCTCCATCTCAGCATTTTCATCTCCATAACATGCAGCATCTGTATAGTCTTTGCTGTGCATGGAGAACATTCGAGGCCGTACAACGCTACTGGTCTGACAACTGATCGGTAAATTTTACTTTTCAGTCTGTCAGGCATTCGCTTGTCGCATAGTACACCGGTTGATTCTCTCCATTTGAGCCAGGCAGCATTGACTCTCGCAGCAACTGTAGCCTTGGGGTCTAGGTCTGCGGTGATGTAGAATCCGAGGTACTTGAAGCCATCCACTTTCCGGAGTTCGGTGTTCTTGACTTTGATGGTATTCGAGGTATTCGAAGTACTTTTTCCCATTTCCAAGTACTCAGTCTTTTGGAGGTTTAGTCGTAGACCATAGTCACTGAAGCGTTCGTTCCACTCTCCTAGCTGTTTCTCCAAGTCCTCTGTTGTGTTGGAACATAACACAACGTCGTCAGCATACAGTAGAGTTTTCGGAGGGCTTGTTTGTACATCTCTGGTGATCGTGTCCATTATCAGTATAAAGAGCAGGGGGAAAGGGCGGAACCTTGATGAACTCCTACAGCAACCTTGAATGACTCCGAAGTACCCGCTGGACTTCTCACGGTACTTCTAGAGTCAGTATACATCATTTGAATCCATCTTATGTACTCTTCTGGGACTAGGTGGTCTCGAAGAGAGAACCATATCAGCTCATGAGGCACACGGTCGAAAGCTTTCTCCAAGTCAAGGAAAGCGCAATGGACTGACTTCGCCTTTTCCCTGTGTTTCTCTAGATAAAGACGAATGGCGAAAATAGCATCTGTTGTTCCACTTCCTTTGACGAAGCCACACTGATTGACGGTTGTGCTTACAATTTTGCGGAGCCGTGCTTCGATGATCTTTTCCAAGATCATTGTGGTATGAGGAATGATTCTTATCGGCCGGTAGTTGGAGCATATTGTGACATCTCCTTTTCCTTTGTAGATGGGTATTGTAGATGATCTACTCCAGTCTTCGGGATACTCCAGGCGAGCAGTGGCTTTTTGAAAGAGGGTCGTAAGATGGAAAAGTCCACAATCACCTGCGAGTCTCCATGCAGAGGCGGCAAGATCATCTGGCCCACATGCCTTTCCGTGCTTCATTTTCTGAAGGGCTTCTCTTACTTCAATCTCTGAGATGGTGGGAACTGGTCCTTCTACTGGTAGGGACAGCGGGACGGGAGGGTGGTCGAACTCGATGTTCGAGATTTCCTCGAAGTGTTCTCTCCATCGCTGACAAATTTCGACATTGGATCGGAGTAGTATGCCGTCCCGGTTCTTGATTGTCCGCACGTGAGAAAGGTCTTTTGCTGCTGTGGCTCGTGCTTTGCAAATCCGGAAAATTTCCTTCTCTCCTTGAGGCGTGTCGAGCTTACTGTAGATTTCTTGGATGGCTGAGGAGCGCGCCTTCGCTACGGCTCTCTTAGCTTCTCTCTTCATACATAGGTACAGAGCTCGGTCAGCTTCGGTTCCGGATCGTTTCCATTGCTTGAGAGCCACTTTCTTCTCCTTGACAGCAGTTTGAACGTCTTCGTTCCACCACCATGTCTCCTTGTCTACAATGCGTTTGCGACCTGGTTTTGTTAAGCCCAGAGTGACTTCTCCTACCGCCTTCATCTTGTCTCGAACGAACCTCCAGTGCTCCTCAATGGAGTCAGGGAACGTTTTTTGGAGAGTGTCTGGGGATAGGGCGAGAAGAAGCTGATGCATGAAGCGAACCTTGTTGTCACGTACCTTCCACCATTTTATCCGAGAAACTTCGTTCAGAGGCTTTACGTTGCATTGCTTCTGGGAAAATCGGAGATCGATTATAACTGGATGGTGCTGCGAGGAGACGTTATCGCTCGGAATCACCTTGCAATCAGTGATGAGTCTCAGATTGGTTCTTTGCGTCATCCAGAAGTCGATTTGGGTTTTCCTTCCACCACTGCAATACGTGGTGAGGTGAGACTCTCGTTTGCAGAAGAAGGTATTGCAGATGGAAAGATCGTGCTCTTCGGCAAAACTCAAGATTCGCTCTCCTTCTGCATTCGGCAAACCATAGCCGTTGCCTCCATGAGCTCTCTTATGGGCTTCGCATCTTCTTCCTACGTGCCCGTTCAAGTCTCCTCCGATCATGAGAGTTTCTTCCGGAGAGCATTTTCTGATGACGTCATCGAAGTCTTCCCAAAACCCGTCTTTCTCGGAGTCGCTGCATCCTGCCTGCGGTGCGTAAGCACTGACTATTTTGAAGAGTTTGCCATTGCATTCCAAGGAGATGGACATCAAACTATCTGAGATTCGACAAACTTCCGTGACGGATGTGGCAAGGTAGGAGGCAGCGATAATTCCGACGCCATTGCGGGCTGCTGATGAAGTATTGCCCGAGTACCACAGCTTATACCTCCCGTCGAGCTGCTTTGCTTTCCCTTCTTTCCACCTAGTTTCCTGGAGGCATGCCAGATGTACTCTTCTTTTTGCCAGCATGTCACAGACTTCCATGGACTTCCCCGAGAGACTTCCGACGTTCAAGGTAGCTAGTCGGAGGCGTGTAGGCACTGCTATTTGATTAAACCGAGGACGCGGCCTATTATTCCTCGAAGACCCTCGCATATTTCTCACGTCGATCGGGATTCGACGCGCGTCGCTTGAAGGGGACGCCCTAGCATTGGGGTTACTCTGATGGTGCATCTTGGGGGGGATGCGACGGTTTCTTCATAGACCGGCTTGTCGCACGAACATCCAAGTCGATAGTTCAGCCTGACGTCCGTTTACGACCCTTTGGGCCACATAACCCGGGATTTTGGGCTATGTGGGCTAGAGGTTAGAGGAAGCTGAACAATCTATTAACTTTTTAAAAAATTTAATGTTTTATCTTTTTTTAAAAGTTGTTTTTACCGTCATTCAATTTCCACATTTAGTGTGTAGTTACAAAATACACTAGACATCGTGCTAGAGTTAAATCTGAAAGTTTGATTCTTGATCAATGAAAAAAGCGCTGGAAACTCATACAATTTTTATTTGTGTATTCCGATTCCCTATTGAGATGATGTGAGAACATGAAAATATAGTTACTAAACTTGGTTAGTCGTCTTACAGCCTCTTAGTGTTTAAATCTTAGCAGAGATTGTGTCAAACACTAGGCCGATGCCGTGAAATCGAAATCTAAACTTTCGCAACTTTGCTTTTAAAATACCACTATCAAGCTCATGACCACAGAGCCATTGAAGAGCTAGGTACTCTACCTATTAAAGTAGTGTTGACTTAAAGACTGTCTAAGAATTCATAAAAACCGCAATGATACTGCTTTCAGAACAAAAGGTTGAGTATTCGGTTAGATGGTTTGAAACATTTTTTTCAAAAATAAGTTGAGTTTATATATAATATATACCTTTAGGTATACTTTATACCTATAGGTCAAAAAAGCAGGAGCACTTCTTTCTCGTTTCAAAGATGAAAGAACTCGTTGAGCAGCCATTCAATTTGCAAATATAATTAAATACCGGCTTTGAAAATTAAAGAAAACATAATTTGAGTGAGAATGCTCATTTGAACAAAATACAACGTTTTAATGATCAAAAAAAGCATGATAAAAGCTTATGCGAGACTGCTCTGCAAACCAGAATCTCGGCCTCGACTGCTCTGCAAACCAGAATCTCGGCCTCTTAGAGACTCTTTTTATTGGCGGTCAGCCGTTCCCTTGGTATTTTTCCCCAGTCTGGCTCGTTTCGCCTCGGGCTGTTCGCTGACATCTGTAGAATGTATTTCTGCCTCCAGTGCAAAAAGAGAGGGGGAGTCATTTTGATGACGCTTTGCTTTCGTGATGTCAGCTTGTCTTCTGTCCCTTCAGCATGGAGCGGAGTGCTTGTGGAGCTCTGCGAGTTGGGTAATTGAACTTCCTAGAAATAGCCGCCCCGAAGCGATTCTATACTCTCGAGGGAACCACTCTCCTGATCGATTCTCTCTCAACATTAAATATATTGCACGAAAAATGTATACATTCACGTTGCTTTCCTACAGACTAGGAGAGTCCTTTTCAATCTTGTTCTCTAGATATTTCTCCAGATACCATGCAATTGTATCGGGAAATTGCTGTATAATTATCCTTACCTCTGTGGCGTTACACTGTTATTGTCGTTTGGTAAACCCTAGATAACCGTTTAAAGAAAGAAAAAAACACTTGTCTAGAACAATTTTCTCCCTTGCCGAAGGCTAATAAGATGAAGATTTACCAAGAATTTAACTGTATTTTAAAATCTTAGTGTTATCGAGAATATTTTATTTCCTCAAAAAATGCGTGACAAACGTAAGAATGCATTCAAATACAATTATGTGAATGTAATGATGCAAGTGCAATATGTCCACATTCATGATAACGAAATCAATGCGAACAAAAAATAACACTTTTTCAACATAACACTTTTTTCGAGCCATAACGTTACGAAAGTCAATTACATTTAAAGTTGTATTACATCGTTGATAGAATTGTCTTCAAAGAAGACTCTTCGAAATAAAAAAAACCAGAAGGTAGTCACGCTCTTTCCGTAAAAAGAAAATTACTGGGTTCCATATCGCCCTTAGAAATGGTTTTCGTCCATGCGATAAAATCAAATTTCTAAGTTTTTGTGAACAGGCCGAATCAGTCATGGCCATATGACCGATTCTCTCAGCCTTGCTGCTCACGCAACCTGTGACACTCGTTTCACGGATCTCAATATTCAAACAAAAATACTATGTGTTCAAATCTTCGAAAAGTTTCTATTGAGTTAACGAAATAAGAACACTTGCAGTAAACTTACTTTGAAAAACTTGAACATATAAAAATATCAGTTCTCGAAATTCCCATAATAATAAGGAACGAATGTTTGGTTAAACAGTTCAAAGATTGAGAGGCCTGTTTTGAAATTTTTTTGTACCATGACATTTTTTTTCTTCAAGATCATACATATTATATGAGCAATTTCGAGTAGAAAAGCATTGATGAATACATCTTTTCCGAATTTCTTTGTGGTTTTTTTTGGAATTGCAAGTTTCTAAAACCCTTCTAGTCCCATTTGCAAACACGAGGTTCTGATACTTTTTTCAAATTTCTCTGAGAAGCTGGCCTATTAAGCAGTCACTCAGTGTTTAGTTCAGTCGAAATTTTCTAGTAAGTTAGTGGATAGTAGTTAGTTCCTAATTCCCGTTTTCAAGATTCCTCCCCCTGTTCTCACGGTGCCCAACCCTCGTGCACTCAAGGTGGTACATACATAACTCCAAATTGGAGGAATTCTACATACTTATCGGCATTTAGAATAAAATAAAGTATCGGATCGAGTTTAAATCACATATTCATAGCTATTACATTGAAGGGTTTTTGTGTAACGTATTCAAAAAAGACTTCAAAAAATAAAGTTCCGAAAAACTTCAAATTTAACAATTCTCATTTAGTTTTTTTTTTACTGAATTTAATCTCGTCTTCTATCATATTTGCTTTTTGACCACTATTCGTTTCCCAAGACACAGTTTCTTTGAATATCTCAAGAGGGATGTACATACATATAAACACATTTTCCGTAATGGCTTTCTCTTGCACTATTCTAAGAAAAGGCGGTTCAAAATAGATAGAGATCAGAAAACGGAATGGAAAACATACTAAAAACTAAATTGATGGTAAGAAGAGTAAAAAAAAGCGATAGAGAAATGAAGAAAAGATTAGTGAAGTAAATTAATTTTTAAAAACTCTTTTTTTCAGTAGAACTTTGAATAAGAAAAAAATTTGAATAAAAAAACCGTCGGAGAATTTTTCTGCTCTTCAATGTGTACTGAATTATAAGTGTACTGACTTATAAGTGTACTGAATTATGAGTGTACTGACTTATAAGTGTACTGACTTATGAGTGTACTGACTTATAAGTGTACTGAATTATGAGTGTACTGACTTATAAGTGTACTGACTTATGAGTGTACTAACTTATAAGAAAAAAAAATTACAAATAGAAAATATGAGAGGAGAAATCAGAAAGAAATTAGAGAGTTCAATCGAGAAAGAAAGTGTGATGGAAGCCGCCGAAACGGAGACGTATAAAGATAATGACAAGAATGATAATGTCCTTCTTCAGATGTAACGCATCTCGAACTTTTTTTGCTCCCTGTCAGTCACTTCATCTTTTTAGAGTTCTCTGCCTACTACTAGCTTTTCTTCAAATTCATTTAATGATTATTTTTCAAAGGATCAAGCAATAGCTTCGGATCAAGGGGTGATGACATATCATTTCAGAAAGAGAGAAGCAAAAAGAAATCTTGGGAGAAATTTGTTGCTGATGTTGCCGGAAAATGTTTGAATGTTTTGAGCTTCACTCACTCACTTTTTGAATTTTATTGAGCTTCCTTTCTTCTTCTTCCTCCACTTCTCAAAGTCTTCCTTCTTTTGTTCCTCTCTCTCTGCATCTTCTTTTTTTTCTCTTCAACCAGAGCCAACTATAGGTTTTGTTTTTTCTTTCCATCTTTGAATCCCTTCTTTTCTATCTGACTAAACTTCAATTTTAGGTCGACTACAAGGGTTCGAGTGTTTGGAGGGAAGAAGGGTTTCTGAATAAGAAGGGCGAAGAATAGAAATAGAGGACGGAAAGCGAAAAAACTCCCTGAACAAGGACATAGACAATTCTAGATTGCATCGGTGGGAAGAACAGAAAAGTTGCAAAGACAAGACAGACATGACGAGCTCTACGAAATCTTACAAACAAGTAGAAGACGAAAAAAGTAATTTACATAGGGTACAAGGGCTCAAAGTATTCAAACCGTGAGGAATTTTTTTATTGATTTATTGCTTTCGCAATACAGAAAAACTTTATTAGATTTTTAGTTGGAGGATGAAGAAATTCATTCGAAGCTTTGAGATTATGGAAATGCAGATCAACAACAAGTATTTTAGGCCCCTCACAACCAATAACGAAGAAAGAAAGGAGTCATAAATTATACCTAATCATAATTTTTTTTTTTCGCGTAAAGTGTATTTTCATAAAATAGCAAAAGCCTCAGCTTTTTTTACTCCTGAAGAAAAAACATTTTGTTGCTTTTTTTACCATTGTACGAAAAAGGGCGACATTCAGATCGTTTGATCTCGTTACATGTCAAAAAATTTATTTCTGCCGTCTAAGTTGAGCTTATTATATCCCTTATTTATTTTGACCAAAATGATGGGATTGAATTTGATCTTTGACTTCCATCGACTTGATAATCACTCACGACTTGGTAATCACTCACGACTTGGTAATCACTCACGACTTGGTATTCACTCATCGACTTGGTAATCACTAACATCAAACTTTGAGTTTCTTATTTTAAGTTTATGTATGTAAAAACTTTACTTGCATAAATGTCTCAAAGGACCAACGCAAAGAACCCGTTATCAATTTATTTTACGCGTTCTTAACTATGCTGAAAAACATCGCCTCGAAGTATTAACCCACATAACTTGCGGGAAAAAATTGAGTAGACTTAGTACATGCAAATATGAGCTGGGGAAAGATGTTTCTACATAAGAATTACGTTCTATATCAGAACGGATACCGAACTTGCGTATTTTATGCAAAAGCAAAGCCGAAATCTGGTAAATTTTGGTATGCAAAAAGTACATGTAGAAGCCTTATTAGATATGCACATACAGAGGTTTTATGCCCATATGCAGTCTTTTTAGTTCCTTCCTAGTCTTCTCTGCTTCTCCGAACTTTTCATATAAAAAAGAGAAAAAAACTAGGTTTCTTGTGACAACTGATTCCAAGACTGACGGAACTTGTCATATTTTCTGACTTTCTACACTCTTCCTATTGACCTACTCCCCATTTCTTTTTCATTTTCTCTCTCTCTCTCTCTCTCTCTCTCTCTCTCTCTCTCTCTCTCTCTCTCTCTCTCTCTCTCTGACTCACTCACACTCGTTCTCTCTTTCTGATTATGTTTCTCGTAGTCTGACGTCCAACTTCCTCCTCTTAGTTTTGTTTCTTTGTTCAGTGCTAACTTTCTCTCTCTCTCTCTCTCTCTCTCTCTCTCTCTCTCTCTCTCTCTCTCTCTCTCTCTCTCTCTCTCTCTCTCTCTCTCTCTCTCTACCATGCGAATACCAAAGTTTTTGAATACTGAAGCAAGTCGGAAGTAGTTTTACTGATGCTGAAACAAATCCGAAACTATGGAAACTTTTGCATATTAAAAAAATGCTTTGGGGTAAAAAAAAAACTTACGTAAAAATCTACTTTAACTGTTTTGCGATTGGAGTAGAAGAAGACCTTGAGCAACATAAATTGCACAGTTTTCCAGAAGTGTTCTATTTTAGAATTTCGCACGTGCAAGAAAGTGGAATTTCAAGAAATAAATTCAGAACACGGAGAAAAGAATGTCTTCTAAAACTGTCAGAATGCTATTGGAGACTAATTTCTGTTATGCAACAATTAAATGCTGATAGAAGAACATCAACCACTTCTCATCATGCAATTATGAAAGCATGAAGCGTGACTGCGAAGCTGACAGACTCGAAGTTTAGTTCTCTAACAAATCATTTGATAACGATAGATAACTTCTTAACATTGAGAGAGGCCAGAGGTGTAAAGCGAGAGAGCAAGAATTGAAAAACATAGTCATAGAGAGAGAAGAAAAGTAAGTTAAAACATGTCAAATAAACATGCAGGAGAGACCGTGACCAATCTCATCAGGGATGATCGTGACTGATTTATCTTTCCGAGGTGAGAGGGGGAGAAGTATGTACTTCTTCGTGAAAGACAAGCAAAGCGGCTAGAATTTTCGAGAGTTCATGGGCATATTCAATAGGCTCCCATGTGAGAGAACTCTCTTAAGCTTTATTCGTCTTTTTCGATGACTGCCCCTTCGACCGTTTCTTTCACTTTAATTTAATTCATTTCTCTGCCCAATGCTCTGCCTCTCTTTTACGCCTTTCTCTCTCTCAAATTTATTGTAAAGAGCTTTGATTTTTCCTTCAAATTCACAAGAAAGTCTTCATTTTTTAGTAAATGTTTGTTCTTAGAAGTAAGCCATAATTACCACTGCGATTTGAAAACTGCCGTTTTGGGATTATTCCGAAAACAAACAGCAAGGGTTCTTGCTTAATTTTTTTTCGCCCATGGGAAAAAGATTTGAGCACTTTTAGATTGGAGTAAAGCTTTCTGTTAGTTTTTTTTTCTTCCATTTTTGTTCAAATTTTATAGAGTATTTAGAAACTGAAACAGATGAGTGGATTGACGGTGACACTTCGAAGACCTTCGTTTAGACTTCTCAACAACCAATCGTTTTTATGCAAAACATTTTCTGTGATTGCGACCAAGCGGTCGGTCGGTCGATGGCTGTCTTTTGTACTTCCAACTATATTTATAAACATTTTCATCTATGAAATTTTTTGTAGGGGAGTACCGTAGTGCTTGGAACAAAATATAGTCACTGTTTTTGAACTAACGAGTAAGATTGAAATTTTATTTTTTTCATTGTCAAACAGATGTATTTAAAAGATTGCTTCAAAAATTTTTTGTTTATTGTTTGAATCCCGCTTATGCTGTACAATCAAAAAACTCATTCTCAAAGAGTTTTGGAAAGTTCAGTGGTGTTATTATAGCAGAGGTGATGAAGAAGTAAATGAGTTTTAGTTAATATCATAAGATGAATAAACATGTGAAAGGTATTTATAAGCACAAAGGAAAAAGTAAAATGTTACACAAAGGAAAAAGTAAAGATATTGCAGAAGTCTGTTTCGCCCCCACTTAGACAGACCTCTGCACTCCCTGGGTGGGGCTCATCAGTGAGTGCCCAGAGAGTACAATTGTAAAGAAATAAGAGTGAATCTAAAAAAAAACAAAAATTGAAACTAAATGGTATTAATTTAAAAGAGTATGAGAACAAAGTTAATACACAACGTAAAAGAAACGGAAAATAAAAAAGTAAACAGAAAATGAAAAAAAAAATTATTTTCGCGGTATCTTCTAATAAGTCTTTTGATTCTACTTAAGAAATCTTCGAATCGTGTGCAATTATCACTAAATCTTAAAACCTCGGTATATATGTTGTTTAGGCCAATGTAGACAGGTATGTTAGAGGTGTAATGAGGATATTTGAGGGTCTTGAAGTTATGGTCATGTGTTTTGGTTAAGTTTTATGTGCTTGTCATTCTCAATGGTTATGCAGAGATATAAAAATACCGCCTCATTATCATTTTAATTAGTTCTTTTTAATGTTTTAATGATTTGTGATATATTTCTTCAGTAACTTTTATAAATTATTGATCCTTATCAGAAATGTGAAGAAGATCATCTATGTATGTAAGAGGCTCGAACTGAAATGAGAATTTTTCGCAAGTTTTAAAATGAATTGAGGCATGATACCATGACGGAATCGCTAAGAATAGCTAAGAATAGAAAAAAAGTAACTTCGTTGAAAGTTTCAAGTTATTCGATTTATCAAACAATTTGGAATTACGGAATATTAGGGTGGCAGACAAAAATGGCGTACCAAAATATTTTCATTACGGTCTCCAGATTAGTTTCGTTCCTTTCACCAGTTTGTTTGGAATAATCCTTAAAATGTTTAGATAGGTGTTTTAGTAAGAGTTGTAGTTCAACAGATAAAGGTTTAAGGCTGCTGTTGTAAGCTCCTGTGATGAATCTGAATTTGGCACTTTTTTACTTATCTGGTCTGGAGAAACGGACCAATGAACGGAGAGGAGAGAGCGAGTATTTCTCATTTTCCTTCTCATCCCTCTCTCTCTCTCGCCATATTACTCTATCACGATTAGAACCTCTCGCCGCAGAGAAAAAGAGACCTCTCCTCTCTGCGGCGAGAGATGAGGGGGAAGTGATTGAATCTAGGTTAAATCGTGTGATTGAATCTAGGTTAAATCTCTCTTTTTCTCTTCGATGAGGCACAGTGCACACTCTCTCCCCGCACACATAGAGGCACAGTGCACACTCTCTCACCGCACACATAGACATACATAGCTGTCTGTGATCAGCCATTCTTTCGCTTTTTGTGAATGTTTAAATACATACACGTTGATCTCTCACTCAGAAAGAGATTTTATTCATGAAAACTCCCTTCTCCCTTTTTTCTTCTGAAAGCCCTTTTTCCCCTTTAGGGCTCCCCTTCCCCCTCCCCCCTCCCCCCCTAGAGCCCCTACCCCCCGCTTAGGTCTTCTCTTCTAATTTTTTTCATTGCCAAACAGAGGTATTCAAAAGATTGCTTCAAAAATTTTCTGTGTATTGTTTGAATCCCGTTTATTCATATTATACAATCAATAAAACCCATTCTCAAAAAGTTTTGTAAAGGTCAGCGGTGTTATATTCACTAACTTTGGTGAGCTGTTTGATATCTACTCATATCTTCACATGTTATATTTCATCCCCGCCTCCGGGCAGAGCGTTTATCCAAAAGGGGTAATATGGACGCTTCAAAAAGCGTTCATTATAATAAAAATAGTTCATCGCATAGAGTTCATTCATCAGATGTGGGTACACAATGAGTAAACAAGCGTGAATATATGGAATGAGTACACAAGCGTGAATATATGGAATGAGTAAACAAGCGTGAATATATGGAATGAGTAAACAAGCGTGACACTTAAACAATTAAAGTGAGAAAATCATTTTTCGAAAGAAGAAAAAGTTACTGAAACAGCAGAAGAAGAAAAAAAACAATTTATGAATCGGGTATAATTTATATTTCGAATAGCTATAGTTCTAAAATCATGATTCTCAAAGATTTTACTTGAATTTGCTGAGATGACTGATATTTGTAAACTGTTCCATTTGTTAACAATTCTAACTTCCATTTGTTAACAATTCTAACTTCCATTTGTTAACAATTCTAACTTCCATTTGTTAACAATTCTAACTTCCATTTGTTAACAATTCTAACTTCCATTTGTTAACAATTCTAACTTCCATTTGTTAACAATTCTAACTTCCATTTGTTAACAATTCTAACTTCCATTTGTTAACAATTCTAACTTCCATTTGTTAACAATTCTAACTGAAAGAATATTAGAACGCTTTTCTATTTTGGTATAACAAGGCTGTATCGATGAGATCTAGTTTCGTATCTATGGCTAGGTAGAGAGAAAATTTTCGATGGTGTTATCGGCGTTTTTCCACTCATGATCTTGAATTTCATCACCAAATCTGCTTGCGTCCTTTTTTTTCTCCAAGGGTTGTAGCTGCAGTAAGTGCAGTCGCTCTTTGTAGGACATGTCGCGAAGCCCTGCCCTTCTGCAAATAAACTTGGTATAAGAGCGCTGCAATTTCTCAATAAGATCTATTTGATATCTGAGATGGGGTGACCAGATAGTGGAGCAATACTCTAGTTGAGGGCGCACATATGTAGCGAAAAGGTTTTTGTGAATAGAATGACTCTTGGATTCAATAGTTCTGTAGGCACACCTAGCTCTCGCTTTGTTGCAAATGTCCTCGATGTGTTGCGTGAAATTTAATTCACTAGAATACTGAACACCGAGATCCATTACCAAAGGCAAAACCCTACCATTGAGTAAAAAATGGGTAAGACGGATGATTTTTACCAAGTCTAATAACTAGAGTCTTAGTTGTTGAAATCGAAATACCCCATATTGTTGCCCACTCCGAAATATTATCTATGACGAGCTGTAAAAGTGCAGGGTTGTTGATTGTCGAAATTTCGACATCATCCGCATACATTTTAACATCGCAACCTGCAGGAAGACTTTTTGGGAGGTTGTTAATATAAAGGAGAAACAGAAGAGGCCCCAGGCAACTTCCCTGTGGTAATCCCGAAGGCGTCGGATAAGATGCGGAGCACGAGTTTCCTATTCGAACTTTCTGTTCTCGATTGTATAGAAAATGTCTTATAAATCTAAGAAGTGAGCCTAAAATTCCAAAAGAAGCAACTTTTTTCATAAGTAGATCCAGTGGAATAGCATCAAAAGCTCTAGTAAAGTCTATTAAAACTCAGCTTATGAAATCTTTATTGTCTAGCCTGAGATTCCATTCGACTTGAGACTGTAGGAGGGCTAGTTCACATGAGTGACGTGGCCGGAATCCGAATTGATTCAGGTCGATCAATTTATTATCTTCCAAGTACTCCAAAAGTCTCGAACAGATCATGCGCTCTAAGACTTTAGAAGATGAGGTAGTCAAGCTTATCGGTCTATAGCTACTGCACTCAGTTCTGGCACCTTTACGTTTGTGAACTGGCATTACGATAGCAGTAAGCCAGATGGTGGGACATGTTCCAATCAGTAGAAACCGGTTGAGAAATATTGCCAGAGGTAAAGCGATAGTTTGTGCGGTATTTTTCAAATTTTTTTAAAGATATCTCATCTGGTGAAGTATTTTGTTTGGATGAGAGATGGATAAACTGATTGTATATGTACTTCAAGAGCTAGAACCTGTATGGAATATATTGTATTTGATGTAACATCATCACTGTAGGGCTGCTGCTTGAACGTCTAATAGAACTTCGATGAAGAGATCTGAAATGATTACCAAAAGCTTTACCCTTGTCTTCTGTAAGAGTAGAACCGTCTAACAAGACAATTGGCCCAATTTTCGAATCACCCTTGATGCTCGCGCTTGTAAAACGATAAAACTTTTTGCTATGAAATATTGATTTCTCCAAGTTCCAGGGGTGAGAGTCAAGAGCTCTTCTTAGTTTGTGATTCATCTTAATGTATGGCGCCAGCCCGATTGTGGTTCTTTTCTTATAAAGACGAGAAACGTGGCGGCGGAAGCGAGAGATGGCTCGGTGGGTGGTGGCTTGATTGAGTTGTTAGTAGTTATCTTTTTTTGGAATACACCTCGTTATAATATGTTGGATTTTCTCTTAAAATTCATTGTAAATAACATTAGGATTATTAGAGATGTCAAAAATACCAGACCAGTCTACTGAGTTAATGAGACTATTTGCCGACTCGTAGTTACCCCTATTTAAGCATAAAACATGTCTGTACTCTTTAAACTATCACATTGTGTAGATATTCAGAAAATGATTTTCACAGGACGGAGGCGGAAGGCTTATTGAGCAACCCGAAAAAAGTATAATGTTCAGTAGTTAACACAAGATCTAAAATATTATTTGGACGTGTGGGAGTATTCACACGTTGAACTAGAGAGTATTGCGTAGCAAAACGATGTAGTGAACGTGACTGATGATTGAAAGTTAGATTTTCAGAAATGTTATCAGAGATCCAGTCTATTTCTGGGGAATTAAAATCTCCCATTATGATATGTTCGTACTCGGCGAGAGATGTCAAGCTACTTTCTATGTGAGACAAAGCATTTTCGAAAGCAAGAAAACTAGTAGTCGGACTACGATAAACTAAGTTCAATACGATATCCGATTGAGAGTTTATGTGTATAAGTTTGGCCAACTGATAGCATAGAGTCGTGAATTGTTGAAGCACTTGCCCAAGTCTCACTTAAGGCTACGATTAAAGCATTATGATATTTTGATCTTCAACTATGTTCATTTTATAGGAAATAGAGCGAATATTGATGAGGATACAAAATAGTTCAGTGGGATACAAAATAGCTCAGTTGGATACAAAATAGTTCAGTATACATAATAGTTCAGTAGTATGTATACAAAATAGTTCAAAATAGCTCCAAATAGTTCATTGAACGAATTTGTTTTTCACCAAACTGTAAGAATTTAACAATAATAGGGGCAGAAGGGCTTTCATTCTAATACGCGGGCCATACATGACACATGAGGTGTCCGTCTTCCAAGTTTCATTTTCTGCCTCACCTTCAACTCGTATGGAAAGACCTAGTTCTCTCCACTGATATTATTAAAATTTAAATATGAAACATCTTCCTCTAAATATACGCAAGCATAATCTGTCCACATTTTACAAAACAAGACCAAGTCTGCATTTCTAATAAAGTGAAAAATCGAGTATGTGATAGAACTGATGGGGTCAACAACCAAGCGTGTGAACTGATGGGGTCAACAACCAAGCGTGTGAACTGATGGGGTCAACAACCAAGCGTGTGAACTGATGGGGTCAACAACCAAGCGTGTGAACTGATGGGGTCAACAACCAAGCGTGTGAACTGATGGGGTCAACAACCAAGCGTGTGAACTGATGGGGTCAACAACCAAGCGTGTGAACTGATGGGGTCAACAACCAAGCTTGTGAACTGATGGGGTCAACAACCAAGCGTGTGAACTGATGGGGTCAACAACCAAGCGTGTGAACTGATGGGGTCAACAACCAAGCGTGTGAACTGCACTGAGCATGATAGAACTGATGGGGTCAACAACCAAGCGTGTGAACTGCACTGAGCATGATAGAACTGATGGGGTCAACAACCAAGCGTGTGAACTGATGGGGTCAACAACCAAGCGTGTGAACTGATGGGGTCAACAACCAAGCGTGTGAACTGATGGGGTCAACAACCAAGCGTGTGAACTGATGGGGTCAACAACCAAGCGTGTGAACTGATGGGGTCAACAACCAAGCGTGTGAACTGATGGGGTCAACAACCAAGCGTGTGAACTGATGGGGTCAACAACCAAGCGTGTGAACTGATGGGGTCAACAACCAAGCGTGTGAACTGATGGGGTCAACAACCAAGCGTGTGAACTGATGGGGTCAACAACCAAGCGTGTGAACTGATGGGGTCAACAACCAAGCGTGTGAACTGATGGGGTCAACAACCAAGCGTGTGAACTGATGGGGTCAACAACCAAGCGTGTGAACTGATGGGGTCAACAACCAAGCGTGTGAACTGATGGGGTCAACAACCAAGCGTGTGAACTGATGGGGTCAACAACCAAGCGTGTGAACTGCACTGAGCATGATAGAACTGATGGGGTCAACAACCAAGCGTGTGAACTGATGGGGTCAACAACCAAGCGTGTGAACTGATGGGGTCAACAACCAAGCGTGTGAACTGATGGGATCAACAACCAAGCGTGTGAACTGCACTGAGCATGATAGAACTGATGGGGTCAACAACCAAGCGTGTGAACTGATGGGGTCAACAACCAAGCGTGTGAAATGATGGGGTCAACAACCAAGCGTGTGAACTGATGGGGTCAACAACCAAGCGTGTGAACTGATGGGGTCAACAACCAAGCGTGTGAACTGCACTGAGCATGATAGAACTGATGGGGTCAACAACCAAGCGTGTGAACTGATGGGGTCAACAACCAAGCGTGTGAACTGATGGGGTCAACAACCAAGCGTGTGAACTGATGGGGTCAACAACCAAGCGTGTGAACTGATGGGGTCAACAACCAAGCGTGTGAACTGCACTGAGCATGATAGAACTGATGGGGTCAACAACCAAGCGTGTGAACTGATGGGGTCAACAACCAAGCGTGTGAACTGATGGGGTCAACAACCAAGCGTGTGAACTGATGGGGTCAACAACCAAGCGTGTGAACTGATGGGGTCAACAACCAAGCGTGTGAACTGCACTGAGCATGATAGAACTGATGGGGTCAACAACCAAGCGTGTGAACTGCACTGAGCATGATAGAACTGATGGGGTCAACAACCAAGCGTGTGAACTGATGGGGTCAACAACCAAGCGTGTGAACTGCACTGAGCATGATAGAACTGATGGGGTCAACAACCAAGCGTGTGAACTGATGGGGTCAACAACCAAGCGTGTGAACTGATG
This sequence comes from Allodiplogaster pararmata, assembly GCA_964056735.1. Lineage (NCBI taxonomy): Eukaryota > Metazoa > Nematoda > Chromadorea > Rhabditida > Diplogasteridae > Allodiplogaster > Allodiplogaster pararmata. The sequence continues at coordinate 14,185,422 of OZ057406.1, forward strand.
GGGTCAACAACCAAGCGTGTGAACTGCACTGAGCATGATAGAACTGATGGGGTCAACAACCAAGCGTGTGAACTGCACTGAGCATGATAGAACTGATGGGGTCAACAACCAAGCGTGTGAACTGATGGGGTCAACAACCAAGCGTGTGAACTGCACTGAGCATGATAGAACTGATGGGGTCAACAACCAAGCGTGTGAACTGATGGGGTCAACAACCAAGCGTGTGAACTGATGGGGTCAACAACCAAGCGTGTGAACTGCACTGAGCATGATAGAACTGATGGGGTCAACAACCAAGCGTGTGAACTGCACTGAGCATGATAGAACTGATGGGGTCAACAACCAAGCGTGTGAACTGCACTGAGCATGATAGAACTGATGGGGTCAACAACCAAGCGTGTGAACTGCACTGAGCATGATAGAACTGATGGGGTCAACAACCAAGCGTGTGAACTGATGGGGTCAACAACCAAGCGTGTGAACTGCACTGAGCATGATAGAACTGATGGGGTCAACAACCAAGCGTGTGAACTGATGGGGTCAACAACCAAGCGTGTGAACTGATGGGGTCAACAACCAAGCGTGTGAACTGCACTGAGCATGATAGAACTGATGGGGTCAACAACCAAGCGTGTGAACTGCACTGAGCATGATAGAACTGATGGGGTCAACAACCAAGCGTGTGAACTGATGGGGTCAACAACCAAGCGTGTGAACTGCACTGAGCATGATAGAACTGATGGGGTCAACAACCAAGAGTGTGAACTGATGGGGTCAACAACCAAGCGTGTGAACTGATGGGGTCAACAACCAAGCGTGTGAACTGCACTGAGCATGATAGAACTGATGGGGTCAACAACCAAGCGTGTGAACTGCACTGAGCATGATAGAACTGATGGGGTCAACAACCAAGCGTGTGAACTGCACTGAGCATGATAGAACTGATGGGGTCAACAACCAAGCGTGTGAACTGCACTGAGCATGATAGAACTGATGGGGTCAACAACCAAGCGTGTGAACTGCACTGAGCATGATAGAACTGATGGGGTCAACAACCAAGCGTGTGAACTGCACTGAGCATTTTTTGTAAAATTAAAGGCTTACTCTTTCATAACTTCTCCTTCCCTCCTTCCATTAAACTCATTATTCCGTTTTCCACTACAGCTGAGCATTTATTTTTCGAAAAAAACATCGCTTCAAAAAAATGTCAAAACTTTTCATGAAGGGTTAGGGATTGAAGGACGGCTATTCAAAAATTAAGGGTAAGCGAATACAGTATTCAGGCAACTTTTTGAGTTTTCTATTGCAATTTAGATTGTGGTTTTTTTTGTAAAATTGATTTTTCGTTCTGGCTTATGCTTTCAAGTATTTTTGACTGTTTTTTTGTTGCCCAGGCTAAGGTAAAAGTTACGCTAACGAGGCCGTATGGCTTAGGAACGAGACGAGGCCGTATGGCTTAGGAACGAGACGAGGCCGTATGGCTTAGGAACGAGACGACTGTGTTCAGGGGCGACCCAATATAAAATTTACCCTAAATACTGTAGTCACTTACCCTTCATTTGTCAATTACCTTGAGGGACAGAAACAAGAGGAGAAAAGTAAGGATTCGACACTTTCAGATCGGAGTCACTTCGGTGATTTCAAAAAAAATGAGCGAGTTATGGCGGCCACTCAGGAGGATGAATTGAATGAAGACAAAAATGCAAGAATCAAATAAAGTTTAGTACTCTATTTAACCATTAATTGCTAGCAAGCGCTATTGCGTAAAGGAATAGCACCATATGAAATGGGTACAAATAAAATCTACATCAATGTTCCTGTTGCATTCCAACTCTTGCTGTCTTTTCTTCTTCAAATTCATTTGGTTTTTTTTTTTTACAAATGTAAAGGTGTGTAATCTCATAACATTATAGTACTTCCAGGTATCAATTTTTATTTTGTTTGTTTTTATTCTTATTTGAAATGAAGAGTCAAATATGAAGCTAAAGAATGACATATTCATATGTTAGTCATATACTACATATCTATCTCTTTCTCTACGACTATCGTCTATCATTAACTAGCGCGTAGTTTCAGAGTTTTGAACAATGTTCCAGTCTTAACAGGATCACTGAACCTCCCGGATGATAAGATTAAGTCCCGAATACTTAGAAAAACTTCGAGGATAAGGTTAATTACAACATTATCACAAAAACCTTGATTTTACTACGATAACCCTTTTAGTTTTCAAAGTTCGAATAGCACCTATAAAATAAGTATAACTCTATGACCCATTCACACATTAATTATCCTGTTCTGTAGTCAGTGCCAATTATCAAGCATTGATAACTGCTTCTTGAACCATTCTGAGGTAACAGGCGCACTATCATAGTATATTCATTCATCCGTGCAATAATCGACAGACTTACACAACAGACACATTATTTGATAAGGCTTTTCATAAGCTCGGAAAGCAATTCACATGTTTCAGTTCTTAAAAATTGTTCTAGTATAATAGCACTCAACAAGTTTTTCTAAAATGTCCTCGCAATCACAAAAGAACATGGTTTGAGGGTCGAATACGGATACCCTTAATGAAAAATCATTAGCACTCCGCGAACACAAAAAATATACCCTTCCATTACTGGGCAAGATCATTTTCTTCCTCCCATTCCAAAGAGGGACATTTAGATGGTTTTTCAACAATTACAACAAAAAAGATTTGAAGGATAAAAGAACAAACCAATCTATGTGAATCAATAGACTGAACTTTGTTCTTGGTCATACTATAATCATTTGAAGACACTTAATAGAGTTGCTTCGATACGTTTCTGAGGAAAAGTGGTTAGTAGCACGAGTTACGCGTATGCTAGAAGACACTTTCAACGTAGATAACTGCGACTTCAGCTGAAGAACAACGAATAAAAGACAGAAAAGTGACTGTAGTCATAATAACATCTTCATCACTTCTAGGTTGACATGTGGGTCTATCTTATGTGGGTAACCTACACTTGTTAAACCGTGTAGTCAACCGCCAATACGGACAGAAATGGGGAGAGGGTTCGAAAAGGCGAGTGAGAGAAGAGTCAATCGGTCAATAACTGGCCTATGATTGTTTACCTATGGTATGTAGCATAGTGAGCACAAGACCAAGAAGCGTAGTTCTCAAGTAGAAATACTTCACACGAGCAACGATACTTACATGCGAGTGACTAGAGCTTTACTCACTCTATACAATAAAATACATCTCTAACAGTTACTCTTTCAGAGCTCAAAGATATGAGCTTACGTCTTAATTCACCATAATTTCCGAATGTCAAGTTTTTCGAGTCAGTTTCAAGTCGACAGGTTGAGGCAACAACAAGAGATATCTTCAGTATGGCAGATGAGGATGGGAGAGTGGGCGGAGCAGCTGCTCAGCCAATCAATCAACTCAATAACCAACTGCAGAAGATGATCGGAGTAGACTTTGAAGCAAAAACTGAAGAAAAATTTTTGGTTGAACAATCACCCTTGAATAACTTATTTCCAAGATGCCAAATCAGAATAGTTTAACAATGATGCAGAATCATCAATTGACAGGTATCTGTCACTTTTTAAAAAGCTTCTCTTCTACTTATGCAAACGAAAATTCGACTATGTTTTTTTCTTCCGTTCTATCATTCAGTGTCACATAGCATACTATCTATGTATCAATCAAACTCTTTTCTTCCGTTCTATCATTCAGTGTCACATAGCATACTATCTATGTATCAATCAAACTCTTTTCTTCCGTTCTATCATTCAGTGTCACATAGCATACTATCTATGTATCAATCAAACTCTTCCAAAAAATCAATGTTAGGATAGAAGCTGATTTTTCTCGTCATTTTCTGAAGGGAAAAAAACAAGCAGAGACTTGGAAAGACCAGACGTTCTAAAACCTGCACATTTATGAACATTTCCCGCAAAAAAACTGATTTCTCACAAATTTTATGTTTTTAAGAGTTTGAAAGATCTTCAAAAAGAAACAATTCAGAAGAAACACAAAATTCATTCATATATTTTTAGAAATAATAAGTGAATATGAATGCAATTGACCTGTAGTTAGGGGCGTGAGCTATCCGCGCTGACTATGCTACTTTTGAACTGATTCCACATCCGCCCTATGGAGCCCTCAACAGAAGAATATTCAAGCTCTTCCAATATAGTTGTTTGTAGAAACGCAACAAATGCGTCAATGGACACTTCTTGGAATGCCTTCAACTCAGTAACATCGTTATATCCAGAGTCTCTCGGATGCTCAAGACGACACAAAAAGAGGACAAAGCCAGGGTGCAATCTTTTTATGAACCTCTTATTCTTTTTATGAACCCCTTATTCTACTCTTAAAGCGCTCAGTGTTCTCGAAACAAACAGAAAAACCTGAAATTGATCTAAGTGGCCGCTTTCTCTTTCTTGCCATGTAGTTTTCACTTTTTTGTTTAACATTCTCGTTAAAATTTATCTTATCCTTAAAAAAGGATTGTACGAATTAGATTATTATCCACTCACCGAATTATTGTCTTCGGCGATCTTGCTTGGCTGAATTGTCCTCTGACTCCCATAAATGACTATATTAGAGTCATTAGAGTCATCCGTGACATGACTAGAGCGACCATTCAAGACCACCGTAGAGCCTTTAGTATGATAATTTTGAATTAAGTAGAAGAATTGTTTTTTTTTCTCCTGTCAACGTATGTAGGAGCCGTCAGTCAAGTTTGAAAGCAGAAAAATTTGTAAACTTTAGGGGAAAAAAACACACTGGCTTCAGAGAGGATTCTTTTTTTCAAAACCGAAGATGACTTTATTAGAAAAAATTAACTGATTAAAAAACAGAGTATGCTTTTTTTTCAAATCCTAAGTAGATAGACGTATCCAATTCAAGATCACCACTTGTCCCCTTATTCAACAATTTTCCCTAACTTAGAAACATAACTCAGCAGCATTCGTCACAAAAATATAAACTGAGGGACCTAGAAAAATGAGAAGCATGCGAAAGGTTTTCGTTTTTTTAAAGAATCGTTCTGTCATTCAAGATTAACAGTTCTCATAGTATCATATATATCACTCTCGCTGTATTCACACTTGGATTTCTCTTTTATATACCATTGTGAACATGTCATCCCTAGCCACGTCTGAAAAATAACTCTTCTACAGTTTCAATCTTCAATAATTGTGTAAAACTCTAAATTAAGATTAAGATTTTTATAATATTGTCTTACTGTGTATCTTACTGTCTAGCTCTGTTTCATAGTGAACTCGCACCCGCGACTGATCACCACTGTATAAATCATCACCACTCATATAGGCAAGGAATAAAAATTGAATTGAATTGAGGTGGTGTGCAGTGTGTTTCTCTAACCCGCACTGCGTATGAAATCTATGCGCCATCAGAAAAGGCTAGTGATATAAATGCTCTGTTCGTCTGTATCCTCTCTTTACATCACACACTCTCGCACTCTCTTCTCCTCTCTCTATGCCTGTCGTTCCCTCATGATTAGAGATCAAGACATACATATATGTATCTGCGGGTAGGAAGAAACAGTCTGGTGATGTGTAGAAAAATCAAAAACTTATTATTAAGGCCATCCACTCGGATGAACGGTAATTTTCAATTTTTTCAAAAACATGTACTGCAGAGTGTTTCTTTGCACCCACACAACTTTTTCGAGCGCCAAGGTTTTTTTAATTCAGAGTTCAAAATTAAATTTTTTCGATTAGGACTTTCCCTACGAAAAAATTGTTTTCAAAGCGCATAGATTTCTACGTTTTCGGGGTTTTTGTAGAGCGCATAGATTTTTTTCCCGCAGTGTGGGTAAGAGAAACATGATGCACTGGTAAGAAATGTTCACAACCAATAGTTGAAAACGCCTGCTTCATGGCTTTCCGTTCTTTATACCCATTAAATTTGAACTACAAAGAGGAAAAATGTCGAAAAATTAGAGAGAAAAGAAGCAGGCAAACCGTTGAGCATGTTTGAAGTTGAGGCTTCTTGCGCCTCTTCTATGGTGTCGTGAGAAGTCCCTCCTCCAGATAAGTGGCCATTGTGGGGTAAATGGGCTGAATGGACTCCCGGGTTTGAGAGATAACATAAACTTTCTCTTGAAACTTTTGTTATGTACAAAACATTTTGGTAACTGATCCTGATTTTCATTTTGTCCGAAGTATCAATAACTGAATTTAAAAATGGTGAAAAGAATTAACGAAGCGACCACTGAAAGACATCGTTTTCTGAGCCATAACCAAGAAGACCTCGTCTACCCAACCGGAGACTTTCAACCACAACAAAATGGACTCGACTGAATAATAAACTCGCGTTCTCTTTCTATCTCTTTCTCTGTGTTGAATATCCAAATTGCTTGCGACGTCACGCTCTATAAGGCACTTTGATAAAGCTTTACCCTGCACCTATAACTCAGAAGACACTCTTATTCCGACCTTTCCTATCATTAAGACTGGCTTGGAGACTCTCTTATTCCGACCTTTCCTATCATTTAGACTGGCTTGGAGAGCGACCGGGGTGAGCCATTCCTGGGGAAGACATCGCTCCAGGAATGGAATTGAGGAAGAAATTGTAGCTAGCCGATTGATCCATCCCGGGATTTCGGTACCCGTCAAAGCCTGAATAATATGACTATATTATTTAGACGAACATTCATAATCAACGGTATTTTTGGATAGCTCAGTGGGGAAAGCATAGCTTTGGTAGCGAAAGGTTTCAGGTTCGATTCTCACCGAACGCTCAAACCATAGTTTCACAGAAGCTCTTGGCAAATTTTGAAATTTTTAAAAAGAATCACTCTTAGAGTGGGGGAGTCTGTAATAAGGAGAAGCGAGTTTGAGGTAAAGCGCAAAGCGCAGAGAAAGGGGAGCTTCTAATTACTCTAAGCTCAATCGCCCCCGAAATATCGACTTGAAAACATCCTCAGGATCATCTATGACTAAAGTTTGCAAGAGTTTTTGTGAGAATGGTTAGTTCTTCTGCTACTGACAATTTTATTCGTCTTCACCACAGCAGAAATTGAATACAGGGTGGCTGGAAAGTAAGCAGTCCGTGGTTTAGGAGTGTGCTACGCACTATTTCGTGCACGTACCGATTCCTTTTTTTTTATTTTCGAAGTTTATTGTGTTTTAAACATCGTGTTGAAGTTTGACAACGATTGTTTAAATTTGATGGTAATGACGGGTCCCCATCTCCAGCGTGCCGCTATCGTCGATTTGCACCAGCGCGGGTACTCCAACTCCGACATCGCGAAACGCCTCGTCGTCCGTCGAGATCTTGTCTGGAATACCATCAAACGTTACCGCGAGCTCGGAAATCTCGAGGACCGTCCAAAAACTGGCCGACCTCGATCTGCTCGGACGCCGGCGAAGATAAAAGCAGTGAGGGAGCGAATACGCCGAAACTTCAAGCGGAGCATTAACAAGATTTCCCAGGAGCTCGGAATATCCCGCTGGTCGGCTCAGACCATCGTCAGGGATGACCTCGGCATGCGCCCTTATCGTACTCGCAAGGGTGCCTTGTTGTCTGCCAAGAACAAGGCAGAGCGCGTGAAGAGAAGTCGGGCCTTGCTTCGCGACACGGCCGCACCTGGTGCCGACGAGATAGTCTTCTCAGACGATACGTTGTTCACGATCGAGGAGGCCTTCAACTCCCAAAACGTGCGGGTTATCGCCAGAGATCCTGAGGAACCCGATCGCAACGGAAGAGTCGTCAAGCGCACCTCTCATCCAGCTCAGTTGATGGTCTGGGCGGCTGTGTGCGCTTCGGGTAAGTCTCCGCTCATCTTCGTTGATCAGGGCGTGAAGATCAACAAGCAGAACTATATCGAAGACATTATCGAAGGCGCCTTGCTTCCCTGGACCCGTACGCACTTCGCTGGCCACCCTTTCTGCTTCCAATAGGACTCCGCGCCCGCTCACAAGGCCGTTGTGACGCAAGAGTGGTGTGCGAACAACTTGCCCGCCTTCATAACGAGTAAGCAGTGACCCGCCTACTCGCCGGATCTCAATCCGCTCGACTATTCCGTATGGTCGGTCCTCGAGGCGAAAGCCTCGGCTCGTCCCCACTCCAATTTGGCGTCTCTGAAGAAGGCCCTGCTCAAAGCTTGGGAGAAACTCGACGTTGATTACCTGCGTGCCACGACTGATGCTTTCCCCAAGCGTCTCCGCCAAGTCATCCGCACCAAGGGCGGCCGCATTGAAAACTGACTTCACCCAGTTGTACATATATATGTTGAGAATAAAATGTGTTGAATTGAGAGGAATTGGATTATTGATTACGATACAAAAGCGTTTGACTTTCGGACTGCGTACTTTCCAGCCACCCTGTAGTTATATACATAATTGATTATCAAATCTTGTTGCGTGTGAAACAGAGATGAAATCATCAAGACAAATTTTCTCCGTCCTCTACGGATAACTTTCATTTTTCGCTTGAATGCTTTCTCTTCATGTTCAGCTTTTTTACAAATTATCTCTCAAAACCATGTGACCTCTACCCTTTCACTGATACATATTTTTATTATTCATAGGAATCAGTCCTGAGAAGCTTTTGAAAATTGGAAACTAGTTTTTTTATAATTTGAAATTGCGTATAAATTTCGTTGCTGCTCACCTTGGCAAGTCTATCAGTAAAATGATTGCAATTCCTAGCCAGCAAGTGATATCTGAAAACAGTGAAATCCTCGAATTAGACAATCAAAATTGGCTTTCTATAATTAGTGTCCCCAGCTCGCTGTGCCTGTTTCCCTATAGAAGTGATCGTAACGCGAAACAGTCGGACTTTTTTGGAATTTTTTTTATTCATTCTTATCGTCTCTGAATTGGGTTAATTTGATCGAAGTACCTTTTAATTCCCATCAACATAACCAATCATTGAATATACATGTTCATAACTTAGTCTGTGGTCCTCTATACTTTCTACAAACACCGTTTGCACATACTAGAAGCTCTCTTTTTCGAGGTAATACAATTTCAAGAGGGCTCCGACGGGTATATGTACCAGAGTGGTACACTTAAATTGAGGTATTCTCTTTTTCAATTGGGGTTTCTTCCTCAGAAACTCAAAAATGAAGTCCCTTAAAATTAAGTATCTAAGTTAAAACTTCCCCTATTTTTTCAATGAGTTTGGTTGAGAATATGCTGGAGAATGCATTTACTTTTATTTTGTTTTTAATGTTCGGTTACTTATTCCAAAGTTTGTGAGGGCCAATGAAATTAATGTGCGAGTTTACATTGCTTTTAAAGAGTCAATCAATCCGAATGCTGATAAAGAGTCAATCAATCCGAATGCTGATAAAGAGTCAATCAATCCGAATGCTGATAAAGAGTCAATCAATCCGAATGCTGATAAAGAGTCAATCAATCCGAATGCTGATAAAGAGTCAATCAATCCGAATGCTGATAAAGAGTCAATCAATCCGAATGCTGATAAAGAGTCAATCAATCCGAATGCTGATAAAGAGTCAATCAATCCGAATGCTGATAAAGAGTCAATCAATCCGAATGCTGATAAAGAGTCAATCAATCCGAATGCTGATAAAGAGTCAATCAATCCGAATGCTGATAAAGAGTCAATCAATCCGAATGCTGATAAAGAGTCAATCAATCCGAATGCTGATAAAGAGTCAATCAATCCGAATGCTGATAAAGAGTCAATCAATCCGAATGCTGATAAAGAGTCAATCAATCCGAATGCTGATAAAGAGTCAATCAATCCGAATGCTGATAAAGAGTCAATCAATCCGAATGCTGATAAAGAGTCAATCAATCCGAATGCTGATAAAGAGTCAATCAATCCGAATGCTGATAAAGAGTCAATCAATCCGAATACTGATAAAGAGTCAATCAATCCGAATGCTGATAAAGAGTCAATCAATCCGAATGCTGATAAAGAGTCAATCAATCCGAATGCTGATAAAGAGTCAATCAATCCGAATGCTGATAAAGAGTCAATCAATCCGAATGCTGATAAAGAGTCAATCAATCCGAATGCTGATAAAGAGTCAATCAATCCGAATGCTGATAAAGAGTCAATCAATCCGAATGCTGATAAAGAGTCAATCAATCCGAATGCTGATAAAGAGTCAATCAATCCGAATGCTGATAAAGAGTCAATCAATCCGAATGCTGATAAAGAGTCAATCAATCCGAATGCTGATAAAGAGTCAATCAATCCGAATGCTGATAAAGAGTCAATCAATCCGAATGCTGATAAAGAGTCAATCAATCCGAATGCTGATAAAGAGTCAATCAATCCGAATGCTGATAAAGAGTCAATCAATCCGAATGCTGATAAAGAGTCAATCAATCCGAATGCTGATAAAGAGTCAATCAATCCGAATGCTGATAAAGAGTCAATCAATCCGAATGCTGATAAAGAGTCAATCAATCCGAATGCTGATAAAGAGTCAATCAATCCGAATGCTGATAAAGAGTCAATCAATCCGAATGCTGATAAAGAGTCAATCAATCCGAATGCTGATAAAGAGTCTATCAATCCGAATGCTGATAAAGAGTCAATCAATCCGAATGCTGATAAAGAGTCAATCAATCCGAATGCTGATAAAGAGTCAATCAATCCGAATGCTGATAAAGAGTCAATCAATCCGAATGCTGATAAAGAGTCAATCAATCCGAATGCTGATAAAGAGTCAATCAATCCGAATGCTGATAAAGAGTCAATCAATCCGAATGCTGATAAAGTTAGTCGGAAATGAAAAAAGTCAAACCTGTCTCCCCGAAACTCTTCTCCGAGAGCTTTGATGAGTTCCTGAACTTGGGACTGCAGAAAATCCGTCTCCCCAATCAAGATACTTTCTCTGTAAAAAAAAAACTTATTGCTTTTATTTTAGACCTACGATTTGATATTTTTTGTTCAATCTACAACAGAGAAAACATGAAAATCTTTAGAAGTTAGAAACTTTGAGAGACTTTGTCAATACTAAGAACTTCCTTTTTTACGTACACATTACAGTTCTGCCAATGGGCAGCTCATAACTAGAATGTTCTGCCAATGGGCAGCTCATAACTAGAATGTTCTGCCAATGGGCAGCTCATAACTAGAATGTTCTGCCAATGGGCAGCTCATAACTAGAATGTTCTGCCAATGGGCAGCTCATAACTAGAATGTTCTGCCAATGGGCAGCTCATAACTAGAATGTTCTGCCAATGGGCAGCTCATAACTAGAATGCTCTGCCAATGGGCAGCTCATAACTAGAATGTTCTGCCAATGGGCAGCTCATAACTAGAATGTTCTGCCAATGGGCAGCTCATAACTAGAATGTTCTGCCAATGGGCAGCTCATAACTAGAATGTTCTGCCAATGGGCAGCTCATAACTAGAATGTTCTGCCAATGGGCAGCTCATAACTAGAATGTTCTGCCAATGGGCAGCTCATAACTAGAATGTTCTGCCAATGGGCAGCTCATAACTAGAATGCTCTGTCAATGTGCAGCTCATAACTAGAATGTTCTGCCAATGGGCAGCTCATAACTAGAATGTTCTGCCAATGGGCAGCTCATAACTAGAATGCTCTGCCAATGTGCAGCTCATAACTAGAATGTTCTACCAATGGGCAGCTCATAACTAGAATGTTCTGCCAATGGGCAGCTCATAACTAGAATGTTCTGCCAATGTGCAGCTCATAACTAGAATGTTCTGCCAATGGGCAGCTCATAACTAGAATGTTCTGCCAATGGGCAGCTCATAACTAGAATGTTCTGCCAATGGGCAGCTCATAGCTAGAATGTTCTGCCAATGGGCAGCTCATAACTAGAATGCTCTGCCAATGTGCAGCTCATAACTAGAATGTTCTGCCAATGGGCAGCTCATAACTAGAATGTTCTGCCAATGGGCAGCTCATAACTAGAATGCTCTGCCAATGTGCAGCTCATAACTAGAATGTTCTGCCAATGGGCAGCTCATAACTAGAATGTTCTGCCAATGGGCAGCTCATAACTAGAATGTTCTGCCAATGGGCAGCTCATAACTAGAATGTTCTGCCAATGGGCAGCTCATAATTAGAATGTTCTGCCAATTGGCAGCTCATAACTAGAATGTTCTGCCAATGGGCAGCTCATAACTAGAATGTTCTGCCAATGGGCAGCTCATAACTAGAATGTTCTGCCAATGGGCAGCTCATAACTAGAATGTTCTGCCAATGGGCAGCTCATAACTAGAATGTTATGCCAATGGGCAGCTCATAACTAGAATGCTCTGCCAATGTGCAGCTCATAACTAGAATGTTCTGCCAATGGGCAGCTCATAACTAGAATGTTCTGCCAATGGGCAGCTCATAACTAGAATGTTCTGCCAATGGGCAGCTCATAACTAGAATGTTCTGCCAATGGGCAGCTCATAACTAGAATGTTCTGCCAATGGGCAGCTCATAACTATAATGTTCTGCCAATGGGCAGCTCATAACTAGAATGCTCTGCCAATGTGCAGCTCATAACTAGAATGTTCTGCCAATGGGCAGCTCATAACTAGAATGTTCTGCCAATGGGCAGCTCATAACTAGAATGTTCTGCCAATGTGCAGCTCATAACTAGAATGTTCTGCCAATGGGCAGCTCATAACTAGAATGTTCTGCCAATGGGCAGCTCATAACTAGAATGTTCTGCCAATGGGCAGCTCATAACTAGAATGTTCTGCCAATGGGCAGCTCATAGCTAGAATGTTCTGCCAATGGGCAGCTCATAACTAGAATGCTCTGCCAATGTGCAGCTCATAACTAGAATGTTCTGCCAATGGGCAGCTCATAACTAGAATGTTCTGCCAATGGGCAGCTCATAACTAGAATGCTCTGCCAATGTGCAGCTCATAACTAGAATGTTCTGCCAATGGGCAGCTCATAACTAGAATGTTCTGCCAATGGGCAGCTCATAACTAGAATGTTCTGCCAATGGGCAGCTCATAACTAGAATGTTCTGCCAATGGGCAGCTCATAACTAGAATGTTCTGCGAATTGGCAGCTCATAACTAGAATGTTCTGCCAATGGGCAGCTCATAACTAGAATGTTCTGCCAATGGGCAGCTCATAACTAGAATGTTCTGCCAATGGGCAGCTCATAACTAGAATGTTCTGCCAATGGGCAGCTCATAACTAGAATGTTCTGCCAATGGGCAGCTCATAACTAGAATGCTCTGCCAATGTGCAGCTCATAACTAGAATGTTCTGCCAATGGGCAGCTCATAACTAGAATGTTCTGCCAATGGGCAGCTCATAACTAGAATGTTCTGCCAATGGGCAGCTCATAACTAGAATGTTCTGCCAATGGGCAGCTCATAACTAGAATGTTCTGCCAATGGGCAGCTCATAACTAGAATGCTCTGCCAATGGGCAGCTCATAACTAGAATGTTCTGCCAATGGGCAGCTCATAACTAGAATGTTCTGCCAATGGGCGGCCGTTACAGAATTACACCGTGGGCACTGTACACCGTACACTGCGGCCGTTACAGAATTACACCGTGCAACAAAAAAAAGCGTCTGCTAAGTCGATGTTTTTCTCTCTGAACTGGTAAAAGAACCCTTCTGGACCTTTCGCGTCGTACGGCCTCGTTAGCTAAGCCGTACGGCCTCGTTAGCTAAGCCGTACGGCCTCTTTATCGTAAACTTTTACTAAGCCTAAGCGTTTTTTAATGTAAAAATAACTTTTTTGATGTAAAAATAAAACGCGAAGGGGACCGCGACGCGACCGCAACGCGTTTGTCCGGTGAACGGAAAAAGTGCCCAGAAAATGCCCAAAAAAAATTAAGTGTGCACGGTGTAATTCTGTAACGGCCGCAGTGTACGGTGTACATTTGTACGGTGTACAGTGCCCACGGTGCCCACGGTGTAATTCTGTAACAGCCCAATGGGCAGCTCATAACTAGAATGTTCTGCCAATGGGCAGCTCATAACTAGAATGAAGAATGTGAGAAATAGTCACGTCGTAATACGAGCAAATCTTCGTATGTACAGACATCTCCTTCTGCAAAGCATATCTCACCAAACCAGCGAAATTTCTCCCGGTCACCCGCCTAACAGGATGTTTCTCTGACCCGCACTGCGGGTAGAAAAATCTCTATGCGCTTTCCAAAAACCTCGAAAAACATTTTAATATATGCGCTTGGAAAAAATTTTTCTCGGATTTTCGTAGGGAAAGTCCAAATTATTAGAAAAATGAAATGTTGAACACTGAAATTTCAAAAACCTATGCGCTCGAAAAAAAGTTGTGCGGGTGCTAAGAAACACCCTGCCGCCTAATTTCTGAGAAAAAATTCAATTAAATTAACTCTAGTCACTAAAAACCGGCTAATTCTCTTGATGACTGTTTGTTGCTTACAATATGTTCAATTGCATGCATAATTACCGCATTTTTTGATAAATTGTACAAACGGCCGGATATAATTGGGTGGAGCCAAAAATTGTTTCTTGTTGGGTCGCCTGATCGCCCAGCCGGGAAGATTTTTCCAGCACATCCTTGTGAACTATGGTTCTACGAAGATTTGGTCCTCTCTGTCTTTATCCCTATTTTTATAAACTGTTTAAAAAATCAATCATTGGAACAAAACCTGAACTTGAAGTTTTCGCCCAGCTCTTCTGAGTCTTGCGGGGAATTCTCGAAAACCCCTGAGAAGGCGAAGGGATGACCACCGTAGGCGTATTCTCAAGAAATCACTAACACTTCTTTATTTAAACAATCAAATCACTCTAATAATCTTTTCCGCGGTTGTTCCCTTCTTCCCACACGGTAAGCGCTTCTCTGAGATAAGGTTATGCTCAGTTTGCTAGAACCAAATACCACTCATTTGGTCACCGATAGCTACCAAATACCACTCATTTGGTCACCGATAGCTACCAAATACCACTCATTTGGTCACCGATAGCGCGTATAACACGAAATAGTTGAGATTTACACAAATATTATGAACATTACTGAACCTTTTTGGTTTGAATTTGGGATATGTCCAGGATGATCTTTTCTCTTTTTAATTGCACGCATTTGCTACAGAAGTGCAAGAAAAGATACAAACGCCCGTCAACGCGGAAAAAAATTTCACTTAAGATTCCACGCTTATGATAAAAAAACAGAAATCCGCGAAAAAAAATTCTTTGTTTCACATAAGGGTCCCCTTTTATGATTTGGAAAAACAGAGGCCCGCCGACAGAAGGTCTGACATGACTATTTACCTCTTATTTGCTACCTCTTCAAAGCGTGTCGCTTTAGCATCAGTCTATTTGATCTACCACTTCCTTTTGTAGACGTTATAAAAACAACCGGACTTCCAGCGAAAGAAAACTAACCAATTCCATAAATTTCTATGCCCGTATGAAAAATTCCGACGCCGAGGTTCGATGCGTAGTCGTTCAGCCAGTACTGCAACAAATTCAGCATTTTTGAATCACCAAAAAACTTTATAAACGCGAAATTTTTAATTGGCTCGGCGTTCAAAATCATCGTGCCGAGAATGATCTACATTCTCTTCTCCTTCCGTTCTGTTTTATTTTTTCTCTACTTCTCTTTTCCCATTACTTTTTCCACTCCCTTCACGCGTACAAACATGCCTTAGACCTTCACACAAAAAAATACGAAAGTAATTCTCTAAAAAATGTTTAATTCTCCTTCATCAATTTTTCATGTTTCTCAATTTCATATGTTCTTCACCTCTCGTCTTTTTCATACAATTCTGAGTTGATCGCCAACCTTCATAGTTTAATTCAGCTTTACGTAAGAATAGGCAACAAATGAATTTGATGAAATCGGAAATGTTCAATCAGAAGGCTTGCAAACCATGTCATAGACGTTCAGCCGGACGGGCTCGCTTCGATATCTTCCTTCCATGGTCGCCTGACCGCGAAGGCCTGTAACCCTTTCAACTCACACTGACATCATCTTGGTTTGCTACATCGACTCGAACTCGCGAGCAGAGGTTGAATGTGCTAGTCCTATCGTCTAATAGTGAGAGTCTACTTCGAATTTTTGTTAGTCTCCTTTTCCATTTCGAATACAAAATCCTCGAGGTGAACCATTTTCTCTCTTGATGAAACGATCTTCGGTAGGCACTTGTAGCTCTCATAGGTTTTATAGTACGTCCAAATAGGACAGAGAGGTCCGCAGAAAGTGAGAATTATCTTGAAGAAGAGACCCGCGGGAGTCAAGAAAATGTCGTTCCATAGAGATTAATACATCTTTCACGCCAATTCTATTCTCGTAATGTAAGCAGAGACCTGCGAAATTGGAAACAAAATCAAGCAAAAAGGCGGTAGGACATGAATTTGTAACCCCTGGTAGCTCTGCTCTATGTTAAAACTAATTTTCGCTTGCCACAGGAATGTGTCTCCTTCTCAGTTTCACCGCAGAAGTCATGTTCGCGAGATGAAAACTGGAATCGGGCCACTTTGCGAATTGCAATGCCGATCTATATAGCCAATTAGTAATTTTGATTTCCAATTCAGAGGACTACCCACATTTCTCGAAAACTAGAACCTTTTGAGACATGCAGAACAACGACTACCATGCTCACAGTTCTACCTACGAATGCAAATCAAAATTCATGAAAAATGAAATAAAATAAGACCGCTCTTAGAGCGATGGGGTCTAGAATGATATAAAATGATCTAGAGGCAGTATTTTAGACTCCCCAGCTCAAAATGACGGTCGTTTTTCAAGATTCTCAAAAACTGATGACCTATGATATGAAGAGAATAATCTTAGCCTTTCAACAAAGAAAAAAGAACTCATTCAAGCAGGGTCCTAGAACAATGAGATGCAAGCGAATCTACAAAGTATTTTTTTCTCAAACTACCCAATCTCTCTCTCTCTTCTTTCGTTCGCTTATAATTACTCCAGAGACCACCACTTGAATCAAGACAAAGTCCTGTAAACCTAGGAACTAATTAAAATTTCAATCGTGTGGCAGACCTTGTTCTCATTTTCGTTGTTCAAAGTAGATGAAAAAGAAATATTACGCAATATAAGAAGTCAAGAATGTTGAGACTCGCTCTCTCATTCTAGAATCTTTTACATGTGTAGACCAATCTAATTGACAAAAGAATCCTATGGTCTCCCTTGCTCCAAGAGCGGTCGTTTTTCCCCATTTCCGACCAGTGCAGGTGACATACGATGAGTGAGCTATGGTGGAACATAAAACGTAGTCTGATGAGAGCTATCGATCTACTCAAGCGTCGATAGACTCCTCAACTACTCGAGCGAATCATTTCTATGCCTTTTCAGTCTCCATGTACCTTTGGCGACAATCACATTGCAAACGAATGCTTGAAGAATAGAACAAACAAACGTCCACGAACAGAAATGGCGAGAAACCTCACAGGAGGAACAGTGAACAAGCAAACGCTTGCTGAAGAAAAACTACCGCGGTTACAGGGAGAAGACTCACGAGAGCATGACAACATTAACAGCCCTCCTCTTCAAGAATTTTAAAAAAACTAGAACCAACAAAAACTAGAATTTGAGGAAGGAAACCAGGATTCGGAAAAAGAACCCGAAATTTAAGATTCCACACAATAAATCTTTAGAAGAATCGGATCGACAAAACTATACAGTATTTTGCTTCATTGTTCTGTTTTTATATAAAGCGATAATGAAACCATCGATCGGAAATAGAAACATACAGTGGTTGTGTGGCGAAAAGCGAGGAGCGACGATGCTGGGAAGAAAATGAGAAAAAAAAAAAAAAGAGAGAGAGAGAGAGAGAGAGAGAGAGAGAGAGAGAGAGAGAGAGAGAGAGAATAGGAGAACCGGGGGAGGGGGGAAGACAGACATCAAAAACTGGTAGGGACTATAGAAATAGTGGGGAGCTGTAGTAGCACAGAAGGGAGTGAGAAACCAGATACGCACGTCGAAAGGAGAGGGGAAACGTGGAAAAGAAAGGGGGGGAAAGGAAGAGGAATAAGACATTGGTCTGGATGGGATTAGCCACCAATGGCATCGACCTGGGATCTTTAATCCTGAATGTTCGAGAAGACAGTCAAAGCAGCAACTCAATGAACTGTCAATAAACTTAATATAAAACAAATATCACACTTTTCACTATCAATACATCCCTCGAAAAATTGAGAAAAAACGACCGACCTGCGAAAGAAAGGGCGAATTTTAATGAGAAGTTAGCGAGTCTCGAACACTCAAATATCGTCGAATCTCCTCTCATCCTTCTGTTTTTTCAACATCTAACTCGCTTCTCATCGTTCTCTTCCGCTCGTAGAGCGGTCGTTTTTTCATATTTCTAACATCTACATTCGACAGATGGTTAGCTCTGTTCATGGTTCTATCTTGGATTTTTTCACCCACACTGTGGGTGAAAAAATTCTATGCGCTCTTCAAAAAGTCCGAAAAACATTAAAACCCATGCAATCAAAAGAATACATTTTCGATATTAACCTAGGAAAATTCTAAATATTTGAAGAAAAAATTTCAAACTCCTAAATTCTGGAAATCTATACGTTCGAGAAAAATAATGCGGGTGGTAAGAAACACCCTGATGGGATCAATAATTATTGATCCACGTTGTGTGCGACTGCCTGTTCCCAGTCCTCTCGTTCGAAATTTCACGAGCATAAACTTACTAGGTCATATAACTACTTTACGTAGAATGCAAAGGTGATTTGTCTATAAAGTTTAAACGGATGGTTAGTGATAAAAACGTTCGGATTTTGTGTCTTTTTTGAACAAGGTAGATAAAAATTCCAACTATCTTTGAGAAAATTCGCTTTGAGAACATGAAAGGTATTCCAAGACAAAGAAACAGAAAGAATTTGTAATTAGCATCTGCGTGAGAGGATGATGAAAGTTGGATATGACAGTGTTCCACGTTTAGATAAATAATGCTGGCTAACGGCATAAATCTTCACCAGATCGGTCTTCAGTCGTTCTTAAGAGTCTTACAGTGAAACACAACGAATAGGACTAACATTGTAAACATATATCAAGACCGTTTTGATCACTGAGTTTTCGTCACACGCCTGGAAATTGAACTAGATTACATGTTCATCCATAGGTAAAACTCAATATGTCTGTACACGTCTTTACACGTGACCCCAGATTTCAGATCATCTTGACCTACGCCTAGCGTAGTCGCCCAGAACATTTCAAGACTAATCAACTCCTGCCTTGGCTGGTACGAAACAACTTTTGATAAAAAGAAAGCGGTTGAGATGATAAGACGAGTGATTTGCTCAGTCAACTCGCAATCATATGATGAACGCTTTATCATTCGTATCATATATAAACTCGCAATTCGAATGATGAAAGAAAACTTCAAAACAGTTTTGATCTGCTTTGTATAGCTCTATTTAAACGCCACTTTTTTCACAATTGCGCCGCAGGCGTGAGCGAACTCATACTATCTTCAAGAAGATCGCATTAGCACTCAGATTTTTGTGGACTTCAGAAACTACAAACTTTAAATAATTGGAGAACTGACCCAAAGAGCCCTAACCCAAATTTGAAAGTAACTACGCATCAAAGAATGATGCATGTTCAAGAGAATCTTTTTATGAAAGTCTAAAGCGGCTACGATGGATCCACGTGAAATCAGAAGGAAAGATTTTCGTCATCCATCCTTTCCGGGTTATACAAGGAGAAATAAAGTTCAAATACTAAATTAGAACTAGGAGTTAATCCAAGTGAAAAAATAAAACGACACAGACGAAAAATTTTGGGGAAAAGCAGCTGTCATATCGGAGAAGGCGGACTGAAACACGCTGCATAATAATAAAGAGAAGACGAAATGCCGGAGGGTATGTTTGAATAGCTGCTTGCGAAAGAAAATACAGACATATTGAGCATAAAATAAGAGAATGCCAGAGTCGTATATAGTACGGAAAGAATTAATCTCTTTCACGATTTCATCGAGAAAAAAAACATAAAAAAGCGTCGGCGTCGCGTTCAGACTACGTTCTGTGTGTGTGTTGAGAACACTAATCAAATAATTTAGTTTTATGTGACGGTTTCGATATTTTAAAAAAAGTTCAGCATAGTCACATGAACAAACAGTGTGATTTATATATTTATAAAACATTAAACGAAAAGACATTTTTTAGAAATATAATTTCGAACTCCAAGAAAGAGCATAGAACTCGGCTCTTATTCCCTGCATCTTGTCTTGCCAAAATTGGAATACTAGACGAAAAATGGCTTTAAACGCTACGGTTTTGAAAATTTTCTTCGTAGGTGATCATTTTGGTCATCAGGGACTCCGGTTCTTGAAAAAAATTATTACAATAAAGTTAATTTTACATCAAACAATTAATTTTACATTTAAAAAAAGTATTTTTAAAATGTAAAATTGACTCTGGTTAGCGTAAACTATTACTGAGGCTTAGTAATAGTTTACGCTAACGAGGCCGTACGGCTTAGGCTAACGAGACCGTATCAAAAAATTAATGTATAAAAAAGTATCGTAAAAATGTCTGCAAGACAAGGCGCAGGGTATGCCCATCAGGGAAAAAGAGCCTAGAAAAAACGCGTTCAATCGAATTCACTAGAGGATTATGGATGATTTGAACTAAATTTGGGTAGTTATTAATTTCCATCGAACATTACCATTGCAAATCATGATAGAAAAGTGGGACTAGTTTATTGCCCAAGTTACTGAAAGACAAATGCTAAACATCGTCCAAGTGAACGCGCACTTCTTACACCATTAACCTACAACTTGTTAGAATGAAGTTATGGAAATCTATTAACTATTTTGGAAATATTCTCTGTCGAAACTGGCGCTAATGAGGCAAAAAATTTTGAATTAAAAAAAATTAATTTTCAGAGCTGACATAGGCGTGCTCAATATCGGGACGTTTTCAGAATTTCTAAGAGCAACAGAAAAAGCCAATTTTTTTAAATTCTCGATAGCGATTTCCTCCAGAAGATTCTTGCGAATGGCTATAGTTTTTTTTGTTGCATCATTTCGTTCAGAAATGTCAACTTTTCTAATATGGCATGAACACTAGAATTTATTTTATTTTTTGATCGAATTTTTGATTCAACTCTTCATTCAAAAAAAAAATATAAAAACAATCCAAAAGTTTTGATAAATTTATATGGTTGTTTCTAATGAAACTTAGAGAAGATATTCCGAAAAGTAGTTGGCAAATCTGCAAAGCAGAGGCTTATACCACAAAGAAAGGGTGGGAAGAAGCGTTTTGGGGAACTCCGGGAGGGATTAGAACTTGAGAGGAACCAGAGTCCGTATTGAGCAGCAGAGAAGTCTGTTTCATCAAAGAAAAGAGAAAGCAGCGTGAGAATATGAATGATGGGGGGGGGGGGGAGAGCGTGAATAATCGTAAGAGATAAAAAAAATACGGTAAGAGACGAAGTTAAAGAAGAAGAAAAGAAAGGGATAGAGATAAAAAATAGAGAAACAGGAACAAGGGTAGAAAAGATAAGAATACAAAATCAGTTTTTAATTGATAACGAAATCAAAACATTGATCTCGTACATTACTTATTAGTACTGAATTTTAGGCAGCAAGCAAACAATTGTTTCTCTGTTTAATGAGGTAGTAACATAAGTTAGTTTTTTTCGTGACGTTTTTTTCAAAAGTTTTTTTTTTCAATCAAAGCGTTTGGAATACGCATTAGCTCTAGTTGAAATTGAAAAAAAAACAAAACTGTTCTATGAGACTTTGGAGAACAAACGAGTAGTTGAAAAGTTTGAAGGAAAGGCTACTAAAAGTAGAACAAGTGTATACGATTAAGTTCGTATACATGGTTTTGGTTCCATCTCACGAATGAATAGGATGTGAGAAGTTTGGAGATTACGGAGTGATCGGGCTAATGTTCCATCTCACGAATGAATAGGATGTGAGAAGTTTGGAGATTACGGAGTGATCGGGCTAATGTTCCATCTCACGAATGAATAGGATGTGAGAAGTTTGGAGATTACGGAGTGATCGGGCTAATGTTCCATCTCACGAATGAATAGGATGTGAGAAGTTTGGAGATTACGGAGTGATCGGGCTAATGTTCCATCTCACGAATGAATAGGATGTGAGAAGTTTGGAGATTACGGAGTGATCGGGCTAATGTTCCATCTCACGAATGAATAGGATGTGAGAAGTTTGGAGATTACGGAGTGATCGGGCTAATGTTCCATCTCACGAATGAATAGGATGTGAGAAGTTTGGAGATTACGGAGTGATCGGGCTAATGTTCCATCTCACGAATGAATAGGATGTGAGAAGTTTGGAGATTACGGAGTGATCGGGCTAATGTTCCATCTCACGAATGAATAGGATGTGAGCAGTTTGGAGATTACGGAGTGATCGGGCTAATGTTCCATCTCACGAATGAATAGGATGTGAGAAGTTTGGAGATTACGGAGTGATCGGGCTAATGTTCCATCTCACGAATGAATAGGATGTGAGAAGTTTGGAGATTACGGAGTGATCGGGCTAATGTTCCATCTCACGAATGAATAGGATGTGAGAAGTTTGGAGATTACGGAGTGATCGGGCTAATGTTCCATCTCACGAATGAATAGGATGTGAGAAGTTTGGAGATTACGGAGTGATCGGGCTAATGTTCCATCTCACGAATGAATAGGATGTGAGAAGTTTGGAGATTACGGAGTGATCGGGCTAATGTTCCATCTCACGAATGAATAGGATGTGAGAAGTTTGGAGATTACGGAGTGATCGGGCTAATGTTCCATCTCACGAATGAATAGGATGTGAGAAGTTTGGAGATTACGGAGTGATCGGGCTAATGTTCCATCTCACGAATGAATAGGATGTGAGAAGTTTGGAGATTACAGAGTGATCGGGCTAATGTTCCATCTCACGAATGAATAGGATGTGAGAAGTTTGGAGATTACGGAGTGATCGGGCTAATGTTCCATCTCACGAATGAATAGGATGTGAGAAGTTTGGAGATTACGGAGTGATCGGGCTAATGTTCCATCTCACGAATGAATAGGATGTGAGAAGTTTGGAGATTACGGAGTGATCGGGCTAATGTTCCATCTCACGAATGAATAGGATGTGAGAAGTTTGGAGATTACGGAGTGATCGGGCTAATGTTCCATCTCACGAATGAATAGGATGTGAGAAGTTTGGAGATTACGGAGTGATCGGGCTAATGTTCCATCTCACGAATGAATAGGATGTGAGAAGTTTGGAGATTACGGAGTGATCGGGCTAATGTTCCATCTCACGAATGAATAGGATGTGAGAAGTTTGGAGATTACGGAGTGATCGGGCTAATGCACGCATCTAGAACGTGATCTCATGTTTTTTCCTCAATTTCCGTTTCACTCCAACTCCGGTAAAACTGTAGTTTGGTCCCAAAACACTTGAATTCGAAGTGCTTTATCGATGTACGTGAAACGAACCAGCTAGCAGAAAACAATCAACAACTGAAGCCAACAACAACAACGAATGAAACTAATTATAGAGGAACATTGAAAAAGCCTGGATAGATTCCGTTTCACATGATACTGATTTTCTTTTTGTAATCGTATATCTTTATACATTCTAGGAAGTCCCATCTACCTCGAGGCGAGCCCTTATCAGCAGGGTATCGACCCGGTCGCTCTCCATCATGGCAAACGAGTTAGACTTACAGAGGAACCAAACAAAAATAAATTAAGGAACCAAACAAAAAACACCCTAAACACAGAAACGCTTGTTGTAGAGTTAAGAGACTAAGCAAATAAAAAAACAGAGTTCACAGCCGTCAACTACCCCCTCGCGCCTCCACCGAGTCGTCGATATAATGCATTCGGTACTCTCCCACCTTCCCCGTCTTTGAAACTCATTCAATGATTCCTTTTCCATTAGAGAATGTGTGGCAAAAAGGTTATTCTGCCTTTTCCTTACACGTCGTTCTTAGCCTTCGTTACGGTCACTTCTACTCTTCCTACTCTCCACTATATCCGCCCAGTCCAGGTTGACTAGCTCTCCGACCCGCAGCGAGGCGGAGAAAGCGAAGGGCTGCCCCGCAAGCGGTTCGTAAGTTGTCTGCATCACCCATGTAGTGCTTGACGCAGAAGCTGATCCACCTTCCCGCAAGGCTTCACTTCTCGATCTCTCTTCGTGCACTCGTGTTTCCGGCCCAAAAACTCCTGCTCTCCGTTGCCCGAACCTCTATAAATTTTGAAATTTTGTAAATTACTTTCTTCTGGCATTATATTTTGAACTGAACTCACACCCGTGTCAGTCATCCGTATTGTACATTTCTATGTCAAAACAGGAATAAAGAATGAAAAGCACTGTTTGCGCTTATGCCCCCCTACCAGAGGTTCCATGGGTCAGATGAGAGTGGCATTTTTTTATACGGTCTCGTTAGCCTAAGCCGCACGGCCTCGCTAGCGTAAATTTTTTCTCAGCCTAAGCTTTTTTATTTAAAATAATTTTTGTAAATGTAAATAACTCAGACGTATGGCCCATGGAACCTCTGGTACGGGGGGGGGGGGCATAAACGCAAACAGTGCCCCCTCAAATAATCTCAGCCCGCTAAATTGATATTTCCTGACTTAAATGAAAGCCGCGTTTTAGTAGACAAAAGTGTTCGAATACCAATTCCATTTCGAAATAATATTATAATTTTAAGTAAATTTTTAAAAAAACTTGTGAAATTTTGCAGTCCGGACAAAAGCGATATCAATCGAGCGTAACTTGAAGGAAGGCACGAATTGTACCCGACTGCCTGTGATATAAAAATTGATATAATCAAACTCAATAACAAGGTTTGGGTACTCTTGAAGTTTCTTTTCTATTTTTTTCTGCTCTGGCATCTCCAATCGGCTTTTTTTCTTCAACCAGTGGTTTTTTCCAACCAAGAACACTTTAAATTTCATTCTAAGGCTCACTAATCATTCGGTAACGCCAGAAAACGTTGACTATTTCTCTGCCCGAGTTGAAGCCAGGAAACTGAGTAAAACTGGCCTTTACAAAAGCACGCCGTGCACACTGTGTTCGCTACAAAAGCACGCTGCACACTGTATAATTACCAATGCACGCCGAGGCGCGGGAAAGATAGAGTGTTTGACGCACTATATTGTTTCACACTATAATTTAGTTATGAAAAGTGATAATTTTTACTTAAAGAATACTTTTGGGCCATTACAAAAGAAGTATATTAGGGCGACGTTTTAAATAAAGCGCATGAGCGGAGTTAAGAATTTTCCCGCGCCTCGGTGTGCATTGGTAATTATACAGTGTGCAGCGTGCATTTGTACAGTGTACAGTGTGCACGGCGTGCTTTTCTAATGGCCGTAAAACTTTTGTTTACAAGAATTCTTACTATAAACAAACAGCTGCTATATTTGTTAATTTCCAGCAAAGTGTTCAGATTTTGAATTAGAGTGGACTAGATAGTTAATCCAGTCATTTTAATAGTTTTAGTCTTCACCTCAGAAATAAAGAGCGCCTTTAATGATTGTTCTGATTACTATCAGGATGACGGCAGCCACGCCTTCTCGGGCCCGTTTCGGATATCCCTATCCTTACGTCAACAAACCATTTCCCTTCGATCTGACTCTCTCTCCTGTGGAAACTTTCCCAAAGTTGCACGAGAATGACGATACGCAGCTCAGTCAAGTAAGAATGTTGTTATAGAACTCACCAGTTTTTTCGCAACGTGTAAAAACCTCAATTACAATTATGATTCGATAGTTCAGCAAAATTTATAGAATGAAATCTAGCTTGTGAGAGCGTTTTAAGATACGATCATTTTGTGCAAATAGAAAATGAATAGGATTAAAGGTTCAGAAAATACCTAATTCTTATGGAGAGACAATATGTATTATTCAAAGGTATACTGCCAACTGGCAAAGAAGTTCTCGGGCGACCGACCTACCGACCCTTTTTCTCACTCGTGAATAATAGCTTCCCAAGCTTGCAAAAATTTTTCCAGTCGTCCGCCCTGCCCCCTAGAGTATTTTTTTATAGAGGTGAAGGAAATATAACAGACGTCGATCTTTTAAAAATTACAAAATGTTTGTAGGTTAACAAAATTTTGAATGTTCAACTTCAGCCCCGGTTATGAAAAAAGAACAACTAAAGTCGGTAAACCTATCAAAAATTTTCTACCTCCCTGTCTCCAAGGGTCGCCCGATCATCCGTCCGATAAGAAAAATTTCAGCACATACTCGTGAGCTATGCTCGGAATGAATCAAATAGAGTTTTCACAGCTAAATTTGGGAAAAATCTTCATTCCTCCACATGAATAGAACGTTTCATTAGCCTTAAGTAAGCCTCAACCGGGTTTGTAAATTTAAAACTCAAACTTTTAGCCTACTTTCAGCGATCGACCTATCGAAAAATCAAATAATATTTTTGGTATGATATTATTTGAACCAATGAATTCTCTCTCTCTCTCTCTCTCTCTCTCTCTCTCTCTCTCTCTCTCTCTCTCTCTCTCTCTCTCTCTCTCTCGAAGTGATCGGAATTCGAATCCACGAATTTCACTTGAGGCAATCGTGAACCGCGCAGATGAGCTTTCGCCGACAGATGTTGAAAGGGCCGCCATGACGACTTTTGTTGGGAAGGTGAAGGCGGTACTGGAGAAAGTGCAGACAACACCCGAATTCATCTCTGGCGTCGTTAGTTTCTTCCCAATTTACACAATAACTTCTTTCAAAAGAACGGCATTCTTAAATTTACTTTAAAAATTCAAAACAGGGGGATTAAACTTGAAACAGTGAGATTCATTAACACAATGAAGGTCGTCCGAAAATCTGTAATAAAAACAAGTCTATCGATCGGAGCCGCTTTATTTATTAATTCATTCATATATCAAGAAGATGTTACATCAATGTCAGCGATAAAAAATATGCGTGAATAATATGTCCGCCTTCACGCGGTGCAGCACGACAGTCTACAGACTGCAAAGGACATCAACAACCTTCTCCGGAAGAATTGTGTGCTCCGGAGGGAGCGTGTCTTCGTGTCTTCGGAGCTGGACTGCTTCCGGAGAAGATTGGTGATGTCCTTTGCAGTCCTGAGACTGACGTGCTGCACCGCGAGTAGGCGGACATCGTTGTAGCACGGCTTCTGCAAGAAGACTGTCGAAGCCGCGAAACAGATGTCAAAGGATCCGAACAATGGGAAATCAGTCGCAAACACCGTACACTCGATGATGGTCTCGAACGAACTCCAATCGTTGAAGGGTGCCGTCATCCTGGGAGGCAGACCTCCGCCCCTTATCCAGGAAGAAGAGAAGGAGTTACCCCGCAAGACTAGATGCACGCTCAGCCAGCTCCGCTCGGGATTCAGCAGATTCATCAACAACTACCTCCACCGCATTGACGAATCCATCCCCGACGTGTGTCCCGATTGCTCTTCCGGACCTCACGACGTTGCGCATCTCTTCAACTGCCCATGCCACCCGACCGCGCTGTCTCCAATCGACCTCTGGACCAAGCCCCTGGATGTCGCAGCGTTCTTGAAGATATAAGAAAAAAAAAAGAAGAACAAGAAACGAAGTACACAGACGTTCTTCGAAGCCGGCTACATCCGGCAACAACAACAACAACCTTCTCCGGAAGCATCACGCTCCTCAGTCATCATGCGAAAGACATAGCAGGCCGAATGTCGCAACGTAACAATGTACTGAAGGCGCTAGCCGGCAGTACATGGGGCAACCAAAAGGAGACACTCCGTCTCACGTACAAAGCCATTTGCCAATCCATATACAGCTACGCAGCTCCAGCCTGGGCCAGCTTTCTCTCCTCCTCAGCACATACCAAAATTCAAAGAGGACAGAATAATGGCCTGCGTATCGTAACAGGAAACCATCAAATGGCCAGCGTCGACCACATACATGCTGAAGCTAAAGTCATGAGATCGAAATCGCACCTTCACATGCTATCAGCCCAATACTTGGCAAGGACCTTGAGCCAAACTCACTTCCATCACGGACTATTTCACCAAGGACCCCCACCACGCAACATGAAAGCTGATCTTTACATCGCATGCAGAAGCACTGTTGAAAGAGCCCTGTCGGAAACAGCAGAGAAGAACAACGGGAAAAGCGTCGCCAACCGAGTCCACACAAACATGGTCTCAGAAGAAAACGAAACCATCCAAGGTCCAGTCATACTGGGCGGCCGACCACCACCGGACATAAATGAAGAAGAAGTGGACCTCTCCAGAAACGCCCGCTGCACGCTGAACCAACTCCGCTCAGGCTACAGCAGGTACACCAACCACTACTTACACCGGATCGATGACTCGATACCTGACTACTGCCCAGACTGTCTCAATGGACCTCACGACGTGGCCCATCTCTTCAAATGCGCTAGACGTCCAACAAGACTCACGTTGGAAGATCTCTGGATGAAACCAAAAAAAATAGCCTCATTTCTGAGACTATTGTGAAGGAAAGAAGAAGAGATGTATTTAAAAATTTAAAAAAGAGAGGAGAGAGAGAGGGAGAGAGCGGCTCTCCATAGCCAACTCTCTTCGACGCGAGACGTTTGCCGGCAACAACAACAACAATGCGTGAATAACAGGGTGTTTCTTAGCATCCGCACAATTTTTTTCGAGCGCATAGATTTTTAAAATTTCAAAGTTCAACATATAATTTTTCCGATGATTTGGACTTTCCGTACGAGAAATCAT
This sequence comes from Allodiplogaster pararmata, assembly GCA_964056735.1. Lineage (NCBI taxonomy): Eukaryota > Metazoa > Nematoda > Chromadorea > Rhabditida > Diplogasteridae > Allodiplogaster > Allodiplogaster pararmata. The sequence goes on from OZ057406.1 coordinate 14,213,990, forward strand.
AAAAAAAAAATTTCCCCAAGCGCATAGATTTCAATGTTTTTCGAAGTTTTGAAAAAGCGCTTTGATTTTTTTACCCGCAGTGCGGTTCAAAGAAACACCCTGGTGAATAATATTTTGAAGCGGATATGCATATCAATTCAGACTTCATCACTTAAAAACATATGAAGCATGTTCAATATTTACACTGGATGGTTGTCGTAATAGCTAATTGAGTGTGAGAAACTGTCGAGGGCAATGTCATAATCTTTTTGGTTACTGTTTTTTATCTAACTTTTGTTCCCACTTCCATGATTGATGCCTTAGTTTTTAAAAAAATAAAGTCTTTTTGTAATGAAGTTACTATTAGTCCTGATCTAAGTGCTTAAAAATGTTTTGAAATAAGATAACTTCGAAAGTTAATGAAAACGAAGATTCATAATGGACATTTGCAGTCACTTGACGAAGTAAGGGAGGTGGGTTCTTTCAAGAAAGACACAATGCTCCGGGGACATTTCACGGCTGATCTGGCAGTCGTAACCAAGTCAATGCCAACAAGTCAGTCATCTCCAAAGTTTAAAGAACTCGAAAAAAATTCAAAAGCCTTATACATAGTTGTTATACTAGTGGTTCTATCGCACAGAAAAAAAAAGCTAGTCCGCCGGGCGGGATCGAACCCAGACCATCTCGACTCAAACCGGGAACGCGTGTTACCTTTACACCACGGGGACACATTGCTATTCCATGCGATAGTGTTATATGAAAGGCTCATATGCCTTGTTCTCTTAGTGATAGTTCAATCATTTGTCATCACTGCACTCACTGCAGACGTCACTGCCTTTAAACGTCACTGCCTTTAAACTGTGTAACTTAGAATTTGAAGACTAGTGGTTCTGATTCATTTTGGAGGTTTTATATGTTAAAGTCTCATGCTACATTGAAAACTCAAGTGTTAGTTTTCTAATAATCAGTAATTTGATAGACCAACAATACATAATCATCAAAAAATAATCCTGAAAGGATTAAAGATCCCTAATTTGCAGTTGAGTCGGTAGTACAGATCGGACAGAAGATATGCTTAGAAGTCACTGGTTACAAAGAGCGTCAGTTACTTTTCTATTTCTGAGTACTTTTACTATTAGGCATTTTGGAGATTCATCAGTTTTTGCGTAAGGGTTAAATGGAGCCGCCCAATTTGGGTTTACATGTATAGAGCCGCCCAATTTGGGTTTACATGTATAGAGCCGCCCAATTTGGGTTTACATGTATAGAGCCGCCCAATTTGGGTTTACATGTATCCGCCGCTCAAAGTTTGAAGGAAAAAAGAAGAGAGGATGAAGAAAAAGGGTAAGAAAAGAGGGAGTTTTTGGTCAATACTGTGTTTACATGTATCCGCCGACGGGACCGATCCGGTCACTATTTAACCTCTGGTAAGGGTACAGTTTCGGTAAGCACTAGTTTGTTATAAGTTATCTACTGCTAACCGAGTTATAGGTTAAAAAACAGACCTGTATTCATCAAAAACATAGGTCACCGAAACTTGTTAAAAAATTTCGAAAGTGGGGGGGGGGGGGCGGGGCGGTTAAAAATTTTTTTTTTTTGTTTTCGCGCATGAGTTCGATTTTTTATTTTATTTTCTCAGATTCAAATTCGAGGTAATTATTTAAAAAGTGGCAGTTTGCAGCGGAGCGTTATTAGAAGCGATTTCTTTAATGAGTTTTCGACTTTTTTAAACTTCTACTTGAATGCAATGATAAATGGACTGTTTTTTTATTATTTAGAGCGGGGGACCGGTGGCTTTTTGGTACCCCTTTGTAACCTATGATCAAAAATAGAAGAAAAGCCGCTTTTCTGAGCAAAAAGACAAATGATTGACAAGGCATTTATAGAATGTATGACAGAGAGTGAAGACAAAGAGGGAAATAAGAAGTAGACGAACTGAGAAATAGCGGGCAAGTGAAGGAGGAATAAATAGGATGAACAGGGAGATGGTGAGCTCCTGGTGAATAATGGTCTTTGGCTGAAATAGTTTCAAATTTCTCAATTTTTTCTATCGTAACGTTGAAATACTTGTAGAAAGATAGTAAGGACTAAGAGTCCCTCAGAGGACCGTCACATTTTTGTTGCACCTACTATCAGCAATTGAAGTTAATTTTTGTATAATGTGCTCAAGTTCGAGAAAATTGTAAATAAGAGTATACCCTACTCCTCGTTGATCTCGAGCAACGGATTTTTATACCTAGCAGAGGAGCGGGTTCTTCGCAAAAACTTGTGCAAAAATCGTGTGGTGCGACGGGTACCGAACCCGTGACCTTTCGAATGCTCTCCCCACTGAGCTACACACGCACACATGATAAGGCCAAGACAACAAGATGGAGATTTGCAGCTCTGACTTGCACGTCGCGAGACTTCGGGTGTGTCATCACGAATAGGGAGCAGACTGTCCGCATTCTCATCTCCACAATTCAGCCGAACTTACGTAACCTCGACAAAGACTTGCATTGTAAGCAATCATTACTGGATAAACACTATTTCTTTTTAGTTTCAGATAAGCTTTTATAATCTGATGTCGAAGTCGAATTTGAACAAGAAATGTTCCCCGATTTCTCATCTGTGATGAATTTGCTCACTGTCTAGGCTGTTAAGGGGATTTTTCTCGCCTCTGACTTGTTTTATGAGATTGCAAAAGTTGTTGAAAGAGCCTGGAAAACGTGCGATAGGATAAACAGGACAACGTTCTCATGCGATCTATGATATTTAGTGTTTACAGTAAGCCACGAAGTCCTTCTAGCCAACCATGCCTCCATCTTCCACATGAGATGGTTCGATGAGTTCTGCACAGTATCTTCTGTCAAAGTCAGCTCCATCAATGTTCCACCTGGGATCTTTGTTGTTGTTGTCATAGATGTGTTGAAAATTTCTTTTTAGGGTGGGTGACCGGGCGACCGGAGAGGGAGGGGGGGGGGGAACTACAAACATTTTTTTCTGGAGTCGATTAAACTTTTGTTCCGCGTAGCACGGACCGGAGTTCAATATTCGACATTTCGTTAACTTACGAACGTTTAGTTTTTTTTTATATATAAAAGCTATTTTCTGTTATATTTTCTTCACCATAAAAACATTTCTGGGAGATCGGGCGGACGAGCGGAAGAAATTTAACAAGTTTGGTTGTTGCCAGGGTGTTTCTTAGCACCCGCACAACTTTTCAAGCGCAATGATTTTTAAAATTTCAGATTGCTAACATTAAATTTCTCCGATGATTTGGACTATCCCTACGAAAAAACCGAGAAAATTTTTTTTCCAAGGGCATAGATTTCAATGTTTTTCGGGGTTTTTAGAAAGCGCATAGATTTTTTTATCCGCAGTGCGGGTCAGAGAAACACCCTGGTTGTTGCCGGCAGTTGCAACGAGTAGTGTTTTTATAAGGGGTTTCGCTAGATCTGAAACCGAGGCGTCTGTCACCTGGGACCTCTAATAGGGTTAAACGTAAACGATTCCCTGCGACCGCCGCGCTTTTTTCTCATTTCATTTCTTTCTGATCAAAAAGTTAATTGTATATCATTGTGGTAGAAGATATGTATTGTACGAATAAGACCTTTTAGGTTTCTCATTTCCACTTAAGGAAATTTTTAAAATGGGCGTTTTGGGTTAATAGGAAATAGCCCTATCCTTGGGTTGATAGGAAATAGCCCTATCCTTGGGTTGATAGGAAATAGCCCTATCCTTGGGTTGATAGGAAATAGCCCTATCCTTGGGTTGATAGGAAATAGCCCTATCCTTGGGTTGATAGGAAATAGCCCTATCCTTGGGTTGATAGGAAATAGCCCTATCCTTGGGTTGATAGGAAATAGCCCTATCCTTGGGTTGATAGGAAATAGCCCTATCCTTGGGTTGATATGAAATAGCCCTATCCTTGGGTTGATAGGAAATAGCCCTATCCTTGGGTTGATAGGAAATAGACCTATCCTTGGGTTGATAGGAAATAGCCCTATCCTTGTGTTGATAGGAAATAGCCCTATCCTTGGGTTGATAGGAAATAGCCCCATCCTTGGGTTGATAGGAAATAGCCCTATCCTTGGGTTGATAGGAAATAGCCCTATCGTTGGGTTGATAGGAAATAGCCCTATCCTTGGGTTGATAGGAAATAGTACTATCCTTGGGTTGATTGGAAATAGCCCTATCCTTGGGTTGATAGGAAATAGCCCTATCCTTGGGTTGATAGGAAATAGCCCTATCCTTGGGTTGATAGGAAATAGCCCCATCCTTGGGTTGATAGGAAATAGCCCTATCCTTGGGTTGATAGGAAATAGCCCTATCCTTGGGTTGATAGGAAATAGCCCTATCCTTGGGTTGATAGGAAATAGCCCTATCCTTGGGTTGATAGGAAATAGCCCTATCCTTGGGTTGATAGGAAATAGCCCTATCCTTGGGTTGATAGGGAATAGCCCTATCCTTGGGTTGATAGGAAATAGCCCCATCCTTGGGTTGATAGGAAATAGCCCTATCCTTGGGTTGATAGGAAATAGCCCTATCCTTGGGTTGATAGGAAATAGCCCTATCCTTGGGTTGATAGGAAATAGCCCTATCCTTGGGTTGATAGGAAATAGCCCTATCCTTGGGTTGATAGGAAATAGCCCTATCCTTGGGTTGATAGGAAATAGCCCTATCCTTGGGTTGATATGAAATAGCCCTATCCTTGGGTTGATAGGAAATAGCCCTATCCTTGGGTTGATAGGAAATAGACCTATCCTTGGGTTGATAGGAAATAGCCCTATCCTTGTGTTGATAGGAAATAGCCCTATCCTTGGGTTGATAGGAAATAGCCCCATCCTTGGGTTGATAGGAAATAGCCCTATCCTTGGGTTGATAGGAAATAGCCCTATCGTTGGGTTGATAGGAAATAGCCGTATCCTTGGGTTGATAGGAAATAGTACTATCCTTGGGTTGATTGGAAATAGCCCTATCCTTGGGTTGATAGGAAATAGCCCTATCCTTGGGTTGATAGGAAATAGCCCTATCCTTGGGTTGATAGGAAATAGCCCCATCCTTGGGTTGATAGGAAATAGCCCTATCCTTGGGTTGATAGGAAATAGCCCTATCCTTGGGTTGATAGGAAATAGCCCTATCCTTGGGTTGATAGGAAATAGCCCTATCCTTGGGTTGATAGGAAATAGCCCTATCCTTGGGTTGATAGGAAATAGCCCTATCCTTGGGTTGATAGGGAATAGCCCTATCCTTGGGTTGATAGGAAATAGCCCCATCCTTGGGTTGATAGGAAATAGCCCTATCCTTGGGTTGATAGGAAATAGCCCTATCCTTGGGTTGATAGGAAATAGCCCTATCCTTGGGTTGATAGGAAATAGCCCTATCCTTGGGTTGATAGGAAATAGCCCTATCCTTGGGTTGATAGGAAATAGCCCTATCCTTGGGTTGATAGGAAATAGCCCTATCCTTGGGTTGATAGGAAATAGCCCTATCCTTGGGTTGATAGGAAATAGCCCTATCCTTGGGTTGATAGGAAATAGCCCTATCCTTGGGTTGATAGGAAATAGCCCTATCCTTGGGTTGATAGGAAATAGCCCTATCCTTGTGTTGATAGGAAATAGCCCTATCCTTGGGTTAATAGGAAATAGCCCTATCCTTGGGTTGATAGGAAATAGCCCTATCCTTGGGTTGATAGGAAATAGCCCTATCCTTGGGTTGATAGGAAATAGCCCCATCCTTGGGTTGATAGGAAATAGCCCTATCCTTGGGTTGATAGGAAATAGCCCTATCCTTGGGTTGATAGGAAATAGCCCTATCCTTGGGTTGATAGGAAATAGCCCTATCCTTGGGTTGATAGGAAATAGCCCTATCCTTGGGTTGATAGGAAATAGCCCTATCCTTGGGTTGATAGGAAATAGCCCTATCCTTGGTTTAATAGGAAATAGCCCTATCCTTGGGTTGATAGGAAATAGCCCTATCCTTGGGTTGATAGGAAATAGCCCTATCCTTGGGTTGATAGGAAATAGCCCTATCCTTGGGTTGATAGGAAATAGCCCTATCCTTGGGTTGATAGGAAATAGCCCTATCCTTGGGTTGATAGGAAATAGCCCTATCCTTGGGTTGATAGGAAATAGCCCCATCCTTGGGTTGATAGGAAATAGCCCTATCCTTGGGTTGATAGGAAATAGCCCTATCCTTGGGTTGATAGGAAATAGCCCTATCCTTGGGTTGATAGGAAATAGCCCTATCCTTGGGTTGATAGGAAATAGCCCTATCCTTGGGTTGATAGGAAATAGCCCTATCCTTGGGTTGATAGGAAATAGCCCTATCCTTGGTTTAATAGGAAATAGCCCTATCCTTGGGTTGATAGGAAATAGCCCTATCCTTGGGTTGATAGGAAATAGCCCTATCCTTGGGTTGATAGGAAATAGCCCTATCCTTGGGTTGATAGGAAATAGCCCTATCCTTGGGTTGATAGGAAATAGCCCTATCTTTGTGTTGATAGGAAATAGCCCTATCCTTGGGTTGATAGGAAATAGCCCTATCCTTGGGTTAATAGGAAATAATCCTACCCTTGGGTTGATAGGAAATAGCCCTATCCTTGGTTTAATAGGAAATAGCCCTATCCTTGGGTTGATAGGAAATAGCCCTATCCTTGGGTTGATAGGAAATAGCCCTATCCTTGGGTTGATAGGAAATAGCCCTATCCTTGGGTTGATAGGAAATAGCCCTATCCTTGGGTTGATAGGAAATAGCCCTATCCTTGGGTTGATAGGAAATAGCCCTATCCTTGGGTTGATAGGAAATAGCCCCATCCTTGGGTTGATAGGAAATAGCCCTATCCTTGGGTTGATAGGAAATAGCCCTATCCTTGGGTTGATAGGAAATAGCCCTATCCTTGGGTTGATAGGAAATAGCCCTATCCTTGGGTTGATAGGAAATAGCCCTATCCTTGGGTTGATAGGAAATAGCCCTATCCTTGGGTTGATAGGAAATAGCCCTATCCTTGGTTTAATAGGAAATAGCCCTATCCTTGGGTTGATAGGAAATAGCCCTATCCTTGGGTTGATAGGAAATAGCCCTATCCTTGGGTTGATAGGAAATAGCCCTATCCTTGGGTTGATAGGAAATAGCCCTATCCTTGGGTTGATAGGAAATAGCCCTATCTTTGTGTTGATAGGAAATAGCCCTATCCTTGGGTTGATAGGAAATAGCCCTATCCTTGGGTTAATAGGAAATAATCCTACCCTTGGGTTGATAGGAAATAGCCCTATCCTTGGGTTGATAGGAAATAGCCCTATCCTTGGGTTGATAGGAAATAGCCCTATCCTTGGGTTGATAGGAAATAGCTCTATCCTTGGGTTGATAGGAAATAGCCCTATCCTTGGGTTGATAGGAAATAGCCCTATCCTTGGGTTGATAGGAAATAGCCCTATCCTTGGGTTGATAGGAAATAGCTCTATCCTTGGGTTGATAGGAAATAGCCCTATCCTTGGGTTGATAGGAAATAGCCCTATCCTTGGGTTGATAGGAAATAGCCCTATCCTTGGGTTGATAGGAAATAGCTCTATCCTTGGGTTGATAGGAAATAGCCCTATCCTTGGGTTGATGTTGTTGTTGTTGCCGGCAAGCATCCCGCATCGAAGACTTGGTTATGAACACTCTCTTTAATGAGAGAAGTTCTCGTGTTCTTCGGACAAGATGCGTCCGGAGAAGGGTTTTGATGTCCTTTGCAGTCCTGAGACTGTCATGCTGCACCTTGTGAAGGCGGACATCGTTGTAGCAACCTGTTCATGCTATAGGCCTTGTGAGTGGGTGGTCAAGCCGGCCTAGCATCGTTTTGGGTGGGAGTAGAGACGTCTCGCCTGTCGTTGACCGGAGATAGGCAAGAGGCTATTTGAATGGCGCCTCGACTCGCCATTGAAAAGTATAGCGGAGTATCGGCTGATGTTTTGTCCGGTGGCATGCCCAGGCCGGTCCGGCATCACCCTCCTTTGACGAGCTATACTACCCAGTTTTGGTCCGCGGCGGGATTTCTCCCGCTACCTCCCAGCACGAATAATTCGTAGGGAGGCATCCCTCTATCCGCCACCTGAGGTCGCGCTCGATTCTGGACAGGATGATCCGGCTCCATCCGTGACAGGCTCTTAAGGCTGTAGAGTCACGAATGGCCACTGTTGCCAGTGTGTTTCGAGTCCTTGGGTTGATAGGAAATAGCCCTATCCTTGGGTTGATAGGAAATAGCCCTATCCTTGGGTTGATAGGAAATAGCCCTATCCTTGGGTTGATAGGAAATAGCCCTATCCTTGGGTTGATAGGAAATAGCCCTATCCTTGGGTTGATAGGAAATAGCCCTATCCTTGGGTTGATAGGAAATAGCCCTATCCTTGGGTTGATAGGAAATAGCCCTATCCTTGGGTTGATAGGAAATAGCCCTATCCTTGGGTTGATAGGAAATAGCCCTATCCTTGGGTTGATAGGAAATAGCCCTATCCTTGGGTTGATAGGAAATAGCCCCATCCTTGGGTTGATAGGAAATAGCCCTATCCTTGGGTTGATAGGAAATAGCCCTATCCTTGGGTTGATAGGAAATAGCCCTATCCTTGGGTTGATAGGAAATAGCCCTATCCTTGGGTTGATAGGAAATAGCCCTATCCTTGGGTTGATAGGAAATAGCCCTATCCTTGGGTTGATAGGAAATAGCCCTATCCTTGGTTTAATAGGAAATAGCCCTATCCTTGGGTTGATAGGAAATAGCCCTATCCTTGGGTTGATAGGAAATAGCCCTATCCTTGGGTTGATAGGAAATAGCCCTATCCTTGGGTTGATAGGAAATAGCCCTATCCTTGGGTTGATAGGAAATAGCCCTATCTTTGTGTTGATAGGAAATAGCCCCATCCTTGGGTTGATAGGAAATAGCCCTATCCTTGGGTTGATAGGAAATAGCCCTATCCTTGGGTTGATAGGAAATAGCCCTATCCTTGGGTTGATAGGAAATAGCTCTATCCTTGGGTTGATAGGAAATAGCCCTATCCTTGGGTTGATAGGAAATAGCCCTATCCTTGGGTTGATAGGAAATAGCCCTATCCTTGGGTTGATAGGAAATAGCTCTATCCTTGGGTTGATAGGAAATAGCCCTATCCTTGGGTTGATAGGAAATAGCCCTATCCTTGGGTTGATAGGAAATAGCTCTATCCTTGGGTTGATAGGAAATAGCCCTATCCTTGGGTTGATAGGAAATAGCCCTATCCTTGGGTTGATAGGAAATAGCCCTATCCTTGGGTTGATAGGAAATAGCTCTATCCTTGGGTTGATAGGAAATAGCCCTATCCTTGGGTTGATAGGAAATAGCCCTATCCTTTGCCAACAAAAAGGAGAAGTCATTATTTACAGGTTTTAGTGCGTATTATGAAGGATTTGCGTCGACGTTTTCCTGGATTACAGCCGATTAATGTATGGGCGATGGAGGCATTGGTATGTTGATGGTTCTTCCTTTATTTGTAGTTTGTAGTTTTTATACTGAAGTTTGAGAGAAATATTTCTATCTAACGTAATAGATCTTTTTTTAAAATTGAGTGAAGTCTTTCTTCAGTTTTTTGTAGGCTCAATTTTTCCCTGTTTTCCACCTATAGAATTTTTATCCAACTTGTTTACTAGTTTCTGAGATCCCAATACCCATATCATCACATTCCATCTTCACAGGCGCAGTATTCAATAGTCACTTCTCGTGAGAACAACCCTCTCGCACTCGGACCCGCATTCAGGTATTTCACTTACCGAAATGAATTTTATTTCAACTTAAGGAAATCGGGTTTGGGGTTTGAAAGTTAGATGGGGAAGGATAGGGTCAGATGCTAAGGACAGTAACAAAGGTTCATGAACAAAGTTCGGTTTTACAACTCAAAAATTATGCAACTCTAAAGTCAGCGTCTTCCATGTTCAGGTAAGATGCCTTGATTGATATTAAAACAATTTGTAAATCATTTGTTTTTAGCGATGAGGAACGGTAGGGGGAATCTGAGAGTTTATCCAGATGGTGTAGAGTTACTGTAGATAATAAATCACTAAAATAAGTTTGAATTACTTCGAAAAGGTTGGTAATGACGTAGTCTTGAGTACCTTTATCATAGCTAATCCAAACCTGTCAATAATCGATTTAAATGTCGGTAAGTGTGACATAATGATAATAAGATAAGCGAGAGGATATCAGGTTTTGAGGATGATACTTCTGAGAAAAAGAAGACAAGGCGATGAAGACGGGAGAAATGAGCTAGAGTCGGGTAGAAAGCAATTTAAGAAAAATGGCTGGGGAGCACTTTTTGTCAATTTTTATCAAGTGACCTGAGATTTATCAAAAGAACTGATCTGGTCTCAAAGAAACTGGTTTCTATTGTCAGACGGGTTTTGTCTCTGCTAGCTGCGGGTGTCTTCCTGCCAGGTTCCTCTGGTTTGTGTGACCCAGTTGATCCCCGCTTCCGGCTATGCGACAAGATATCCTACGAAGACATGGTATCATGCTTTCACATGTGATCTTTCAAAATACTTTGCCTAATAAAACTTCAACTTTTATCAAGATAATTCTCCATGCTTTCGATGTTTGTTGAGCTCTTTACTGCTTTAGTTTTACTGGTAGTTTTTCATTCTTGTCACTGGAGTATAAAAACTGTAAATACTTTAATTTATAAACTTTTAACAGGATAAAAATTTTTTAACAAAGCTTCCTTCAAATAAAAATTCGCAGAAGAAAAGGTTCATTTTTTATATTTGTTGTTCATTACGTTCTTGTTAATTTCTGAAGCTTTACAAGGCATGATTGCCTAGAAAAGCTTTTATCCTGCGGAAAACTATCTCTGGAAAACTTTATTAAAGAAAATGCAGAAAAGGATTATTGTGTAAGTTGTTGTGCAGGACAATGCGTGTTCCACTGCGCAAACGCTGCTGCGAGTTCTGAGTCACGGAGGAGTCGCTCTGGTACTCGGAACGGGGGGCGGCAAAACTAGTCAGTCCAGTCAAATATGGGTATCATGGCTACCCTATTCAAATCATGTAGGATTAATTGGAGGAGCCTAATTGAATGAAGTTTTAGCATTATGTATGACTTGTTCTTTTTTAGCGTTGTCGCGTGCTGGCCGTGCTCGGCTTACGGTCCGCTAAGAACCGCTCGAAAAATTCGTCAAGACTAGGCTATGAAAATTAAACAATATCTGAATCTAAAGCTTCTTACGAGTGGCCCATTTTTTCAAACGTTTTTCAATAGAATGCGCCTACTTGTCGTTAATTTTCACTGCCATGTACCTAAAAGAGTAGAGTGAGAGGGCAGAAATGAGCGATATAAGGTAAAAGGCAAAGAAGATTAAGAGTGAATGAGCGATTAAAGGTTGGGAAGAATCTCCTTGACTCTTATGCAGAATTCAAGAGAGAATTCAATTGCAGAAGATATCACGACAGAAATCAACTTCTTCGACAATGTGGTAGTGACTCCGTTGGAGAAAGCCTTCGACCCTAAGGCTTACGAAAGGTGAGAAGACTCATTTTATTTAAGCATCATCAGTTAAATTTTCTTAGTAGAAACAACATCGAAGCAGTATCAGTTAGCTTGACAAAAAATCTAAATCGTAGCAATAGAAATTTTAGTTAATCGAGATGCTAAAGTTTATTTAGTGATGTAGTGATGAACCGCTCTCCCTGCCAAAAAGAGAGAGGTTAAGTTAGACCCCCCCCCCCCGATAATCATGGTTCGAATGAATTTATTGATTCGAGATGTGCGTTCAGCACCGGAGTAGAAACATTTAAAATTTGTATAAGGATTAAAGATGATGTATTTTAGTGGTGGGACAAGTCCATCAGAGAAGGTCGGAGACGACACAATCACTGCAGAGAAATGATCATCTCCAATTGGGAAGAATCGCAATCACTGCAGAGAAATGATCATCTCCAATTGGGAAGAATCGCAATCACTGCAGAGAAATGATCATCTTCAATTGGGAAGAATCTCATTGAAAATTGGGAAGCATTCAATCCTCAATTGTCTGAATTTTCCTTTGTGAAAGACTTTTTTGTAATAATTATTTCTCCTGTTGTCTTAGTTAGTTTCATAATTTTTTGATGATGCTGTCTAGAGATTTCTGCGACAATGGTCGTATTAGCATATTAATTGCACAACAATGTTAATTACCACATACAAAATTTTTTTTCGGTTGTATGGTGTAGAATTCTTTTGAAGCGCTGTATATTAATCATTCATGTTGATCACTTTTTAAAATAATACTCTTTGGTTCTTTGAATGAATGAATTTTTTCTGTAATAAGTTTCAAGGCAAATTCGGACATTGTCTCGACCACACTGGATTCGCCCCTAAACATCAATTACATAGTTGCGCGTTGACTGGAGACATTCAGAAAACACAATTAAAGGGATCCATGACACTTTGTTACACGACAGTTTGTTACACGACGATTTGTTACAGGGGCTTTTGTTTTTAGTGTGTTTTAACTACTGTATGAATCGACAAAAAGTCAAGAAAGGGAGAATTTTTTTCATGCGGTCTCATCCTAAGCCGTGCGGCCTCGTCAGCATACATTTTAAATAAGTCTAAGCGAAAAAATATGTGAAGGGCGTGTAACAAACTGTCGTGTAACAAAGTGTCTTGTAACAAACTGTCGCGATACCCAATTAAAGCTTACATTGAATTAGACCTAATCGTCGGATAATGTGGCATTCTAACAACAAACAAGAGCGAAAAACTATGCGCATTGCGCGTTCAAGCAAATCACTGGTAGTTTCTTGAGTAATTTTCTGATTTCTCTCGGTCAACCCAAAAAAAATTGTACAATTGGAAAGGGAAATTTCACTCCATTAAATTTAGTTGCACATAAAGGATGCGCCAACACTAGAGGTTTAGAACTGCAGAACTAAGGAATCAAACAAATCACAGAGAGAGAAAAGTGTAATCATTAAGTCAAATAGTCTTAGTAGATTACATGCGATCTTAGAAAAACCTTTAAGAACATATTTTTTTTGATAAAAGACGAGAAAACGAAAAAGTTGCGAAAAGATGATTTAACTAAGTTGGAGGCATTTTGTGGAAAAGGGAGAAGCACCCAGAACCTCTTTTCAATCCTATCCTCACACACTCAAGGTCATTGGGCGAAAAACTAACTAATTCACTTTCTATTTCTTCAACTCGACAAGGTGAAAATGTGGTCAAAGTCGTCACTGTTTGAGGAAAATTTAAGTCCTGACAACCTGATGGTTAATCGAATAAGCTTAAGTAGAAGAATGAAGAATAGCTTTTCCAAGTATTTGAAAAAAATTTAACAGAAAATTTTTCTTCAACAACTATTCAAAACAGAAAAGGTCTCGTAATTGAAAACAAATCAAACAATAGGTTGAGGAAAACAATAACACTGACTTCTACTCGTCTTCTATTCTACTTCTACTCTTCACACTGACTTCTACTCGTCTCTACTTCATTGAATTACGAGATTTCTCTTCTGTCTTCTTGGGACTCAAGACTTCGTGAATCTCTTCGGTATGAGGTTGAAACGCTAAGTGGTCTACCAAGACTATTCAGTGCAACGCCACAGTTCCTTATTCCTCTTCCGAAGATTTTCTACTTTTTCATTTTCTCATTGTCAACCATGTTAGCGATGACCCTGAACCAGTTGTCCTTTGGCGATAAAGAATATCAATAACTCAGTTTGAGGGTAGAATTCAGGACCTGTGTTGGGGCGGATTTCTAGGAAGGAAGCTCGCAAAAATGAGTGCGCTCTCCTCCCTACGATGTCGAGAATGAAGCTTTCGAATTTAAGTGAACTCGTTTAAATGCTCTTAAAAACATTTTTACGACTCATTGGAGAAAAATGTTCTTTTACAATTAGAAATTGCTTAAGCTTTCAGAACCAAACATTAAAAATTATTTAGTTGAGACTTTTGACGGAGTCAGTGATATTTAATTTCGTTCCTCAGAAAAGGTGAACGGATGATGTTTACAGTCCAAGTGAAAGTTTTCCTGTGAGTTCTGCAATACCGTTAGTGAAAGTGCGCAAAAAGGAAAAAAAAGCGTCTTTCACTATTTGCTTGCAAACGTATAATTTCTCACTCTTCCTCTCTATGTCTCTCTAACTCTTTTTCTCGGTCTCTCTCTTTCTTTCTCTCTCTCTCCCTTTGTCTCTAGATTGGTCTCTCCCTCAGGATATGCATTGGTTCTGAAATTGCCATCTCCTCTTTTCCTTTCTAATGGCTTTTCCTCCGTGAGGGAGAAAGTTCAGCCATGAAAGCCCTCATTCCCTCCATGCGCTCAGTCGCCTTCAAAGTCTTTTTGATTCTCTGCGTTGCGCCTTCTGTGCTGACGCTTTTCTGGTCTCATTGTGTGAACTGCGGGTTGGTAAACACACAAATTATTTTTCTATTCGTCACCGACTTTTCCGAGGTGCGAGTTTCATATGTAAATCGAATCACTCATATTATTTACTGTATTAATTGATTTTGTGATCAAAAAACACTCTGATAACGGTGAACATGAATATATGAATGGGCACAAACAAACAAATCATACGAATTTCTGTAGAAAAAACTTCCTCTGTGAAGTATATATCTTGTCTGACTTCTGAGATTGAAGTACTACGAATGTGTTCCGAAAGAGCTGAAACCAGGAAAAGCGCAAAAATGTGCTTATATAACTTTTCTTTATTTGCTCAACATTGAATCGTTTAACTTAAAAAATCAAACATAGAAACCTTATGTGGCAAATCGTTGAAAAAATTTGATGGTTCAGCGTGCGCCTAATCTTCGTCGCAGTACCCATTATCAAGTTCTTCTAGACTTTTTGGGTTGCATTTTCAATTCGGGGTTGTCGTAGCTGATGAGTGCTTGAAAAATACATTCGGTTGGTCGTTTCACTCTATCGAAAGATCAGGAGCAATGTGACGTCTAAAGGTGAGTAACAAGGTGACCCTCGCAGGGAAAGGAGTGTATAGGTCATTTTCCCTTATACATGATATGAAAGACCTGTTCCTCAGTTGAAACGGCCAGTCAATTGCTAGTATCAAATAGCAAAATATGAATTGACGTGCTATTTGGTCCTAGCAATTGAATGGCCGCAGATCAAATTCCGATGTACACTTACCTCATGATTGGAGAACAGGTAAGTCTTCCATGGTTGTGCAGCTTGAGATTTAGATGAGAAAATTTTTTGTCTTGCAAACGTTAGAGTAAAAGTCCAGTTCAACCTACGTTCGTTACCGAAACCGTGTCCACAAGTTTCAGCTATAGTTCCAACTGTCACGGTGGCTCCTGTGGGTATGGCTCTTACTACTCGTACTCACAGCCGGCCGTTGGCTACTCCAGCAGCTACCAGCACAGCTATCCAGTTTCCACCATTCCTCAGCCCACGCCATTCATTACTTATGTGATTCGTCCCAGAGCTGACGTGAATACAGTGCAACTGCCACCTGGCGCACGTCTTGTGCCCTACTACCCTCCCGATACTGGAACAGGCGAGAGCTACTATGGCACGACTGAACGGTAATCGGAATCAACCACATTAAAAGTCGAAATTAACCTAACAAAGCTTTGCTTCACATTGAAGTGAGTGGAATGCAGTGAAGAATATGTAGTATACATGAACTGATTCTTTTTTGGTTCAAGTTGGGGCTTACACTATTCATTCAATGCGTGGACTTTCATGTTTTAGTTAGCAAAATTATGTGAAGAAATCAACTGGACCTCAAACCCATAGAAACGCGATAATTTCTTTTTTATACCAATGCTTCTTTTCTCTCTAACAGTTCTACTCTTTATAGCAATCACTTTACTCTTGATAGCATCTAGTGAACTTCTGATTATGCCAATTCTCTTAACCTTAATAACAACCAAACTTCTTGAAATTCATTCTTTTTTCTTTCAATTGAATTCATTCTTCTTTCAATAGCGATCTTCGTCCTATAAAAAACCAGTTTTTTTAAAAAGAAAATAATAGACCTTCTTTCTGGAGATAAAAAAAGATACCAACATAAACAAATAAATAAGAGCGATCTGCGGTATACTTGTTAAAATTGACTAGCTCTGTAAAAGGAAATCTTTCAGGCTCATCCCAGTGACAAAAGAATTTGTGCTGACTCGACCACCGGTACCGTTTCTTCCAGGTGAGTGGGGAAACCCGCTTCTAACTACCATAGAGAAAACCGTCTAGGCATCTTACTTTACATCACACAATTTCACCTCATCACATAAATTGAATTTTCTACATTTCCGAAATGATAAAAAAGGGTCGTGTTTGAACCTACCATTACTCAGAAAAATGCGTTGCTCCTAGGTCTATTTGATAACGATCAGCCTCGTTCAGAGCCAGCACAGATAGTCAAGGGAGGTCTATTTGATAACGATCAGCCTCGTTCAGAGCCAGCACAGATAGATCAGCCTCGTTCAGAGCCAGCACAGATAGATCAGCCTCGTTCAGAGCCAGCACAGATAGATCAGCCTCGTTCAGAGCCAGCACAGATAGATCAGCCTCGTTCAGAGCCAGCACAGATAGATCAGCCTCGTTCAGAGCCAGCACAGATAGATCAGCCTCGTTCAGAGCCAGCACAGATAGATCAGCCTCGTTCAGAGCCAGCACAGATAGATCAGCCTCGTTCAGAGCCAGCACAGAAAGATCAGCCTCGTTCAGAGCCAGCACAGATAGATCAGCCTCGTTCAGAGCCAGCACAGATAGATCAGCCTCGTTCAGAGCCAGCACAGATAGATCAGCCTCGTTCAGAGCCAGCACAGATAGATCAGCCTCGTTCAGAGCCAGCACAGATAGATCAGCCTCGTTCAGAGCCAGCACAGATAGATCAGCCTCGTTCAGAGCCAGCACAGATAGATCAGCCTCGTTCAGAGCCAGCACAGATAGATCAGCCTCGTTCAGAGCCAGCACAGATAGATCAGCCTCGTTCAGAGCCAGCACAGATAGATCAGCCTCGTTCAGAGCCAGCACAGATAGTCAAGGGAAGCTCTTCATATTACACAGGTTCGCGCAAGTTTGAAGACTAATGGGTTAATGAGACTTTCGATGATTCATATTCTTTCTCTGCTGAATTAATTTTTTTCCGAAAATGCATGTATCACGAAAACTTTGCCGAAGAAATCAAACTGAATGTTTCTGAGAAAAAAATTTCACTGAGAACATGAAATTCTGTGGAATTTTCGAAGAGCTAATGTTCAATATAATAATAAGAAAAGTAAAGCTTGTGAAACTATGAACTTGAGAAGAATACTCATAAGATTTCATACTATTAATGAACGAAGTACTTTGTTGTGATTTAGCTCATAAATGTCCACAGTACTGCCAAGGCCTCATGCAAAAATGTGGCCTGCCATATGAATAGTACCTAAACCTATCAAGAAAATACAATGGAAAAAAAGAGAATACAATGAACACCTACCTAATTCGAGAAACATGCCTATCTAAATTGAAACAAGAACTTGTACCTAATTTCGTTTTTTTTTAACTTGTACCTAATTCAAACTTCCAAATTTTTAATAGAAGCGTCTACTTAATTTAAAGAAACGTTCACCAAATTCGGAAAACAAAAGAAAAACTGTTGGAATCACCGACAGTTTGTACTCGACACGTAGCATTCCTAAGCTGTACGGCCTCGTTAGCGTAATCTTAACCTGAGCCAGATCAAGAAAAAAAGAAAACAATAAAAAAATAACTTTCGTGTACAAAGTTTCGCGGGTACAAAATGTCGTGGTAATCAACTGTTGAGCGATACTGGAGTATAGTGATCCCGTCGAATTAGCATTTTTTGCATCACACTTTTTTTAGGGTTACTTTACGAGCTAAAAACGATTCTGAGAAGTGCGAAGCTGGATCTGAAGTGTTTGAGTACGTAAAAAATCATTTGAAAAATCATCTGTATTCAGCTATTATTCACTGTTTTTTTCGCTTAGGCAGAGGTTACGCTAACGAGGTCGTACCGCTTAGGCTAACGAGACCGCATAAGAAAAAGTCTCATATTAGTAATTTTTTGTCAATTCAATGACTAAATTTATCAAAAAATAGTGGAGAAGTTTTTTAGAGGTACGGCATTTTTAGAGGTAGGGTAGAGCGCAGGCAGCTAAGTCAGACAACGTTTGTTCGCTAGGTCAGATGCTTATAATTGTTATCATTCTATTTCAAATATACATATTCTAATAAAGATTTTTCTTGTGCAAACGTGTTTATACAGTGATTTAATGATGAATCACATCTTATTTAGGTACTGCATACAATATTAAAAAACTTCCAGGTTCGAGAGCAGCTCTTCTTTTTCCCAGTATCAAATGATTTTTTTTACATCCTTAAACACTTCAGATCCAGCTTCGCACTTCTCAGAATCGTTTTTCGCTCGTAAAGTAATCCTAGAAAAAGTTTGATGCAAAATAATGCGAATTTCGGACCACTATACTCCAGCATCGCCCAACTGTTGCAATGTTCATACAACATCTATAGACCGTTGTAGAAGGCGATGATTAATCACAGATGAGACTTAAACGTCGCCTGATAAAGTTTGGAAGTTTCTCCGAAATCTTGTACCCGCAACACTTCGTACCAAAAACTTCGTACCGCGCCACTTTGTACCCAACATTATTTTTATTGTTTTTTATTTTATTTTTATTGTGAACGTCTCTTTAAATTCTCGAATCGAGACCTGGCGTGTTCTGGCAGAATAGATTTTCATATATGGAGTCGTACAGACATTGTTGGAAAGAAAATTTCACCTTGTTTTCTAATTAGATTTAATGGTCTGGCGAGACGAACGCTTTTTTTGGTTTGCATAACTTTTGTGCGATTGCAGTTCCTTGAACCTTGAAACTGTTTGCGTACCAGCTCAAAAACCATACAATTTTTTTTGTGAACGTCTCTTTAAATCAAGTAAACGATTCTATTGATAAGGTAAAAGTTTGACTAAATAAGATACGATTCCTTATTTTAAATCATTGAATCAAATTCATAGAACCTCCGATACGTTTTTCTGGCTCTTTTTTACTTGGGGTGCTGCTGCACTTTACTTGGGGGGCCAGGTTACATTTCACTTTATTTTCGCTTAGGCTTAGTTAATATGTATGCTAAAGCGGCCGTATAGAACAATTAGCCGCAATATTTTAGTTTTATCCATTCTAAATGAGTGAATTGGCTTAGCTGTTTTAAGCCATTATTCACTGTTTTTTTTTATCTCGCTTAGGCTTAGGCAAAGGTTACGCTAAAAAATTTTATTATATTGTTAATTTTTGAGTGAGAAAAAAACCGAATGAGAAAATTTATTATATTATTAATTTTTTGTCGATTCAATGACTTTTTTTTCAAAAAAATAGAAAAAATGGTGTAATAAATACAGTAGTTAGAACACAAAAACTAAAGCCCCTCTCCCCAAAGTAAAGTGCGGCCCATCCTAAGTTGTGCCATTTTTCTGTATGCTAAAGAAAAATAAATTCTTTTTTTTCAATAAACTTTTTTTAATAAGAAAAATTTTGGGTACAAAGTGTCGTGGTAAGAAGTCTTGCGGTACAAAGCGTCTTTCATACGAAGTGTAGTGGATACGAAATTACGCGGTACGAAGTGTCGCGCTTACGAAGTGTGGGTGATCATCCAACACATTCATCACCGGGGTGAAAGCCACAACGTCCACTAGCAATGAAAGACAACATTACCCTTCCGGAGAAGGGAACCAAAAATTGTTCAACGGGTCTTAAGTAAGACCCTGCTGTATTCTTGATACACAAACTGAAATCTCAAGCTGCTACCGATCTAGGCAAGCATCCTATGCGTGACGGGTTTGCGAGTAGTACACTCACAGCATTTCCTGAAAAATTATGAGGCGCCATTATGACTCTTCAACTTCGTTATTTTCGTGTAAAAGACTTTAAAAGTTGTGAATTATTGGCGATTTTTGCTATACATAAGTGAATTCCAGTATCCTTTGGAAAAAGGTTTTAAAATTAGCCGGTAACTTCTCAAAACTAAGAACTCTTGAAGATGTTATTGGCTACCTTTAAGTGAAAAAAGTTGAGAAACAAAAGAGAATTTTAGCAGGTTTTTCGTTTTTGAACTCTGGAGTTTAAACTTGCTCGTCATTCACATTATGATTATTGAAATTTTCAGTTCGTATGTTCCCCGAAAAACATTGAGCAAAATATCAAAATTCGACAATGCAGCGAATAACACAAAACGCAAATTTTGAAAGAAAAGTGCCGATGATAGAACTAGAAAGTCGTGCTGTTTGTGATAAAAAAAACAAACTGAATTTCTTCAAGCATGTTTAAAAAAAAAAAAGTGTTAAAAAAAATAAAAGTTTTGTTTTTTTTAACATTTATAATAAATAAATGATTTATTATAAAACAAATATTTTAGATGTAAGAAAACATTTAGTACTAAAACGCGGCTTCGTTTTAAGGCCCAGTCGTCACTAGGTCAGCTTCTGAAGGCTCTTCCCACTTCAATAAAAAGGTATAAATTTTAATTATTGAACACTTTTAAACAGTTTTTCGAAAAGTTTGTACGATTTGAATCGTTTATCTCAGGACCACAGTTAAAATTCGCTATTTGAGCAATAAGTTGAACTTGGACCTCCTACCCTGAAAAAAAAACCCTCCAAAAACTGAGTCTCTTGCGCGCTACTCTGTTTTTGAAGAAAGAAATTGTGAGAAAGCTTATTTCATCGGCGGCTCGCTAAAAGGGGAAAATCTCAGTTTAATTCAGAAACCCAATGAAAAGTTTTGTACTATAGCTTACTATTTAAACGAGACATCTCAATTTGAACTGGAAACGTCATTTTCAGGAAACTAATTGAGTTTAAAATTTTTGTTTTAGAAAGTTACAACAGCTAACTTAGCATAACTTAAGTTTTAAAAAAAAACTCTGATTTTTGTTTGAAAACCGTTTGAAAAAATGACAATGAGAGTTCCCCTCGAGCAGTTATTCGTTCCATAACCAACCAAGCTTGATAACAGCTCAAAAACCTGAATGAGCCTCGGTGTGCTTATTTCGGTTTTTAAAAGGAATCAAACACCGTGAGGCGCTTTGTTCGAGCCATATTCTATATTTCCTAGTGATCATGTTCTACGCACTCGCTCGAACTATATGAAGAAAACGATTAACGGTGTACTTCTGTGATATAGTATACATTACATATATCGCCCTATGACCTTGTTTCATTTATTGTTCATTCCATTGATATGAGAAACTCATAAAAAACACACACAAATAGTACAAGATCTGTCGTGCCTGCGAGATCAATTGAGCGCCATTTGAGAGTTGAGATCTCAGCAGTTGAGATCTCAAAGTTGAGATCTCAACAAGCACTCAACAAGAAAAATAAGATAGTATGATCAAAACAATTTCCACTGAGTTTTAGCTAAACTCGGAGAACTTTAATGATGTGAATAGTAAGAACCCCCCCGATCCTCCAGAGCTACCACGAATCATATCGACCTGTCGTAGTTCATTGTCTTCAGGGTCATGTACATCACTCGGGCCATAAAGACTCCAGCACAAGGGGAGTTACGGATCGGATTCCTCCAGTGGAAGTGAACATCGAAGAGTCTCAGGACACAGCTGAACTCAGGGTGAATCCGATCTTTCTTCCCTCAGCCATAAACAAGCCAACATGATAATATTTCGAATTTAGCAAGACCCCTGATTTTCAGTCGTAATATACTTTCTAGTTCAATGCTTCGTTAAAAATTCTCATCGTTTTGTTAAATTCAATACAATAATGTATTCGAGTATTAAAATATATCCTTATAATCACACTAATCGGTAGTATCCTGAAAGGACTATTAACAAACCATACTGATTCGGTCAATCGAAGCGAAAAATAATGAATGGCTATTTTGAAGGTTCTCCAAGAGAATGGATCGGTTAAAGTCATCCGCGTACCTGTTAAATATCTGCCTGGCGAGTACTTCAAACGAGAAAAGTTGAGCACAACAACTCCTCCGGATCCATTCTTCATGGGTGAAAATTTTTATTATTTTACCGGACTCTTGATAAAAAATTAGTCGAACCTCTTTGGGCGTGTGTATTTTGTAAGATGAAGAGAGAAGCTGGGCAGAAATAAAGATATGATGTTCTATGTATGTAATTGTTCTAATTCTCTGACAATTTCCGTTTTGAATCAAAAGTTAGTTCCGAAAAAGAATAAGAGGTGATGAAATGATTACAGATGTCTCAAAATTTCTTTCTTTATCTTCTCTTTCAAAATTTTTTCTCTCATTAGTTTTTGCATACTCTTTTACTATCACATTACTCTTTCACTCTCTCGCTCTTTATCGCGCGCTCTCTCTCCTTCAATCTCCATCTCTCTCTAACTCTCTCCATTCTCTCCCTCTCTTCCAATTTCTCTCTCACAGTTACTTGCTCTAAACATACATATCTACGTTTTCAAGGGATATCATAGAACCCTCCAGATTTGTCGAACTTCCGTAAAGGCATCCGGCAATACCGCGTTGGAAGTCTTCCTGGCTTGGGAGGGGTGACCGAGCGACCCGTTAGAGTTTTGATGGAAGGGCCTCAACCTGATGGATCCAACGACCCATTCTTCTTGCACTCACATGGACCTCCAGAACCTGTCAACGTGCCAAACCCCAAGGTGAAACTTATAAATTTGATACTGGGTACTCCTACGTTAATTCACTTTCCTAGCTGTGTTCAGGGTCACTATTTAGAAATCAGATTTCACATAGTATTCAAAGGATGAAGAGGTTTTTTTTGTCATACCGAATCTCATTAAAAATATTGAATCGAGAAAAGCGAGAAAAATTCCCCAATTATGCCTCTGATTTTTTTGTTTTAAGAGAATCTCTCCATTTTCGATCAGTGTCCACTCAGTGATTAGAATAGAAGCACAAATACGAAAATCGATTGTTTCTAATATATTAACTACGTCGAAAGAGTCTTCCGAATTTTTGAATGAACTTTTAAAGGTTTTTTTAAAGAGAGGCGTTTGGATTGATAACAATTGATTATTTGACAATAAACACTCGATTGTACTTATTTGTCGAGCAAAGTGGTATGAAGTTGATGAGGATCTTTTTGGGGATTGGCGATAAGTATTTTTCACACAAAAGTTTTTCAAATCATTGCTATTTCTGAAGATTGGGGAAGTTTGAAGAATGTCAAAACTCATTGGTTTGTCCAAAACGGACCCTACTGCTACCAAAACGGACCCTACTGCTACCCGAGCCGACGAGGGACAACGCTAAGAGGAGTGGTATGTTTGAAATTTGATTAACGACTTTGATTCAACCCTTTCATAGTTCCAGGCAGTGATCGATGTTCCTTTGCCCACTCCTCGACCTATTTACAGGCCCTTCCGCTCGCGAGAAGAACCGGATTCCATGAAAGTGAGCCATTGATCCGTCGAGTCCAGTTTTCTATCCAATGGCAGAAGTTTTAGCTCACTTCTTGAAACAAAAAAAAGCCAATGAATTTTCTGAATGAGAAGAAACCCTAGTTTGTTCTTTGTTGACCTGATGTGTTCGTAAGTTTCTCTTTGTGAAGCGAAAACCAGTAAAATACCACAAAGCAAGTTCTAAGTGAATTCAAAACGAATTGCTGATGGGTAAATAAAACTTTTCAGCAATCCTCGACTGAAGGACCTAAACGTGTGATTGAGCTCAGTGAAGCGGAGATTCTCAGAATTGTAAGTTTTTACACTTCGCCGGGTCTCTAGTCTCAAATTACTTGTGAAGATTATCGAAGAGCAGACCCGATATTTGAAGAAGAAAACCCCGCTGGGTTCCAGGATTCCAAACGTCTTACAGACGTTTTCAGATCATGAGAATTTTTTTGAATAGTTACGATTAACTTCGGAGCTCGAAAAAGGAAAAACCCACCTAATGGCAGTTTTTGAGGTCGAGGGGGGTTTTAGAACAATTTTTTTGAATTTTCCAGTGCAAAAATTGAGCTTTGGTGTTCATTCGATATATGAATATATACGGTGCCCGCCATAATAATATCCGAATTGGTTTCACAACTTTCCAATAAGGGCACGAATCCTGATAAAATTAAAACAAATTTTTTATTGGAGTTTATACAATTCCTAAAATTCAAATACAAAGTTATTCAACAAAATTCTAAGTTTATTAACAAAAAACTGCCGTTTTTTGAATTTCGGACAAAATTTCAACAAAAGTTTGGATGGCTTTTTTTATAAACTTACAACTTCCTCCTTAGTAATTAGTGACATACCCTTTCGCCAAAATCACAGCCTCGCATGTTCGATCTATGGAGGCTATCAAATTATCGAATACCGTTCACAAAATCGCCTTCGAAGCTCTTTCAAGTTGCTCGAAGCGCTCGGTCACATTCTTCGTCTTCTGACCTTTCAGCATCCGCGCTAGATGCACCCAAAGGTGCTCGATTGGATTGAGATCAGGACTCTGACTCTGCCAATCAAGCACCTCTACGTGTCGACACTGAAGCCAAGACTTTACGTGAGCGGAAGTGTGATTGGGATCGTTATCTTCTTGAGGTATAGAGCTGCGAACATGTGTAGCGAGGGCCCACGGTCTCATTTTCGTCTCTAGGATGTCTGCGTACATGAAGTATTCCATTGATCCCTCGATCCGATGCAAAGGTCCCATGGCAAGAGCGCAAAACGTCCCCCGAATCATAACTGTTCCTCCACTATGCTTGATTTTTGGCAAGGTGTCGTGTAGAGTGCCAGAATTGCGTCGAAAAAACTGATTTCCGTCACTTCCAAAGATATAGAATTTCGAATCTTCTGACCAAATGATTCTAGACCCCTCTGAACGACTTCAGTGACGAAACGTCCACGCCCACTCTAGCCGTGCTTTGCGAATCTTGGCGGAGAAGAACGGCTTCTTTGAAGGTCGTCGTCCGTGAATTCCATTATTGAGTCAGGCACCTTCTCACGGTAGTGACAGAAGGTCTGTACTCCTGGGAATATGATATCAGTCTAACTTGGTTGACAGCAGTGCGCCTCGCGTCCTCACGCGACAAGCGCAAGATGTTGTTTCTTCCCATCGTTTTGTTAAGACGGCCCGTTTTCTTCCGCTCCGGAAAGGCTTCCTGATGCAAGTAATGTTCGTTTTGTTGTTTATATTGTTTTCCAAAACAAACCTGATTTTTATGTCGACTTATAATCTTGGTGACGGCTAAGAGGGACAATCGAAACAGCTCCGAGAGCTGCATCCGCTTCAATCTTTAATTATGACCCACTACATATAATCGCTTTCTTAGTTTATTTCTTGAACATCTTTACGTTTGGCCATATCTGTAAACATGGAAATACCAACACAACGTTTTCTGAACCAAAAAAAGGAGAAAAAACATTAAAAGTTCAAAAAGTCCTTTTTTGGCGGATTTCTTTTTAAAAAATTGTAAAATTGTCTGCTGTTTAGTAAAAGTGTTCATATTTCACGAAGTACTGTGGGATCATCAATAGAATTTGAAAATCCATGCAATCATGCAAATTCATTCACTTATTGGTAAGTTGTGAGTAAAAACCAATTAAGATATTATGGAAAACAAGTAAACACTGTACACACACATATATATATATATGTATATATAATTGTAAAATTCTCTGCTGTAAAATAAAATTGTAAAAAGTACATGTATATAGCCTTATTAAAACATGAAGCCGCTTCAAAATCGGGAATATTAATGCATTCGATGTACTCGCTGTCCAAGAACGATGAAACTGTGTACAGCATACATAAAATGAATCAATACAAACAAAAATTAGTTCTTTAAAATCCGAAAGCGTCTGCTTAGAAGAAGATTTGATCTATGTTATTATTATTAACTGATTGACTTTCAAAACTCACAATACATAAATAGTGTGCGCCAAAAGTTCACGTAAACGACTTTCAAATTTTTATTTATTTCTATTCGTTTACTTTTTCTTTTGTTTTAGCGGTCGTGTAATTTTTCACTTTTATGCTAGTCCTAACCCTGAAAATTTCAGGAGGATAACTATTTTCGTTTACCCGTAGTGTTCTTGATATTGGCTGAGGCTGTATCCTACGCTTGAGTCAGTCCGGGCACAATCAGAAACACATCGCCAGAATCACTTAATTTTGCCGCAGGACCACTAAGGGCACCATATCCCGTTTTTGCGAGACTGGGACGACGAGTGAACGTCTCAGAAGCGTCAGACTAGCGACCGCGACCCTCTCGGCAACTTGAGAAGCATCCGAGATAAGATTCGTTAAAACTTCAAGCGAAATCTTAGATAAGTGTTTAAGGAGCTGAATATATCCGCTAGTTCTGTTCGGAAGGTCGTCAAATCCTGGATGAAGCACTACTTCATCATGCTGCAAAAGACTCACGCATTGACGGCCCAGATGAAGGCGATCCGTCTTCGGAGAGGTCGTGAACTGATTAAGCGGTTCGGTAGACACTGTATATTATCTTCAACTCTAAGTTGTTCAATATTAAGCAGTCCTTAAACCACCAAAACGTTATGATTCGGTCCAAATAGGTCAATTAAAGTGGCCGCTACTTTTCGATGAATGGGAAATTCCGCTTCTGTCATGGTCTCGGCTGGGGAGACCGCTACCGGCAAGAGTCAACTCGTATTCGACGAGCAGAAAGTCAAAGTAAATGCTTATAACTACCTAAACAACGTTATCGTGAAAAAGGAGAAAAGCTTTGCTGGAGCAAGACTCACTTCGCGGGACGTAACTGGTCGTTCCAGCAAGACTTTACGCTTGCCGACAAGGCTGAAGTGGTGCAAGAATGGTACAAGACAAATTTCCTTTTGATGATCACCTCCGAAGAATGACCTCCATACTCGCCTTATTTAAATTACTCAGACTTCTTTGTGTTGCGGTCCTTGAGAGCAAAGCCTGCGCTTCTTGCTCAAGAATTTGGACAGTCTGTAGCGCGCCCTCGAAAAGGCGTGGGATGATCTCGACGTCGCTAACCTGTCCACAACGGTGGGTGGCTTCAACAAGCGACTCCGCGCCTGTGTCAATTATGAAGGAAGACTTTTGGAAATTTCAAAGTTCAGTTCCATGGTAAACTACTTTATTAAACTTTGATAAAAAATTTGTTTGATTTGCTCAATCCGTCAAGTTTTTATCGGAAAAAATACTGTCCACGTGAACTTTTTGCGAACCCTGTAGAATATGGTGATAAAGTCTGAATAAGTTGTCCTTGAAGAGGGCTCTTCTGGATATGAATGACGGTGCTGAGAAATCAGAGACCAACGACGGAGCGGGGAAGTCAGAGGACGTCGTGGTTGTCCCTACTCCTGACCAACTTCATTCAGGGCCCGAACCAAGGTTAAACTTTTCACTCAGTTTTCGATTTTCTCTCTGGTAAGACCGAGCTTTAGCACATGATCAGTTACACATGCAACAGACTTTTGTTCATACCAAGTACTTTGATAGTTTAATCATATTCATCGTTCATGTTTTAATCAGGTTTTGGTTTCTTCTGTTAAACCAATCACAGCAATATTTTATGATTCCAATGGGAGTCTCAGGTCATTTGACTCACTGATTTTCCACTTTCACAATGTTTACCGAACTTCAAACCAGATTTGCATTACACAACCAGAATTTTGCATTTCAGTTGAAATGAAAAGTTTTCCGACGGAATTATCACAAATATTTTTGCAAAGCTTAACGATGAGCAAAAACCTAGTAATATTCAAAATTTCAAGCTTCCTTGCCTACAAACATATTGGCCCAAGATTCTCCATAATAGACTGCGAACGAGAACAATCTTTTCCCTCGAATTCATTATTTTTTCGAGGGACTTCTTCCGTGTGGTACAAGAAGAAGAGTTGGATCCTGCAGACGATGAAAGTGGAAGGACCCCCGAATGGATTGGAGGGAGCTCGAGTACCCCTGAGTGGATGGAGAGGAGCTCGAGTACCCTCGCTTCAAGCGGTGAAAGGTTCTTCAGTACACCGGAACCGTTTGTAGAGGAGACTTCTACGCTGGCAGGTCAAACATTTTAAGAATGCGAAACTGATTTTTTCTGGTCTAATACTATTTGGTTAATGAATACACTTCTTTTTTTTTCTTGGGTTATTTAGTACGAGGAGAAGAAACACATTGAGCACGCACAAAACTCAGTTGAAAAAGAGAAAAAAAGTAGGTTAAATAGTATTGACATTAATCCTTAAATTGTTGAAGAAGATGCTTGAAACCTTCAAGAACAATCAGCGTAAATAATTGAATCGGAAACAGTTTCACCGTTCGAATTATAAAATAGGAACCAATTTTGCTTTGAAAAGGTGATTATATGTAGAATATTTTTAAAGATTTTTTTGCTTCGCTCTCTTATTCTACTTCTGGAAAGTTTTCACGTTCTTTTCTTTAAAAGTTCAAAAAACGCTCGATTTCGCCTTGAATTCTTCTGGTTACTCATGTAAGAATGGATGTAAATTCGAAAATAGAATACTTTAAGAGCGGGGCGACTCAAACATGCTAAGAACTTGATTGTGATCGAGTTTAAATATGCCGGTGGATTTAAAAACTTGTAAATTGGTTGAGGGGTGTATCCTTTACCGTGTCACGAGATAAGACTTGTTTTCCTTAATTTTTCAATTCCTTAGTTACCACACCACCTACATATGTTTTTCCCCCAAACAGTTCATCATTTGCGTGTATTCCCGAAGAATTGAACCTGATAAAATCTCATTTATCTAATCCACTTCTCTAGAAAAAAAGCGATGATGTAGAATAGTAATTATGCTCAATTTCATTTTTTTCTTGAAAAAAAGAAGTTTTTTTTGAATCTTCATGGCCGTCTAAGTAAGAGCATAGACATCAAGAGTAAATTCAAACGGTTTGAAATTCTTGAAATAGGTTTTTTTGTTCGCTAAACAGTGATCATGTGAATAATTTTTTTACACGTTTTGGTTTCTATGCTGGACGGCCTCGTCAGAGTAACATAATCCTAAACGACGGCCTCGTCAGAGTAACATAATCCTAAACGACGGACTCGTCAGAGTAACATAATCCTAAACGTTTGCAAAAAAACAATCAAAAAGTCCAGAAGAACAGCTAAAACGATTCAGTAATTGTGTAGTTCCGAGCTGTTACAACTGAAATTTTCTGTATAAAGCACTAGGGTCACGCTCATGCCTGTTATTATTCCGTTTCCCCTTAATATTTTCCAGTTTTTTCTCCAATATCAATTTGAACTCGTAAAAAACCGGTCTAGTTCATTTCTACAAATGTTAGGATCACGCAAAGAGTGATCGAAAGCTGTTAAAATTTTTTAATTAAGTAATTAACGATTTATGAGCGCAAAAATAACTTTGAAGTTTTTGATTAAAAGTAGCTGCTTGTGTTCTAGGATGGACAAAGACGAGAGCAGCAGATGCTCTAGAAACGAATCAGCGTCCTGACTCCCCCTCGTTCCAAGAAGGCAGCCCGCATCCTCGAATGTAAGTGCAATCTCTACTTGCCTTCATTTTAATTTTGATTCATCCTCGAACTATTCAAGAAGAAAGGGAGGCTTCAGCGTATTTATTGTAGAGCGTTCACGCATATAGGTTTTTTTCATGACGCACGGGTAAGAAATGCGTCTTAGGTAGTGTACTGTGTAGGTAGTGTAGTGTAGTGATGTCGAGCTTGTTTCCGGTAAGCGAGAAACAACAGGTTAAGTTTCGCCCGCGGAAAAGCTCTCGTCCGCGCGATACTTTGATACAATTTGATCCATATACTCACAGTAATAGTATATAATTCGCTAATCAATATCAGTGTTTGAATAGTATATAATTCGCTAACATATATATATATATATATATATATATATATATATATATATATATATATATATATATATATATATTATACCAAATTTACCAACGTAAATATTCGAGCTATATATCTTATTGAATGAAAAATTGCGCTCGAGAATATACCATTTATTTCAATCGAAAATAATCAATAATGTTGTATTTAAACTTTAGCGAGATGGATAGCGTGAAAGTGAGTCCGATTCATGACTCATTCTTATCTTCAACTCCTCACACTTCACATATCGAGGACGACTCGACGCCTTCTTTACCAACTGATGCCGCCTTCACACAAGGAGGCTAGTGAAATAGTCCTCTCAAATTGGAAATCATGTTTTTTTCTCGATTTAAGACGATAAAATTTATCGTGAGATGGTCTGATTAAACGCTCAACAACGAAATATTAATTCTTGTTATGAAAACAAAGCACCCATTGATTTTCCTTGGTGTTTAAATACAGCCAATAAGCAGACATTTATTGGTTTTGTTTTGAAACATTCTAGTGCGATAACATTTTCCGCGCATATTCTCGCCTTTCGGTGAAATACGTACTTCCCTCATATAAAATACAAATATAATCCGGTAGCTTCTTCAGGGATCACTGTTGAAGAAAAAAAAGAATCGTGAAAGCACTACCTACATGTCTTCGATTCGTTCACTCATTCATTCATTATTTGTTCCACGTTTATGAAGTCATATAACAGAGATAATATTTACAAAGTAAGTATGGACTGTTTATGATGTGGCGGTGTATTTCGATTTATGTATTTCGATTCAATGACGTTTGGGAATTAATGCATAATAGTCATCGCAGATTACCACAGTGCATAAACCGGACTGATGTGTTCTATATTGCATCCCATAATTTATCTATTCAAGTACAAAAATTTTACACTATTCAAGTACAAAAAGTACACTGTAAAAGTCTAAGTACACTAGTATAAGTATAAGTACACTGTAAAAGTATAACTACACTAGTATAAGTACACTAGTATAAGTATAAGTACAATGTAAAAGTATAAGTACACTAGTATAAGTATAAGTACAATGTAAAAGTATAAGTACACTAGTATAAGTCTAAGTACACTGTAAAAGTATAACTACACTAGTATAAGTAGAAGTACACTGTAAAAGTATAAGTGCACTAGTACAAGTATAAGTACAATGTAAAAGTATAAGTACAATGTAAACGTATAAGTACACTAGAATAAGTATAAGTACAATGTAAAAGTATAAGTACACTAGTATACGTATAAGTACACTGTAAAAGTATAAGTACACTAGTATAAGTATAAGCACCCTGTAAAAGTACAAGTACACTGTAAAAGTACACAAAAAGTACAGTACATTGTATAAAAAGTGGAGAATGGTGTGATGCAGGTGAAGAAATCTTCCCCATCTCTTCACAGGATATACCGCAAGCAACAGTCACTCTACATAATGGCCTTGCTCAGTTCGTCGATGGGCTCAGCTCACTTCATCA
Organism: Allodiplogaster pararmata; assembly: GCA_964056735.1. Classification (NCBI taxonomy): domain Eukaryota; kingdom Metazoa; phylum Nematoda; class Chromadorea; order Rhabditida; family Diplogasteridae; genus Allodiplogaster; species Allodiplogaster pararmata. Next base: position 14,245,190 of record OZ057406.1, read on the forward strand.
AGTCAGCTTGCGATGACCTTCTCAGTCTATTTCGTACCGTGATATTCTTTCTTATCCGCTACGGTATTGCGCCTTCCTGAAGGGACAGCGACTGAGTTCATTTTCCACTGTTTGGTACTTTGTGAAATTCTGATTACAAGCGATAGAAATGGATTAAATTTCTTAACAAGGCTAAGAAGCCTTTAAAAGATGTTTGTTGTATTATATTTTGAAAAAAGGACAATGTGCCATCATATGTGTATGGCACTTCACTACCAAACTCTCAAAAACGAAAAAACTGAACCCGAAATATTTTGTTTACGCAAAAAAAATTTTTCACAAAAAACTACTTTTGAGTTCTTTGATCCACGCCCAGTAAACCGTAAAGAATAAGAAAACAATTTTTAAAAAAACATGGGAATTTTCTCGTCGTACCAATGTATTGTTTGATTGGTGATAGATATTTTAAAGAAAGTTATGCAATGAACTCAGTCACTGACAAGTGGTTGAGCAAGTTTTTTTCCTAGATAGAAAAATAGCTAACTCTTGGAAGTCGACAGCACTTTTATATTAGAAACTTTCTTAGTCAATGAGATCTAAACAGATAATTAGAGAGAGAATCTGGTAGAAAACCATACATTTATAATATTATAAGATATTGTGAGTCTAAACTTTTAAGAATGAAGAATAAATCTTCGAACAACACATGTTCTAAACAAGGGTAATTGTTCTAAGTATCATTGTACCGAAAAGACCTTGTTTTGAAATTCTGAAAAATCCGAATGGTTGTGGTCCTTAGATCACAACTAAACACATTATATAACCACGATTTCGTATATTTCAGGATTCATCATTAGAGAACGCTGCCCAACCCCCATTCTCACCCCAGATGCAGTCTAACACAGATCAAGCTTTTTCGGTAGCAGGTACCACAACTCCAGATACGTTCCGAGAGAAGCAGCCGTGAGTCAACAACATGAGTAAAAAAATTTTATGACCTTTTCGAGAGTTGACTGAACTACAAATATGTACTTGGAGTAGCAGAGATGACTTTGAGTTTTTCACCGCGCAGATGAGTTTTTTAAAAAAAAAGTAAATTTCAAGACCAACATCGTGCAAGGCGTTCAAATCGTGCTTTGATGATGCAATTTTCGGACGGGGTTTTCAAGTTACTTTACAGACTCATATAACAAAAAACAACTTGGCAAAAAGTTTCTGTCCGTGTTTCTGAGAGGCGATTTTCATACTTGTAGGAGAGAAGTAAGCTTCTTGGAGGGATTCTTCTCCAGTGCACCGGAGTCACAAGAACTGATGCCCACCAGGCAGCCTAAAGGCGCAGAGCCCGGCGTAGGCCAGCTTGTGGACGTCGAGCAGTTAAAGGTCGGTCAGGTTGTTGAGCTCGATTAGTTCGAGGTTTGTCTAATTGTTGATCTCAAACAATTTGAGGTTGGTGAGTTGTTGATCTCAAACAATTTGAAGTTGGTGAATTTTACTTCGAGCAGTTGAGTCGGTGACATTTTTGAATTCGAACACTTAAAGGTCGGTCAGATTGCTGATCTCGAACAGTTCAAGTGCCGTTCCAGCGTCTCACAACCAGCTGCTTTCTTTCTTGGAATTTGCAAAATAGTGGACCCATTATTCCAAAATGCTTTCCAAAAGCTGTCATATAAACTGTTGGTAGAAAACCTCACAGACATGTATAAGCATTTTCGTACCTAACTCTCTTACCGAGAAATATATGTAATGTAATTTTTTTGTTGAATAGTTTCACACTAGAAAAAAATAAAGAAGAAAAAGAAAAACAAACCAAAGCATTGCTTAAAACTACGATAGCTCCTTTTTTGTTCAGTGGTAACAACGAGGTACTATTATACATATTACATCTTGAAAAAACGTATGGAGTTTTGGGCACTACAATGTTCTACAGAATTAACATAAAAGGACTGGATCTATAGCATTCAAATAGTTAATTGCAGGACCTCGGCCATCCTTCTTCTCTTGAGGATAATGGCCCAGAGTTTGGATTCCAAGTGGAGCCTTCATCTCTATCAGAAGAAGGCGATTTGTTGCCAGAAAACTTCAAAAGAAAATCTTGAAACTGAAGATATGCAGAGCAATTGGCTAAAAAGATCGTTGGACTAGGGTGTACCGTTGGAGAGATGAGAGCGGAAGAAGTGAAAGAAAGAGAAAAGCACGGAATATTAAAGAGGGAAAGAGAGCTATCGAGAGAAAGGGAGAGAAAAATAAAGAGAGAGAATTATGGAGAAAAAGAGAAAAAGAGAAAATAAGTGCGTTTTACTTGTTTTCCAAACTCAAAATAACTTGCTCATAATTAGGCGATAATCTGAATACTGTCTATTCTGTAGTTTTGTCGGGCAAGCAATTTTTTCTTCGGAATGAAACGATTTCTATAACTTTGATCTCGTTCAACTGAGACGGCTCTTAGGAAGAGCTGTATTAAAAAATTGTTTTATACTTTTTCTCTCGGAAAGTTTTGAATTTTAATGTCTGAAAGTATCTGCTCACATATAAAATCATTTAAAACGAATACTCTATGACGAACAACACGAAAATCAACATAAAACATTTTTAAAAAAGGAAGAGAACATACATAATCAGCATCATTCACCAGTATGCCAATTATCAACTTAAAAGTTTCGAGGACATCAAACATGATTAGCATAGCAGCTGAGTAGCTCACAGATGGCTATTTCATGCGTTGATGACACTCTAGGCTTTTTATTTATTGACCCTACTCCTCTCCATGAGGTTTCTTACCCCTTTTAGATTATATGCTTGCTTGACTAAAATGCGGAAATGCCTGATTTCTCTCAGGGTTTCCAAGAATTTGGGGCATAAAATATTAGAGAATTCTGTGAAGCGGAATGAGCCCAGATTCCCGCAGCAAATTTAACCGAGGTGGAACATTTGTGAAAAACTCGAAGCTCTGGAGGTCTAGCTTAGCCATGATCCATCACTGTTTTCAACTTAAAATAGACTTGTATGATGAGCTTTCGAGTAAAATTTTCTCATTCAAATCAAGTTTGTCAACTGAGAAAATAGTAAATTTTCTTCCATTGCTCCTGCTCTCAATATAACATATATTTAAAAAAATATCTTTGTATCATTCAAAATGTTCATATATTGAGCTGCACAAACTTCATAGAAGAAAGAAGTTCATTTGAATAATTTAATAACATGACCCTCTATTCATAAACATGTGAAACCTTTTCTCCTAGGTATTTTAGTTAAGCTGAACGGGTGAAAATTTCAAACATTTGTTTTATACCATCTTCTTATTAGAAAAAAAACTTCAAAAAAACTTTTCATTCTCCAGATGTTGTGGTGTAAATCCGAATGTTTTTTTTAAAATATTTAACTAATAGTGTTATCGCCAAAAACTGATACTTTTAAAAATTTTCTTTGTATAAACTTAATGACCAAAAAGATTATTCGACAACCTTACCGAACATGAAGAATGCTCATATTACGGTCGGAAAATTGTAATGCAATTTCTTTCACTGTATCGAGAAAAAACATTTTCTCGTCATGTTAGACTGAACAACATGTGATCTGAGAATAAAGAACCTTATTTGAGTTTCAGTCTGGTTGGTATTTTTCAGAAGGCGAGGGGGCAGATAACAGTGTTATTCAATTCAATTCAAAATGTTCGGATAGTTTTTGTGATCTTTGTGATCGCATGGGACAATGTGTGCTCAGTTGGTGTACTGGTAACGCTCTACAAGCCCCGGTTAGGCAGCGGAGATTCGGTTTCGGCCGAGTGCTATTTTTACCCGTGCGATGGATTTCTTTCAGTCGGATAGTTTAAATGTAAAAAAAAAATTTTGAGAAAAATGATTGTTAGTCAGTAAGTGAAACAGCCTTCTGTTCAATCTCTGTTTCAACTAGAAGAGCGGTAGTAAACCGTTCATAGGAACTCTTTGATTATTACTACTATATATCATCTGCTTTTTCTAGTGATTGTTCCTATAACTTGACCAACTCCGCTTACTATTATTGTAATTAAAACATCTCTTCAATCTGGGTTTCTCTGATATCTCGAATGTAGAGCACTCTTAAAATATTCATTACCTCTTCATCTTACTCATCAGTTAATAAAAAGAATCTTCATAATTCGCGAAGTTAGTGTTGGGGACGATTAGGAGTGTGCAATCGACTAGAGCGATTCGGTTGAAAAACCGATTTTTTTTGTGGAGAACAGTGTGATTCCTTGATGAAGGAGCAAACTTGTGAAGAGACGTATTCAGTTATTTAAGCAGAGAGCTTTCTCTCGTCCGTTCTTTGCGAATTTTTCCATCGCAGTTTTTGCATGAGGCGGTCCAGTTGAGAAATCGGCAAGGTGGTCCACAATGATTTATGTTCACTGTGTGCATGGAATTGAGTGGCTGGATCACCCCGGATGGACATCGCATAGTGGTCCAACAGAGTTCTGATGAAATTGCTGAGGTGGCCTGCGCAATGCCGATTCATTGTTGAGTGCAAGGAGTCACGTACATCATTTATATTTTCAGCTCGGTCTCGTCGCGGCTCCATTTAACCCCTTCGCTATTGATAATACTTTATTTAAAGAATAATACTATGTATAATAAGATTCACTGTAATAGCTGAGCATATGGAGTGAAACTTGGACGTTTCGTTTTCATTTTGAGACAGCGTAAAACAAAATGAGCTTGAATAAAGATGAGCATGTTCACACGAAAATCACGTTAGCAGATAAATTCAGGTACGAGAGAAGTTAAGGAACGATAAAGACCATTCATGAGATTAAGAGACAAAATTTAGTAAGAACGGAAAAAAACTAATAGTGAGACCAAGAGACGCTCATCTTGATTCAAAGTAGTTGTTTTTTTGTAACACTCTGATGATGCTACAATAGAAGCGAAACGTCTGCGTTTTTTAATACTAAGAAATTCACACCGCATCGTCAAATCTGGCACGAACGTGTTCTGAAGATCTGGAACTTCTTCACGATGCGCGTCACACGGTATCTCTTAATCCTGTACTAGGGACATACAGTGAGCTTTCGATTAACCTTTAAAAAATGTTTTTAAATGCATTGTGCTTGATTTCATAGTCTAAAAGCATGCATTAACAACAATTACGGCATGTTTACTCATGAATGACAACTAGAAGATTACAATTTTTGAGGCCTCAGGGGTCTAGATTTTGTAATGAGCCTAGCAGTGCTTCGAGCTCCCTCTCTTAGTAGAGTGAATTTGTTAAAAGAAGTTAGTATCTTCCATGTTTAGACTGACTGCCTTTTACTCTTGATCGAAGAGAGACAGACAATTAGATGCCCGGCGATCGGATCATAACTCGATGTTTGAGCCACAAAAGAAACCTCTATTGATGGCAACACTAAAGACCATCGCAACACTAAATTGAACAAAACTTAAATGATTCTGCATGTTGATTCAACCACCAATTGAACTCCATTTCAAATCGGAAAAAGGCCGATACGATGCATTGACGGCTCAACTCAAACTAGGGCCGGAACCACCTTTCAGTGATGTCAAATACACAGAATGTTGTGTATTACACATCATTCAAAGGAAACGGTAGTATGGTTTCCATCATGCATGAAAATTATATTGCCTCACCCTTCGAATAAATATTGAAACGTTCACGCTCAATCACAGTAAGTTGACAACCAACCATAAACTTGTATTGCGTAATTGTCATGTGTTGTCAATGAGCAGGTTGCAAAAAGCCTAAAAATAAGCACATTTGAATGGAGGAATCTGCTTCTGGCGGGAGGACATCTACCAGTGCATTGCTGTACTTGTGGAGGGCTACGGAACAGCCTGGCTTCAGGAGCTCCCTGTCCAAGATCGACAGCACACGCACGTAGTAGTTCGAACCTGTCATATCGAGTGTCAAATACTCTTATCCTCGTCCAGGGCCACCCAAACCAAAGGGTTTTGAAAAGTTTGTCCTGCTTTGCACGAATCTGACTCTCTCCATTACTGTTATACACAATAGCAGTGACCCGACAGGTAGCCATTGCTTATACCAAGATAGGGCATCTCCGTATCGCGACACTTTGTACCCGCGACACACTGTACCCGACACTTTGTACAGCAATGTTTTGTTTTATTTAAAAGTTATTTTTCATTTTTTTGTTGCTTAGGCTCAGGTTAAGATCACGCTAACGAGGCCGCACGGCTTAGGAACGAGAACGTTTGAAAAAATTTATCACAATTTAGATTTTTTGCCGATTTGATCGTGCGTATAAATTATCGCGTACAGTGTCGCAGGAATAGGTCATCAGAATGCGCTGAAAAACTTTTGCGGGCGGACGCGATTCTCGACGACAGGGGGGAGGAGGGGGGAGTCAACGAAAAATATTTATTTTTCTCAGTCTTACCCAATTGTTGCCGTCCCACCGCCAAACTTTCCAGTCTAAATTTTTCGGTTCCATGACTATTCACTCCCGGACAATTCACTCCCGACTCCCGACGACGGAAACTTTCACAAAATAAAATTTTTGTGAAGCTCAATGTTTATGAAAAATAAAATGTAAAGTTTTTCTTTTCAAAAACTAGTTTCGTGAAAGATATCAAGCGGTGAAGTTGTGTGCACGCTCGCTCCGGAGTGAATTGTCGTAGGAGTGAATTGTCCGGGAGTGAATAGTCGTGATACCAAATTTTTCTTACGCTGTTGATTTTTATATCCATTTCATTTACTTTCTGCTACTTAAGTGAGTTATATATTTTCATCAATGAAAAAAATTCTGGGATTACAAGATTACAAGTTTGGTGAGCTAAGGAGTGGTGTTTCTACTGAACAGTTTTTTCAACGGGTTGGACGACAGTGTGATGGTCAAACTTCTCTTCAAAACACTTGCTAGTTAGCGCTACTTCAAGAACACGAAACCATGGTTCTTGTCCCAAGAGACTTACAACACATGAACCGAAAAAATAAGATACTGAAAACTTTCAGAGGAGTTGTCTTGTTTTAGATATGAAGGTTGTGTGCACGCTCGCTCCGGAGTGAATTGTCGTAGGAGTGAATACTTATCTTCCTCTTCCTTTCCCTCACAGTGAGTGGTGACTGGACAATTCGCTCTGATATTGATTTTCGTTACCTCAACACGAAAATGCCAAGAACCAAAAAGAATTCCTCCCCAAAATCTCCGAAGTCTTCTCCTTCGACCAAATCCCCCTCCGCCAGTGTCTCAATCTCCAAAACAGTTGCCGAAGCTGTCGCCTTCGCTACATTAGATGCTCCAGACGGAATCTCGATTCCACTTTGGAAATCCATTTCTCGGATCATAACCATGCTTTCGTCTACACTCGAAGCCATATCTTTCAAGACATGTCATTGCAATTCAACATCCCTTCCCCCTAGCGCGACACTGAAATCATCTGGGTCGCCTTCCGCCTTCTTGTCAACTACTTCTGATGAAGAGTCTCACAGAAGGGCACGTTCTCTGGTCATCGCTGGTCTTCCAGAAAGTCTCTCTCCAGCAGCAAGCGAGAGGGTCGTCCATGACGAGGCTATCGTCCAGTCTCTTCTGGATGATCTCAGTATTCAGAAACCGTTTTCAGAATGGGTCAAGGTAATCGTAGGTTACTCAAAGTAATGCTTCCTGCTCGTTCTTTTATGTTGGCAGGACTTCGTTCAGCTTCTTCCATCCGTTCAAACCCCCGTTGGAAGGGGGTTTTCATCAGGAAGTCAATGACGCCTGATGAGTTGATGACCTGGAATGCAAAGCGAGCTCAACTGAAGGAACTCCGTCTGTCTAATCCATCGTCGACTTGGGTTCTCTACAAGGATGATCTGTGGCTGAAAGAAGAAATTGGAGGAGCACGAAGAACTCTACCGCCCCCCTTGCGGTTACCAACATCTTCTAATCAGGGAAACTGATCCAGAAAGGACTTTGTTATAGATCTTCATTTTCAACTTCCAATAAATCTAGTTCAGTATTCTCTGTTTCTTATTTCAATGCACGTTCCCTCAAAAACAAAATTGATCTACTTTACCATTATTTGTCATCAACACAACCAGATATTCTATTATGTAGTGAGACTTGGTTAAATAAAAACATAGTAGATGCCTCATTGACAGCTAATTTGCCTTATTGTGTGCTCCGCTGTGATAGAACTTCAAAAAGAGGTGGTGGTGTCTGTGCTTTTCTCCGTAATCATTTAATATACTATGTTGTAACTCTCAAGACTAAAATATCAGCTGATGTCTTAGCTTTCGATCTCTTATGCAACTTATCACTCTCCAGAACACGTTTCATTATATGCTATCAACCGCCAAACACTACTGTGCATCAGAATAATGCCTTTTTCGATGTTCTTACTCAACTGTTAGCGGTACCTCAACAATCTGTATTTCGTGGTGATTTCAACTTAGAAATTGATGTTGACAAAAAATGTTCTTCAACTGAGCCTCTTATCGACTTGTGTACAGACTTTTCTTCTTCTTCTTAGAATTGTCCCGCGCCGGCCGAGGTCGGAGTAGGGTCCGCTGTACGGCTTCTAGCTCTCCAGAAACATCTGTCCGTTGCGTCTTCCGAGTGGAGTCTTGCAAGGCGCAGGTCTTGGTTGAGCGTATCCATATATCTTGTCTTCGGTTTGCCTCGAGGGCGTTTGCCTGGTACTTCCATGTCAAGGGCGTGTCTTGCGATGTTGGTCGCGTCTCTTCGCATCACGTGTCCATACCATCTAACTCTCCCTTCTCGCATCTTGTCTTGTATTGGGGCAACGCCGAGTCTCCCTCTCACAATCGTGTTACGCACACAATCTAGGCGAGTCAGTCCTAGTGTCCAGCGTAACATTTTCATCTCATTCGTGTGGATAATGTTCTCGGTTATACACGTTGTAGGCCAGGTCTCCGTCGAATAGAGAAGCACGGGACGGATTGCTGTTTTATACATCTTTCCGCGTATGCCAGCTGTGATATTCCTATCACAGAGGACACCTGCAGCTTCTCTCCGTTTCATCCAAGCTGCATTTACTCTTTGGCGTGCCGCTGCCTTTGTTGACGTGTCTGAGGAGATGACAGAACCAAGGTACTTGAATTCGGAGGTCTTCGGGAGCGGTTCACCGCTGATGTGAACAGTTCCCGTCGTTTGCACTCCGATTTCCTGGTACTCGGTCTTCTTGATGTTGAGGCGTAAGCCATGCCTACTAAGAGCGTCCTTCCCTTTCTTGGGTGCGTTTCTCGATTTCGGCACGTGTAGGAGCAGCAAGGAGAATGTCGTCGGCGTATGCGATGGTTGACGGAGCCGGAGTCAGTAGAGGACGCGTGACGGTATCCATAACCAAAATGAAGAGAAGGGGAGACAAAGCACTCCCTTGGTGCACTCCAACGTTTACTGCGAATGGCTCTGTGATGCCGACCGGAGTTCTGACAGTACTCTTTGAATCATCGTACATCGCCATTGTCCATCGAATGTACTCTTCAGGAACCTGATGATCGCGCAATGCATATGAAATAAGATCATGGGGGACTCTGTCGAACGCCTTTTCCAAATCGAGGTAGGTCAGATGGAGAGGTGATCTTTTCTCTGCGTGCTTCTCGACGAGTAAACGGAGTGCAAATATTGCATCTGTTGTGCCTCTTCCGTTCACAAACCCGCATTGCTGAGCTGGAATATCGACGATATCTCGTATGCGTGAATCCAGTATCCTCTCAAATATCTTCATAGTGTGGTTGAGAAGGCGTATTGGACGGTAGTTGCTGCACACTCTGGCATCACCTTTTCCTTTGAAGACTGGAACGGTCGTGGAGTAGCGCCAGATATGTGGAATTTGGCCTTGCTTTACGATGGTGTTGAACAGGTGCACGAGATGTGCTAGTCCAACATCACCCGCAAGTTTCCAGGCTTCGGTGGCTATGTCGTCCGGTCCAGCCGCTTTCCCAGTCTTCATCTTAGAGAGTGCCTTCTTCACTTCCTCGGCCGTGATGGTTGGCACGGGTCCTTGTATGGCGTGGGAAGTAGGGATGGGAGGGTGCTCAAACTCTTGGCCGCTCATTTCTTCGAAATGTTCGCGCCACCTGTTTCTGACTTTTAAAGGGTCAGTGACGAGCTTCCCTTGTTTGTCCCTTATCGTGGCTGCTCTCTGGATGTCCAAGGTGTTGCGGTGTCGAGCCTTGGCAAGCCGATAGATGGCTTTATCGCCTCCTGGTTGGTTCATCTTCTCATAGAGATCGCGGAAGTAGGAGGCTTTTGAAACTGCGACAGCTCTTTTGGCGGCTTTCTTGGCTGAGCTGTATGCAGCGCGGTCGTCAGCCTCATTTGACGTCCTCCATCTCTTGTAGGCATTCTTTTTCGCCTTGATCGCATCCTGAACTTCGGAGGTGAAAAACCAGGTGTCTTTCTCGATTCTTGGCTTTCCGGGTTTCGTCTTTCCGAGGATGCTTGCGGCGGGTGCTCTGATGCTGTCTTCAAGAAGCTTCCAATGTTCATTTATGTCCTCTGGAAACTGCTTGTAGAGTGCAGGAGGGAGTAGATTGCGATGGATGATGTGCATGAGAGAGAGACGTTCTGCTTTCCCAGTCGAGCGCCACCATTTGACACGTGTGCATTCAGGATTACGAGAAGGCTGTTTCTTCGACTTCAATACGCTGTAGTCCATAAAGAGAGGGTGGTGCTGAGATGCAACATGGTCTGATGGAATGACCTTTGCATCTTTCGCGTTCCGCATCTTTGCTCTCAGGATTAACCAAAAGTCAATTTGACTCTGATTTCTTCCGCTCTCGTATGTGAGTCCGTGAGATCGTCTCTTTTTGAAAAAGGAGTTCACGACTGCTAGATCGCATCGAGCACAGAAGTCAAGTAGCCGTTGACCCTCAGCATTGATCGTTCCGATTCCATGTCCTCCATGTTCTCTCTCACGACCTTGTCGATCTGAACCGATGTGAGCGTTAAAATCTCCGCCGATTAAGATGTCTTCATGAGACTCTCGGAGTTTGATAACTTCCTCTAGAGAGTCGTAGAAGTCCTCCTTATCAGCGTCGCTACATCCTTGTTGAGGTGCATATGCTGAGACGACAAGGAAGTGATTGTTGGACGAAGAAATTCGGACGGCCATGACTCGATCTGTAGAGCGAATGACTTCGGTTACATCATCAGCAATTTTCGAGGAGAGGATAATGCCAACACCATTTCTTGTTGATGACGTGCCATGGTATATCAGCTTGTATCCGTCTCCTATCGGCTTCGACTTGCTTCCTCTCGATTTCGTTTCCTGTACAGCAGCAATGTCAACCCTTCTTGCTTCTAGCATTGCGGCCAGCTCTCTACTGCGTCCCGTCAGTGTTCCAACATTCAATGTGACGAGGCGAATTTGGGCTGTACGCCGCGCAGACATACCCCGCCCATGGGTAGCTGCCTGTCCTCGCATATTTGACGGTCCTAGCGGACAAGGTAAGACCGCGTCGCTTCCGGGGGACGCCCTAGCTTTGGTGATATATCTTGAAGAACTTGAAGCCATGGTTTACAACAAGGGTATTCATGCGATCGGCCTGTTGAGTGGATGGTCAATCCAGCCTGGCATCGCGGAACGTGTTTGTCGGGAGTTCCTGCTAATCCTTGACCGTAGAAAAGCAGAAGATTAATCGAAAAGACGCCTCGACTCGTGTGGCCTGGACTAACCCCTCTCCGCCTGGCCAACTGGCGGATAGAACCACAGCCGGAAGTGGACTCGTCCAAAGGGGGCCCAATTTTAGCCTCACTCAGAACGTCGTGATTCCGGCAATCACGGTAGTAGGGCTGAGTGAGTTTACACCTTCCCACCGACTTTGAGGTATTGGGGCTAGAGAAGGTGTGTACAGACTTTTCTCTTCATAAATTTGTAACTGAGCCTACACATGGTAAGAAAATAATAGATCATGTTCTTGCTAAAGCTGACTGTATCTCTAATTGTAAAGTTTGTCCTCCGTTCTCTAACTCTGATCACAATTCGATTACTTTTTCTGTATTTTTACTTTCGAACCCACAACCTGTTGTAGAAGTTTTTGATTTCAACCGGGCCAGTTATGCAGATATCAATAAGCTATTATCAAATATGGACTGGACACTTGTTTTCGATGATTTCATTTCTGTAGATGATCTAGTTGATCGATTGAATGTTATTGCGAAGTCTTTAATTGAGAAATTTATCCCTAGAAAACGTAGGAAAGCTGCTTTTGAAACTTATCCTGAGCACATCCGTAACCTCTTCGAGCATAAAATAGCCCTTTTCTCTAAAATTCATGTCCCCACTGTTCTAGAATTATTCAAACGCACTTCTCAAAAACTTGACAAGGAAATCAAGAAGTTTGAAATAAATCGACAGAAGGCTTTCTTCTCCGATCCTAGAAAGTTCTATCAATACGTAGGAAATCGTCTAAAATCCCATTCTTCGATTCCATCTTTCACAGATTTAGTTGGTTCTTCTGTTCACACGGATGAAGCTAAAGCTAGTGCTCTATCCGATTTTTTCTGTTCCGCTTTCTCAATCGATGATGGTTTGATTCCGAATGTTGATAGAGTTATTGATCATTCCCTAACTGATATGCTTATTCTTCCCGGAGACGTCAAGAACTATTTAAAAAAGCTGTCTCCTTCTCTTACGCAGACATCTGACTCTATTCCTCAGAAATTTTACAAAGAATGCGCTTCGTCGCTTGCAGAACCACTAAGCTATATTTTCAATTTCTCTCTTAAACTTGGCCATTTTCCATCTCTTTGGAAAATATCTTACATCACTCCCATTCCAAAAAAAAAACTCCACCCTTGAATGTAGACAACTTTCGACCTATCGCAATCACGCCCACACCTTCTAAAGTTTTCGAACGCATAGTTCGTGATAGGATAACAAAGTGGATGGACATGCATTCTATATTTTCTGAAGAGCAACATGGTTTCGTTCCTAGAAGATCAGTTCAATCTCAGCTTCTCTCGGTAACTAATAGTTGGACGAGAGCCCTCGACCAAAGTAAATCTGTCGATTGTCTCTATTATGACTTGACTAAGGCTTTTGATGTTGTCTCGCATTGTAAACTTCTCCACAAACTAGAAAGTTTAGGCATTCGTGGAAATCTTTTGAGATGGACTAGAAGTTTTCTAACAGGACGTTGTTTCAGTTTTAAGGTCAATGGAAAATTTAGAAATATCATCTGTAGTCCCACAGGGATCGGTTTTAGGGCCGATATTCTTCTTGATCTATATCAACGATTTGCCTCGAATTTTTCCAACTTACCCTCAGTTAGTATTAAGCTGTTCGCTGATGACATTAAGTTGTATATTTCTTATGATGAACTAGGTGCTCAAATCGCTAAATCCCAACTCTGTTTAGCAATAAATCAATTCGATAGGTATTGCGATACATGGCAGTTGGCAATAGCTGAAAAGAAATACAATGTTCTATATTTAGGTAATAAAAACCCATGCTCAACCTATTATGTAAGTCCAAATACTCTTTTCACGAAATCAACCTCTGTTAGAGATTTAGGTATTTTAATAGATGATTCCCTGTCTTTCAAATCACAATATGAGCTTTTGTGTCGGAAGGCATTACAAACAGTTTATGCCTTATTCAGAATTATTTCATGTATCACACCAGATATATATGTAAGATGTTACAAATCATATGTTCTACCGATTTGTGAATTTTCTTCATCGGTTTGGTCTCCTTATTTAAAAAATGATATTAGGAAAATAGAGAAGGTCCAGCATATATTTACTAAACTTCTCTATTTTAGATGTAATTTGAACTGCTCTCCTAATATTAGTTATGAGGATCGTTTGAATACTTTAAATTTGACCTCTCTATATTGTAGGAGAATCATTAATGATCTCACTTACGCTTTCAAAATAATCCGAGGTGAAGTTGATCTTAAAGTTAGCACCTTTTATGTGTTCAAACCGTGTAATGGTAGAACATCCGCCTTTAATTTCCACATACCTTTCACAAATAAGAGGTTAACTTTTTAATATGTACTTTTATCACTTTGTCTTCGTTACTAAATCTCTTTTTGAAATTGTAACATCAGTGCAACAGACTTAAATTAGTCCCATGCGTGTTGTAACATTCAAGTAATGTACTGATGAATGTAGAAATAAAAATAAAACAAAAAAATACCTGTCGTCGATCCAACAATAGCATGATCTCGGTCGATGGCTTCCAGAAAGTGTCCGATCACCAGAGGAACCAATTGAATCTTTTTAACCTAAAAACAAATTTGGGACTTTTTAGTGTTGGTGAGGAAGAGAGGACTATGCTCACTCGCACTTGTGTAATCATATTTGTCTTGCCGATGTTTCCCCACCAATTTGTCTTCAGTAAAAACTGCCAGCTTCCCTGTAGTTCTCATGGAGATTCAGAGTAGCTTCAACTAGCAAGATCATTGTTGGAAAAAAGTTTTAATAAAAACATAACACTTTGCATTTTTGACTGAATTTTCGCTTTTATTACATTCATTCATTAATTTCTTTAACAAAGTTGAGGTAAAATAGATAAATTTAATATTGAAGCTTTGTTTGAAAAGAATTTTTTGAGGATAACTTCGTGGAGATAAATGTAACATTGGTGTTGAAGGAAATGTTGTAATAAAAAAAACTCAAACCTCTTTTTGAAAAACTGTGTAAGGTTTATTTAGTTTCAAAACTAAATTTTGTTATCACAATCTATGCTTTAACATTTAAAATACTCTAGGGAAAAGCACCGACTTCTTCTTGAGCGTGTAGCAACTCTTTTTCAAGGTTGCGGGTCTCAAGCTTGATGTACTCTTCCTGAACTTCAAGATGCTGAAGCATCTTCTCCAGCTTCTTGAATTTCTGATAATCGTCCGTCTCCATCTAGGACTCAGCCGGTATGTCTCGAGAACTTATCAAGTCCCCTTGAGCTTTTACTGGTGAATCCTTAACATTTTTCCATGAAAATGAATGAAAAAATCGTTGAATGAATGGAAAAGGACAAAAAATGTAATCCAAAAAAAAAAACTCACGACATTGACAGCGGCCGCCATTGAATAATTTTCTGATGTAAAAATAAAATTTGGCAAAAACCCTTCATCAGAGCGAATCCGAACTCTCACAGAGAGACTCACAGTCAACCGCACTAACCCCTGCACTAAAGTGCCTCATGGAAATAGACGAAGTTGTAGTGATTAACCCAAGGATGGGGGAGGGGGGCGGGATGGGAAATGGAGAAGACCTTGGACCCAACACTCATTGTCAGCGCTCCTACCCACGGAGAACAGTCGATTTGTTCCCTCTTCCAATTAATCACTTCTTTTTTTTGTTGAAACTCATATGTTTATTTTGCTCAATTTCAGATTTCCTGAGCATCTAAACTGCTCTCTAATCTTCAATGACACGTATCATATCCTCGTGTTAATCTCAAGAATCGCCGTCGTGACCTTCGTCGCACTACGAAATGCATTCTAGTTTTGCCCTAGAAACTTCAAAGTATTTTTGCGATGAGGTGTCTTGACTTCAAGGTTCGATAACTTTTTGTACTAGTTTCTCAAAATACCAAAATACCCCTTTGTACTTTCAAAAAAAAAAGAAAAAAATGTTTTCCTTTATTTGTTTGTAGAAAGCTATCAAATGTAACGAAAAGCGATGACGACAGATAAATTTGACATCAGAATGTCTTAGATTGGATCCGCAATAATGAAGTACCTCTCTGTTTCAGGTATCAGCAAGTTGGCTCCAACTTCCAATGCACCGTTACTATCGACGGACAACATTTCGTGGGCATCGCCACTAATGAAAAGAACTCAAAACATGTGAGAATTCATATTGTCATCATTTATTTGTAGTGCTTAAATTCTATTAGCTCAATACTTCCCTTTATATATTCCCTTTATATATATCAAGTAGCAAGGATCTCCGGCGACACTTTTTTGGTAAATTTTTGTGTACCATCTTTGACCCCTCGAGTAATATTATTTGTGTACCATCTTTGAACCCTCGAGTAATATTATTTGTGTACCATCTTTGACCCCTCGAGTAATATTATTTGTGTACCATCTTTGAACCCTCGAGTAATATTATTTGTGTACCATCTTTGAACCCTCGAGTAATATTATTTGTGTACCATCTTTGACCCCTCGAGTAATATTATTTGTGTACCATCTTTGAACCCTCGAGTAATATTATTTGTGTACCATCTTTGAACCCTCGAGTAATATTATTTGTGTACCATCTTTGAACCCTCGAGTAATATTATTTGTGTACCATCTTTGAACCCTCGAGTAATATTATTTGTGTACCATCTTTGAACCCTCGAGTAATATTATTTGTGTACCATCTTTGAACCCTCGAGTAATATTATTTGTGTACCATCTTTGACCCCTCGAGTAATATTATTTGTGTACCATCTTTGAACCCTCGAGTAATATTATTTGTGTACCATCTTTGAACCCTCGAGTAATATTATTTGTGTACCATCTTTGACCCCTCGAGTAATATTATTTGTGTACCATCTTTGAACCCTCGAGTAATATTATTTGTGTACCATCTTTGAACCCTCGAGTAATATTATTTGTGTACCATCTTTGAACCCTCGAGTAATATTATTTGTGTACCATCTTTGAACCCTCGAGTAATATTATTTGTGTACCATCTTTGAACCCTCGAGTAATATTATTTGTGTACCATCTTTGAACCCTCGAGTAATATTATTTGTGTACCATCTTTGACCCCTCGAGTAATATTATTTGTGTACCATCTTTGAACCCTCGAGTAATATTATTTGTGTACCATCTTTGAACCCTCGAGTAATATTATTTGTGTACCATCTTTGACCCCTCGAGTAATATTATTTGTGTACCATCTTTGAACCCTCGAGTAATATTATTTGTGTACCATCTTTGAACCCTCGAGTAATATTATTTGTGTACCATCTTTGAACCCTCGAGTAATATTATTTGTGTACCATCTTTGAACCCTCGAGTAATATTATTTGTGTACCATCTTTGAACCCTCGAGTAATATTATTTGTGTACCATCTTTGAACCCTCGAGTAATATTATTTGTGTACCATCTTTGAACCCTCGAGTAATATTATTTGTGTACCATCTTTGACCCCTCGAGTAATATTATTTGTGTACCATCTTTGAACCCTCGAGTAATATTATTTGTGTACCATCTTTGAACCCTCGAGTAATATTATTTGTGTACCATCTTTGAACCCTCGAGTAATATTATTTGTGTACCATCTTTGAACCCTCGAGTAATATTATTTGTGTACCATCTTTGAACCCTCGAGTAATATTATTTGTGTACCATCTTTGAACCCTCGAGTAATATTATTTGTGTACCATCTTTGACCCCTCGAGTAATATTATTTGTGTACCATCTTTGAACCCTCGAGTAATATTATTTGTGTACCATCTTTGAACCCTCGAGTAATATTATTTGTGTACCATCTTTGAACCCTCGAGTAATATTATTTGTGTACCATCTTTGAACCCTCGAGTAATATTATTTGTGTACCATCTTTGAACCCTCGAGTAATATTATTTGTGTACCATCTTTGAACCCTCGAGTAATATTATTTGTGTACCATCTTTGAACCCTCGAGTAATATTATTTGTGTACCATCTTTGAACCCTCGAGTAATATTATTTGTGTACCATCTTTGACCCCTCGAGTAATATTATTTGTGTACCATCTTTGAACCCTCGAGTAATATTATTTGTGTACCATCTTTGAACCCTCGAGTAATATTATTTGTGTACCATCTTTGAACCCTCGAGTAATATTATTTGTGTACCATCTTTGAACCCTCGAGTAATATTATTTGTGTACCATCTTTGAACCCTCGAGTAATATTATTTGTGTACCATCTTTGAACCCTCGAGTAATATTATTTGTGTACCATCTTTGACCCCTCGAGTAATATTATTTGTGTACCATCTTTGAACCCTCGAGTAATATTATTTGTGTACCATCTTTGAACCCTCGAGTAATATTATTTGTGTACCATCTTTGAACCCTCGAGTAATATTATTTGTGTACCATCTTTGAACCCTCGAGTAATATTATTTGTGTACCATCTTTGAACCCTCGAGTAATATTATTTGTGTACCATCTTTGACCCCTCGAGTAATATTATTTGTGTACCATCTTTGAACCCTCGAGTAATATTATTTGTGTACCATCTTTGAACCCTCGAGTAATATTATTTGTGTACCATCTTTGACCACTCGAGTAATATTATTTGTGTACCATCTTTGAACCCTCGAGTAATATTATTTGTGTACCATCTTTGAACCCTCGAGTAATATTATTTGTGTACCATCTTTGAACCCTCGAGTAATATTATTTGTGTACCATCTTTGAACCCTCGAGTAATATTATTTGTGTACCATCTTTGAACCCTCGAGTAATATTATTTGTGTACCATCTTTGACCCCTCGAGTAATATTATTTGTGTACCATCTTTGAACCCTCGAGTAATATTATTTGTGTACCATCTTTGAACCCTCGAGTAATATTATTTGTGTACCATCTTTGAACCCTCGAGTAATATTATTTGTGTACCATCTTTGAACCCTCGAGTAATATTATTTGTGTACCATCTTTGACCCCTCGAGTAATATTATTTGTGTACCATCTTTGAACCCTCGAGTAATATTATTTGTGTACCATCTTTGAACCCTCGAGTAATATTATTTGTGTACCATCTTTGAACCCTCGAGTAATATTATTTGTGTACCATCTTTGAACCCTCGAGTAATATTATTTGTGTACCATCTTTGAACCCTCGAGTAATATTATTTGTGTACCATCTTTGACCCCTCGAGTAATATTATTTGTGTACCATCTTTGAACCCTCGAGTAATATTATTTGTGTACCATCTTTGAACCCTCGAGTAATATTATTTGTGTACCATCTTTGAACCCTCGAGTAATATTATTTGTGTACCATCTTTGACCCCTCGAGTAATATTATTTGTGTACCATCTTTGAACCCTCGAGTAATATTATTTGTGTACCATCTTTGAACCCTCGAGTAATATTATTTGTGTACCATCTTTGAACCCTCGAGTAATATTATTTGTGTACCATCTTTGAACCCTCGAGTAATATTATTTGTGTACCATCTTTGAACCCTCGAGTAATATTATTTGTGTACCATCTTTGACCCCTCGAGTAATATTATTTGTGTACCATCTTTGAACCCTCGAGTAATATTATTTGTGTACCATCTTTGAACCCTCGAGTAATATTATTTGTGTACCATCTTTGAACCCTCGAGTAATATTATTTGTGTACCATCTTTGACCCCTCGAGTAATATTATTTGTGTACCATCTTTGAACCCTCGAGTAATATTATTTGTGTACCATCTTTGAACCCTCGAGTAATATTATTTGTGTACCATCTTTGAACCCTCGAGTAATATTATTTGTGTACCATCTTTGAACCCTCGAGTAATATTATTTGTGTACCATCTTTGACCCCTCGAGTAATATTATTTGTGTACCATCTTTGAACCCTCGAGTAATATTATTTGTGTACCATCTTTGAACCCTCGAGTAATATTATTTGTGTACCATCTTTGAACCCTCGAGTAATATTATTTGTGTACCATCTTTGAACCCTCGAGTAATATTATTTGTGTACCATCTTTGAACCCTCGAGTAATATTATTTGTGTACCATCTTTGACCCCTCGAGTAATATTATTTGTGTACCATCTTTGAACCCTCGAGTAATATTATTTGTGTACCATCTTTGAACCCTCGAGTAATATTATTTGTGTACCATCTTTGAACCCTCGAGTAATATTATTTGTGTACCATCTTTGAACCCTCGAGTAATATTATTTGTGTACCATCTTTGAACCCTCGAGTAATATTATTTGTGTACCATCTTTGAACCCTCGAGTAATATTATTTGTGTACCATCTTTGAACCCTCGAGTAATATTATTTGTGTACCATCTTTGAACCCTCGAGTAATATTATTTGTGTACCATCTTTGAACCCTCGAGTAATATTATTTGTGTACCATCTTTGAACCCTCGAGTAATATTATTTGTGTACCATCTTTGAACCCTCGAGTAATATTATTTGTGTACCATCTTTGAACCCTCGAGTAATATTATTTGTGTACCATCTTTGAACCCTCGAGTAATATTATTTGTGTACCATCTTTGAACCCTCGAGTAATATTATTTGTGTACCATCTTTGAACCCTCGAGTAATATTATTTAGAGAACAGATTTTTCTGATTTTTGGCATATAGGAGCATAAAAAGCTGAATTTTTCAGAAACGAAAATTTTGTTTTGATATCTTCAATTTGAACCGAGATATAAACATCTATGATGAGTTTTTGAAAAAGTTCTCAAAACAACTCAGTTTTACCAATTTTTTTGATAATTATATTCATAACTTTATAGTGATTTCTAACTTGATCTCTGTGTTTCCAAAGACTGTGAAGAAAGTTGGATACTTTTTGGACCGTAGAGTTCAGTTTGAAAGCATGATTTCGAATGATTTCAGTGGTACGCTTTTTTCTCTAAAAAGTATTTTTTGCGTTTTTCAAGTTTATGTGAGTTTTTTTCAGGAGTTAAAAATTTTTTTTCTAAGGATTCGAAAATGGAGAATTCAGAAAACTTGAACCTGTGTTCTTAAAAAACTTTTTTATCGAGCTGAACGCAGAATCCAGAGATTTTAGACAAAAAAGTTCAAATTGTTTTTTTTTTCACTCCGTGGCTACTATCTTTTCACCGATATCACGGTGCTGAAAACATGTGAGTCTTGTAGAACAGTTAAAAAGGAATCGAAAAAGACCTTAACCATTTTTCTAGGTTCAGTATAAACTGGTTTTTGGAATGGTTTAAATTGGGTCCTAGAGACGGCATTATGGTGTCAATATCGAGAGCGAGTTCTCAAATAATTTTTTTAACCAGTTTTTTATTTTTTTCCAGACTTTTATGATCTCTTACTAGGTAATCGTGTATGGAGAGTTCAAAAACTTGTTTTGGTTTACTGATTTCCAGTATGAAGTGAACTACACGTCAAAATTCGGTCTGAGCCTTCGCTAAACTTTGATATCATTTTTCACAGCTTTTTGTGAACCATTCTTAAAAGTTGTTACGTGAAGTTTCCTCTTTTTTCAATGTGAATTCATTTCTTTTTACTCTTTGTTTTCATCTTCAGTTTGAGAAAATTGATATTTTGACTGGAACGCTATGCTGGCGGGTCTCATGACCAAGAATGAATAGTAACCGGACCAGCTATGCTGGCGGGTCTCATGACCAGGAATGAATAGTAATCGGACCAGCTATGCTGGCGGGTATCATGACCAGCCTACTACTCTTCTCAGTGTGAACTTGCCACCTTCTTTTTTATTATTATTATTACCTTTCATAGGTCACCTAAATTTGTCAGAAAAATTTTCGCGGGCGGGGGGCCGGGCGGGGTTTTGTGTACAAATTCGATTCCTTATTGTATTTTCTAAGATTTGCATTCAAGTAATGAAAAAAATTGAAATTGAAATTTATTGAAAGTGATTTCTCAACTGAGTTTTTGACCGTAACTTCTTCAACTAAAATAAAATGGTTAATGGACTGCTACATACTTTATCGAACACTACAAACACCACGATAAAACATAAGGAATTAAATTTGCATCGGATAAAATCTAATGAACGTGAGACTCAAAATTTCCCTCCTGGGCCGAGGGCCGAGAGGTTTTTCGTACCCCTTGGTAACCTATGCTACCTTTCTTTTTTTCTTGAAGCTCAAACTCCCTGTGCTTGCTTGTATGTATTACCTAAACTGATATCACTTATGTGACATGGATCCACTTTGCACACCATCTTTGTAACACTAGTATGCAAATTGGAATAAAGATTGATTGATCTATCGCGTTAGTAGATCATTAAATAGATCGCCTCTGGCGCACTGTCTAGAATAGAGTGCGACAAGGGGCTGATTAGTCGATTGGACCCAGGAGTGCGAGACACTCCTCTCCTCTTCTCTCTCTCTCTCTCTGCCTCGACAAGCACGTACAGAAGGTACATAACAGATCTTATTCGAGCAGTACAGTTTTTGGCGATTGCTGTTTTATTGTATTTTCAGTCGCTGTTTGTTTTCCAGATGACATCCATAGGCGGAATTGACCTATGGTAGATCAAGTCGTTCTACGGGAGAATTGGGCAGAGTTCAAAAAGGAATTAGGAATTTCAAAAGGCGAAGAATTGCTCGCCATTGATTTCCTTATTGGCAAAATGGTTTCTTTTCTTTAAAATTGAATTTTTCTAAAAATGATTAGGGATAAAGAGCCGTGTTTTAACTGATTAGGGATAAAGAGCCGTGTTTTAACTGATTAGGGATAAAGAGCCGTGTTTTAACTGATTAGGGATAAAGAGCCGTGTTTAAATGATTAGGGATAA
Source organism: Allodiplogaster pararmata (assembly GCA_964056735.1). Taxonomy (NCBI): domain Eukaryota; kingdom Metazoa; phylum Nematoda; class Chromadorea; order Rhabditida; family Diplogasteridae; genus Allodiplogaster; species Allodiplogaster pararmata. The sequence goes on from OZ057406.1 coordinate 14,267,545, forward strand.
AGAGCCGTGTTTAAATGATTAGGGATAAAGAGCCGTGTTTCAACTGATTAGGGATAAAGAGCCGTGTTTTAACTGATTAGGGATAAAAAGCCGTGTTTTAACTCGAGGTCTTAGTTGTTACCACAACAAACATGCACACCCCCCGTCAGACGACCAGTTTCGATAGACAAGGCCAGCCCGCAAAATTTTATTAGGATGCGCAGGCACGCACGCGAGACGCACTCGAGACGTAGACGCATCCGCTCTTTCCCATCTCTCTCTAACTCGCTCTTTTCCTCTGTCTCTCTAACTCGCTCTTTTCCTCTGTCTCTCTAACTCGCTCTTTTCCTCTGTCTCTCTACCTCTTTCTTTCCCTCTCTTTACATCGCTCTCTGCCGATGTTACTCTCTCTCATCCACTTTTTCTTATTCTTACACTTTCTCTCTCAATGCATTGCTCTCTCAATGCTTTCTCTCTCAATGCATTGCTCTCTCAATGCTTTCTCTCTCAATGCATTGCTCTCTCAATGCCCAATGCATCGCGAATCGCAAACAAAAAAGTGAAAAAACGGCCCTTATCGATTTTTTTTAAAAAGCGCACGCGCAGCGTGTTTTAAAATTATTTTCAAATCCGCCGCCTTTTTAGCTACTTTAAGGCGGGACCGTTTGAAGTAATAAAAATTGCGTGCAAACTTAATTCCTCCTTCCTCCATTGTGTGACGGGGTGTGCATGCAGTTATCGACACTTTTATATTTAGGGGAAAGGGGAGGTGGGGTGACGCACTCAAAAATACCTGATTAAACTTTTTTCAAAAAGTTAAACTTTTTTCACAGTTTGTGAGTCAATCGGCACAACTATATTGAAAACGATTGTTTCATACGGTCTCGTTCCCATGCCGTACGGTTTTTTTTTAAAGCGCATTGGAAGATTCAACCGGAAGAAACACCGAATAGTACTAAAATCTACTCGCCTATTGAATCATCAAGTGTACAAAACATTATAACATTAGGGCACAATTTTACTCATAGGGGCTTTTGGTTTTAGTGTGATGATATTAATGTATTTAATACGCCATTAACTCTGTTGTGGGACAATTTTAGTCACTGAATCGACAAAAAGTAAATGATGTGAGAAATTTTTTCATACGGTCTCGTCTCTATGCCCTACGGCCTCGTTAGCATAAATAACACTTAAGCCTAAGCGAAAAAATCATTTCAAAGTCACCTGACCCACCCTCTCCTCCAAGTAAAGCACACCCCCTCCCAGGTAAAGCACGGCCGCCCATATAACAAAGTGCCAGAATTAATGCTGTACGACATGAAGCATTCTTGACAAAAATTGGCTTTTGTTGAATGTACAATTTGATACTTGCACATAACATTTTCTATGCATCTGAAAGTTCCTGTGATTTCGGCCATTACTAAAGCATGCCAAACACGCCAAATCATTACTAATGCACGCCACTGCGCGGGAAAGAGAGAAAGAGTGTTTGACGCAACATTATGTTAAGTTTTGATACGTTCTCGCTAGCCTAAGCCGTACGGCCTCGTTTGCGTGAACTTTTGCCTAAGCCTAAGCAGAAAAAAAACATGGAAAAACTAAATAAAGCGCATGGGGCAAAGTTAAGAATTTTCCCGCGCATTGGCGTGCTTTGGCGTAATGATTTGGCGATCATGGCGTGCTTTAGTAATACCCGATTTTTCTAGAGCTTATATGGCTGTCATGAGTAAACTGCCAACTGGCCAAAAAATTGTCTAAGGCGACCGACCTACCGACCCTCTCCCTCACTCGAAACGACTATCAGATTTTACAGCCAGGGTGTTTCTTTCACCCGCGCTGCGGGTTAAAAACATCTATGCGCTCTTCAAAAAGTCCGAACAACATTCAAATCTATGCACTCGAAAGAAGAAAGTTTCGAATTTCACCTAGGAAAATTCCCAATCCTTGAAGAAAAAAATTCCAAACTCTTTTAGCTTCTGGAAATCTATGCGCTCGAGAAAACTTATGCGGATGGTAAGAAACACCCTGTTTACAGCTGAATTAAAAGGAAAAAATCTTCATTCCTCTACTTAACAATAAAGTTTTATTAGCCATAACTCAGCCTCAACCGGTTTCGTAAACTTTAAAATGAAACTTTCAACCTACTTTAGCGATCGACCTATTAAAAAATCAAGACATATTTCTTTTATGATGTATAAATCAATTAATTTTAAGAAAAAAAAATTAATTTAATTATCTTCAGAGTTTTACTCGCTTGGAAAAAATAGGAAGAAGGCGACTCCATCGCGTGATTTGTCAGTCAAAGTTTTTTTCTCAGTTGTTCTAATTGATCTTCTTGGAATTGCTCACTCGGGGTTGGCAAAATTGAAAGCCTCATTTCATGTAAAAGACGGCGAAATCTTTTTATCATGAGGACTGAAATCTCATGATTGAAGTAGGACTGCTACCTCATGTACAACCTCAAAGTACAACTGCTTCCTAATGAAATTTAGAGCAGTGCCATATCATGATATCAGGACGTCCAGGACAAAAAAGGACTGTGATGATATCATCAGGACCAAAGACCCAAAATACCTCTGAGCAGTTCTAGCTATAAAACATCCTTATACGAACGGTCAAAATTAGCTTATTTAAGATGGATAAATACATCTCCAGGTTAAAGAGAGAAAGGAAGACATCAAGGTAATCCATCATCTCATGAACCTGTCCTTATTCTTTTTACCGTATACGAACGGTTGAATGTGCCCACTTAAAATGGTTGAATATCTCTAGGATTTAACTCAATTCGAAAAAAAATTAGTTAAATTTTTTCTATTTGAGTGTTTTTGGTATATTAAAAGTGAATTTCAGGTAAAAACCTTGCCTCCTACCGCGTCAAAACAATTCTGCAAAAGCTACAAGGACTCATTTCGTTAGAATATTTTGATTGAACACCCGATTTGGAAAAATGAATAGTTCTTGAACGACGTTCTGTTATACAGTGTTTCTCAAAGTTTTAGGACACCCCTAAACTTTCGAGTTTTTCATGGTGTGGGTTTCATTTAGCGGTTTTAAGTTCATTAACGTTTGAAATAAAATAATAAGAAAATTCTCATGTGCATTTTCATATTGAGATTTGAGGTAGTTTCTTGGTAAAAACTAAAGATTTGCTGTCACAAAATTTTAAGACAATTTATTACAGACATTTTCATTCATATAATATTGAACAGCGTTGGCGAATCAAAACATTGTTCAATAATCTATCACAGCACCCTTGCGAAGAAGAAGCTGGCATATTCGAAGGATGATAGCTTCTGAAGATAGCTGACATCGAAGCTATCCCGTTCATGATTTGTGGCTCCCTTCAACTCACTCACATTATTGTACTGCTCACCGTAGACATGAACGCGCTTCACTAAAATTTCCCAGACGTTTTCAATATGTCTGAGATCGGAAGAGCAACCTGGCCAGTCTTGTGAAAGAATGTTTTGCCTTGCCAGAAAGGCCCTAGTTGGTGAGCTAGCGTGAATTGATGCGTTATTCTGCATGAAAGTTAATTCAGAATGTGCTAAATTTGAAGAAAAAGTACCAAATCTCCAGTGAAAACTTCTTGGTAATCGAGAGAATCCATTTTTCTCGTAAGGAACGGGACAGGGAGATTTTGGTCGCGAAGGAGGTCACCTACACGTGGTGCGACTGTGGACGATGCTGGAAGGCATCGGCCCCAATGGACCTCCAAACATACTATCCCAAAGGAAAGAAACCCTTCAAAGGGCCTACACGAGCATTGCTCGTACGCAGTCACAACCCACTCTCTTTGTTTTTTCATTGAAGGACCAGGCGTTACCAGCCTCCCTGGTCCGAACTCTCTTACTTACGGCTGGTATTGAATCCAACCCCGGTCCGCCAAGATGGCCGTGTCCCGTTTGCTCTAAAAGTGCTGCATCAACAGTATAAGATGTGGTAGATGCTCCTCATGGGTACACCTCAAGTGCTCGAATTTGTCATCGTTCAATGAATGGTCCCCGAATTGGAGATGTCTCGATTGTAGTAGACCACCTGTCACGAGAACTAAGCCCACTAAGCCCTCAGAGAACCTAAAAAGTCTTCAATGGAACGCGAATGGTTTAAGGGCTAGAGCGTCAGAACTAGAGGGCCTCCTACACGAACTGAACATTCACATAGCTCTCATTCAAGAGACCAAGATGGAAGGAGACGCTAGAGTTACTATCCCCGGCTACACCATGCTCAGAAAAGATAGTAATATAACTCATCTCCTCCGACGTGTCAACAGAATGCAGATGGACACCGATCAACAGACTCAACTCCGACCACCTCCCATCATCGCCGAAGTTGATCTTCAACCGTCTAACATATCGAATGAGAAGTGCTTCATGAACTACAACAAAGCAAATTGAAGCGGTTTCGAGAAGGAGATAACAAAAGAATTGTTGATTTTCCTTTCACAGGAAAAACCAATGAAATGCACGATTTCCTGGTACGAGTCATTCTTGCAGCGTCGAAGAACAACATCCCTAAAGGCAGAAAGCTCAACTACACTCCCAACCTGAGCGAAAAAGCGAAAGCCCTGATTAAACAAAGAGATTACATGAGGACCAATGATCCTCTGAATCCTGATCTCCCTACAATCATGGCCGAAATCACAACTCAATTTCGCAAGGATAAGCAAAAAGCCTGGGAGGAATACGTAAGCGGACTTCGACATGATGAACCAACCAATCGGCTATGGAAAACTATCAAAGCAATTGATGGTAGAGGACACAACCGATCTCACAATGTCATCATCCAAAACGGAAAACAACTATAATCCCTGGAAGCTGCAAACGCCTTTGCCAAAAACCTGGCCAAACAAGCCCCTAAAACACCGGACAAAACAAATCGACAGACAACCCGATGGATAAAAGGGTTTTCCAGAGAAGACATTCCCGTTTTTTCGATTGATGACGTTGAAAAAGCTTGCAAAGCAACCAGAGGCTCGAAGGCAATCGACAGCGAAGGTATCTGTCCACTCATGATCAAAAACGCAGGAAGCTCATTCAAAAGATGCTTGGCTTTCCTCTACAACAGTACACTCCAATCCGGTATCATACCACATGCTTGGAAAACAGCCAGAGTTATTATGCTGCCAAAGATAGGAAAGGACCCGTCGACGATTAAAGGATATCGCCCAATCTCAATCTTATCTCCCATTGCCAAACTTTTCGAAAGAAGCCTACTCCCTTACATCGCAGATGGGATCGAAATGGCCAAACGGCAACACGGATTTACAAAAGGCAAGTTCACAACATCAGCTCTCCTAGAAATAACTGGCCAGATCACTGAAGGTTTCAACCAAAAAGCTCCCCCTAAGAGAACGATAAAAGTTGCTTTGGACATGACCTCGGCGTACGATCTAGTCCACATCCCGACTGCAGAAAATTGGCAGAGACCAATATTCCTAGAGGCGTCGTGAGATGGTTGTCTAACTATCTTCGGGGAAGATCCATGAGTGTGACCTTCCAAAACAGGACTAGCAGCTTTTTCACGAGTCGGGCTGGCGTTCCACAGGGCGGTGTGCTAAGCCCCATTCTCTTCAATGCCTACCTAAACAATCTCCCAGTACCCACGGGAAGCACCAACATTGTTGCATATGCGGACGACATCTCAATAATGTCATCGAGTGCAAAGATCAACGAATGCGAGGACAAAATGAATGAGTACCTCCCCATATTAGTTAATGAACTGGACAACCTAGAGGCATTTCTCCAAAGAAAAATCTTCGGTGACCCTCTTCACAACATGCACAGCGGAATGCAACAAAAAACCTGAAATCAAACTCAGTAACGATCTTCTCCCAATCACCAAAACACCAAAGATCTTGGGTGTGGTTTTAGACCAATTAGGAACCTTCCGACACCACGCAGAGGCCATCAGAACGAAGGCTTCCAAACGTCTCAACATCATCAGAGCATTAGCAGGCAGAAGATGGGGTCAGAGTCCCACAACACTCATCGCGACATATAAAGCACGGGCAACAATCATCATCATCATGACCAGGAATGAATAGTAACCGGACCAGCTATGTCGTAGGCGAGAGAGTAGTGTGGCGGTGCTCAGGTCACATAGAACGTCGAGATGAATGTATCTGACTTTGATGCATGTAATGAGTAGGATCCATGCCTTTTCAGTTGTTCCGTCGTTTTTGCGAATTGCGGTGCTCATATCCATTCCAACATGTTGAAACGGATGGTTCGGAGTGTTGATTCTTATTTCTGGGTGCTGAGGAAAGTCGGGAAGTACGTACGGTTTCGCTTTGTTTTTGATGCAGGTTGATTATAGTTGACTTGCTTGATGAACTTGCGATTGTACGGTATTCATAGCCATTGGTGTAGTTCTCGTATGCAGTGTTCTACTCAAGCGTGTACGAAAAGTTGGTGAGTGAGCAGGCAGAACAGCTTTGTGATTTGGAAGAAAGATTGATCTTCGAGCTTTCTCGTCAAGCGGGCAGTTATCAATGCGTTTTAATTAGTGCACTAGATTAGTTTGGTGGTTGGAGTAGAGGCGTAGAATAGATTATTGTTTTTCATGTGGCGGAGATGCTTGTTGTGCGATGGAGAAAAGTTTTCGTTCACTCAGTTTTGTGAGATCTACTGGGCTGTGAATGGGCTTTCTCGCTGATTTCTGTATGAAGAGAAGTATTTGAACAATGGCTGCCACACGACCTGAGTTCACTCGACATGAACCGACAAGTCGCAGCCGCCTCACAATTTCTACCCTACAAAAGAAGAGACGAGTGGCTGGACACACTGTTGATTGGAGATAAGAAGTGAGTGGCCTACTGCAATGTTGGCTCAGCAAGGGCGAGCAGCCAAGTGATTACGAAATCCGGAATGCACCCGATGAAGGTGATGGATGCTCTGTTGGATGGAACTCACGCGGTCTCGTCTACTGAGAGCTGCTACCTGAAGGCATGCCTGTTGCAACAGATGTCTACTGTGCACAACTCGATAGGGTGAAACAAGCTATGGTGGCTCAAGGCGAAGAGAGCACCAAGATTCGATTCCTACATGACAACGCATGACCTAACATTACGAAAAACCGTTCAGAAGCTGTTGGAGCTGGGACGGGAGTTACTTCAAATTTTAAATTCTTTATTCTTCGAAATATGTTACAACTGATTCAAACGGATAAATCGAGAGTTAACGGCATTTAAAAGTCAAACAGAATATTACAAGGATATTACAAGGGCACAGAAGCTTTTTTGTGAACAAGGTCCAGGATAAATTAGACCTTTTCAAACATTAGTTAGCGATAGAACAATATAGTGAGCAGAAAAGGGAAAATCGTGTTGGTGTATATTGTATCTCTTCAACAATCACCCAACATGGTCTCACTCAAACGAGCTAATTGCACTCTAATCATCAAAAGTAATTTTTCAACGGAACTCTAATAAAGAGATGTTTAAAAGTTAATAAAATAAGTTCATGTACTCAACCAAATCTTTCGATGGTGTTATTAACAGTTCTCACAGTATTCTTATTGCACTGAGTAGTCAGCTCTTCAAAGTGGTCACTCCAATTATTTTTGTTTGTTCTTCAGCTTTTGCTGAAAGCCATCTCATTCTTCAGGGCTTCTTTCTCAAGTACTTCATCCCTGCGGGCAAAGTGACGGCCGGCCTCTTTCTGCAAATCGAGTCTCTATCTTTCTCTTCCGCCATACCATTTTGTGATTGTTCATGATAAAAAAATGTCCATGGCAATTTTTGTAAGACAAGGTGTGTCTAAGACAATATCATTAAATAAAATTCTCAATATATCTAAACAATGAAAAAGCCTTTTATTATCACCAATGAAAGAGGTTTGCCCAATTTTTTACAGGCTAAAATCCTTCTTTTTTACGTTCATGGTGAGGTGAGAGCTCGCTCATCAAAAAAGACGTTAAAAGCTCTCGGCTTGAAAAAAAGGCTAAAATCCTTCTTTTTTACGTTCATGGTGAGGTGAGAGCTCGCTCATCAAAAAAGACGTTAAAAGCTCTCGGCGAGTCGGGCTGGCGTTCCACAGGGCGGTGTGCTAAGCCCCATTCTCTTCAATGCCTACCTAAACAATCTCCCAGTACCCACGGGAAGCACCAACATTGTTGCATATGCGGACGACATCTCAATAATGTCATCGAGTGCAAAGATCAACGAATGCGAGGACAAAATGAATGAGTACCTCCCCATATTAGTTAATGAACTGGACAACCTAGAGGCATTTCTCCAAAGAAAAATCTTCGGTGACCCTCTTCACAACATGCACAGCGGAATGCAACAAAAAACCTGAAATCAAACTCAGTAACGATCTTCTCCCAATCACCAAAACACCAAAGATCTTGGGTGTGGTTTTAGACCAATTAGGAACCTTCCGACACCACGCAGAGGCCATCAGAACGAAGGCTTCCAAACGTCTCAACATCATCAGAGCATTAGCAGGCAGAAGATGGGGTCAGAGTCCCACAACACTCATCGCGACATATAAAGCACGGGCAACAATCATCATCATCATGACCAGGAATGAATAGTAACCGGACCAGCTATGTCGTAGGCGAGAGAGTAGTGTGGCGGTGCTCAGGTCACATAGAACGTCGAGATAAATGTATCTGACTTTGATGCATGTAATGAGTAGGATCCATGCCTTTTCAGTTGTTCCGTCGTTTTTGCGAATTGCGGTGCTCATATCCATTCCAACATGTTGAAACGGATGGTTCGGAGTGTTGATTCTTATTTCTGGGTGCTGAGGAAAGTCGGGAAGTACGTACGGTTTCGCTTTGTTTTTGATGCAGGTTGATTATAGTTGACTTGCTTGATGAACTTGCGATTGTACGGTATTCATAGCCATTGGTGTAGTTCTCGTATGCAGTGTTCTACTCAAGCGTGTACGAAAAGTTGGTGAGTGAGCAGGCAGAACAGCTTTGTGATTTGGAAGAAAGATTGATCTTCGAGCTTTCTCGTCAAGCGGGCAGTTATCAATGCGTTTTAATTAGTGCACTAGATTAGTTTGGTGGTTGGAGTAGAGGCGTAGAATAGATGATTGTTTTTCATGTGGCGGAGATGCTTGTTGTGCGATGGAGAAAAGTTTTCGTTCACTCAGTTTTGTGAGATCTACTGGGCTGTGAATGGGCTTTCTCGCTGATTTCTGTATGAAGAGAAGTATTTGAACAATGGCTGCCACACGACCTGAGTTCACTCGACATGAACCGACAAGTCGCAGCCGCCTCACAATTTCTACCCTACAAAAGAAGAGACGAGTGGCTGGACACACTGTTGATTGGAGATAAGAAGTGAGTGGCCTACTGCAATGTTGGCTCAGCAAGGGCGAGCAGCCAAGTGATTACGAAATCCGGAATGCACCCGATGAAGGTGATGGATGCTCTGTTGGATGGAACTCACGCGGTCTCGTCTACTGAGAGCTGCTACCTGAAGGCATGCCTGTTGCAACAGATGTCTACTGTGCACAACTCGATAGGGTGAAACAAGCTATGGTGGCTCAAGGCGAAGAGAGCACCAAGATTCGATTCCTACATGACAACGCATGACCTAACATTACGAAAAACCGTTCAGAAGCTGTTGGAGCTGGGACGGGAGTTACTTCAAATTTTAAATTCTTTATTCTTCGAAATATGTTACAACTGATTCAAACGGATAAATCGAGAGTTAACGGCATTTAAAAGTCAAACAGAATATTACAAGGATATTACAAGGGCACAGAAGCTTTTTTGTGAACAAGGTCCAGGATAAATTAGACCTTTTCAAACATTAGTTAGCGATAGAACAATATAGTGAGCAGAAAAGGGAAAATCGTGTTGGTGTATATTGTATCTCTTCAACAATCACCCAACATGGTCTCACTCAAACGAGCTAATTGCACTCTAATCATCAAAAGTAATTTTTCAACGGAACTCTAATAAAGAGATGTTTAAAAGTTAATAAAATAAGTTCATGTACTCAACCAAATCTTTCGATGGTGTTATTAACAGTTCTCACAGTATTCTTATTGCACTGAGTAGTCAGCTCTTCAAAGTGGTCACTCCAATTATTTTTGTTTGTTCTTCAGCTTTTGCTGAAAGCCATCTCATTCTTCAGGGCTTCTTTCTCAAGTACTTCATCCCTGCGGGCAAAGTGACGGCCGGCCTCTTTCTGCAAATCGAGTCTCTATCTTTCTCTTCCGCCATACCATTTTGTGATTGTTCATGATAAAAAAATGTCCATGGCAATTTTTGTAAGACAAGGTGTGTCTAAGACAATATCATTAAATAAAATTCTCAATATATCTAAACAATGAAAAAGCCTTTTATTATCACCAATGAAAGAGGTTTGCCCAATTTTTTACAGGCTAAAATCCTTCTTTTTTACGTTCATGGTGAGGTGAGAGCTCGCTCATCAAAAAAGACGTTAAAAGCTCTCGGCTTGAAAAAAAAGGCTAAAATCCTTCTTTTTTACGTTCATGGTGAGGTGAGAGCTCGCTCATCAAAAAAGACGTTAAAAGCTCTCGGCTTGAAAAAAAGAACAATAGTACCATGAATTCTTTTACGAGATGCTATAGCATAGATTTCATTCACAGTGTACATGAGAGAGATCTCCCTCAACAGCAAAGAAGAAAACCTTTTTTAAATAGGATAACGAAGATAATCTTAGATCAAGACAATTTTTCTGAATTCAAATGCAGCCTATAAGCAGCGACCAACTTCATTGGTGCGACGGGAGTTTTGAAAGTGCTTTTCTGGAGTTGAGTTCTGCTTGCCCTGTAAATGAACAAGAGTGTTTCTCTGACCCGCATTGCGGATAAAAAAATCTTCCACGCCATAAGTACATCACAGATCGTTATGAAATTCGTTTGTTAACTCAAGGATTTTTTTTTCGAAAAACGATGTTGAAGTTAATGAAAAACTTTCCCTAGGTCTCTGTGAAAGAATAATCTTTCATATTGGTAAGGTTCTCGGCACTGGCTGGGCCGCCTGCCTCAAACCTCGTCTCTCGGGCAGAATATTTTCATATACGATCATAATATTCATAGCTCTCACTTTTTCGCGATAAAAATCGTACAAACACAGAATTGCTCAACAGAAAGCGCATATTTTCGCTTGAAACCCTTATCAATCACTAACTTTTTACTCACTCTATTTCATTCTGCGCTCTATAAACTAGACCTTGGATTTTCGAATTAACAATTCCATTTGTGTTTTACTGTAAGTACCGTACACTTCACTCATCGATGGCAGCACATTGATGGAGGCTTCTGTCGTTAGAGAAGCCGCCATTTTCTCCAGAGATTTAACCTGAAGTTTAAATAGGAAATTATTAATTCAAGAAAAGGGCGTTGAACGAATGAACGAAAATGAGGAACCAACCGAGTCTGCTTGTTGACCAAAGGAGAAAGAGAAATCGTTATTGATTGAGGACTGATCGAGTGTGGTGTTGATCGTTCTCCTTGTTGTGTCTATAAGTGAATCAGTGAGCGATTGAATAAACCCTCTTGAACTAATTTACCTACAGCAACTCGAAGAGTCAAAGGCCTTTCCAGAAGGCTGTTTGAAAGGCTCGTCAAACATTTTTGGGGCTCGTCAAAATTGGGGGGCTCGTCAAAAGAAGGCAGAAGAAGGCTCAAACTTCCCTCGCCAAGAAAGAACCCTGCCTATCTCTTATCCTCATTTCAAAATATCATTTCCAATTTCAACTTTTTCTCTCGCTTCTAGGTTTCCATGTCAGACAGAACCTGATTTTTTTTTGTTGATTTTGATGGCAAACAAGAAGATTCTGAAGAACTATTCAAACTAGCTCTGAATGAGGCTCTGCAGATACAACCTCTTGTGAGGGGCGTAGATGTGACGAATGACTGCCGCTGACCCCTTGGCGTCTTGAATGGATCTTCGTACCTCAAACCACCATCAACAATCTCACACAAACTCGTGAATTAAAACATTTCAAAGGGCCTTTCCACGATGAATGTATCTTTTTAAGAGCCGAAGGTTCTCAAAATTAAATAAAAACTGGCCAACTTTACCATGGATCGAGTCTTAAAGACTGTAAGCTTGAAGGAGTCTGATTATTTGACGGAAAGCTCACATTTTGGGTTTGTAAGCGTCTTCAAGCTTATTCTTCAAATTCAGAAGTTCTTCATTCTGCTTGATGTAGAAGCGCTTTAGTGTCGAGAGTTGGCTGAACAATTCATCTTCTGTCTCTCTCGAAAGCAAAACACATGGTAGGGTATGGAAATCTTTTTGAGAACTTGAATTTATCTCCTTTTTTTGTCCAAAATAATATTTGAAAATTTAAAACTGAAAAGGGTTTGGAGCATATCAACTAAGCCTAACTTTTTCAATTCGCTGTTACGGGCATACTGTTCCTTTGCGAAATCTCGCATCCTGACGAAATTTTGTGATTGATTCTCGTAATGCTTCAACATGCTCGACCTTTGAGAACTGAAACCTCAGATGGTGTAAGATTTTGATCTTCTCTACACTGTCATGGAGCTTATTGAGCTCTCTAAACAGCTCATGAGAATTCTTGCTAATAGCAAGTTGCTATTATCCAGAAATCTTATTATTCGACCTCTTTCAAGGTCGCATTACTATGTGAATTCATCTTCAAATGCTCAGTTACACAGTTTTAAGGCAGTGACGCCTGGTAGAGAAGACAAATTGATCAAACCACCGCACAATTCATCTAACGCTTCGCTCAGCAACTTTTACACGACAAATGGACCCTCAATAAATGAGTATTCAAACCCTTTTCATTGTTCACGTTGACCTGCATCCGGCGGCACAGCCAAAGTCATACGTAGTATGTCAACGCGTTATACCATAGGCATGGACCCGCTTGATTTGGAACTTTATAGTATAAGAACGCAATGAGGCTCACAGCAACAATCATCCTCTCATCATAAGTATGACAGAACAGATATGCTTTTTAAAGGGACTAGGCCTAAAGAATATATTTTAGTCCGTTAAAAACAATTTATATAAATGTAATCAAACATTTCCGGTCCTTTTTTGATGATCAACTTTTCATGACTGAACTACGGAGAGAATATTGCTATCAGGGTGTTTCTCTTTCTCTGCAGGTAGAAAAAAATCTACGCGCTCTCCAAAACCCCGAAAAACATCGAAATCTATGCGCTTGGAAAAAATTTTTCTCGGTTTTTTCGTAAGGAAATTCCAAATCGTTAAAAAAATTGGAAGCTAAACTCTGAAATTTTAAAAATCTATGCGCTCGAAAAAATTTCATGCCTTATCAATGAATTAAATGAAGAGTGCGGGACAAAAAGAAGTCATACCTCTGGAAGAAGAGTGTATCTTTCAGATCAGCAACGAACTCCTTTTGTATCCGAGTGAGAGGTTTGAAGAGGTCTTGAAGCTGGAAACATTTCCATGGCATCAATTCGCTATCGATGATACGTAATTTAAAGAATAATACTATAATAAGATTCATTGTAATAGCGTAGCATATGGACTGAAACTTTTTAACATTAAATAATCCGCGCAAAAGGCACGTTTCCATCAGTCAAATAGAAATTTGTAATCTTAGCGCTTGTAATTTGATTGGTATTACATATCGAAGAGTGAAGAAATAACGTTTATTTAGGAGTCGAAAAAATTAGGATTTATTCAGCTTCCGGAAGCTTGGAAAGACTATGACAAATTCTTTACACCATACAATTTTATTAAATTGTTCTTTACACCATACAATTTTATTAAATTGTTCTTTACACCATACAATTTTATTAAATTGTTCTTTACACCATACAATTTATTAAATTGTCTTTACACCATACAATTTTATTAAATTGGAAAAAGAAAAGAGGAGAAAAGACTCTCGTATGAAAACACCGAGGATGTTATCCAACTATCAATGCGCAGTTCAAGTGAGGAAGTAATACAAAATCTCTTATAATGGGAAAAATTTCAATCCATGCGCCTTTGATCTAACTACGAAGCGTTCAATTGTTCCATGATTAGACTTCATGACAAAACGGTTTTTTAAAGTTTTCGTGGGTTAAAAAAAAAGAATATCCCATATTAGGAAATTTTAAATTCATGAAAAACTAATTGTTCAGCTCAAGCGAAAGCCTAGAAACAATGACTACATATAATTGCGGTTTTAATTAACTTCATTATCAGAGTTTTCTGCACAGTTTCAAATTATTGAAAGTTTATGAAATAATGGTTATTCCAAGAAATGACTTTTTGTAAAACTTAAAGAGAAGAAACATTCGGAAGTAGTTGGCTGTTGATGTCCATCAATTTCGGTGTACTTACATTGCAGGATGGGCATTTTGCCGAGCAGAGAACTGCAAATTCTTTTCATGTGTCAGATAACTATTTTTGTTTGATTACTTTTTGATGGAACTTTCAGTTCTAGTGAGATTAGTGACGTTTTTTAACATATCAGTTAACTTGTAAAAAATCATTGCGTAAACCTATGAAGTCTCCAAATCCGTGAATCAGGGTGTTTATTAGCACCCGCACAATTTTTTCGAGCGCATAGAATTTTAAAATTTCAGAGTTCAACATCCAATTCTTCCAATGATTTAGACTTTCCCTACGAAAATATCGAGAAAATTTTTTTTCCAAACGCATAGATTTCAATGTTTTTTTTGGGAATTTTGGAGAGCGCATAGATTTTTTTAGGGTTAGAGAAACATCCTGCCGTAAATACACTACGATTTTGAGCTCCTTTTTTCATCAAACAAACTCACCGATTTTGAGCTCCTTTTTTCATCAAACAAACTCATTCTCAGCTTGCAAATTGCTATGTCTAATCATGGGTTTTCTTCATTTGCACCCCGCTGTTGGTAAGAAGCTTCTCAGGGCCACATTTCGATGATAGGACAAGGGAATTTCACACTTAGTTGAGCTCGGCTCACTCCCTCGGTAAATTTATCATGTTAGGCCATGGTATAATCTTACTCGAAACCAGAATTGGAAGTTCTCGTCTTACTATGTCGTGGACTCGTTTCCCCTAGACCTAAAACTCACCACAAAAAAGTCTTAAAATGGGTGCTAAACGCTGCCCGATTGTGTGTTGTAGTGGCTATGAATCCTTACCGTTTAAATTACATAGGCTGTATGCATGGAAAACAGATTATACCAATCTGGATTATTCAAATCCAAGGATTACAAAATCCAAAAAAGTTTTAAAAAAATTTTGTCGGATTATCTCTAATCCAAAAGTATTATAGCTTCCATGCATACCGGATTAGTGAAATGTATTTGGATAACTGCTAATCCAAGCTCATAATCCTTTTGGATTGCTCCATGCATACGGCCTCATATGATTATCCAATCCCTGGCATAGCTCACCATAAACAGGGGTTAAATGGAGCCGCCCAATTTGGGTTCATATGTATCCGCCGCTCAAAGTTTAGACGAAAAAAGAAGAGGGGATGAAGTAAAAGGATAAGAAAAGAGAGGGAGTTTTTAGTCAATAGTGTGTGTACATGTATCCGCCGACGGGACCGATCCGGTCACTATTTAACCCCTGACCATAAATGACAAGTACCTGTTGAAGTTTTTAAAAACATTCCCTTGTTCGAGTATGGATGGGACCCTCTGTGAGAAAAGCAACCTAAAGGTAAATTACGAGGTAGACTGAGAATTTTAAGAGGTTTAGGCTGTTGAAACTTGCTCGCTTTTTATCACTCTCAAAGAGATCTGGATTCCTCCGCTCGAAGAGATCTCGTTTTTTTCTCTTCATTTTTTCAAGAGTTCTTATGACCTATATAAAAAATAATAACCTTCCTCGCGCTCGTTCCCGCCTCGCGGCAGGGTACACGCTCCCATGAGATGCAGGACAGACCTATCCTGGTAAAACCAGTGGCTGCCGGCTAGATCACTGCTAGTAAGAATAGCAGCAGTGGGGAGAGTCAGATTCGTTCATGAGCACTACCAACATGAACCCCCTTGGTTTGGGTGGATCTTTCCGGGGTGGGAGTCGAACTCGGGACTCTACGCACAATATTCGAACACACTACCATTATGCCACGCCCGGACTCTTATGACCTATATATACAAAGGTAAACTAGCAACTTGCAGAATTATCTTATTTAATGACCGACCTACAGACAACATACCTCGGAAACCTCAAAAAACTGTTTTAGAGTTTTTCTGAGTTCAAATGTTAAGTAAATATATGTATTCTTCATAACAAAAAGCTTTGTAGCCGTAACCAAGCCCAAGCGGATTCGTCAACCTCAAATTGTAAACTTTCAACCTACTAGGGCGTGCGACCTATCGAAAAGTTTAGAAAATTGACCTATGGACATATAATGAATGCCTGGAGGGAACCTTTCGAAGCGCAGTTGGCACAGAAGACATGACCGCAAGATGAGAGAGAGTAGCGGACCTTCTCACTCGGTAGGGTAAAGCAGGCATTGCAGTGCACCCACGAGACCATCCTATCCACTTACCCTCAACCGTCTCATCCGGTCAGTGCAGTACTGGAGAAGAAACGATATCTAGAACTTGCAACTCGGGTTTTCAGATTAATGGTTAAACATGCTTTGGCTTTCTGATAGGCCGCTCAAATCTCGCACCATATATCAAAGAACATATTTTTATAAATACTGCCTCTATCTTATTTTCTTGCCTCTGAGGCATTAAATTGAGATGTTAAAACTTCTTGAGAAGTCTGTGAACTATTTTTTTATTTACTTTGCCATGAACTTCTTATTAAGGCATGGAAATGTATTTTTTGTTAGCAAGAAGTTTCGAAAACAGGCTTTCTTTTGTTCGCCATCCGTGTTTAAAAAAAAGTGTATGTTAAAACGAAGAATTTAAAAAGTAAGTTCAGCAAGTTGTTTTCCTTGTTTTATGTCAATTGCCGAAAAGTTTGTTTTCAAAAAACGTGTGGACGTCAGCCTTGAGATTTTTTTACTTTATGAGCGCTCACACGACTTTGAGGTCGTCAGCGATAAGATTACGGTTTCGTTCTTAAGCCTTACGGTTTCGTTAGCGTGAACTTGACCTGAGCCTAAGCGAGAAAAAATACTCAAAAGAGACAAGTTTAAAGAAAATCTCAAGGCTGACGTCCAAACGCTATTTGAAAACACGTTTTTCGGCAATTGCCATGTTTTATTCGGTTTGAATCTCTTGCGCTTTGCCGCTCTTTTGTGTGGTCAGTTGTAACCTAAATCTCATATGAAAAAGCGATATCAATGAAATTCTCACACATGTCACATGTGACCGTTTCCGTACTCTAGCGAACACAAACCAGATGTTCACGGGAAAAAAATATTTTCCTTTCTTTGAGAGTGCAAGGTGAATCAGACTCGAAGAGAAAAGAAAAAAAGTAAAATTTATAAAGAGAAAAGGAGTTGAGGGAGAGAACGTGTAAAAAAAGCTTGAGAGCATAATATATGAGTTTGAGAGACAGATGTTTGAAGGAGATTGAGAGACGGAATTTTGATAAAAGATTCGTATTAAGAGAAAAACTATAGCATAGAACACACGATCAACTCAAATTTGAAACCGCTGAATAAACTAGCCACGTGTAATTAAATATTAAATTAGGTTCAAATTTCATGATCTCGCGATCTAGAACATCCGATAACGCTATTATTTGTGTCAAACTTCATATATTATCATTTCTCCTAGCTGTGCGTGGCTAGGTATTGACAACTGTATTTAATCACTAGAAATTATTCTTGAATTTTGTGATTGAACGAAACCCGATTGAACGTCTTGTATTGTTTCAAACTAATAATTTTGTTTCCAAGGATATATAAGAGAGATCAGAAGAAGAGACATTGTTCAGAAAAAAATGCTGATGTAAAGGAGAAAAGAAAGCGTGAAATATTCATTCAGTTCTTATCAAAACACATGATTAAATGCGGAAACAGTTTCTTTGAATGTAAAACCTCGCTGTGTTATAAGACTTTACGACCATATATTTTTTTCCATAAAAATTCTTGTTATAACTATAATCAGTCTCTGAAGTGCAAAAGCTCCAATAAACGTGATAGAAATCAGCGATAAGATTGTAAAACTTTTTATTTTTGCACTTTTTTACTTGGTCTGGTAGGGCGGAGCCTCCTCCGCGCGTTTCGCGCGCAATGTCTCAGGAAGAGATTTTATTCATGAAAAATCCCTTCCCCCCTTTCTCCTTGGGGCCCCCCTTCCCCCCTTTAGAGCCCCCCTTCCCCCTCCCCCCTAGGGCCCCTAACCACCCTTGCTTAGGTAGGACCCTCTTCCTCCCCCTTCCCCCTTTAGGGCCCCCCTCCCTTCCCTGCTTAGGTAAACCCCCTCCCCTCCCCCTTTCCTTTCCCGAAAATTTAGAAAGATAATTTAAAAATAAAGGAAAGGAAGAAAGAGAACAAGTAAGAAAAAAGAATTTAATAGAGCCAGGCCGTGTTTTAGGGGAGCAGAGCCGCGCGGCAGTAAGCGCAGTACCAGACCAGGTAAAAAAAGTACCTTTATTTTAAGTATTTATTATGTTTACTTGTTTTCGCTTAGGCTTGGGTCAAGTTTACGCTAACGAGACCGTAAGGCTTAGAAACGGGCACTTTTTCCGTTAACCGGATACTCGCGTCGCGGTTCCCTTCTCGTTTAATTTTTACATCAAAAAAGTTATTTTTACATTACAAAACGCTTAGGCTTAGTAAAGAAAAAAAAAAAAAAAAAAGTTGCTTGTTGGTACAAACAAAAAACGCCTCCCTCTTGCCTCCTTTCGGTAATTGCCTGACTTTTGAGCCAACACCGAAAATTAATGTGGTCAGGTTTGTTGAAGCAAATTAGTAAATCACAGAAATTTTATTCTCGGAGTTGGCTCGAGTGTCATTTCTCTCGGTAGCACTTTTGTTAAAGACTTGCTCTTTGGGCTGTTACTAAAGCACGTCGCGCACGTCATGCATGCCAAATCATTACGAATGCACGCCAACGCGCGGGAAAATTCTTAACTTCGCCCCATGTGCTTTATTTAAAACGTCGCCCTTCGTCAATGGTTTATTAAACTTTCGCACGTATGCTGCTTGATATGGCATGATATTATTGGAGAAAATTCTTTTTTTTGGAGGAAATTAATTATAGTGTGAAACACAATAGTGCGTCAAACGGCCATTACTGAAGCACGCTGTGTTCGCTGTTCGCTGTAAATCATTACTAATGCACGCCAACGCTCGGGAAAATTCTTAACTCCACCCCATGCACGGCGTGCATTAGTAATGATTTACAGCGAACAGCGAACACGGCGTGCTTTAGTAACGGCCCGTCAAACACTCTTTCTCTCTTTCCCGCGCGTTGGCGTGCATTGGTAATGATTTCGCGTGCATGTCGTGCGCGGCGTGCTTAAGTAATGGCCGCTTTTTGTATTGCAAGGAAATTTGACCGATAGGGTGAACAATTCGTTTAAGGAAATATCTTTTTTCAGTATATGGAGGCTTTAGCAGATTACTCTTTTGATGCCACGGATAAAGAAGAAATCAGTTTCTGCAAGGGAAGCGTAATCAAGGTACTGCTGTTCAAAACACTAATATTCGAAAAAAAGAAAGGAGAAAGGCAACTTTTTTGTTGATTTACTCGTGAGGTTGTGTTATTCAGAAGAATTGTGTCGAAAACACATAGCTCTGTTTCCGTATAAACGGTACAGAGTTTCATCCGAGGCTCGGAGCTGTTTTCATTACACTAAGACATTTTCCTGAGTATTTTCAGATTCTCGATTTCGAGATCGATGAGTTCTGGTACTTTGCAGAGTCAGATGGTAGAGAGGGTTTCGTACCCAAAAATTATTTGTCGTTCGTTTATTCTTTGACTTTTTTTTTTTCGTCTGTTCAAATGAATTCATAACGAAAAACTTCAAACTCAGGAATTTTTGCCATATTTTTAATTTCGTGCACCTTAATTTTATTTTTATTGCCTCATGTTTAATTTAATTTGGGTTGAGTAAAACAAATATCCCGCGCTTGAACTCTTACTTTTCTGAGTGCGCATACATATGGTTATCTTGAAAAGCTTTTTAGATTGAAAAAGCAATATAGCAATCACATTACTTTTCTAAATGAGGTGCGTAATTCACCTTTTTTCGGGCCGTTACAGAATTATACCGTGCACACTGCACACCGTACAAATGTACACCGTACACTGCGGCCGTTACAGAATTACACCGTGCAAAAAAAAAAGCGTCTGCTAAGTCGATGTTTTTCTCTCTGAACTGGTAAAAGAACCCTTCTGGACCTTCTCGGAACTGTTCCATCAGACCTGAAAAATTACGATGATGCGAATAACTTACTGATTTACTCAAAACTAGATATATTTCAATTATTGAAACTAATTCTAAACCGAAAATTTATACTTCGTGAATGGTTTATTAAACTTTCGCACGTTTGCTGCTTGATATGGCATGATATTATTGAAGAAAATTCATATTTTTTGGAGGAAATTAATTATAGTGTGAAACAATATAGTGCGTCAAACACTCATGCAAATTTAAGTGTGCACGGTGTAATTCTGTAACTATACAGTGTACGGTGTACATTTGTACGGTGTACATTGCGCACAGTGTGCACGGTGTGCACGGTGTAATTCTGTAACGGCCTTTTTTCGTCGATCATAGATCTTTCTAAATTAAGACTCAGTTTCGAGAGTTCACTAACTTAGCTCTCTCTCTCTCTCTCTCTCTCTCTCTCTCTCTCTCTCTCTCTCTCTCTCTCTCTCTCTCTCTCTCTCTCTCTCTCTATCTCTCTCACGAACGCTTTTGTACGATGTAAATTTTAATCTATCAATGATTAAGTTGTCTCAAAGAACCCTGGTTCGCTGGCCGAATGTCTTCGCATGAAGTGAACTCCCGACTCATCCAACGACCTCCTGGCCATTTTTTCATTCGTCATTCGCAAACTGTTAAAGGTTAGTTTCATTGAAGCGGCGCTAATCAATCATAATCTTTTACAAACAAGCTCCTCCAAAAAAAATTCAAAATCGTAACTTTTTTAGAGTAGGATGTTATTTCAATAGTTTTGAGATTTTTACATTGCAAAATTAAGGGCAAGGTAAAAGCCGCTGAATGCAATATTGGAGTCTCTTTTTCTTGTTAACGCGCTGTTTCTCGCTCTACGCAGAGAAAGAGATCATAGCTCACCCTTACTTGACAAAGTTTCAACAAAATAACCGCTGATTCTAGCGGGGAACATGGAATAATAAGAAGAAGCGAAAGGGGGAGAACAAAGAAAGCTTTTTTTTCTTCTAAGCCCTTCGTTCGACTGAACGTTTTTTTTTTGCACGTGCAGCTGAACTATGATATGAAGATGTAACGGTATGCTACAAATAATGAAGTATGCTTAATCGATGTGGATTTCGTAACAGCTTCATGGATAGCGCATAGATTTACCCGCTGTGAGATCTGGAGAATCATTTTACTAGACATGCACCCGTGTAGAAAGGGGGAAAGTGACAATTTTGCCTATCTCAGGTGATTACGCATTGTCGGTTCGCGAAGGATTGCAAAATGTGGTGCATTACAGAGTGAAGAAAGATCGAGGTTTATTTCTAATTCAATTTAAAGTCAGGGGTTAAATAGTGACCGGATCGGTCCCGTCGGCGGATACATGTACACACACTATTTAAAAAAAACTCCCTCTCCTTTCTTACCCTTTTCCTTCATCCCCTCTTCTTTTTTCTTTCAAACTTTGAGCGGTGGATACATGTAAACCCAAATTGGGCGGCTCCATTTGATGCTCCATTTTTTTTCTGTTCAAAGTACGAGATTCTCCTTCATTAGTATTTCAGAGAGGAACTAAAAGGTTATATACCAGTAACGAGAAACATACAACGAAACAATGTAATTTAAAACAAGAAAAAAACGAGATGAATCGTTTTCTCGCCGGCGGATGAATTCTCGCATCTTGAAAAATCCTCATTCCGCTGCATAAATAGAACGTTTAATTGGCCATAACTCAGCCTCAACCTGTTTCGTACGACCTACTTTAGCGATCGACCTATTTTTTAAAAAAAATCAATACAATTTTCTATGTTTCGCATAGAATTCTCTCGATCTGTTGAAGTGATATAAAACTTTTTCGACTACAAAGAGATTAGAATTCGAAAACATCGACGGAATCTGAATGGAACATCAAACAACTCAGTCGGTGTTAGCTAACAAAGTTTTATGGTCAAGTCCCACGCTCTCTTGTTGTTGTTTGCCCATAGGTCCTGTCCAGGGGAGTCCTTTGGGATAGTTTGGTGAGGATCCTTTTGAGTACGGAAAAATTTGTCCGTCTACACTCGCAACGCGGTCGGCGATCCTCTTCGGGAGACCCATTCGTTGACCGGAAAAGGGCAAGAGGCTCTTTTACTGGCGCCTCGACTCGCCATTATAGGGTATAGGGGAGTATCGGCTGACGTTTTATCCGGTGGAATACCCAGGCCAGTCCGACATCGCCCTCCTTTGAAGAACTATACTATCCAATTTTGGTCCGCGACGGGCAAGTCCGCTATCTCCAATGCAAATGTGCAAAGAGACATCCCTCTATCCGCCGCCTGAGGACGTGCTCGATACCGCTGAGGCTGAACCGGTTTCTTGCGATGGTCCGAACTTGTAAGCTGAAGCACCATTAAAGGCGAGACGCTTTCTTCGCGGGCCTTTTTTCCAAAATTATATGAGTCTGTATTCATTTCAAATAAAAAAAGCACGTGGAAACCCTACTCACAGCAAAATGCTTTATAATGCCTTTTGATGGGTTTCTGTTCAGGCTTATATCGGCGTTTAGCGGGCCTTTGTTGCCTTGTTGGATACTTTATGACCTTCTTCAGGGCATTACAGTGTGTGGGATGTCCTATTCCGGAGTCTGAATGATTTGGTCGCTTATTATAGAGTCAGTGATGAAGTCATTCAATAATAATTGTCTAAGTCCAATGGTCACACATATAGAGCCAAAGACGATTGATTTCCGCCTTTTAAGGTCAAACTTTATTATGCAATTTCATCAAAAATGAAGTATATAGGTGATACTGGTTAAGAAAACGTCAATGTCGTGGCTTTTTCATCAATTGGGTCTTTTAAAAGTTTTCCTAACCCAATGGTTAACAATCTAGGCGAAGAGCACTGTGGACTTAATTCAGCTATGATATGGTTACTGTCGAAAGTTACTGTCAACGGTAACTGTCAAAAGTTCATGAGAAATTAGAAATCAAAAAGGGAAAGCTGTTTTTCGCAGTGTCACTCGGTTTCAAAGCAGTCGACCTGTCTGCTGACAGATATGAACATTGAGCCGGCTGAAATCATCGCGCAGGTACTACACTCTCTAACGCTATATAGTACTTCTATTCTCGGCCCAAACGTTTCGAATGAATATTTTAGGAAGGAAAGGTCATCATTAGGATGGACTTCTTCCCAACAGGATGTTTCTCTGACCCGCACTGCGGGTAAGTAAATTTATGCGCTCTCAAAAAACCCCGCAAAGCATTTAAATCTATGCGCTTGGTAATTTTTATTCTCAGATTTTTAATAGGAAAAATACGAGTCATTGGAAAAATTGAATGTTGAATTCTGAGGATTTTGAAAATCTATGCGCTCGAAAAAGTTATGCGGGTGGTAAGAAACACCCTGCTTCCCAATCGATAATTTATGCGGTTTGAAACACAATTATGGGAGAGTTTTTAGAAAGGGTTAGAAGCAGCCAAGGTGTTTAATCTAAACTTTATCGTTTTTGATTGAATTGAATCAACAGGCAGTGTGGTATAGTTTTAAGAGTGTGGGTTAGACGTTGGCGGAATGAGGGTTCGATTATAATTATATCAATTTTTGGCTCTTTTTTGTATATAATAGAAATATTCTAAAAGTTGGAGTTAAAACAAGAAATGGCATACGTTTCGCTACAAAAGCAATGTGAAACGAGTAATGGAAGTGATTTTTTCACGATTTTGTTTGTAAGTCCTTGTTGTTTCTATTCTGAGCCCTCCGCTCGGATTGAATAGGCTGTGGATTCCATCTAACTGATAATCAGTTCCTGCAAAGCTCGTAGTTGAACAACCTCACCGGTAACGTATTGAGGGACATTCCACTCCCCCCACCCCCAACAAGGGACCACCGAAGCCGTTCATTAATTTAACTAAGCCCTTCCACCATAAATCGGGGCGTTTCTTACCACCCGCACTATTTTTTTTCGAGAGCATAAATTTTCACAATTTCCAAAAGTCCGAAGTGTTTTTCGCAATGAGTTTTTCTTTTCTCTGAGGTAAGAATCGAGAAAAAAAAACTCCCGAGCGCATAGATCCGAAGGTTTTCCGGTGTTTTTGGAGAGCGCATAGATTTTTTTTCAGAGCGCATAGATTTTTTTTGTGAGAGAAACACTCTGCCATCAAGTTAAGTTAGTTACACTAGGAACGAAGGATGTTTTTCTTCTTATCTGTTCCATTTCACAGGACTCTACTGTAAAATGAAACACATATTCGCGAGAAGTCGGGAAAGATGGCCGGGTGTACCTTTACAAGCAGGGGTTTAATAGTCATGTCAGACCTGCTGCCCACGTGCTTATGTTTTCCCAAATCATAAGGGGGGACCCTTACGTGAAACAAAAAATTTTTCGCCGGCTTTTGTTTTTTTTATCATAAGGGGGGCCCTTATGTGAAAAAAATTTGGTGGACGTCTTTACCTTTTTCTTGCACACTAAAAACCCCTGTTTACAAGCCCTGGCTGCAGGCGCTGTTTGACTTCGACACGACAGAAGCGGGAGATCTGCCGCTGAAGAAGGGCGACCTCGTGAGAGTGCTAGCGAAAGATGAGTCGGGCTGGTGGAATGGCGCCACCAATGGAAAAAGAGGTTCCCAATCCTTTCACACAGTGTCATAATCCATCCAAACTGAACTGAGGAAGAATCTATGTGCTATCCGAATAAGCTATTACTAATTTCCTACAATGATATTATACGTCGTGCCAAATGGGTGTATGTACGTATCCGCCACTCAACCCCAGAAAAAAATTTAAAAACGCGAACTGCAAAACCGAATATCAAAAGAAGAAGAAATTCTCACAAAACGGAAGGTTCAGAGAAGCATCAGAAGAAAAACAAGAAAAACTCACAAAACGGAGAAGCATCAAAGAAAGCATCATAAAACCATCAAAGAATCACAGTAGAAAGGCTTGTATCACACAGAAAAGTATAGAGTGTGTCTTCTTTATCATCCTACTGTATGTAATTACGAGAGGTCAGTGTTAAAAAAGTGGTATGAACCCTGCGCGAACAAATTTTTCCACTTTAAAAAACGCAAATTTTTTTTTATATTTTTTTTAATTTTATTCCGATGTTGCGAAAATCTAGAGGAACGTTTGCGCGCACGTAGAAAGTTGAATGACTTCAGTAAAAAATAATCAAAATTTTTTTCAGAGTTCTTTGTTTTGTCATGCTAAAAAAAAGAGTACTTTATTTTTCCATTCCGAATAACATTTCTCTTCTGGACATCTTAGAGTATGTGTTTTACTTCAAAAAAGTGTAACGGAAACGTTATACATACAGACTCTTCTTTTTATTGTTACTCTTATTAATTTCTTCTCTCCTTTCTTTTCATATGTTTCTTTTAACATTTCAAATTTTACTCTTCAATGTGTTTTCCTCTCACCGATAGTCGTTGGTTTCGTTCATAAAAAAATCAAAAAAATTTATTTCTTTGGACTTCTGGGCGACCTATCGACAAATCAAGACGTTTTACCTATTCATGTACGTATCCGCCGCATAAGAGTGACATGTCACTATATTATCCCTGGCCGTGACCTCAATATCAGTATCATGCTCAAAACATGAAATTTCTTGTCACTTTGCCCTTAACCTTTCGGTTGCTTTTCATAATTCTTCATCCTCAGCCTCAATGAGTGGTCGCTTTTCTATTTTGACAAGGGCTTCAAGAAGGTGTCCAGCGTTCTTAGAAGGTCAGGACAAATATGATCTGAAAATCGGATCTTTTGTCTTGGAGAAGAAAATTCATTCGCTTTTCTGAGGATTAAGTCAGCCCAGAGTGCGGGCGAGTTTGAATCACTACATCCGAACAAGTTTTGGTCGAATTTTTTTGTGTGTGTGTTCTAAAATAATGATGTATCCGTTGAAAATTATAGACAGACACTCAACGATGCTGTGAAAAAGATTTGAAACCTTTCAGGAATTTTTCCATGTACATACATTGTTCCGATACGATTGGGTGAATATCCTCCTCGGCCACTTTCTGCATTCGCATTCTCTTCTTACCATTCACCTGAATCTTCCCCGCGAGAAACTGTTAGTTTTCCGAGGAATACAACAAGTTCAAAAAAGAAAGGCTAAGGAAAAAAGCAGAAAGTTTAAATTTCTTCTAACTGATTTGTAGATACCAAGGTAAATTAAGATCCCTTCAGGTTGAGAAAGATGCTTGTCATTCGAAACAATCATAAGAAGGTGATTTTTTTTATCTTTTAACTTCTAAAAAATATAAAAAATTCTCGATGGGATTAGAAGCATTCAGAAACGCTTTATTTTTATTCGATTTTAATCTTTTTCCTCGAAAAATCTCTTCGGAGCTGTTGTCCGAGGCTGTGCTCATTTTCAGTTTCTAATGTAGTGTTCAGAGACACATAAAGTTTTAAAAAAAAAAAAAAACTAATGCTCTATGTAGCCGAAGCAATCTGACTAAAATTTGTGGGTTCCACAAGATATAACATACGTTGTTCTTGAAAAAGGTGCTGATTGGCTAGCATATCAGTTACGACGCCATCAAAATATCAGTGAGATCAAGTGAATGCCAATTGAAATCGCTTTCCAGGGATCCTTGAAGACTAATCACAGCGCAACAGTTTCCACAGTGAGGCAGAATTAGCTGCTCTGGATCTGCTTTGGGTATCAAACTCATCAACTAGTACTCATCTGCCCAATGCAGTGTAAAAAACGAGCTGGAAAAAAAACTGGCTTCAGGAATCGAGGCACCTACCATCTATATTTTCTACACCTAGTTCTTTTTCTGTATTAGATTTGGAAGAGCTACTGAAAAATTATTTGCTCAGGTTTTCTCGCCCCTGGTATTCAGTGAAAAGAAAGGCATGGCCAACACGATCATCTGATTTAAGCGCATTGATGTCGGAGCCTCAGAAAGTATCTGCTCAAAAAGCTATTTTCTTATAAAGTGTTGATTTTTTTCCACAACTTTTCATGCTGTATGTTCCAGCTGAATTGTTTTATGTTACTGCTCTCTGTCAATGATACTTCATTTGCGACTGTTTTTTTAATGGATTAATGCATTTTATCGTTATCAGTGTTGCTGAGAAATATTTTTTTTATTTCTAGACTTACGCTACAATAAACCCAAACAAATTATGATATTTCTTGTCGTATTTCAGAAGTTTTCAGTCATTTTGTTTTTCGTTTCGAATTTTCTTTGTTCCGCGACTATGCCTGAAAAGACTCGGTCCTGAAGGTTGTTACAAGAAGGCTTTCACAACTGAGCGAATGTTAAAGAAAAAAGAGATGTTTCAAGAATTGATTCTTATTTTAATGTACCTCTTTGTTTTATCAGGTGAACAATTCGAGTTTTGTACTTCTTATTATTACCATTTGCCAATATTTGCTTGAATGCTATCGCTTCCAAGTTCATTTACAGCTTCCTTCGCGAAAAATAATTCTCCAAACCTATTCGGTTTCGTTTTTATATGTTAATGTGCCATTAGTATTCTGAGTTTACTGATTGGATTTGTATAGAATTTCGTTTTAAAAGAAAATGTTTTTGAAGATCCTCTTTATAAACCTGTTTGTGTTTCAATCGGATGTTGTGTACGCAAAGGACAAATTCATGATTAAATCATAGCGATTTTTAATTTTGGGGGCGCTCTTCACTTGCGAGAATCAGATACTTTTTACTGATTTTTTTCTCGCTCATATAAGGCCTAAATAGAGTATATGTTAATTAGACCATACGGCTGATACACGATAGCGCATAGAACAATTAGCCACAATTTGAAAGACATGATGATATAATTCATGGTCGGATGATGGGAAAATAAGTTTTTCAACAGCTGCTCATCTTGTCTCCTGATTTTTTTTGTTGATTTTTCAGGAAAATACCGAAATTAACCTGTTTCTGCGATTTACTAATTTTCCTACTATCCTGAATCTAAAAACTAGGCCATTACTAAAGCACGCTGTGTTCGCTGTGCACGCACGCTAAATCGCACGCTGCACGCTAAATCATTACTAATGTACCCTGTGTCCATTCGAAAATTCTTAACTCCGCCCCATGCACGGCGTGCATTAGTAATGATTTAGCGTGCAGCGTGCGTGCACAGTGAGCACGGCGTGCTTTAGTAATGGCCAAAACCTACCGCGTTTATTTGGCCATTAACGCGCAGTTCAACCTGTCTTAAATTTCCGTCCCCTATAAAAATACAATTGAAAAAAACTGGCATGCATGCACGACGATGACCCAGCCCATAACTAAATATACTTTATACTTCAAGGATTTTTTTCTCGGAAGTCTAGGCTAATTTAAGGCAAAAAATGAGCTATTGAGTCTTAACGGCTTGAAAAATGAACGGTATGAAATAGCGAGATATATGATCGTCTTATCACAATACTTTGTACCCGCGAAATTTCTAACCCGACACGTTCTACTGCGAAATTTAGTTCTTTTTTAAATTAATATTTTTTTTCTTTCTCAGGGTCAGGTAAAAGTTACACTAACGAGGGCGTACAGCTAAGGAACGAGACAGTTTGAAAAAGCTTCTCACAATATCAAATTTTGCTGATTCGATCGTGGGTACAAAGTTTCGGTGATCTGATCGTATTAGTAAAACTGTTTGCTTTTTTATTATCCAGTATCTCCCAAAATCAGAAAAATTGTCTTCTTATACCATCTGTTGGCAGGTGCTCTACTTAATTGCAGTAGCGCCCATCACGACATGTTAACAAGAAAAATGTTCTGTTTATGAGACAACCATTTGAAGATTTCACCAATCGGAACATCATCACCACTCCGAACAAAGTGTGTAGATCAGATTTCACCAATCGGAACATCATCACCACTCCGAACAAAGTGTGTAGATCAAAGAGATAGAACAGGAGGAATCAGCAGGCTCTGAAAAAAGATCTAGAGTTTGCGATGGAAAGTAGAAAGCGATAAAGTCATATAACTCATGAGGTTTTTTGGACAGAACGTAGATATTACCCGGAGTGCGTGTTATAAAGATTTTGTGATCCTACTCTTAAATTTTCTCCAGTTTGAGTAACGATACTTCTCGTATTGTTTTGGTTCGATTCTCTTTTTTAGGACGTAATCAATGTATTGAATCTTCTAACGATGGTTTAGGTTTTAATGAGAATTATTCGTTTTGATACGAATCCTTTCCCCCGATTTAATACTCAAGCTATATTCAACTGATTAAAAAAATCAATATTAACTGAGCATATCAGCTGCTTCTCCATAGATTTGTTAATCTATAAGCGCCGTTGATGTGAAAGATTCCGCTCAAGTTTTTTTAAATGACCGGTGTTCGAAAGCGAAATTGAGAAAGTCTCATGTAGACCTAAAATAATAGTAATCTTCTTCGCCAATGTTTCCGCCTCACGTTAGAGTAAGCGCTTCCCTGGGATGCGGAACAGACCTATCCCGGTAAAACCAGTGGCTGCCCACTAGATCACTGATAGTCTGAGTAGCAGCAGTGAGGAGAGTCAGATTCGTGCCAGAGCACTACCAACATTCCTTAACCTCCATAATTTGGGTGTATCTGCCCGGTGTGGGAGTCGAACTTTGGACTCTTCGCACAATAGTCGAACACACTACCTTTATGTCACGCCCGTACTCATGTAGACCTAATATAAAATCATAAATTTTTAAGCTAAGCGTTAATTTGTAAGTAATTGAGTTGTCTGGATCGGATCAGAGACACTGAAGAAGTACTGACTGTGTGCGCGAGCTTTTACCGCGAACTCGTGGACCCCCTTTCAACGCCAAAAGAACCGCGCGGGCAACAATCATCATCATCATCGGAAACGGTAGGAAAGGGCGGAATGGTTCTCCCGCATAAGAAGGAGGAGTCGAAGAAGCAGAAGGCCGAGGAAGCGAAGGAAAAGGAAGAAGAGAGAGACGCAGAAAAGCTGACCGTTGCAACAGAAGCTGCTGAGAAAGGTTTTACTGCTCTTTAAAGAATTCGCGCTACTTCCCACTGGAGTTAAAGACGACTATTAGATAACTCTTTCTTTCTACCGCTCTTCTTTTTTCACTCTTTTCCGTTCTCTCTCTCACATCTTTATTTTCTCTCTCACTGACATCGCACTTGAACCTCTTCTAATATAACAGGAGCCAGAGTTACTCAAATATTAAAAAGGCTTAAATTGTTCAGTATACCGTATATACTCTTATCCGTTCAATCATTCATTAATCCATTTATACCTCAGGATGGATGAAGGTGAAGTCTTTCGATTTAGTCAAAGCAAACGCGTTATTAATTTTTGATTGTATTCCATGTATAATCTCGTGATAATCACGAGAGTTTTTTTCTCGAAAATTTGTACATTCCATTCAAACCTTGAAAGCATTAGCGACCATGCAATAATTTTTTCCAGTCAAAGTCGCCAAAGAAAAGGAGAAACAAGGACCTTCGAAAGAGGAAAAAGACAAGGTCAGTAGATGTGATTGAATCCGTTGTGCCCAGGGGCTCAACGTAAGTCTTCCGAAAAGGACGTCTGCGTATTTGACTCAATAGAATAAAGCACTAAAGTTTCAAGACACTCCAAACGTTGCAATTTTTCCTAGAACATGAGTCAATATACATTTCTTTGTCAGAGATTCGTTGAGTGTTTGTTGAAGGATAAAAATATCTAGTTCTATAGTCTTCAATAATAAATAAACGAAAATGGGGACTACCATTTTGAATTTTATTGGGCATCTGTTTTGATCTCCCCACCCTAATGTAAAAACTTCGCTCTCTTCACTTCGGTAACATTTTCCTGCTCATGACGAAATCGGAATATGACTCAGGTAAATAAGAATAGAACAGAACACGAAGAGAATGTAAATCATTTCCGGTGAGAACATCTATGCGCCAACATAGGTAGTCCGGTAACTATTTTACCCCTGATCTAGACTCGGAACCCGCAACTTCTTCCCAGCGCTTAGCTTAGAGTCTCCTAAGATTTGCTTGCAGTGTAATTTTAAATAGCGCAAAGATTATTGTTTGCTTTCGGACTGTGTAACATTTCGAACTCATTTCCACCATATATGTTTCATATCTATGATGTTCATTGAATCTCCAACATAATGTGTGACTGCAGCCAGAAAAGCGTCGTCATTCGCTGGCGGGTTCGATGACGTCATCATCGAGCAGCAGTGGAGATGTAGATGAGGTGAGGGGGCATCTTATGCCATTGTTTATTGCGTCCTTAAAGACCACAGAAACCCACTAAAAGTGTTTCTCTTGAAGACAGAGACGATAGCGGGTTTTGTTCTAAATACAGAGACCCGTCGATGACCGATTTTGTCGAAGAACAAAAATTTCATCGACAAGGGTCCCGGCGAGTATAGAAGCAGAAGAACGCTGACAGTTGGTCGAACTAAACTATACATCGCGTGAAGTTATCAGGCATGTGGTACCTTAGGTTTCTCCGCTCTTATTCGGCTATCATTGAAGCGGACTGTAACAAAAACTAAAAGAAAATTCTTTAATGAACAAAGTAAGGTTTTTTTTCGAATGAATTAGTTCTATCAAAATGAAAAAAATTGCAATTTTTTCTATGATTGAGTGATTCCGGCAAATGGGGGATGAGTTAAGAAGAACTGAAAATATCATTCCGAAGGAGTACAAAGAACAGCAAATAAACATCGGCTTTGAGACGCAGAATAAAATAAATCAAGTGAAGTT
This sequence comes from Allodiplogaster pararmata, assembly GCA_964056735.1. Taxonomy (NCBI): domain Eukaryota; kingdom Metazoa; phylum Nematoda; class Chromadorea; order Rhabditida; family Diplogasteridae; genus Allodiplogaster; species Allodiplogaster pararmata. The sequence continues at coordinate 14,299,334 of OZ057406.1, forward strand.
CATTTATGAAAGATGAAAATGTTTTCAGGCGCTTTCGGACGCATCGCATAAGTTCACCATGACATCTCCTGCCAATGAGTCCGCCACGCTTTTCATCGACAAGGAGAGGTAGGAGTGATTGGCCGCATTTCTATGGGCTCAGACAAGGAGAGGTAGGAGTGATTGGCCGCATCTCTATGGGCTCAGACAAAGAGAGGTAGGAGTGATTGGCCGCATCTCTATGGGCTCAGACAAGGAGAGGTAGGAGTGATTGGCCTCATCTCTATGGGCTCAGACCAGGGGTTAAACAGTTACCGGACCAGCTATGTTGGCGCAAACATGTTCGCGCCGAGAATGATCTACATTCTCTTCTCCTTCCGTTCTGTTTCACTTTTTCTCTACTTCTCTTTCCACTCTTCTTTCCTTTCCCCATTCCCTTTTCCACTCGCTCGGCGCGTACAAACATGCCTTAGACGGGCCTCATTTAACGACTGGCTCAGACAAGGAGAGGTAGGAGTGATTGGCCGCATCTCTATGGGCTCAGACAAAGAGAGGTAGGAGTGATTGGCCGCATCTCCATGGGCTCAGAAAAGGAGAGGTAGGAGTGATTGGCCGCATCTCTATGGGCTCAGACAAAGAGAGGTAGGAGTGATTGGCCGCATCTCTATGGGATCAGACAAAGAGAGGTAGGAGTGATTGTCCGCATCTCTATGGGCTCAGACAAGGAGAGGTAAGAGTGATTGGCCGCATCTCTATGGGCTCAGACAAGGAGAGGTAGGAGTGATTGGCCGCATCTCTATGGGCTCAGACAAGGAGAGGTAGGAGTGATTGGCCGCATCTCTATGGGCTCAGACAAGGAGAGGTAAGAGTGATTGGCCGCATCTCTATGGGCTCAGACAAGGAGAGGTAAGAGTGATTGGCCGCATCTCTATGGGCTCAGACAAGGAGAGGTAGGAGTGATTGGCCGCATCTCTTTGGGCTCAGACAAGGAGAGGTAAGAGTGATTGGCCGCATCTCTATGGGCTCAGACAAGGAGAGGTAGGAGTGATTGGCCGCATCTCTATGGGCTCTGACAAAGAGAGGTAGGAGTGATTGGCCGCACTATGGGCTCAGACAAGGAGAGGTAGGAGTGATTGGCCGCATCTCTATGGGCTCAGACAAGGAGAGGTAGGAGTGATTGGCCGCATCTCTATGGGCTCAGACAAGGAGAGGTAGGAGTGATTGGCCGCATCTCTATGGGCTCACAAAAAGACCTCTTCTTTTTTATAACGTTGTCCGTCGCCAGCCTAATTTGGCGTAAGGTCCGCTGCATTCTCAAACTCACTGGAAACTTCATTCAGTTTTTTTGGATCTGCTAGATGGTTTGTGTGGGAGAGTGTCACGTAGTCTCGAGGATATGATTGACAGTTTTCGAGAGTGTCACTTAGTCTCGAGGATATGATTGACAGTTTTCAGCCGAAAGCAAGAAGAGATGATCATGATGAAACTCTTGCATGTCACTGCTCAGGATATCGCAAACAGAGCGGCGAATGTCAGTCAAATTGGAAGTTTTTGGAGGAGAACAGATCTTTTCTGGAACAGAAATAAGCGATATAGTACCTTTTACTCAATTCAGTCATTGCTATTGACAAAAGCTGTCAGTCGCGAGAACTCGAGATTATCCTCGGATGATTGACAAATAGGGCAGTGCAGTTAACAAATAGGGCAGTGCAGTTAGCTGTTGGTTTCCATGCGCTAATGTGTAAATCAATTAATACCATTTCTGCAAACAAAAAAAAGACTGTGTGCTTGTTGTAAAAAAAAAATTGTGCCCACATACAAGTTACTAGCTTTTTTGAGAATTGTGAAGATTTCACTGGGTTAGTGGAAGATCCTGGAGCTTAGAAAAGCTATTGGACGCGACTACTGGAAAATTTACATACATGGAAGCATGCTAAAGGCTGCGGGACGCGAAGATGTTATGAAATACATATATGATCCAATCAAGTTTTCATCCTGAATGACGATGTGAGAAATTTTCAGGAACTTCCATCAACTGATCTTTCATCTAATCAACTGAAAAAAGGAAATGAGCAACCGAAAAACGGAAAAAGTTAGTTGTTGTAGATCGTGAATTTGGGGTCTACTGCAGGGTGTTTCTTACCACCCGGGTCTACTGCAGGGTGTTTCTTACCACCCGGGTCTACTGCAGGGTGTTTCTTACCACCCGGGTCTACTGCAGGGTGTTTCTTACCACCCGGGTCTACTGCAGGGTGTTTCTTACCACCCTCTTACGCACAACTCTTTTCGAGCGCTTAGATTTTTAAAATTTCAGAGTTAAAATTCAATTTTTTCCAATGATTTGGACTTTCCCTACGAAAAAATCAGAGAAAAAATTCTCCAAGCGTAGAGACCGTATACAAAAGAGGTCATTAGAGCTAGCGTCATCGAATTTGGAGGATATGTATATGATGTTGACCTAGTTAGACCCCCTTTCTAACCCTTTCCTTTCTGAGCGAGAAGAAGTGATTTTACCGATAGCTGATGTTAGTCATGATAACTCTTGTAATAAACAGTTGACAGTTCGGTAAATGCTATTGAGAAAATCAACTGATCAGATTTCTTGATACTTCGTTATGAGGGATGAAAAGAAGAGCATAATAATATGAAAATATATGTTGATATGATATGTAACACTGTATACAGATAAGAAGAAGCGAGCGAAACAAGCGGCGAAGACTAATGATAGTTATGGAGAAGTGGAGATGGCAAGAGGTCAGCCAGAGAGACAGAGAAATAGTAGAAAGAGCATCAGAAAAAGAGAGAGGGAGAACACCGCTTAGAAACTCAGAATAAGTATTTTCAGCAAGTAGAGAAGTTCGGTATTTATTCATGATGATTACCACAGAAACCTAGAGGAAACAAACTGCATTAGTGTTGTTGCCCCGCCCCTTTGATGAAGATGATGTGTTCAATTCGTTCGAGATGTAGAGTGAGTCGCTTGTGAGCTTTGGGTGAAAACAGACTTTGTCATGTCAGAATTTGTCTTTACTTTAGATCTACATATTCCCGACCTTGCAATTTTTTTTAAAATTTGAAACTCTCGATCGTAGTTGTGAGTTTCTATGAGTTCTAATTTTCGATTTATGAATAGACAGGGACGCGAATTTCATATTACGAACTAGAAGAAATTGTGTATTTTAAATGTAAATGTAAGAGGCACAGTTAAAACGGCGAAAAAATTTCAAAAAGCTCAATTTCAAAAAGCTCAATTTTTTTTACAAATCTGTTTTCTGGCATCATTTATATCGTTTTTATATTGTTCATGGTTAATACAACGTTTTTTATGTGACAGGAAAGAAATCGGGAGAATACAACGTCGAAGAGAAAGAGACGATGATGAAGGAAAAGGGAACGCCTAAGAAGGAAAAGGGGACGCCGAAGAAGAAAAGGGGAAATAAGGACACCGCAGTAGTGAACCAGGTAATTTATTCATTCAAATTTTTTTCGTTCAAAAATATAAATAATAATAATCTTCCTCGTGCTTGTTCCCGCCTCGCGGCAGGGTACGCGCTCCCCTGAGATGCAGGTCAGACCTATCCTGGTAGAACCAGTGGCTGCCTGCTAGATCACTGCTAGTGTGATTAGCAGCAGTGGGGAGAGTCAGATTCGTGCATGAGCACTACCAACATTTCTTAACCCCCTTGGTTTGGGTGGATCTGTCCGGGGTGGGAGTCGAACTCGGGACTCTTCGCACAGTGGTCTAACACACTACCAATTATGCCACGCCCGGACTCGTTCAAAAATATACTTGTTCTGATATATAATACTTAGCTTTACAATACAATTACTCTGCTTGAGCATACCAAAGAAAGAAGCGAAAGTCTGAAATCGGCTATTAGATGGGGGTTTCGAAGTATGTCTTCAAAGAAATAAAGGCTCAGGTGAGGCAGGAATAGACCTGCGCTTCGACCCGCCGCTTGCGAACAATCGCGTTAATTGAGGAATTCTAAGGTACGGGCAGGGGTTTTGTAGTGTGCAAAAAAGGTACAGACGCCTGCCGAGTACAGAAAAAAATTTGCCATAAGGGTTTCCCCCCTTATGATAAAAAAGAGGCTCGTGAACAGGGGTTTTTTATTGTGAAAGAAAAAGGGACAGAGGCCCGCCGAAGGCGGAAATTTTTTTTCGCCTAGGGGTCCCTTATGATTTGGAAACACAGAAGCCTAAGGGTCCCTTATGATTTGGAAACACAGAAGCCCGCCTAAGGCGGAAAAATTTTTTTTCACTTAAGGGTCCCCCCTTAGGGTGGAAAAATTTTTCTTCTTTTTTTCTCACATAAGGGTCCTCTTATCTTTTTTTTCACATAGGGGTCCCCCCTTATGATTTGGAAAACAGAGCCCCGCCGACAGAAGATCTGTCATGACTATTTAACCCCTGCTCGTGAATTTTTTTTTTGTTTTACATAACGGTTATGATTTGGAAAAACAGAGGCCCGCCGACAGAAGGTCTGACATGACTATTCAACCCCTGGGTAAGGGTTAATCCTCAGAAAATAAGCGGATATCTACCGGAGTTCGAACTAGAGGTTTAGTAAGGGAGTCTTGTCAATTTAACACTTGCTATCAAATCATTCAATTTACCAAGCAGGAAAAAAAACATCCCTTGAAACGGCGTTACAAATGACGCAGTTTTAGCTATCGAAGATCGCTTCACCCGAAAACCTCTCGAGAAGGCTCGACGAGACTTCCTCTGGTGCGACATTCACCCAGCGGTATGTTGTAAATTTCAGTAATTGGGAGGTATTTACTTTTCTGTAAGCTTTTAACTTGAAATGAGTTCTTCAGCTTAGGCGAAGTGAGTGATTTTGAGTTACTCGGGCGTCTCAGCTCTAGCAGAAACGGCGGATGAGTCTTCAGGGAAAGTGAGAGAAGTTGCTGACGTAATGGAACGGGCCTAGTCAGTCAAATACTCTTTCATTCTGCAGCTACGGTAAATAAAAAATGGAATCTCGAGCTAAACTGTTCCAATCGGTTATTTTGTAGCTGTGTTAATAGAATTAGTTCAGGAGAAACTCATTTTAAATTTGCTCTTGAGGCATAAAAAACCGGAGGAAGGCCAGAGGTTTTTCGAAATATTCAAAAAAGCTGGCGGAAAGAGAACAATCTCTCCGTTGAATGGATAATTTATTTTCATTGGAAACATCGCGGTTTCAGAGTAAAGACTTGCGGTAAAATAACGAAATAATTTTATATTTTCTTTTTACTGAGGGTACCTAATGGAAGTAGGTCTTCACCTTGTTATTGATATTGGTTGGGAATTGGAGAAGATATATGCAATAAACACCTGCAGTTCAGAAATAAAATGTAATTACCTAAATATTCAACTTTTTCTGTATTATTTAACGATATCATGGACGGTAGCCAATGGTAACACGCTTGCTTCACTGGTAAGAGCTAACAAAAGGGATGGTTTCAATTTTGCTTAGTGGGCTAGATTTTTCCCGTGCGATATTTTGATCATATGACATACAGACCAGGCATTTACCTTTAAACTTTGGTAATTTAACGTTGGTCGATTACTGTTTGTGAGCATCCGTTTGCAGTAACGAAGGTTTCGGAATCGCAGGAAGCGGACACTACGATAAGGTAAGAACCAAGAGTTGATAAAAACCGCGCCGTGAGTGGTTAGAGGAAAAAATTATGATCTCAAGTTATGAAGAATAAACTTTGATGAAAGCCTTAATACTGATTGAAAAGAAGAAAGAGATTGTGCCGGACGGAGGGACATAATGACTAATAACCGGTTTACGGTAGAAAAACAGAGTTTTTCACTCGCAACTTAGATAAGAAGAACACTTTTGAACAAACGATTAACTAGAGGGGAATAAGTCTGCGAGGTTTTGGGGTTGGGGGCAATCCATTTGTGTAGAGACTTAAAGAGACGCTCAAGATATAGGATAGGGGATTCAAGCAAACTTGTCTCTTTCTCTCTCTCTCTGTACTGCTCTTGAGGTGACGACACTCCTGAACTAATGAAAGAATGAAAATGGCAGTTGTTTTTAGCCTTGTAATTTCAGGCCTTGAAATGAATAATAACAGGTTGGGAGTTTTAGGGCGTCAAATTCGATGATAAGAAAGGAACATCGTCTATTCTTTATATGGATACATGTGGAAAAACCTTTGATTTGGTCAAGGACTTCGAAAAGGTTATTTTGTTTTCCGAAACTGTTATTTTGTTCGTGATTTTTATGCTCTTAGTTGGATTCCGTTAAGATGATTCAAGAAAACCATGATGATCATCAGTGTTGGTTCCCTTTGTTACTGAAAACAATCGAAGTATTCTTAATTCATTGAATGATTATGATCGAGAACCTCTCGAAGGTAAATGATGTAAGAATGAAGGTAAACAGGAAGCATCACAGCAGGAAACACGATGGCGGGATAGGGGGGAAGTTCGCGATTATGGACTCATTAGAATACCTATTGACTTAACTAGTAAACAAAACTGTCCTGTTGTTGAGCGATCCTTCGGACTAGGACCGTCTTTCTTTATTTCTTCGCAGAAAATCTGTTAAAGTATAAATATGGAGGAGTCTCGCGACCCCTAGAAGTAACAGGAGCGGTGTGACCGGCGTAGGCTGCTCCACTGATGAAAATCCGCGAATTAGATCGGAGTCCGATTTGGGTTTGTTGTTGGCATTTGCCCGTCGACGAGTCGACGAATGCTTTCACGGCATAAACGCGGCAACGTTGGAAGACGTGTTCATGCAATAGGCTTTTGTATGGGAGGTCGATCCAGCCTAGCATCGTTTTGTTTGGGAGTAGAGACGTCTCGCCTGTCGTTGACTGGTGATATGCAAGAGGCTATTTGACTGCTGCCTCGACTCGCCATTGAAAAGTATAGCGGAGTATCGGCTGATGTTTTGTCCGTTGGCTTGCCCAAGCCGGTCCGGCATCGCTTACCTTTGACGAGCTATACTATCCAGTTTTGGTCCGCGGCGGGATTTCTCCCGCTACCTCCCAGCACGAATTCTTCGTAGGGTTCGCCTACGATGGTGCTACAGCCCGCAAGTTCACACCATCGCAAGGGACCGGTTTATCCTCACCGGTATGGAGCGCGTCCTCGGTGGCGGATAGAGGGATGTCTCTTTGCACAAGTGCATTGGAGATAGCGGGCTTGCCCGTCGCGGATCAAAATTGGATAGTAAATTGGACCGTATGCATAGTTCGTCAAAGGAGGGCGATGCCGGACTGGCCTGGGCATGCCACCGGATAAAGTTCGTCAAAGGAGGGCGATGCCGGACTGGCCTGGGCATGCCACCGGATAAAACATCAGCCGATACTCTTTGTACTTTGTAATGGCGAGTTGAGGCGCCAATAAAATAACCTCTTGCCCTTCTCCGGTTAACGAATGGGTCTCGCGAAGAGGATCGCCGACTGCGGTGCGAGTGTAGACGGAGAAAATTTCTCCGGACTCAAAAGGATCCTCACCAACCTATCCCAAAGGACTCCCCTCGACAGGAACTATGGGCAAAAAACAACAAACAACAACAATTCTTCGTAGGGAGGCGTCCCTCTATCGACCACCTGAGACCGTATGCATGGAAATCAGATTATAACAATCTGGATTGTTCAACTCCAAGGATTACAAAATCCAAAAAAGTTTTTAAAAAATTTAGGATTATGAAAATCGGTATGCATGGATGTCAGATTTCTTAAACTTGGAATATTGTCAAAAAGGACGCGGCGTAAGCACTAAAATTCATAAAAATGCACTCTAAAAACTATAATTGTCGAAAACTAAATGCACTCGAAACACTATAATTGTCGAATATTAGTATTTTTATGTAATTACAACATTTTTTTCCAATTAATTTCGTTGTTTTTGTTGTTGTTAAAGCCGAGTTGAATGTTGAATGTAAAATTTGATGGAATTGGTATATAAAATATTAATATGATCATTTTCGACCTGTTTTAAATCAATTTGTTAGATGAAAGGTGATTTTTAGTAATCGTTGCACTCTATTTGGGACTTCTGCACTTTAGCCCCCTCTCCCCCCCCCTCCCAGAGGTTCCATGGGTCAGTTCAATTGTGTCATGTTCTTGATACGGCCTCGTTAGCGTAAACTTTCACTAAGCCTAAGCGCTTTCTGATTTAAAAATAAATATACAATAAATACTTTCATTATACAATAAATACTTTCAGAAAAAATTTCCGTTCCGTTTTACTTTCACTACACACTTCAAAAAGAGCAACATGAACGGAATGGGTCAAATTGAGCCGAGAATCCTTTTGGATTACAGACTAACCCACCTCCGGAGTAGGGTTACGAATTTTGTCGGATTATCTCTAATCCAAAAGTATTATAGCTTCCATGCATACCGGATTAGTGAAATGTATTTGGATAACTTCTAATCCAAGCTCATAATCCTTTTTGATTGCTCCATGCATACGCCTCTGAGGTCGCGCTCGATTCCGGACTGGATGATCCGGCTCCATTTATGACAGGCTCTTGAGAATGTAAAGTCATGAATGACCACTGTTGCCAGTGTGTTTCGAAAATAAAACTGTCTTCCTCTGGGTATCCGACTCCTGTGCGAGTAGCTGATACTCGTTGAAAAACAAAACTCTAACAGAACGTTGAGCCTCCAATCAATTTTGTGGTCAAAGAAACGATATAATGGTAACATTTCCAATAGTAGAGATTCGGTGTGTTTGAAATCGTTTTTGCGTATTAATTTGGTCAAAGAAACGATATAAAAACGATATACCAAATGTATAGACTGGCTTTTGACAACTGAGAAGAATATTGTATCTAGCCCTTGCATCATTCCACCGTTTCATTCGTGTGATCATTCTGGAATTCAGTTCACCTTGCAATTTTCCTTTGCACTTCCTGAAAGCGATGTTATTCTTGATTTCGCTAGAGCTGATTTTGAAGCACTGAATGAATATTTTTCAAGTATAGAATGGGAGAATCGTTTTGACTATTTTCATGATATTGATGATTTGTATAATCGTTTCTGTAAAATAGTGCATGATGCGATAGAATTACATGTTCCGAGACGACTCCCTCGTTCTCCATTTGCCTCTTATCCTTCCTATATACATAGACTCATCAAATACAGAAATTCACTTTTTCTTGATATTACAATACCCTTCATTCGCACTATTTATATGAAAGCTAGTTCAGACCTTCTCAAACAAGTTAAGAAATGGAATAAGTATTGTGAGAGGAAAAAACTGAAGAGAGCAGCTGACCTCTATCGCCATATTGCTTCCCTCACTAAACCTAAATCAGCTCCCCCACGCTGTTTGAAAACTGCTACTGGTTGTACTGTTGTTGATTCTCTCTCGAAATGTGATTTATTAGCTTCCGAGTTTGCATCTTCTTTCACTAAAGACGATGGCTTTCCTCCTCCAATCTACGGTGATTCTATTCCTCCCCAACCAGATGATCATTTGTTCTTGCCATGTAATGTTTACCGAGTTCTCTCCAAGCTCAAACCTACTGGTAGCGTCGGTGCGGATGGAATTCCTCAAATAGTTTTCAAAAAGTGTGCCAAATCACTCGCTCTTCCACTCACTCACATTTTCAATTTCTCTTTATGGCTTGGTAAGACACCTTCCGTATGGAAACATTCTCTGATTACTGCTATCCCTAAGTCAGCGAAAGACTCTTCCCTACCGTCCTCGTATAGACCAATATCCATTCTCTCCCCTGCTTCTAAAGTCATGGAATGTTTGATAAGAGCTATCATCGATGAACATTTAGCGAAATTCGAATTGTTACCTCAAAATCAACATGGTTTTCGCTCCCGTGCTTCTGTTGTTACTAATCTTTTAGTCTGTGAAGACGACTGGACACAAGATATCAGTAAAGGCTTATCTATCGATGTGATTTATCTAGACTTTACCAAAGCTTTCGATACGATAAGTATACCTAAGTTATTGACAAAACTTGCACGTTTCGGTTTGTCCCTATCTTTGATGTCTTGGCTAGAATCTTTTCTTGACGGTCGAATTTTTTCTGTACGAATGGGCAAGACAATATCTGCTCCTCAACCTGTGACATCTGGCGTGCCACAGGGTTCCGTATTAGGACCACTTCTGTTTTCTCTATACATTAGCGAATTGAATTATGTGCTTAGCCCTTATCCGAATATACGCTATCAAGCATACGCTGATGACATTAAGTTATATGTATCTCACAGTGCTCACAATATAACTGAACGAACTATCGAAATGCAGAATTGTCTAGATAATGTGTATAATTGGTGCGTAGCCAACCATCTTTCTTTATCTTCGATCAAGACCTATCATCTACGCTTAGGCAAAACTTCTCCTCCTTTCAATTATCACCTAAATAACTGTGTTTTAAAAGTATCTACTCAAGTGAGAGACCTTGGAGTCCAACTAGTACCATCTCTTCGCAGACATGACGCGATTCTTGAACGAACTATGAAGGCTACTAAAGCGATGTATGCTATGCTCCGCTCTATAAGCATCAATGATTCCCAAGTACTTGTTAAGTGTTTCAATACATATGTTCTACCTCATCTAGAATTTGCCTCTTGTCTATGGAATCCAATATACCGGAAGGATTCTGATCTCCTATAAAAGGTTTTGAGATCTTTCTCTAGAATACTCTTTTATCGATGTTTCCCACAGCCTGATTATCCTCTCAGCCTTCCATGTTACAGAGATCGTCTGAATCTAATCGGCCTAAGTACTTTAGCCGAAAGAAGGGTGATTGCCGACCTTAAAATGGGTTGGAAGATCTTCAATGACAAGTCTATTATTGAAAAATCACGCATTTTCAAGAGCACCTCCTCTACCCGCACTAATATGAATGGTATTGCTATTGAATGTACTTCTTCGACGTCTAGATTCAATTGTTTCGGTTTACGTGTTTCAAGAATGTTTTACGTAATCCCGAGTGAAATACTGAATTCAAGAACAGTAGAGCAGTTTATAAATCGTCTCCGTAACGAGAATGTGATATGTGACCTGGAGAATAACTAGTAGCATTTAGATATTTGCCTTACTTTTAGATATTTGCCTTACTTTAGATATTTGCCTTACTTTTAGATATTTGCCTTACTTTAGATATTTGCCTTACTTTAGATATTTGCCTTACTTTTAGATATTTGCCTTACTTTAGATATTTGCCTTACTTTAGATACTTGCCTTACTTTTAGATATTTGCCTTACTTTAGATATTTGCCTTACTTTTAGATATTTGCCTTACTTTAGATATTTGCCTTACTTTAGATATTTGCCTTACTTTTAGATATTTGCCTTACTTTAGATATTTGCCTTACTTTAGATATTTGCCTTACTTTAGATATTTGCCTTACTTTAGATATTTGCCTTACTTTTAGATATTTGCCTTACTTTAGATATTTGCCTTACTTTAGATATTTGCCTTACTTTTAGATATTTGCCTTACTTCAGATATTTGCCTTACTTTAGATACTTGCCTTACTTTTAGATATTTGCCTTACTTTAGATATTTGCCTTACTTTTAGATATTTGCCTTACTTTAGATATTTGCCTTACTTTAGATATTTGCCTTACTTTTAGATATTTGCCTTACTTTAGATATTTGCCTTACTTTAGATATTTGCCTTACTTTAGATATTTGCCTTACTTTTAGATATTTGCCTTACTTTAGATATTTGCCTTACTTTAGATATTTGCCTTACTTTTAGATATTTGCCTTACTTTAGATATTTGCCTTACTTTTAGATATTTGCCTTACTTTAGATATTTGCCTTACTTTAGATATTTGCCTTACTTTTAGATATTTGCCTTACTTTAGATATTTGCCTTACTTCTCGCCACACTTGAATATTATTTACAATGTCTCTCACCATAACTTTGCATTGCAAAATGTCGATAAAATATATAAATATACATATATATATATATATATATATATATATATATATAATTTACAAGTGGAAGTAGTCCATTTCCTTCAGTACTCTATCTGTTTAAGAGTATCTAAAAGTTTTTTTTTATTCAGAAGTTCAAAGAAGAACAAATGAGCGGAACTTCAATAATTGGCAAAGAGAGACATCAGCTTGAAGGAATGCGACAAGTCATATCCCAGGTATATTTCTGTGACCCGCACTGCGGTTAAAAAATCTATGCGCTCTCCAAAAAACCCGAAAAACTTTGAAATGTCTTTTTCTTTAATTTTTCGTTGGGAAAGTCCAAATCATTGGAAAAATTTTTTTGAACTCTGAAATTTCAAAAATCTATGCGCTCGAAAAAATTTGTGCGGGGCTGAGAAACACCCTGGTAGGTTTTCAGAGACACCTTGGTAGGTTTTCAGAAACACCCTGGTAGGTTTTCAGAAACACCCTGGTAGGTTTTCAGAAACACCCTGGTAGGTTTTAAGAAACACCCTGGTAGGTTTTCAGAAACACCCTGGTAGGTTTTCAGAAACACCCTGGTAGGTTTTCAGAAACGCCCTGGAAGGTTTTTAGAAACACCCTGGTAGGTTTTCAGAAACACCCTGGTAGGTTTTTAGAAACACCCTGGTAGGTTTTCAGAAACACCCTGGTAGGTTTTTGTTGTTGTTGTCTTGCCCATAGGTCCTGTTGAGGGGAGTCCTTTTGGGATAGGTTGGTGGTGAGGATCCTTTTCAGTCCGGAGAGAGTTTCTCCGTCTACACTCGCACCGCAGTCGGCGATCCTCTTGGCGAGACCCATTCGTTAACCGGAGAAGGGCAAGAGGTTATTTTACTGGCGCCACGACTCGCCATTGAAAAGTATAGCGGAGTATCGGCTGATGTTTTGTCCGGGGGCATGCCCAGGCCGGTCCGGCATCGCCCTCCTTTGACGAGCTATACTACCCAGTTTTGGACCGCGGTGGGATTTCTCCCGCTACCTCCCAGCACGAATTCTTCGTAGGGAGGCGTCCCTCTATCCGCCACCTGAGGTCGCGCTCGATTCTGGACTGGATAATCCGGCTCCATCCGTGACAGGCTCTTAAGGCTGTAGAGTCACGAATGGCCAGTGTGTTTCGAGTGGTAGGTTTTTAGAAACACCCTGGTAGGTTTTCAGAAACACCCTGGTAGGTTTTCAGAAACGCCCTGGATGGTTTAAGTTTATGGTAGTGTTTGGACGACTCTGACTCTTCCACTGCTGCTATATGATGATAGGAATTGGCCACTGGTTCTACCAGTATGACCTATACATAGGTAAACTATAGACTGACAAAAATTTTCCTAAAGTGACCGACCTACCGACACTGAAAACTAAGATCTTGAAAGTTTTGAAGAAAAAAAAAAACTAATTTTTACGAAGTTTTTCTGAAGGCGAAAGTTGGAGAAAATAATAATAATTATTATTTTATTCGCTTTATAATTTTTTAATAAGCGAGAATTAGTTAAGCGAAAACATGATTTTTAAAAGTTTAAATCCAATTGTGAGGAACCGGCGTGTTTATCTGTAACATGAAGAAATAAAGGTTATGAGAAAACAGTTTTATTCACCTGTTTCAAAGCGCATAGATCAAACTTCCAAGGCGAATAAAAAATTTGACATATTTTTTCTTTAAAAAATGGAGGAATTCAGCTAAAATTGAAGCTCTTCAAGAAAATGTTCTTGTAATGCTAAATACTTTGATAATTTCGTTTTAGAGGCGAACAGTTTTTTCTTCGAAAATAATCTCATGATTACTGTAGAGTCTTGGGACTTGGAGAAGATGATGCAGAAGCTGCATTTATTTGGATCTTTTCACTTTACAGAAGCTAAGTAAAACGCGAAAGTACTTCCGTTTGCTGCTGTTGTGCGTTTTGGAAGGAAAGCCGAAGTGGGTCAGTTGCTGAATGACGAATGACCTCACCCTCTCTCTCTCTCTCTCTCTCTCTCTCTCTCTCTCTCTCTCTCTCTCTCTCTTCTCTCTCTCTCTCTCTTTCTCTCTCTTTCTTTCTCTCTTTCTCTTTCTCTCTCTCTTTCTCTCTCTTTTTCTCTCTCTCTTTCTCTCTCTCTCTCTCTCTCTCTCTCTCTCTCTCTCTCTCTCTCTCTCTCTCTCTCTCTCTCTCTCTCTCTCTCTCTCTCGACAACGATTTTATTCTGTCTATGTCGCTCTCTTTCTCTGCTTCTCCCTATATCGTTCTCGTTTTTCTTACATCATCTCTCTTATTTCTTCTGGAAACCTTCTTGTTTGTAGTATTCTTTCTTGGAGTCTGTGATCAAATACGCTTGTCAGGGCATTTTTTTTGGCGTACCACATCAGTCATTCAAAGCCCTTATATCCGCGTTTCTTTTGAAATTTTCTATTCAGTGAAAAATATCTATGGTAAAGGATACAAAGGACTTCACGAAAAAGCTGATTTTATTGTAAGGTTTGGCGACGTTTGAAAGAGGTGTGCAAGTTGCTGATGAGGGAAGGCGAGACGAGAGAGTTTGATCTACCCTTCAGAAACGCCCTTGCCGTAGTCGTGCAGGTTAAGCTTCTCGGAATAGGTCACCAGCGCTGTTGGGAATTTTGATAAACGACGGTTCCTTGAGCGATGAAGTCAAGAATACTCTTTTCCACTCTTTGCTTTTTAGCTCGATTCTCATTATTCCAGACTCTCCGCTAAAGGAGTGGTCGAACTTTTAAAATATAAACAGTTACACTATAATCTTCAAATGCTAAGTTACACAGTTTAAAGGCAGTGATGCCTGGTTAAGATGACAAATCATTGAACTATCGCACAGAACAAAGCTAGTCCACTGGGCGGGTTCGAACCCAAACCATCTCGAGTCAAACCGGGAGGTTGTGTTACCATTACATACTAGACTTATGGTGAAATATGCTTCTCGGAAAAGACGACCCTTTGATCTTTATACATAATAGCTTTCAGATATCCAAAACATACAATAAAAAAGCGAAAATGGAAAAAACAAAACATACAATAAAAAAGCGAAAATGGAAAAAAAGCTCGTCTAGGCATTTATCATTGAATGTTGAAAAAGTATGAGCTTACAATGTTCCAGAGACTTCTGGAGCTTTCCACAGAACAAGAGCACGGGACGAGTTTCGTAATTTATCTCGCATCTCAGTTCAACAACTGCAAGCCTTGCTTCCAGACGGGCCATCGGAAGTGCTTGTCAGTATCATTCTTCTCAAGGCTTATTCTTATTCAAGGGAATGGGCGATAATCGGAAACACTTGGATGCCCTTCGGTTCCCAAACGACATATTCCTATTGAGCTACCGTTAAACACAACTTCCCGCAATTTAAAAGCCCTTTGTTCTAATATACTTGAGTTCTACTTCTCAAGAGATTCTTGGCAAAGTTTGCGTAATGGTTCCAGATGATTTAAATGTCTCTGCATCAGTTGAGAAATAGAGGGAAGTTCAAAAAGTTGATCGCTCTTCGAGCGGAAAAGTCTGAAATAAATAAGAAGCGAAGTAGAGTTAAAGAGCTCGCTCAAAGAAAGGTTTTTTTGAAGTTAAAAGAGTGCATGTGACCTATTGTGTAAATTGCAGGACGCTGGACCTTTTGCTGAGTTGCATGGATACAAGCTGTCTCAAAAGCGTCAGATATCCATTGTGTTTCTGATGTTTTCAGGAGAAAAAACTGTGCTATAAAAAGTGTTTATGGAGTAATCGCCATGGTGTTTATTGAACCAACAGAGCGAATGAATTCCATGCACTCAGCAGCTAGAGATGTCGATTTCCTTTTTATGACACTCCTATTTTTTATCGGACTCTTTCATTTTCTCCCCAAAGTTTGCCGATTTCTTAAGCTTAGTTTTTTATCTATGCTTATCTTCTACGGGTGGTTATGAACAGGGTGTCTCTCTGACCCGCACTGCTGGTAAAAAACTATGCGCTCTCCAAAAACCTCGAAAAAAATGAAATCTATGCGCTTGGGAAAAAATTTTCTCGGGTTTCTCGTAGGGAAAGTCCAAATCATGGGAAAAATTGAATGTTAAACTCTGAAATTTTAAAAATCTATGCGCTCGAAAAAAGTTGTGCGGGTGCTAAGAAACACCCTGGTTATAAAAAGCCTGATAGTCGTCTGGACTGGAAATTTTTATGAATGCGGGGCGGTAAATACAGGGTGCGGCAAAAAGCTAGGTGGACGAATTTGTCATCTTGTAGTTTTTGGTTTGTTGTAGCCATCGTTTTTTTTTGTTGCATGTATCTTATTCATAATGTTGCAAGCATACCCTGAAAAATCTTGAATGATGCGGAGTCTCAAAAAGAGTCCCGAAGGATCTGAATATCTCGGATATGTCTGTTCGGAAGATTGTTAAATCCCGAATGAGACTCCGCCATATTAGGCTGCAGAACACTCACGCATTCACGGATCGGATGAAGGTGAACCGTGGCCGCCACGCCTCGAGAAGTGGCCGTCCCGTTTCTGTCATGGTCTGGTCCGGTATTTGCGCGACTTGCAAGACTCCACTCGGTTCCGTCGAGCAGGGAGTCAAAGTGAATGCCCATAGCTACCTGAACGGCATTCTCGTGAAGGAAGTACTTCCCTGGAGCAAGGGCAACGCCGAGAAACGCAACTGGACGTTCCAGCAGGACTCTGCGCCTCCCACAGGGCTAAAGTGGTACAAGACCACTTTCTTCTCCATAATCACCTCGGCCGAATGGCCTCTGTACTCACTTGATTAGAATCCCCTGGAAAAAAGGCCTGCGCTTCTCCCCACAAGAAATTGGACAGTTTGAAGCGCGCTCTCGTAAAGGCGGGGGAGGATCTTGACGTCGCTTACGTGTTCACGACGACGGGTGACTTCCACAAGCGACTCCGTGCCTGTGTCAAGAAGACCGGAGGAATTTCCGAAATTTGAGAGTGCAGTTCTATTATAAACTATTTCAATGAACATTGATGAACATTTCGTTTGATTAGCTCAATCAGTTGAGTTTTTATCAAAAAAATACTATCCACCTAGCTTTTTGCCGCACCCTCTAGAAAGCGATTTTGGAAAAAATGTGGAAAGTTTGAACAAAGAGGAGAAAGAGAGTTTATGGCTTGTGAAATGTGAAAGTATGTGTAGATTGTTGCAGGCACTGACTCAGACAAGCAACTCTATGTGTCGTAGGCAAGCTCTGCACTTTGCTGTGATGACCGGGCAGCCCTGCCAGGTGGATGTTCTACTCAAACACGGTTCGTTCTCAAGTCCTTTTTGATATCGATTAGATTGGTCGAGAGTAACGCTCTGATTAATAATCGTCGTAATTTACATAAGTGAATTACGTTTTTTGGTGAGACATCACTAGAAGGGGGGGGGGGTAAAATACTCAGTTTATGTCAAAGCGAGAATTTAAATGTGGGAATGGAGAACATCACAATTCCAGGTGTGAATCCGAACGTGTATGACAGCCTGGGGCAGGCTCCGATTCACTATTCCCTCATCCGAGATCATCTCTGCATTGTTTCTTTTACAATTATTTGCTCAGTTGAACATTTATCTCGTATGAATGCGAGAAGTGGTCATTTGTGAGTGATTTCTCGACGTCTTTAATCTTCTCGTGCATTTAAACTTACAGTACTCATTCGATATACAGTACTCATTCGATATACAGTACTCATTCGATATCCGGGATGTCTCATGTGTTGTTCTGATAACTCCATTCCGTTACTCGGACGACATAACTCTCTAAGGATTCAAAACATTGACCCATATTGTTCTCAATCCTTCAAGTTGTGTATTCCTGATTAAAGACATTTTTTGATGACATTGAACATCAAAAACTGGCAAAGAGCAAGTAAAATTTGTTCCCAACAGTTCCGTCAGTTGATGTGGCACGGTGCAGATCTGAGTCTCACGGATGACCACACGAATGTCGAACCAAAGGAAACCCTATTCTCCCCCGGTTATTTTGATTAATACTTGGTATTACCGGATATTGGGTTTTACAAACATTATTTCAAAAGCTCTAATCAGTATACTCCAATTCATATTTATGATATCGGGTTCGATAATGATAACACATTTTTACGTTTCCGATAGCAAGAATTTAAGAACCAAGGAATTTGATTCTATAACTAAACGAAGTGATAAATAAAGTATTAAGTGCTTCCGCTTGGAATCCAACTCACCTGGAACAATGATAAACTAAATGGCTGAGTTCGTGTCTGTTAAGGGGAACCGAGAATCATGGCGGGTGCGTACAGTGTGCGGCCGTTCCTGATAGCGCGACTCTCAGCAATGGAGAGAGCCTTGCGTGCGTGGATCAACAAACTCCTCAATGGAAGGCTCATATGTGAGAAGCGAGCCAGCGCCCTTCATATCATCAGGTTAACAAACCTTCGGGTTGTGATTGATACTTTTATCATCTAATGATACTTCTTCAGAGTCATCACTAACATGATACACATCAAAAGGATTACTAGCAAACTGAGTCAGAGGAATAGTTGACTGAAGCATTGTATTGATGAGTCCTGAAAGACGAAGCATTGTATTGATGAGTCCTGAAAGACGAAGCATTGTATTGATGAGTCCTGAAAGACGAAGCATTGTATTGATGAGTCCTGAAAGACGTCTAATTTAAACCTAGTGATTACGAAGATTCCGTGGTAAGAGAACGTCATTAGGACAAGCGAAGAGTAATTAAATCAAGATAATAAAAAATGATGAAAAAACTCCATACTCATCCAGGACAGAGCTGTTGGGATTTTCACGAGGCTGCTCAGAAAGATCCTGAACGAAAAGATGGTTTTGACTGGCGAAGTTGAGTAGTGATCAATTTGTGAGTCGAAGGCCTTCTTAACGTTTTAGAACGCTATGGTAATACTTTTTAAAAATAGTTTATTTCAAAACAAGCGAACTTGGGAAGAAAAAAAAAGGATTAAATGATTTTGAAGTCTCTTTTTGAGGACTTCACCTAGACATTTAAATTTAATTATCGATTACCATGAAACTTCTATTCAGAGCCTCGGCTGATATTGATAGCTACTGTAATCCAAAGGATGTCACGGCAAACTCCATTAATCGGTTTGTTTCGATTTTTTTGCGCCGAGTAAAGTTGAAAAAAACTTGGTAATCTATGATGGAAGCGCTCAACAGATTTTTTTAAAACTGAAGCTTTCTCGAAAGAGCCCTAAGCGACAAATTTCTACTGATGGTGAGGGGTTGAGTGGGCTGGAACAGCAGAACGGTTTAGGGTTCTGTAACCAGAAGTAAATGAAGAGAATTTGATGGTTTCGGGAAAACAACTCCTTTTGCTTATTATACTTAAATGGTTTTCTGAATAACAGGCAAATAACTACTCGAAAGTATTAAAGAGAGTTTTCTCCCTTCAATTGGAAACAAATGCATTAAATGCTCGCATCAACAGACTCTTTCAGAGGAATCCTGAAGAAGTTCAATCTGAAAATGTACCTGGAGAAGCACAACATTGATTCCAGAAGCCGACTAGTAAGAATTTTTTTAATCCATGTTTTATCGCTCGAGGCATTTTCAAAGAATATCTATTGATTGACTTGCAGAAAAATCAAGTATGCTGTGAACACCTATAAATATTTGCTTGCGTTAAGAGCTCTCATGATATGAAATAATAACCTTATCGGATTGAATAACTTACGGCTCCCTTTGTGAATGCTAGTGTAAGTGCAGCAGTAAGGGAAGACACATTTATGCGAGAGATTATACGGTTTCACACTAAGTATGATTTTATTGTTTCTTTCGTTTACAGTGACACTGGAAAATGTTGAGTATTGAGGTGATGTTCGTGATGCCCTTTCTCTTTACTCCGCTTGATCAGCAGACGCCGGCAGAGAAGCCACACATTGTCCGCGTCCAGATCAACGATCGCAGGCAGATCGGGCGGGAACCGGCGCACTTTATCGATCCATTCCCTCAGTACGACTATCCTTCCATTAACGCAACTTCAAATCAGTTTCTGAAGTGGGGTACTCATGGATATTCTGTTTGTGATAACCTTGTTGTCTTAGCAAATGGCTCCAGAATCTGGTTGTGAAAATTGAAAGGTAATATGAAATTGTACTTGGGCGTGTCTCTGTTTCGACCTCCGACGGTGTTCTGAGATAGAAAAACATCATTGGCGAAAAATCTTCTTTTTTCTGCCAACGAATCTATGTTCTTGGATCTCTATAGCAATAACAGTACATATTATGCGAGTCTCTAAATCAGTTTCGGACGCAATCAAAAACCTAGGCTAAGCATTTGTCCCCCTAAGTATTTTGTTCTATCTTCAGGATAAAGGTAACGGAACGCGTGATGCATCGACAAGATTACAAGAGTCCTCTGCTGCCTCTGCTCGATGAACACCACAACGGACACTTCTACGCTTTTAAATTTCCCTCGGATTTGAATGGAGAAGGTTAGATATCAAACACAGGAGTTTCCATAGTTCGACATGTCTCTCATAGATATGTGCGTATTAGAAGACGATGTGTATGGGGATCAACAGCTAAGGTCGTGCACAGATAAATTGTATGCGACGCCGTTTCAGTAAATTCGCTTGTTAAACAAAGCGAAATTAACGTTATAAGCATCGGAAAATTCCGGTTTGTGCAGTCCAATTGTTTAAGAAGAAGTTCATATGTAGTAGTAATCCCCAGTGGTGATCAGGAAATTATTTGCTGAGGACAGATTATTGATCTTTTGCGACTCTTAGAAGATCTACCCGCCTTATAGAACTTGAGATGTATTGATAGATAGACACCCCGTAGCTGAGTCAAAAGGCGGAAACCTGAAGCCTTTGAATTTGGCAACAGTCATTGCTTACTTGATGATTAAATTATCAAAAATGTAATGGATTTTGCGTTTCCATTTTCATAGCTAGTATCAGACTAATTTATTTGACTCTAGAGAAGAGGAGAATTAAGATGAATAAAATAGTGTTTCGTATTGCAGAACTCTGCTCGATCCAGTTCGAATTGCGAACAGCGTGCTTGTCTCATCATCTCCAGAGGAACCTTTGTCTCATGGTACAAGTGTGGGCAATAGAGCAGCCGCAGGATTGAAGACAAGGTCTCTCTGGATGCGTCAACGATGATCATTTATCGAAACTCAACGAGGCAGACTCTGTAGGATAGAAAGATCTTTCCGTGCTTGCATATCATTTAGTCTGTTGTTTCACTTGGATAAGTATTTGATTAGTTTTATGTGCTTTTTTCTTTCGTTATTTTGAAAAGTTGAAAAACAGAAGAGCGCGTTTCTAGTGAGTGAGCGCGTTTCTAGTGAATGAGCTGCTCGCCGTTTTTCCCTGCTTTTTGGTCTCTCTCTTGAAAAAAGCGTTCGTTGAAGAAAAGTCTAAAAATCCATGTATTTTCTTATTTTCTCAGGGTGATTAGACGTTTTAGTGCCCATATAAGATACTCGTTGCTTTTGTCGTGCCCAGATAGGGTTTTTTTATCTGAAGTTGTATCCAGGTCTAGAGAATAATGACTTTTGATGAAATCTATTTAAGTTTTATTTCATATGTGTTGGGAGTTCGTCGAAGCTTGGTATTCGAAAATTCGCAGAGATTCAGCTCATGTTTATATAGAAAAAGGTTTTTTTTTTATAACTGGCAAACTTATTTCAAAATGTGTCGGTAGAATGATATACAAGAAAGAGGGGAGTATTACCATAGACTACTAAAATTGAAGTTGATATGGTATTCAATCCGTCTGACAATAAAGTGAACTTTATGAAATTCATCCGTTCTCACTACCATTTATTCTAGAAAGAATTCTAGTATTTCACTTCTTCAAAAACTATTTCTTGGCTATTTGTCGCACTCTTTCATAACATCCATTTCAAGCGTCTAAGCTGATTCTGCTCAAGTAATATCATCCTTTATAACTTCAACTGCTCTGTATTGATTATCGATTTGTTTGCAAAAACAACGTTATCAACCTGAAATTCTTAGATTTTCATAGTTTTTCGAAACATTTTTGATGTTGATACTGCAAGAATTTGTCAATGAAGTTCTAAGTAATAAGTATTATCTAGTATTTGTGGTAGGACATATTTCTTCTTTGTTGTAGCATGTTCAGCTCCTTTAGAAGACTGCCTCTCATATCTAACGTTGTTATGACTTGTATTGTTTCAAAATCATGTTAAACTTTCTGTCACACGTCGTTGATTGAAGACAAAATACGACGTTGTGCTTTAACCTATACAATGTTGTATTTAAGATTATTCATGTGGCAATCTTGATCCGCCCCTTGCTCAATGGCCATCTGTCCTGAGTAGTCTCTCGTTTTGTTCAGGTTGAGCTTGCCTCAAGCCCGAACACATTTCTTGACGCGCAAACACCGAAAATACCTACTGTTTGAGAGTGCATATGCGTTAGAAACAGCTGTGAATATGAGAGTTGCTAGGAACCAACGGTACCTTTCCATAGTAGTTCTCTACTTTTGTGATCATGTTTGATAAGAACCCGAGATTCGGTGTGAAAGTTCAATTACCCTAATCTATTTGGAGACAAGTTAGCGCTCGCTACATATTACGATAGTGTGTAATGAAAGTGAGGGAAAGAAGCGAGCAAGCAAGGTATGTTATGGCAAGAATCCTGACGAATTGTTTCGTCTTATATCGTGATATCATTGTGTTGTCGCGCAGTAGCATTGATCAGTCATGAAGGATATCGTGATATCATTGTGTTGTCGCGCAGTAGCATTGATCAGTCATGAAGGATATCGTGATATCATTGTGTTGTCGCGCAGTAGCATTGATCAGTCATGAAGGATATCGTGATATCATTGTGTTGTCGCGCAGTAGCATTGATCAGTCATGAAGGAAGCTAAACTGAAATTGTTGGATTCCATGGGGTAATAGTTATGTTTAACCTCCCATTCAAATATTAAGAGATCGCACCTGCTATTCGAATATTCATAAACACATGGATGATGATTTCAACGTTTTGGGTCATGATGTGATTTTTCGTCGGCTTTCGATCGCAGTTGATGAGGATCTGTTCTGTTCAATCATTAATGCAGTTTGAAGGCTTTGTTCATAGTAGGTATTCTATAGTGGTTGTTGGGATTGTCCCTATTCTCTTTATCCATTCTGTTATTCGCATTTTATTCATTATTAATTCTCAATACAAAAAGGATGCTTTTCATGTTGGTATTGCTCGAAAATATCCTTATCGCTTATCTTGAAGTAATGAGAGGACGGCAGACAAATAAACTACTTACACATACATAAATATAGTATTGAAAAGAGGTGAATATCTAAAAAAAAAAGGAAGAATGGGATAAACACAGTTTCGCTAACCTGTCGGCATTGAAGTCTGTAAGTTCCCCGCCAAGAGAGTCCCCGCCGCTTTATAAGGAAGTAAAAACTTAAAAGG
Source organism: Allodiplogaster pararmata (assembly GCA_964056735.1). NCBI lineage: Eukaryota > Metazoa > Nematoda > Chromadorea > Rhabditida > Diplogasteridae > Allodiplogaster > Allodiplogaster pararmata. The sequence continues at coordinate 14,322,562 of OZ057406.1, forward strand.
GTCATTTGAAGAAGCATTTGTTTGTTGAGTGTTATCATTAGCTAGATCTATTAAAAGCTGGTTGTCTATTTCAATAAGTACTTACTGAACCGAGCTACAGACACTTGATCTGGTAGCTCTGCAGTCACCTGTTCAGTTCTCGTGCACTCGCACGGTCGCTGTCGCTTTTTGTTCTCGGATTCGTTAGCTAGAAATATTCGAAAATTTTCAGATTTAGTCACTGGCACGACAAAGACTTAAACTGTCTAAAATGTTCAGACCTTACTCTCTTAACCATAGGCTACATTACCATCTCCACATAGAAAACCAATATCAGGCGGACCCTGTAGGAAAAGAAAGTGTAGTTGTCTTAAATATCGCCCGTTAGCGGTATTCAAGGCTTCCCATCGGAAGACGGGGGGCTTTCAAAGGAATGCCAATTTTGAGAAATTTCTTACAGTGCACTTTGAAGTCCAATCGCAAAAAGTTTTTATTGCCAACTTTTCAATTCTGATGTTTCTTCAAGTTTTTTTTATTGGTTTGAAAACTGTCTCGATGTGTTGCTGTTTACGATAAAGACTGCATGAAAAGCATAGGGGAAGAAGGCTTTCTTTTACTTCAGCTGTCATGCGATGTTTCTGTAACATTTTTCTGAGCTATGTATAACCATTTTCATGTAAATTACTTTCATTCACAACACACTATTGAATAGTACATCTGATAATAAGCGATGGAACATTACAAAGACAGAAGTAAGACGAGAAATGAACTTTCTTCTTATCATACTTATGTGTAACTGTTGACATTGAAATGTTCTACTATTCAATTTCATGCTTTATTCCGTGCACAAAAAAGGGTGGTGTTAAAGGGAAAAAGAATAAGATGCAGCGAAGCATGGACTGGTTGATAAAAGTCGGCACCTGAAAGGCTGTTGGCCAGTGGTGCAGTGGTACTTTACATCAAGATATTTAATGAAAATTCAATTTAAAAACTCTTTGTAGCAATATCAAACATAAAAGTATTAGTCTTTCACAATCGGTTTCGGAAGAAGTGAACTGAAGGGCAGCTTACTAAGGCTAACGGAAAACGCATCGCTATTAGGGTTCCATGACACCTTGCAGAGCGACACCTTGCAGAGCGACACCTTGCACCGCGCACTTTGCAGAGCGACACCTTGCAGAGCGACACCTTGCAGAGCGACACCTTGCACCGGACACCTTGCAGAGCGACACCTTGCAGAGCGACACCTTGCAGAGCGACACCTTACACCGGACACCTTGCAGAGCGACACCTTGCAGAGCGTTATTTTGCAGAGCGTTGTTTTGTATATTGTCTCTAGTGCACTTTCCGTTTAGTAGTTTGAGTTCGCAGGTTATTTCAATTATGTGTGCAGAAGAGTTTCGGTGATTTGGGAATTCGAAAGGAGTTTGCATTGAAGGTATGCAATTTCATCATTTATGCAATTTCATTTAATGTATGCAATTAATGTATTCTTGTATTCATCATGCATGCAATTTCATCATTTAATGTTAATCATTTAATGTTTTTCTGATGTAAAAATAATTTTCTTCTTTGTATTGATGTTGATAACACCTTCAATCTTCTTTCCATTGACTTATTATGTTTTCGGTACTTCTTTACTTCGTTGCATGCTCCTCTCCCCTGCATTTTGCGAAATATTACTATACGGCCTCGTAAGCATACATGGTACCTAAGCCTAAGCTTTAAAAAATCAGTGAAAAGTGACCTGACCCTCATGTAATTTGCGCCCCCCCCCAAGTAGCAAAGCGCCGAAAAGCAATTCATTCTGGAAAAGTATTTTAGAAAAACGGTTCTTTTCAACTTGGGAGGGCGCGCTTTACTTGAAGGGGTTTTTGAAATAACTTTTTTCAAAGAGTTTTTTTTTACATTAAAAAACGCTTTGAATTAGGAAAAAAATTTCGCTAACGAGGCCGTACGGCTTAGGCGAACGAAACCGCATAAGAAATTGTATAAATTTTTGTATTTTTTAACATGTTTTGAACGCTTCGATAATTTCATCATTTATGCCATTTCATTTAATGTATGCAATTAATGTATTCTTGTATTCATCATGTATGCAATTTCATCATTTAATGTTTTTCTGATGTAAAAATAATTTTCTACTTTCTATTGCTGTTGATAACACCTTCAATCTTGTTTCCATTGACTTATTATGTTTTCGGTACTTCTTTACTTCGTTGCATGCTCCTCTCCCCTGCATTTTGCGAAAATCATCTACATTCTCTCCTCCTTCCGTTCTATTCTACTTTTCCCATTTTACTTCTCTTTTCACTCTTTCTGCCTTTCCCCACTCCTTTTTCAACTCAAACATGCCTTATAGCGCTTTCATTTAACGCCTGCCAAAATGTTTGAGTGCGAGTGAGCTATGCTACAAATGAGTGCAGATATTCATGTTCTTTTATCTCACTGTTGAGATGCAATTTCTTCCTACGTGCAAAAAAATACGTGTTCCCACGGACGAAGCACCTCATCAATTGCTGTGCGGTTTCTCCAGTGAAGGAAGAGAAGGCGGAGGCCGAGGAGGCGGGCGAAGAAGGGAAGGTGACGGAGGCGGATTCAGAGGAGGCAGAGGCGGTTTCTCTGCTAAGAGGAAGATGTACGATGATGATAATGAAGAGGAAGAGAACGATGAAAGTGGCCAAGGTGAGTTTAGTTCATTTGAGGAAGCGCATGTTTTCAGTGAAATGTCTGCTTAATGTAATCATCTGCTTAATGTAATCATGTAAGAAATGGTTGTGTTTCAGATAAGAGCTTCAAGAAGAAAAAGTTCAACCAGGATACTCCAACTTTGAAGAAGAAGAAGATGGTAGAAGAGGAAGAAGAAGATGATGAGGAAGAACAAGAAGACTCCGACTCCCCTGCTCCAGTAAAGGTTGCTCTTGGTGAAAGATTTAGTGAATAGAAGCCAGTGTGTTTCTTAGCACCCACACAAATTTTTTTCGAGCGCATAGATTTTTGAAATTTCAGAGTTCAACATTAAATTTTTTCAATGATTTGGTCTTTCCCCACGAAAATCCGAGAAATTTTTTCACCAAGCGCATAGATTTCTATGTTTTTTCATGGTTTTTGAGAAGCGCATAGATTTTTTCTACCCGCAGTGCGGGTCAGAGAAACATCCTGATAGAAGCTTGATCCAACGCAATTACAATCTCCATTAGAATTTCTCTAATAGTGAAAATGTTATCATTCTTTCTCATTCTGCAAAATTTTCTGCAATTTATCAACAAAAAAACAACAAGCAGCGCATGAATTTTTGAGAAAAGGAAATTTAGTCAATTTTCCATTTTGTCGTAACTGTGAGACACCCTGGCTTCAGCCCCTTCTCTGCAATGCTTCCGGTGTGCTAGTGAACCCGCCGAACGTGCAGGCGATGAGCAGCCGAGAGTCGCAAAGGCAGCAACAGATGACACTGCAGGTGGACGCCGCCACGCCGCCGCTTCGGCGCGACGCAACGGCATACGCGGAGAACCGCCATGCGGCCGAGATGCAGGCGGCCGCTTATAATGCACTCCAGCCACCGCATGCTACGATGTCCGTGGTGAGCAAAGGTTTTATAATACGCCCGAGAAGGTTACACAGGCTGGTTACAAAGTCGAAAAGATGCCATAGCAAAAACTTATGGGGTTTATAAAAATAGTTATGTTGAGATTAATTAGCTTTACTCATCAGAAGAAAGATAGTTTTTGCAGTTGAAGAAGCATAAGTAGGGTTTTTTTTTGTGTACAAGAAAAGGGTAAATACGGCCGCTGAAGGTGAATTTTTTTTTCAGATATTGGTCCCCTGTTATGACTTTAAAAAAAACAGAGTCCTGCGAATTTTTTTTTGTTTTATATGATTTGAAAAAAAACAGAGGCCCGCCGACAGAAAGTCTGACATGGATATTTAACCCCTGAGCAAGTAGCGAAAGGCAAAGAATACACTCGGCCTCGCACTTTTTCCTGTTCTTCGTTGCGCGTTCTTTTTGCATGAATAACTAGAGCTGACCGAAAAAGTCGTTAAAAAACTCTTTCATTTTATCACTATGAAGACCTTATGGCGGATCGTGAAGGCGATTATCGAAGTAGGAGGTTGTATATGCCGTAATGAGGTAGCAAAAACGGTCATAGGCCCGTCCGAAATAGAAAAAAACACATATAACCTGTTCAAAAAATTGACGTGGTTATTCATTTTTCGCGTCTCTATATTGTCCAATTTTCCGCTCTTTTTTGTTTCTGATTCTTCTGGATTTTTTTTCCGTGACACTTGGTTTTGAGCTTTACCCATCGGCTAGTGAGGGAGTGAACAAGAGCGCAGCGACAGTTTCGGGTACAGAAAGCAGCCACCCGGGTTGGCCCTGCCCAGAATTCCAGATCACCGATCCATCAACAACAACATTTACCCGTTCCCGTCACACCCGGAAGGTAAGAAGAAAACCTCCATATAAGGGAACAGTTATTCATGCCAACCAAAAAAGAATGAAATTCAGGAATTATCTAGGTTTTTTCTGACTAGCTTTTTTGGATATTAAATAGCTCACCGGCATTGTCGGTTAGTGAAACCCTGAACTTCTTATGGACGCAAACGTGAAAAAGGAGAATGTGACAAAAGTATGAGTGATCAGGGAGACTACAAGTTTTGAAAAAAAAGGTTGAATGAGCGCACAACAATAAAAGATGTCGGTAATGGTTGGGAACCGGGGAATCTTTGTCAATTGCTGAAGAGGAATTAGTGTATTTTATCTGAAGAGGAATTGATGCATTTTACAGAATACCGTACATTGGGTCTCCGGTGAGATCCCCGAATGTGTCTGTCTCATCGGCGGACCTCCAAGCGCTGGTAGGGGAGGCGCAATACGAGTACGGCTACCAGGGGGGCTCCTCCATACGAAGCGTTGCTACGCTGGGTTCGGGCGAAGTTCCGCTCACCCCCAGAAGCCGAGGTCGACCAAGAGGAACGGTGAGCGTTTCTTGGTCATACATGCGTGACCTTCCGTTTTTTTTCCAACTCTAAAAAAGTAATACGGATTCGGGGCTTTGAAAGATTCGAACGCAATTGCGAATGTGAGTGAGCAATCGGGGCTAGAAATCACGAAACGACTGGGGACACAGTGAATGGGCGAGAAACATGAGCTACGGGAGGGGTGTGGGATTGATGCCGTCATCCTAACAAAGTGTGCATTTTGTTGTGGATGGTTATTTGTTTCTCTGCGCGCTCTGCATGATTGAGGTATGTGGAAGACGCTGATCCCTTCTCATGATTCTAATATTGAAATGATCATTCCAAATCAAGTTTTCCGTGAAGTTTGAAAAAAGGTAAGTAGTGCTCTGCATGATGTGGATGGTGTTTAGCGATCGCATTCCTCGTTGTCATCTTCTGCATCCTCGTTGACATCTCTACAGAATCCGCCAATCAACGACGAGGCGCAGGAGACTCACGAAGTTAGAAATCAGGGCTTTTTGAAATGATCATTCCAAATCAAGTTTTCGTAAAGTTTGTAAAAAGGTAAGTAGTGCTTTGCATGATGTGGGTGGTGTTTAGCGATCGCATTCCCCGTTGTCATGTTCTGCATCCTCCCTGACATCTCTACAGAATCCGCCAAGCGACAACGAGGCGCAGGAGACTCACGAAGTTAGTAATCAGGGCTTTTTTGTTTTCAATGACTAGCAAATCCCCTGAGTAAACAGAGAAACTTTTTTTCGAGTGCACAGATTTGCATGTTTTTTCCACTAGAAAAAAGCACCTCGGTAGCAATTCATGATTTACTGCTTTTTACGTTTTAGCCAGGCTGTGAGGCAAGGCCATGTCGCGTATACAAATTAACGAGTAAACAGGATCTAAGTAAACAAAATCGTATTGTACCAGTTTGTTCCCGACAGTTCTTATCAAGATGGATTTTTTAAAAAAGAAAATGAATTTACCCACCCTCGAACTCCGAGAATAATTCGCATTATTATTAATGAAATGCTCAGGAGATGCACCACTCGATCGGTGACCGCGTGGAAGAGTTTCAAACCATAAGAGGGAGACCATTGTTGACAACCAATGGGTTCCGGTTCACCATCCAACGGCGCTTGTTAGACGAATCGTTCAGCGTTCTCTGTGCAGACCGGTATCGGAAAAGCTGCAGGGCTATAAAAGACTATAAAACCTTAAATACAAGAGACTATAAAACCTTCTTTGACCTAAAAGATACAATAAGACCCTTTAGTTGAATTTAAGAGTAAAGGTTATTTATAGACCCCGTAACACCCTAGCCTTCATACTTTTATGATTGATGTCATATTCGGAATCTGTTCGAGAATTCTTATCTAAATAATATGCTTGTATACGACTTCCCTTGATAATCCCTTATTTGAGCTCTCTCTAAGGCCTTGATAATGTTAATCAATTTAATTCTTCAGGGACTTTTCTTCTACATACGGTTTTAATCATTGTTTTTTTATTTCTCAAATAAATTCGTAAAACTGCTTTTTTCGCTAAAATTGAGAAAATATGATTAACACAAGAATGACTTCCTCGTTTATTGTTATAGTGCTTAAAGCTAGTTGTCGCCACAGTTATACTGGAGCATTATACATACATACATACATACATACATACATACATGCTGTTGTTCTCAACTTTGTAAGTTTTCATTGTTTCAGTTGGGGTTTTAAAAAAGTTCCTGCACAATATGATGCGATTTACATACAAGAGAAGATGCGAGAAGGCCGAATCCGATAGTATAGCCGTTCTGGGGAAATATCTAACAATCGCGGCGAGACCTATCAAAGCACGAACAAAGCAAACGCCCACAAGGCACTCAAAACAAGTTTCCTGGACATGCTCAGACAAGTTCTCAGTCTTATGCTTCTGCATTCTAAAAAAACGCTCAAGACCTGTTCTTCTAAAGGAGATCTACGCCGATTTTAACTTACGCGTAACAACGCAAAGAAGATAGAAGATTTAAGAATTAATAGTTTCTCTTCGACTTATGAAAAGAAACGCGTTTTCCCGAAACACGAAAAAACTGAATTGGTTCAATTTATAATATGAGAAAAATAGCAGACAGCTTGACTAACGTGCTCTTTGTTTAATGATGTTTCCTTTTTCAAATGGGACTTAGTTTGCTTCAAAATAGAAATTGATTTACATAGGAGGGGGGGGGGGGAGATTATACAAGCTGAGTTACTCCAATCAATATTCGACCTAATGGGTGCAACAGTTGGACCGAAAGAAACCTTTGAATCGATGGCTCATTTTTAAAAACAGTCTTATAAACATCCTCTCAAATTTTGGTGATATTTTGTAGGATTTAAGAAGTACGGTAGCAGCCAATAAGCAGCGCACTTCCACACAGCCGCGTGTATAACGGCCTGCTCTCTCGTCCTAAACCTCCTCGACCACGCCTTGTGGGAATCCTACATGAGAGCAAAAGTCTGTGCTAAAGTACATCACAGTTTTGATGCCTTGAAATCGTCTCTGAAGAGAGCATGGGACAATCTATCGCAAGAGTACTTTTCTGCCGTGAAAGTCATACGTCTGAAGAGCGTAAATTCTCTAAGGAGCCTGTTTTGAAAGAAATTCAAAGTGGATGTACTTGATAAGGTGGGCATAACTTGTTACATTAGGAAGAAAAGCTTCCTTGTCGTCTGAGTAACCGGCTAATAACAAACCTACAGTAAGTTGAATTACCGTAATTGCTATTCTCTCTTCTATAAAAACTGATGGTGGTATTTCGAAACTTTTTGATCTTGCATTGCATCTTTTATGATATGTAGTTATTCTCAACTTGATCGAGTTAGACTTCATTTTCTTCGAAAAAATGCTTCTTACAATCGAAATACTCTCCAGATTTCATCAAATTTTTTTTTTGGTAAAACTCATAGGATTGTGAATCAAAATGAAGAAAAAACCATTTTCACTCCAGTAAAGTAAACTAAAAATTTGATTTGAACCTTCACATCAGCACGTAAAGATCTATAATATTAGAAAGCATCAATGAAAACGCAGAACTAAGACTTGTTCAGACCCATACTATACCGGCTGAGCCAGTTCAATACCTCGGAGAGTTTATACATACACCTCTCACCCTAGTTGAGTCTCCGGCCTCCTTTACGCACACGAGTTGAGCCTATTAAAACACTCAGCCTACTCTACCTTTTCTCTTTCTCTCTCTCTCTCCATTTCTCTCTCTGTATATATTTCTCTATTTTTTCCACGACGGCCTCTCTCATTTCTTGATCGCCTTCCTATACTCTTCCTTGAATATGCTGCTCAACCGCCTTGGCATTCTCGTGATTTGACGTTGTTTCGCCGTGTGCTCTACGTTCTTGTATGTGCGAATAAGAAAGCGGGCGAAACTGCGGACTGGATATGAATCCGCCATCTGAAAGTCAGCGGTGCTCTCATTGGTACAAAAGTAAGAGAGGAAGAGACAACTTTAGAGAAAAAAGAAACAGAAAGTGAGAGTTAGAGGCTTGGCGAGAAAGAGAGATAGAAACATAAATCTCCAGCATTGTCGAAAATCATTTTTTCAGACTTATGCGGTATCCAACTAAATACGCGTTGAATATCATCTCAACACTCCGGTTTGCAAAACTGACATACACAGTTCACCTCAACTGTTGAAATTGATCCACTTTTTGAGCAAAAAAATACAATATTTGAAAGCGAGCAATTCTTCACAGGCCTGACTAATTAAATTGCCCTATCTATCTCCCATCCCAGGTTTTATCCTCTAGTTCACTTCTCAATAAAATAGGACCCTCTTGCTACAAATTCCGTTCTTTTCTACTGTATTGGAGATAATATAAGTATGGATAAACATATAAATAGTGAGAGAGCTGACCTCTTGAACTACCCTTGGATTGTTAAGAAATGAGCGAATGAAGCAAAACGGCATTCTGTAATCCAGTCAAGCCCTTGCCCGCCTCAATTCTAACTGGCGAGCCCTTTCTAGACAGCGGGCGAAATCACGCCTGAAAAACAACATTTAGTAGGAGGCGCACGAATCACATCAGCCTGCCATTCCAAGATTCAGGCTTCAAAGATAACTATTGAGAGAAAGAGTGAGAAAAACGTAGAGGAAGACTGGCTAAGCAAAAATCATGACCTACATCAACTACGACTAGATGCAGACTTAAAAGTTGAATAGATTTAATCGCGCCCAAATAGATCGCTTTTGAGAGCGTCGGGTTCAACGTTGTTATAGCGCCAGAGCTATAATTTTGGCCTGCTTTTCCGACTCGCCTGTTTATTCAGAAATAGCGCCTTCCCATTTACTCATACACATGTTCCATAACATATTATCATGCGGCGAATTATCATTTCAAAATTATGTACTTTTTTATGCAAGAAAATTTTCCAACATATAAAAATCATTTATCATACGAAAGGAACGTTATTTTGAATTCAATGACTTCAACAAGAACTCATTTTATCGAATAAATTTGGAGCGACAAACAACTTGATATGAATTTGAGATTCTACTACAATGATATGTCTCCTGGAAGTTGTGGTTCTTCACGGTGTTTTTGCCTCTTTCTCTGAGCCGTCCGTTTCAGGGAAGTAGCCGTCGGCAAGGTAGCTTCTATGGCCGGTTAAAGATACGCAGCCGTCATGTTTCGTTCCATTACGCGTGCCAGCGGTTCTTCAGCGCGTTGAACGGCGTGGAAAGTAACCTGATATGTGGAAAGTAACCTGACCCCCTCCCAGAGTAAAGTACGCCCTCCCCCAAAGAAACAAATTGCCAAAAATTCGATAAAACAGTAAAGTGCATGGAAAATGCCCAACGTATTAACGTGTGTACGAAGTTTTGGGGTGCAAAGTGTCGTTTTAAAAGAAAAAGATAATTTTTAAAAAGAAGCAGCATAATCGAAAAACAAGAAGAAAAATGTTGGGTACGAAGTTTCGGGGTGCAAAGTGTCGTATTAACATGTGTACGAAGTTTTGGGGTGCAAAGTGTCGTATTAACGTGTGTACGAAGTTTTGGGGTGCAAAGTGTCGTATTAACGTGGGTACGAAGTTTCGGGGTGCAAAGTGTCGTATTAACGTGTGTACGAAGTTTTGGGGTGCAAAGAGTCGTATTAACGTGTGTACGAAGTTTTGGGGTGCAAAGTGTCGTATTAACGTGTGTACGAAGTTTTGGGGTGTAAAGTGTCGTATTAACGTGGGTACGAAGTTTCGGGGTCCAAAGTGTCGTATTAACGTGGGTACGAAGTTTCGGGGTGCAAAGTGTCGTATTAACGTGTGTACGAAGTTTCGGGGTGCAAAGTGTCGTATTAACGTGTGTACGAAGTTTTGGGGTGCAAAGTGTCGTATTAACGTGTGTACGAAGTTTTGGGGTGCAAAGTGTCGTATTAACGTGTGTACGAAGTTTTGGGGTGCAAAGAGTCGTATTAACGTGTGTACGAAGTTTTGGGGTGCAAAGTGTCGTATTAACGTGTGTACGAAGTTTTGGGGTGCAAAGTGTCGTATTAACGTGGGTACGAAGTTTCGGGGTGCAAAGTGTCGTATTAACGTGTGTACGAAGTTTTGGGGTGCAAAGTGTCGTATTAACGTGTGTACGAAGTTTTGGGGTGCAAAGTGTCGTATTAACTTGTGTACGAAGTTTTGGGTGCAAAGTGTCGTATTAACGTGGGTACGAAGTTTTGGGGTGCAAAGTGTCGTATTAACGTGGGTACGAAGTTTCGGGGTGCAAAGTGTCGTATTAACGTGTGTACGAAGTTTTGGGGTGCAAAGAGTCGTATTAACGTGTGTACGAAGTTTTGGGGTGCAAAGTGTCGTATTAACGTGTGTACGAAGTTTTGGGGTGCAAAGTGTCGTATTAACGTGGGTACGAAGTTTCGGGGTGCAAAGTGTCGTATTAACGTGTGTACGAAGTTTTGGGGTGCAAAGTGTCGTATTAACGTGTGTACGAAGTTTTGGGGTGCAAAGTGTCGTATTAACTTGTGTACGAAGTTTTGGGTGCAAAGTGTCGTATTAACGTGGGTACGAAGTTTTGGGGTGCAAAGTGTCGTATTAACGTGGGTACGAAGTTTCGGGGTGCAAAGTGTCGTATTAACGTGTGTACGAAGTTTTGGGGTGCAAAGAGTCGTATTAACGTGTGTACGAAGTTTTGGGGTGCAAAGTGTCGTATTAACGTGTGTACGAAGTTTTGGGGTGTAAAGTGTCGTATTAACGTGGGTACGAAGTTTCGGGGTCCAAAGTGTCGTATTAACGTGGGTACGAAGTTTCGGGGTGCAAAGTGTCGTATTAACGTGTGTACGAAGTTTCGGGGTGCAAAGTGTCGTATTAACGTGTGTACGAAGTTTTGGGGTGCAAAGTGTCGTATTAACGTGTGTACGAAGTTTTGGGGTGCAAAGTGTCGTATTAACGTGTGTACGAAGTTTTGGGGTGTAAAGTGTCGTATTAACGTGGGTACGAAGTTTCGGGGTCCAAAGTGTCGTATTAACGTGGGTACGAAGTTTCGGGGTGCAAAGTGTCGTATTAACGTGTGTACGAAGTTTCGGGGTGCAAAGTGTCGTATTAACGTGTGTACGAAGTTTTGGGGTGCAAAGTGTCGTATTAACGTGTGTACGAAGTTTTGGGGTGCAAAGTGTCGTATTAACGTGTGTACGAAGTTTTGGGGTGCAAAGAGTCGTATTAACGTGTGTACGAAGTTTTGGGGTGCAAAGTGTCGTATTAACGTGTACGAAGTTTTGGGGTGCAAAGTGTCGTATTAACGTGGGTACGAAGTTTCGGGGTGCAAAGTGTCGTATTAACGTGTGTACGAAGTTTTGGGGTGCAAAGTGTCGTATTAACGTGTGTACGAAGTTTTGGGGTGCAAAGTGTCGTATTAACTTGTGTACGAAGTTTTGGGTGCAAAGTGTCGTATTAACGTGGGTACGAAGTTTTGGGGTGCAAAGTGTCGTATTAACGTGGGTACGAAGTTTCGGGGTGCAAAGAGTCGTATTAACGTGTGTACGAAGTTTTGGGGTGCAAAGTGTCGTATTAACGTGTGTACGAAGTTTTGGGGTGCAAAGAGTCGTATTAACGTGTGTACGAAGTTTTGGGGTGCAAAGTGTCGTATTAACGTGTGTACGAAGTTTTGGGGTGCAAAGTGTCGTATTAACGTGGGTACGAAGTTTCGGGGTGCAAAGTGTCGTATTAACGTGTGTACGAAGTTTTGGGGTGCAAAGTGTCGTATTAACGTGTGTACGAAGTTTTGGGGTGCAAAGTGTCGTATTAACTTGTGTACGAAGTTTTGGGTGCAAAGTGTCGTATTAACGTGGGTACGAAGTTTTGGGGTGCAAAGTGTCGTATTAACGTGGGTACGAAGTTTCGGGGTGCAAAGTGTCGTATTAACGTGTGTACGAAGTTTTGGGGTGCAAAGAGTCGTATTAACGTGTGTACGAAGTTTTGGGGTGCAAAGTGTCGTATTAACGTGTGTACGAAGTTTTGGGGTGTAAAGTGTCGTATTAACGTGGGTACGAAGTTTCGGGGTCCAAAGTGTCGTATTAACGTGGGTACGAAGTTTCGGGGTGCAAAGTGTCGTATTAACGTGTGTACGAAGTTTCGGGGTGCAAAGTGTCGTATTAACGTGTGTACGAAGTTTTGGGGTGCAAAGTGTCGTATTAACGTGTGTACGAAGTTTTGGGGTGCAAAGTGTCGTATTAACGTGTGTACGAAGTTTTGGGGTGTAAAGTGTCGTATTAACGTGGGTACGAAGTTTCGGGGTCCAAAGTGTCGTATTAACGTGGGTACGAAGTTTCGGGGTGCAAAGTGTCGTATTAACGTGTGTACGAAGTTTCGGGGTGCAAAGTGTCGTATTAACGTGTGTACGAAGTTTTGGGGTGCAAAGTGTCGTATTAACGTGTGTACGAAGTTTTGGGGTGCAAAGTGTCGTATTAACGTGTGTACGAAGTTTTGGGGTGCAAAGAGTCGTATTAACGTGTGTACGAAGTTTTGGGGTGCAAAGTGTCGTATTAACGTGTACGAAGTTTTGGGGTGCAAAGTGTCGTATTAACGTGGGTACGAAGTTTCGGGGTGCAAAGTGTCGTATTAACGTGTGTACGAAGTTTTGGGGTGCAAAGTGTCGTATTAACGTGTGTACGAAGTTTTGGGGTGCAAAGTGTCGTATTAACTTGTGTACGAAGTTTTGGGTGCAAAGTGTCGTATTAACGTGGGTACGAAGTTTTGGGGTGCAAAGTGTCGTATTAACGTGGGTACGAAGTTTCGGGGTGCAAAGAGTCGTATTAACGTGTGTACGAAGTTTTGGGGTGCAAAGTGTCGTATTAACGTGTGTACGAAGTTTTGGGGTGCAAAGTGTCGTATTAACTTGTGTACGAAGTTTTGGGGTGTAAAGTGTCGTATTAACGTGGGTACGAAGTTTTGGGGTCCAAAGTGTCGTATTAACGTGGGTACGAAGTTTCGGGGTGCAAAGTGTCGTATTAACGTGTGTACGAAGTTTCGGGGTGCAAAGTGTCGTATTAACGTGTGTACGAAGTTTTGGGGTGCAAAGTGTCGTATTAACGTGTGTACGAAGTTTTGGGGTGCAAAGTGTCGTATTAACTTGTGTACGAAGTTTTGGGTGCAAAGTGTCGTATTAACGTGGGTACGAAGTTTTGGGGTGCAAAGTGTCGTATTAACGTGGGTACGAAGTTTCGGGGTGCAAAGTGTCGTATTAACGTGTGTACGAAGTTTTGGGGTGCAAAGAGTCGTATTAACGTGTGTACGAAGTTTTGGGGTGCAAAGTGTCGTATTAACGTGTGTACGAAGTTTTGGGGTGTAAAGTGTCGTATTAACGTGGGTACGAAGTTTTGGGGTCCAAAGTGTCGTATTAACGTGGGTACGAAGTTTCGGGGTGCAAAGTGTCGTATTAACGTGTGTACGAAGTTTCGGGGTGCAAAGTGTCGTATTAACGTGTGTACGAAGTTTTGGGGTGCAAAGTGTCGTATTAACGTGTGTACGAAGTTTTGGGGTGCAAAGTGTCGTATTAACGTGTGTACGAAGTTTTGGGGTGCAAAGAGTCGTATTAACGTGTGTACGAAGTTTTGGGGTGCAAAGTGTCGTATTAACGTGTGTACGAAGTTTTGGGGTGCAAAGTGTCGTATTAACGTGGGTACGAAGTTTCGGGGTGCAAAGTGTCGTATTAACGTGTGTACGAAGTTTTGGGGTGCAAAGTGTCGTATTAACGTGTGTACGAAGTTTCGGGGTGCAAAGTGTCGTATTAACGTGTGTACGAAGTTTTGGGGTGCAAAGTGTCGTATTAACGTGTGTACGAAGTTTTGGGGTGCAAAGTGTCGTATTAACGTGTGTACGAAGTTTTGGGGTGCAAAGAGTCGTATTAACGTGTGTACGAAGTTTTGGGGTGCAAAGTGTCGTATTAACGTGTGTACGAAGTTTTGGGGTGCAAAGTGTCGTATTAACGTGGGTACGAAGTTTCGGGGTGCAAAGTGTCGTATTAACGTGTGTACGAAGTTTTGGGGTGCAAAGTGTCGTATTAACGTGTGTACGAAGTTTTGGGGTGCAAAGTGTCGTATTAACTTGTGTACGAAGTTTTGGGTGCAAAGTGTCGTATTAACGTGGGTACGAAGTTTTGGGGTGCAAAGTGTCGTATTAACGTGGGTACGAAGTTTCGGGGTGCAAAGTGTCGTATTAACGTGTGTACGAAGTTTTGGGGTGCAAAGAGTCGTATTAACGTGTGTACGAAGTTTTGGGGTGCAAAGTGTCGTATTAACGTGTGTACGAAGTTTTGGGGTGTAAAGTGTCGTATTAACGTGGGTACGAAGTTTCGGGGTCCAAAGTGTCGTATTAACGTGGGTACGAAGTTTCGGGGTGCAAAGTGTCGTATTAACGTGTGTACGAAGTTTCGGGGTGCAAAGTGTCGTATTAACGTGTGTACGAAGTTTTGGGGTGCAAAGTGTCGTATTAACGTGTGTACGAAGTTTTGGGGTGCAAAGTGTCGTATTAACGTGTGTACGAAGTTTTGGGGTGTAAAGTGTCGTATTAACGTGGGTACGAAGTTTCGGGGTCCAAAGTGTCGTATTAACGTGGGTACGAAGTTTCGGGGTGCAAAGTGTCGTATTAACGTGTGTACGAAGTTTCGGGGTGCAAAGTGTCGTATTAACGTGTGTACGAAGTTTTGGGGTGCAAAGTGTCGTATTAACGTGTGTACGAAGTTTTGGGGTGCAAAGTGTCGTATTAACGTGTGTACGAAGTTTTGGGGTGCAAAGAGTCGTATTAACGTGTGTACGAAGTTTTGGGGTGCAAAGTGTCGTATTAACGTGTACGAAGTTTTGGGGTGCAAAGTGTCGTATTAACGTGGGTACGAAGTTTCGGGGTGCAAAGTGTCGTATTAACGTGTGTACGAAGTTTTGGGGTGCAAAGTGTCGTATTAACGTGTGTACGAAGTTTTGGGGTGCAAAGTGTCGTATTAACTTGTGTACGAAGTTTTGGGTGCAAAGTGTCGTATTAACGTGGGTACGAAGTTTTGGGGTGCAAAGTGTCGTATTAACGTGGGTACGAAGTTTCGGGGTGCAAAGAGTCGTATTAACGTGTGTACGAAGTTTTGGGGTGCAAAGTGTCGTATTAACGTGTGTACGAAGTTTTGGGGTGCAAAGAGTCGTATTAACGTGTGTACGAAGTTTTGGGGTGCAAAGTGTCGTATTAACGTGTGTACGAAGTTTTGGGGTGCAAAGTGTCGTATTAACGTGGGTACGAAGTTTCGGGGTGCAAAGTGTCGTATTAACGTGTGTACGAAGTTTTGGGGTGCAAAGTGTCGTATTAACGTGTGTACGAAGTTTTGGGGTGCAAAGTGTCGTATTAACTTGTGTACGAAGTTTTGGGTGCAAAGTGTCGTATTAACGTGGGTACGAAGTTTTGGGGTGCAAAGTGTCGTATTAACGTGGGTACGAAGTTTCGGGGTGCAAAGTGTCGTATTAACGTGTGTACGAAGTTTTGGGGTGCAAAGAGTCGTATTAACGTGTGTACGAAGTTTTGGGGTGCAAAGTGTCGTATTAACGTGTGTACGAAGTTTTGGGGTGTAAAGTGTCGTATTAACGTGGGTACGAAGTTTCGGGGTCCAAAGTGTCGTATTAACGTGGGTACGAAGTTTCGGGGTGCAAAGTGTCGTATTAACGTGTGTACGAAGTTTCGGGGTGCAAAGTGTCGTATTAACGTGTGTACGAAGTTTTGGGGTGCAAAGTGTCGTATTAACGTGTGTACGAAGTTTTGGGGTGCAAAGTGTCGTATTAACGTGTGTACGAAGTTTTGGGGTGTAAAGTGTCGTATTAACGTGGGTACGAAGTTTCGGGGTCCAAAGTGTCGTATTAACGTGGGTACGAAGTTTCGGGGTGCAAAGTGTCGTATTAACGTGTGTACGAAGTTTCGGGGTGCAAAGTGTCGTATTAACGTGTGTACGAAGTTTCGGGGTGCAAAGTGTCGTATTAACGTGTGTACGAAGTTTTGGGGTGCAAAGTGTCGTATTAACGTGTGTACGAAGTTTTGGGGTGCAAAGAGTCGTATTAACGTGTGTACGAAGTTTTGGGGTGCAAAGTGTCGTATTAACGTGTACGAAGTTTTGGGGTGCAAAGTGTCGTATTAACGTGGGTACGAAGTTTCGGGGTGCAAAGTGTCGTATTAACGTGTGTACGAAGTTTTGGGGTGCAAAGTGTCGTATTAACGTGTGTACGAAGTTTTGGGGTGCAAAGTGTCGTATTAACTTGTGTACGAAGTTTTGGGTGCAAAGTGTCGTATTAACGTGGGTACGAAGTTTTGGGGTGCAAAGTGTCGTATTAACGTGGGTACGAAGTTTCGGGGTGCAAAGAGTCGTATTAACGTGTGTACGAAGTTTTGGGGTGCAAAGTGTCGTATTAACGTGTGTACGAAGTTTTGGGGTGCAAAGTGTCGTATTAACTTGTGTACGAAGTTTTGGGGTGTAAAGTGTCGTATTAACGTGGGTACGAAGTTTTGGGGTCCAAAGTGTCGTATTAACGTGGGTACGAAGTTTCGGGGTGCAAAGTGTCGTATTAACGTGTGTACGAAGTTTCGGGGTGCAAAGTGTCGTATTAACGTGTGTACGAAGTTTTGGGGTGCAAAGTGTCGTATTAACGTGTGTACGAAGTTTTGGGGTGCAAAGTGTCGTATTAACGTGTGTACGAAGTTTTGGGGTGCAAAGAGTCGTATTAACGTGTGTACGAAGTTTTGGGGTGCAAAGTGTCGTATTAACGTGTGTACGAAGTTTTGGGGTGCAAAGTGTCGTATTAACGTGGGTACGAAGTTTCGGGGTGCAAAGTGTCGTATTAACGTGTGTACGAAGTTTTGGGGTGCAAAGTGTCGTATTAACGTGTGTACGAAGTTTTGGGGTGCAAAGTGTCGTATTAACTTGTGTACGAAGTTTTGGGTGCAAAGTGTCGTATTAACGTGGGTACGAAGTTTTGGGGTGCAAAGTGTCGTATTAACGTGGGTACGAAGTTTCGGGGTGCAAAGTGTCGTATTAACGTGTGTACGAAGTTTTGGGGTGCAAAGAGTCGTATTAACGTGTGTACGAAGTTTTGGGGTGCAAAGTGTCGTATTAACGTGTGTACGAAGTTTTGGGGTGTAAAGTGTCGTATTAACGTGGGTACGAAGTTTTGGGGTCCAAAGTGTCGTATTAACGTGGGTACGAAGTTTCGGGGTGCAAAGTGTCGTATTAACGTGTGTACGAAGTTTCGGGGTGCAAAGTGTCGTATTAACGTGTGTACGAAGTTTTGGGGTGCAAAGTGTCGTATTAACGTGTGTACGAAGTTTTGGGGTGCAAAGTGTCGTATTAACGTGTGTACGAAGTTTTGGGGTGCAAAGAGTCGTATTAACGTGTGTACGAAGTTTTGGGGTGCAAAGTGTCGTATTAACGTGTGTACGAAGTTTTGGGGTGCAAAGTGTCGTATTAACGTGGGTACGAAGTTTCGGGGTGCAAAGTGTCGTATTAACGTGTGTACGAAGTTTTGGGGTGCAAAGTGTCGTATTAACGTGTGTACGAAGTTTTGGGGTGCAAAGTGTCGTATTAACGTGTGTACGAAGTTTTGGGGTGCAAAGTGTCGTATTAACTTGTGTACGAAGTTTTGGGTGCAAAGTGTCGTATTAACGTGGGTACGAAGTTTCGGGGTGCAAAGTGTCGTATTAACGTGTGTACGAAGTTTTGGGGTGCAAAGTGTCGTATTAACGTGTGTACGAAGTTTTGGGGTGCAAAGTGTCGTATTAACGTGGGTACGAAGTTTCGGGGTGCAAAGTGTCGTATTAACGTGTGTACGAAGTTTCGGGGTGCAAAGTGTCGTATTAACGTGGGTACGAAGTTTCGGGGTGCAAAGTGTCGTATTAACGTGTGTACGAAGTTTTGGGGTGCAAAGTGTCGTATTAACGTGTGTACGAAGTTTTGGGGTGCAAAGTGTCGTATTAACTTGTGTACGAAGTTTTGGGTGCAAAGTGTCGTATTAACGTGGGTACGAAGTTTTGGGGTGCAAAGTGTCGTATTAACGTGGGTACGAAGTTTCGGGGTGCAAAGTGTCGTATTAACGTGTGTACGAAGTTTTGGGGTGCAAAGAGTCGTATTAACGTGTGTACGAAGTTTCGGGGTGCAAAGTGTCGTATTAACGTGTGTACGAAGTTTTGGGGTGCAAAGAGTCGTATTAACGTGTGTACGAAGTTTTGGGGTGCAAAGTGTCGTATTAACGTGTGTACAAAGTTTTGGGGTGTAAAGTGTCGTATTAACGTGGGTACGAAGTTTCGGGGTCCAAAGTGTCGTATTAACGTGGGTACGAAGTTTCGGGGTGCAAAGTGTCGTATTAACGTGTGTACGAAGTTTCGGGGTGCAAAGTGTCGTATTAACGTGTGTACGAAGTTTTGGGGTGCAAAGTGTCGTATTAACGTGTGTACGAAGTTTTGGGGTGCAAAGTGTCGTATTAACGTGGGTACGAAGTTTCGGGGTGCAAAGTGTCGTATTAACGTGTGTACGAAGTTTTGGGGTGCAAAGTGTCGTATTAACGTGTGTACGAAGTTTTGGGGTGCAAAGAGTCGTATTAACGTGTGTACGAAGTTTTGGGGTGCAAAGTGTCGTATTAACGTGTGTACGAAGTTTTGGGGTGCAAAGTGTCGTATTAACGTGGGTACGAAGTTTCGGGGTGCAAAGTGTCGTATTAACGTGTGTACGAAGTTTTGGGGTGCAAAGTGTCGTATTAACGTGTGTACGAAGTTTTGGGGTGCAAACTGTCGTATTAACTTGTGTACGAAGTTTTGGGTGCAAAGTGTCGTATTAACGTGGGTACGAAGTTTTGGGGTGCAAAGTGTCGTATTAACGTGGGTACGAAGTTTCGGGGTGCAAAGTGTCGTATTAACGTGTGTACGAAGTTTTGGGGTGCAAAGAGTCGTATTAACGTGTGTACGAAGTTTTGGGGTGCAAAGTGTCGTATTAACGTGTGTACGAAGTTTTGGGGTGCAAAGTGTCGTATTAACTTGTGTACGAAGTTTTGGGTGCAAAGTGTCGTATTAACGTGGGTACGAAGTTTTGGGGTGCAAAGTGTCGTATTAACATGGGTACGAAGTTTCGGGGTGCAAAGTGTCGTATTAACGTGTGTACGAAGTTTTGGGGTGCAAAGTGTCGTATTAACGTGTGTACGAAGTTTTGGGGTGCAAAGTGTCGTATTAACTTGTGTACGAAGTTTTGGGTGCAAAGTGTCGTATTAACGTGGGTACGAAGTTTCGGGGTGCAAAGTGTCGTATTAACGTGTGTACGAAGTTTTGGGGTGCAAAGTGTCGTATTAACGTGTGTACGAAGTTTTGGGGTGCAAAGTGTCGTATTAACTTGTGTACGAAGTTTTGGGTGCAAAGTGTCGTATTAACGTGGGTACGAAGTTTTGGGGTGCAAAGTGTCGTATTAACGTGGGTACGAAGTTTCGGGGTGCAAAGTGTCGTATTAACGTGTGTACGAAGTTTTGGGGTGCAAAGAGTCGTATTAACGTGTGTACGAAGTTTCGGGGTGCAAAGTGTCGTATTAACGTGTGTACGAAGTTTTGGGGTGCAAAGAGTCGTATTAACGTGTGTACGAAGTTTTGGGGTGCAAAGTGTCGTATTAACGTGTGTACAAAGTTTTGGGGTGTAAAGTGTCGTATTAACGTGGGTACGAAGTTTCGGGGTCCAAAGTGTCGTATTAACGTGGGTACGAAGTTTCGGGGTGCAAAGTGTCATATTAACGTGTGTACGAAGTTTCGGGGTGCAAAGTGTCGTATTAACGTGTGTACGAAGTTTTGGGGTGCAAAGTGTCGTATTAACGTGTGTACGAAGTTTTGGGGTGCAAAGTGTCGTATTAACGTGGGTACGAAGTTTCGGGGTGCAAAGTGTCGTATTAACGTGTGTACGAAGTTTTGGGGTGCAAAGTGTCGTATTAACGTGTGTACGAAGTTTTGGGGTGCAAAGAGTCGTATTAACGTGTGTACGAAGTTTTGGGGTGCAAAGTGTCGTATTAACGTGTGTACGAAGTTTTGGGGTGCAAAGTGTCGTATTAACGTGGGTACGAAGTTTCGGGGTGCAAAGTGTCGTATTAACGTGTGTACGAAGTTTTGGGGTGCAAAGTGTCGTATTAACGTGTGTACGAAGTTTTGGGGTGCAAACTGTCGTATTAACTTGTGTACGAAGTTTTGGGTGCAAAGTGTCGTATTAACGTGGGTACGAAGTTTTGGGGTGCAAAGTGTCGTATTAACGTGGGTACGAAGTTTCGGGGTGCAAAGTGTCGTATTAACGTGTGTACGAAGTTTTGGGGTGCAAAGAGTCGTATTAACGTGTGTACGAAGTTTTGGGGTGCAAAGTGTCGTATTAACGTGTGTACGAAGTTTTGGGGTGCAAAGTGTCGTATTAACTTGTGTACGAAGTTTTGGGTGCAAAGTGTCGTATTAACGTGGGTACGAAGTTTTGGGGTGCAAAGTGTCGTATTAACATGGGTACGAAGTTTCGGGGTGCAAAGTGTCGTATTAACGTGTGTACGAAGTTTTGGGGTGCAAAGAGTCGTATTAACGTGTGTACGAAGTTTTGGGGTGCAAAGTGTCGTATTAACGTGTGTACGAAGTTTTGGGGTGTAAAGTGTCGTATTAACGTGGGTACGAAGTTTTGGGGTCCAAAGTGTCGTATTAACGTGGGTACGAAGTTTCGGGGTGCAAAGTGTCGTATTAACGTGTGTACGAAGTTTCGGGGTGCAAAGTACGAATTCGAGCGACGTTACTTCTATCAAGAAGATAGAAAAAATTCAGAAGCAGTTCACTCGTTTAGTATTCAAACGTTCGCATTACATCCCATCCTATGAACAGAGACTAAAAATACTCAAAGGGCGTACTTTACTATCGCGAAGAAATTCTATTGATTTGCTTACTGTATACAAAGCTGTTTTCGGTCGCTTAAAAACATCGGAAAACTTTCTGAAGTTTGCACCTAACAGCCGTTTTACTAGAGGGCATAAATTCAAATTACTTTTACCAGTCTGCAAAAATAATAAACTAAAGAATTTTCTACCATTCCGAGTGGAAGCAGTATGGAATGCTTTACCCGAGTCATTCTTCAATTGCTCATATAACCACTTCAAAAATTTGATCCAAAACATATAATGTACCGACTCAGATATGCGAGTATTTTTTCCGGAAGAGTCTACACGGATCTACTCCACGGAGCTAGTAGATGAACTTTCACGCGACATTGGCTGTTTTCTATAGCAGCCTCTCATCTCGTGTGCAAATGGACTATACAAACGCCAACTCTTATACCACAATTCCTATCCTAATCTTCCCCTGCCACGATAATAATAAATAATAAATAAAGTGTCGTATTAACGTGTGTACGAAGTTTTGGGGTGCAAAGTGTCGTATTAACGTGTGTACGAAGTTTTGGGGTGCAAAGTGTCGTATTAACGTGTGTACGAAGTTTTGGGGTGCAAAGAGTCGTATTAACGTGTGTACGAAGTTTTGGGGTGCAAAGTGTCGTATTAACGTGTGTACGAAGTTTTGGGGTGCAAAGTGTCGTATTAACGTGGGTACGAAGTTTCGGGGTGCAAAGTGTCGTATTAACGTGTGTACGAAGTTTTGGGGTGCAAAGTGTCGTATTAACATGTGTACGAAGTTTTGGGGTGCAAAGTGTCGTATTAACTTGTGTACGAAGTTTTGGGTGCAAAGTGTCGTATTAACGTGGGTACGAAGTTTTGGGGTGCAAAGTGTCGTATTAACGTGTGTACGAAGTTTTGGGGTGCAAAGTGTCGTATTAACGTGTGTACGAAGTTTTGGGGTGCAAAGTGTCGTATTAACGTGGGTACGAAGTTTCGGGGTGCAAAGTGTCGTATTAACGTGTGTACGAAGTTTCGGGGTGCAAAGTGTCGTATTAACGTGTGTACGAAGTTTCGGGGTGCAAAGTGTCGTATTAACGTGGGTACGAAGTTTCGGGGTGCAAAGTGTCGTATTAACGTGTGTACGAAGTTTTGGGGTGCAAAGGGGTTTTGGGGTGTTTTGTAAAGTTTTGGGTTTTGGGGTGTTTTGTAAAGTTTTGGGGTTTTGGGGTGTCTTGTAAACCAGAACTTAAAAAAAAATTCAACACGGACTCACATTTTGACATCAGTAAAATCTTCAACAACGAAAAAGCTATCGGAAAAAAAAAAACAAAAAGCAAAAAGCTATCGGAAAAATCACAAATCATCGAGAGAGAAAACCCCGAAAGAAAAAAAAACCGAGAGAAAAACCAATTAAATGCATACATAATTGAAATAACCTGCGAACTCAAAATACTAAACGGAAAGTGCACTAGAGACAATATACAAAATAAAGCTCTGCAAAGTAACGCTCTGCAAGGTGTCGCTCTGCAAGGTGTCGCTCTGCAAAGTGTCCGGTGTAAGGTGTCGCTCTGCAAGGTGTCCGGTGCAAGGTGTCGCTCTGCAAGGTGTCGCTCTGCAAGGTGTCCGGTGCAAGGTGTCGCTCTGCAAGGTGTCGTGTTACCCGCTATTAGTTAATGAAATAATGGAGTTTTTTCCATATATTAATGGCTCTAGAGGCAAAGGTTGATTTATTAGACATGTTTTTGATTTTAGAAGAGAGAGGGTTTGAGAAGTTTTTGAGAGATAACGCGCATGAGAGAGAGAGAGAGAGAAAGTTTGAGAAGTTTTTTATCCCGAACGCGTGAGAGAGAGAGAGTTTGAGAAGTTTTTGAGCGCGAAGGCGCATGAGAGAGAAAGAAAGCTCGAGAATGGCTTTTTGGCGGGGAAGCTATCTCGAAGCTTCAAGTGAAAGTAAAATTATTTTGTGTAATTTTTTTAAATGTAAAATTTTTTAAATGGTGAATTTTTTTGTAGAACGTTTTAATTTTTTTTTGTATTGTTTGTGTTTGTTTGTATTTTGTTTTGTTTCTATTTTGTTTTTATCGTTATGTATATTATTTCTCTCTCTCTCTTTCTCACTCTTAATTTTTTCTTAATGTCTTAAGCGATTACGAATGGTTTTGGATTGATTTATTAATTTTGTTTTTTTTTGGGCTGTGTGATGTGGCGGACTCTGTAACCTAAAATAATAGTGTGTTAAATCGAGAGACTTTTTCTCTGACCGCAAAGAATCACTCCAGCTGATCTTTATCTCTCTCTTTTTCTCTCTTTCTTCCTCTCTCTCTCTTTTTTCTCTCGCTCTTTATTCCTCTCTCTCTCTCTCTCTCTCTCTCTCTCTCTCTCTCTCTCTCTCTCTTTCTCTCCCTTTCTTCCTCTCTCTCTTTTATCTCTCTCTTTCTCTCTCTTTCTCTCTCTTTCTCTCTCTCTCTCTCTTTATACTCTCTCTTTATACTCTCTCTCTCTCTCTCTCTCTCTCTCTCTCTCTCTCTCTCTCTCTCTCTCTCTCTCTCTCTCTCTCTCTCTCTCTCTCTCTCTCTCTCTATCTTTATACTCTGTCAGATATTTTTTCTCTGAATCTCTTGAAAACATAATCATCCATGATGCTTTTATCTGCGTCTCTCAATATTACATGCTATTTTCTTTTACGCTCTCTAGCGTTTTTTCTCTTACAGCGTAGTCTTTCTCAGAAAGACATACTTTTTATACACTCTCTCCGAAGTGTATTTTTGAATCTTTTATTGGACAATTTTTTATCACGTGTTTCCAATAATCATTGTTTTCATACCCGCATAATCTATGGATACGATCTTGGAAGGAAGCCATCTCCTACTCTCGCAACTTGCACTCTTTGCGGTAAAAAATACGTCATGTATTCTTTCGCCTTTGTAGAACAAAGAACCCAAAGATTAGCAACAACATTTTATCATCTCAAAGACAAAAAGAAACAAGCAAATCAAAGACAAAAAGAAACAAGCAAAATACTAAAAATATAGCTTAGTGTTTTATTACTGAAAAGTTATTTTATGAATCATTTTTAAAACTAATTAATTGTTTCTTTTTTTCCTTATAAAGGTCCTATGTTAATAAACATTTTGATTTAAAGTTTACTTTGTAGTGATTTTTAATAATCTCGCAGAAATACCACTATTTTTTAAAAGGTTTTCTTCCATATTTTCTATGACTTTATGATTTCTATTTTGACTTTAACCTTGTATATGCACCTTCCCTAATGTGTTTTTTTCACCACCTCTCAGCATTTCCATTGTACTAGGGCATGACTCATCATGTTTCCAATCCCCCGAGTCCACAATCTCTGGAGAAGATCAAGAAGAAAGGAAGGAAGCAATCTCCCCATCATTCTCAGGCTCTTTGCGGTAAAAATACATCAATATGATGTATTGTTTCGCATTTTTAAGATGATGAGCACAAATATTAACAACAACAATTCATTGGAAACAACACAGCGAGTATAGAAATCAACCATAAGTATGAAGGAAAAGATGCACTATTCAGCAGTTTTTTGACAGGGATTCTCAACTTCAATCAGAGATTATGGCTATTCTCTAAGACCGTATTGAAAAAGTATCACAACAGTTCTCTTTCGGTTTGTGAATATCCATGTAGGACATGGAAGTAGATCGATACATAGTTTTAAAAGAAACTATTATACCAATGTTTTTAATCTCCACTTCATGTATTAGTTAGTTAAAAAGTTTTTATAACTATTTATTTAATCACTACTTCTTAAAATAGTAAATATAAAAAAAATTAAAACACTGAATTTAATCACCACTTCATAAATTAAATAACTAAAAAGTTTTTATAACAATGTCTTTAATCAACACTTCATAAACTAGTTAGTTGAAAATTTTATCATAAGAAGGTATTCAATTGTATTAAAAATCACAATAATGTATTCAAAATTCATAAATAAGTAAGTTAAAAATCTTAAAACAATGTATTCAATCCCGGCTTCTCAAATTAATAAAATCAAGACATCATAAGAAAGTAAGCTTTAAAGATTTTCTTACAACAATGTATTCAATCAACACTTCATAAATAAGAAAGTTAAAAACTATTCTAACAATGTATTTATTCCTCACATCATAAACTAGTAAGTTACAAAATTCTTACAACAATGTATTCAATCATCACTTTATAAATTATTAACTAGATAAAAGAGAGAAAATAATGCAAAACTCTGAGAAAAGATCACGAAGACCAACAACAACAACATTTTAATTCAGAGAAATCTATTTCAATTCTTTATCCGAACAGTGTTTATAACTATCAAGTTGTATAGTAGAAAACAACCGAACGATTCGAAGCATCAGTTGAGCGATACAGTCGAGCTTACATATAAATCAGCTGAACAGAAGTTAAGAGATAACAACGAAGGTTATCAATCATGATAGAGAACTTATAACGGAATTGAAAAGAAGGTTTAATCAAATCTCAGTAGATAAATAGTAACGTGAGCATACATCGAAAAGAGAAAAAGCATATATTAAACATATGAAATTTTAAATTATAAGACAACTTATTCTCAAATGTTTTTAAAAAAGACATAGCATGTGAAGGAGTAAAAGAAAAAAGTCTTTCGAGCATATCATTCCATTCAGAAATGACTCTATCGGCAAAAAAGAAGAATGCAGATGTATTCAAAAATCACAATAATGTATTCAAAATTCATAAATAAGTAAGTTAATAATCTTAAAACAATGTATTCAATCCCTGCTTCTCAAATTAATAAAATCAAGACATCATAAGAAAGTAAGCTTTAAAGATTTTCTTACAACAATGTATTCAATCATCACTTTATAAATTATTAACTAGATAAAAGAGAGAAAATAGTGCAAAACTCTGAGAAAAGATCACGAAGACCAACAACAACATTTTAATTCAGAGAAATCTATTTCAATTCTTTATCCGTACAGTGTTTATAACTATCAAGTTGTATAGTAGAAAACAACCGAATGATTCGAAGCATCAGTTGAGCGATACAATCGAGCTTACATATAAATCAGCTGAACAGAAGTTAAGAGATAACAACGAAGGTTATCAATCATGATAGAGAACTTGACGGAATTAAAAAGAAGGTTTAATCAAATCTCAGTAAATAAATATTAACGTGAGCATACATCGAAAAGAGAAAAAAAAGCATATATTAAACATATGAAATTTTAAATTATAAGACCACTTATTCTCAAATGTTTTTAAAAAAGGACATAGCTTGTGAAGGAGTAAAAGAAAAAAGTCTTTCGAGCATATCATTCCATTCAGAAATGACTCTATCGGCAAAAGAGAGGCATATATGAATCGGTGCGGCACAAAGGAAGACGCAACTGAAAGAGCGACCCATAGTGAAACGAATTTTTCATTGTAGTGTATTCTTTTGTATTTTTAGGATAGAGAACACAAATAATAACTGTGATTTTCTATAATTTAAGGTTTTATATATAATAACTATTCGTATTTTCCACACTTTTATTGAATACAATGTTCTAAATAATGACTCATCGTGGTTTCAATCCTCCAGGTCCGAAATCTCTCGAGAAGATCTATGGAAGAGAGCTATCTACGAACCACTCCAGTAACGTTCTTTAGTCTTTGCGGTAAGACTACGTCATAGTGATGTAATATACCGTGAATGTAGTATAAAGAACACAGAAATTAACAATAAAGTTTTATCGGGAGCAACAAGTCAAATTTATCGTGATGTAATCTGTCGTCTTTGCAGGATAAAATAACAAAATTTAACAAAAAAGTTTTATCTGGAGCAACAAGTCAAATTAATCGTGATGTAATCTGCCGTCTTTGTAGGCGAGACATCACACGTACGAATACAGTGTACATCCAGCGAGCTCGAGAAGCATCACAAAGAAGTAAATGAAAGACAGAACAAGAGTTTAACATAATTCAAAATTTTAATCACCACCTAATAAATAAGTTAGTTAATAATTAGTATAATATTGTCTTTAATCCACACGTCATGGACTGGTAAACTAAAAAAAAAAAAATCTAACAATGTATCCAATCACCATCGGTGAGAGCTGAGTAAGGGTCATGGGAAGAAAGCCATGTCTCACAGACAAACAAAATACTGACAAAAGAGAATCTCAACAAATGATAAAAGTCATAGAGCTTATTCTTTATCGAGTGGGCATTAAATGACATACACTTAAGAGAACTCACTTTTGCCACCTTATCCTTTTACGAGAGGATAGCATTCTGGAGGTCTTGGATCGGGTGCTTCTTCGTAGCGTTGGCAAATCAGTCATGGCTTCGTTCTTCTTGGCTAGGACAATAGACCAGAAGACACATCGGAGTATAGAGGACGAGGAATAAGCGATGAACGAGGGCGAGAAAAGGATTTTGGGACTAGGTCTGAGACGGTTTGATTAGAGACGAAAGACACAACCTCGGTGTTCGAGGGCTGAAACGGTGTCGTCTGAGTAGTTGAGAGGGACTATCTTCCGTTTTCCAGTTCTGACGAGAGAGGACAGGCTCCAGGTGAGAATCAACCAGTCTGACGGAAGGGTTAGAAGTGTCGAGGGAGAAACTTTACAGTCGCGTTCAGCGATAAGTTCCGCGGGAGAAAGATCAGATCTCAGGTGACATCCTTTCGGGACACTTCTGACTTGTTTACAGAACCTGATGAACATGTCTCGGTCAGATGAGTTGGGGAATTTAATTTTGATCGGTCGCCCAGTAGAAGAGGAGGGTCGACGGGTATCCGCAGGGTGACGATGGTGAGAAATCTTGCCAGCTTTGAAGGATCTCATGAGGTCCGGTGAGTTGATTTGCTGGAAAATCTTCTCGGTAGTTCTTTGGTCACTTCTGTGTGTTTGTTCGGGGACATCGTTTTTTGGGGGTTTTGAGACAAACTTAACCAGATCGCGAACAGTGCTGGACTCAGGTGAAAAGCTTGCCACTAGATGGAAAACTAAATAGCAGGATGATTAGGCTCAAGTCTAATTATCAAGCTTTTGAAAGCAGATGTTCTCAGGTCTTAGATTTTAGACCAGGACATAGGAAGGTCCTTTCTTTAAACTATTTGTGTCATTTATCAAGTATAACTTTACATCGTCAGCATGCATATGACGTATTACAACCTGTTGGAAGAAGTTTGGGTGAATTACTGTTGTATAATATGAAAAATGACGGTTCAATGCAATTCTTCCGAGGTAATCCAGTGAGTTTAATAAAGGGAGGAATCGCTGTTTTCTAATCGAACAACTAGCTGATGGTTTCCAAATAAATGTACACGAAGCTGTACATGTACCCTCTTACTTCAGAATGATTTTGTTTTTTTCATTGAGTGAATAGAGTTGTACAGCGACATATGCCTGAAAATATTGTTTAACACGTAACTAATTAACTGTTTATTGTCCAGTTTAGCAGACCTATCATGGCGAGTTCTTAGTAATGAAATTTCACCCGAGTGTTTCGGTTGAAATAAGAAATGATAACTAATCGGTTTGTTATTGAGGAGATATTCCTATAACTTTTGTGTGTGATTCACTTTTAGTGTGTGATTCATAAAAAAACAGAGAATATTTGTATGTACAATAGATTCCCTCTTTTTTTTTTTGGTTTTTAATATCGGCCGCGTAGCGTCTGATTCGGAAGAAAAGGGCTAGGAGTATGAACACGAACATGAATAATCTCACGAAAGCACACTTCTGGTTCTGGCTATGATGGTTTGAGCTACAGACAAAAATACTTCATATATCTCATTATAGTTATTGAACGTAGCGATTAGAGTGAACCAGCCAGTACCACTGATGAGAGTTAGCAAAGTTAAAATCTGCATTCTTGTAACTGTTCTTGTGAGCAGTTTCGGACTTCTGATGTTATCATGAGAAAAACTTCTTTTTTTTTAAATGCACAGTCACACTAAGAGAAAGGGGTGATACAGAGCAGTGAGAAATATGTACATACATTAAGTTGAGGAAGAGAACACATGATCTAATGTATTAGGAGACTTACATGTTGGGTGAGAGAGTAAGAGGCGAAATTACAAAGAAAGCGAGAATGATTTTGAAGTTACCAGCTATTATAAGGTCGTTGTCATGAATATGTGGTCGGTGAATGAAAACACCTTGGAGAAGACGAAGTAGATGGTACTAGGAACACTATAGAGGTAAACATTCGCGTCACGAACATGTCTGCTGTGAAGCTTTACAGACAAGTTTTTTGCAGTAGGTTGAGTGACGGCTAGAGCGAACCACAACACTAAACTTGTCAATGAGTAGAGCAACTCCATCTCCATCCTCATCGCCATGGAAGACTGAACTTTTTTTCTAGGTGTATGATTAAAAAGAGAGTCATGTATATTAGTTTTTTTCGTATTTCATATAAACTCCAATTTTTTTTTCATTTAGGTATCTGTAAAACTTTTTTTTTGAGTCCAATTGCAGATAGATAACACATTAACGGTTTATTAACACAATGACAAGGCACAATAACAAGATGATTGTGTTGTTTACCGCTTCCGTAAGCGACTTCTTGACGACAGAAGTGCCCCTCCCCCCAGGGTATTCCTGAAAATATACAGTTGTGAAGACGTCGAGCGCTGCTGTCTGTAAAACCTCGGGAGTTGTGTATGCTAAGGATCTGACTGCGAGGCTTCGGGATATGATCAATCTAACAAAGCACTTGATGAAGTATTTCCTCGATTCTAGGATGACTCAATTAATGTGCAAAACCTGACGTAATAATATTCTAACATGGTGATTACATACCTTTGAATGCAATCGGAGAGAAAGGTCTTATTTGTTCTGTGCACTACTCGTCTTTTCAGGGTGAAAGATATGAGTGGTTTATTTTGAATGCAAAGCGACAAATATATTTAAAAAGTTAAAGTATAATTCTATATATGCAGAAAGAAAATGTATCTCATACCTACACTTATCTATTTATGCTAATATTGTGAAACAACTAACCGTCTATTACGCAATGTTCTCCCTGAACTCGATGAACGGCATTCCCCTCCCGGCTTCGTAGAGGAGGATCGCTTCCTCCGCTGATAGCGAGTGAAACTTGATAAGAAGTTTCACCACTACAAATGCGGAGCGGTTGCTCCTGGTACAATGAACCGGTAGCATCTCGTTATGCTTCCTCTCCTTTAAGAAGCGCATGTAGACCCCATATGAGGCGTTTATTTGCTCCTCGTTGGGACAATCTTTTCCCACGGGTATAGGGTAGTGCTTAATGCCCCTGTCAAGCACATCAAGAGGGCTATAGAACTCTGCCTGGCATAAGTCTATAATACCCCATATGGGACATGGGGCGCGGTTGATGAGGGATTGCGGGCTAAAGTGTAGCGATCCCCTGATCGGTGTCTTGGACACCAACAGGTGATTCACTATCACCTTGCTTAGGGAAGGGGTCGCTTCCCAATTAAGGGGTGTCTTTCTGGCCACCGGTCTTACCTGTGGCATGTAGGCCGTGGTGGTCCATCTCATCCATTCGCTTCGTCGGACCTCTTCTAAGTGCTCACTCAGGACTAGGGCGTTCACTAGCCTAGTCAAACGGGAGAGTTCGTGTTTGTACCAGATGAATCGGTCGTTGTCCATTCTAAAAAGTCAAATAATTATATTCCTGTACATGCCAAGTGAGATACATACATTGTAAATATCGCTGACTTGACTTATCACGGTTGGCTAGAGAGCTTAGAACTGTTCACACATCTAGACAACATTCTAGTTTAAGTCACACAATAAAAAAATAGTTGTGAGGTCGAATAGAACACTTTGGCAATTTATGTAACATCAAATGAATGAAAACATATTTATTATTCGCTGGTATAGATTTGCATATATACATATCCTTAAAATAACGCAATATATTGTCATCTCTAGATGAAGATAATAAGGAAACTTGGATGTAAGACATCCTTCAGGGAGAACAACGGTAGGATGAGGAGACATGTCTTGACCAATCGCTAGATGTCTCTTTGTCACTGTCTCTCTGCTGGTTAGACGGTTCAAGGAGAGGGGTGGAGCGTTAGAAAAATAGCGGTCCCTCCGAGATTCATTGGGAATGCACTTAATGAATTGTGAGTGCACTCATCTCTAGATCAAAAATAATCAAAATATGCATCAGATAGTATCATAGTTTTTAAAAATACATTGTGAGTGCACTCACAGTGATGATATATCATATATCAGATAGTATCATAGTTTTTAAAAATACATTGTGAGTGCACTCACAGTGATAATATATGATAGATGTCTCTTTGTCACTGTCTCTCTGCTGGTTAGACGGTTCAAGGAGAGGGGTGGAGCGTTAGAAAAATAGTGGTCCCCCCGAGATTCATTGGGAATGCACTTAATGCACTGTGAGTGCACTCATCTCTAGATCAAAAATAATCAAAATATGCATCAGATAGTATCATAGTTTTTAAAAATACATAAAATAAAAAAAATTCCCCTTATACACAGGACTCTTTTTCGGAACCTCTTAGAACGTGACCGTACCATCTCAGCATCTTCAGTGCGATAGTTCAATCAATTTTCATCTTAAGCAAGCGTCACTGCCTTTAAACCCCCGTAACTTAGCATTTGAAGATTTAGTTTTAATTAATGTTATCTTTTATTTGTTATTTTCTCTTCAGTGTAAAATTGAATTGTTACTTTTTTCTTTTATCGCTTGATGTTTTTTATTTCAAGTGTATAAATTTTTGTTAATATATACGTCTTAGTTTTCCAAAACATATCAAACAACGAACACCACCAAGCACAGACAGAAATTGTAAACATCTAATAAGGTTATACCTCTTTCTCACGGCAGTAAGTCGTCAGACAATGCAGAGTGTCATTGTGATGTGTTGAATTCTCTATCTGATTTTCGAGAGAGTGAACAAAAGTGACACGTTAAATTTGTTCAAACTGAAGCCGCTCAGATAGCTTTGAGACTTGATCCTTCTTCTGGACTGTAGCCCAAAGTTTATGTCTACATAGTATGACAGTATGCGCCAAATCGATCCTTATTGTAATGTTTTCCAGCATCAGCATGTGTAGACTCGTCCATAATAAAAGTATTTTGCTGTAAAAGCAATGATTCCTGTTGCTGAATGCGTTTACTCTGTCTAATCTAAAGCTGGAAAGCTTTCTGAAAAACATTTCAGTCGCAAGGTTAAGAAAGTTTTAACTCCAATCCAATTGTTGCGCTTTGTTGATCCGTTGACATTGAGAGTTCAGGCACTTGACGAACTCGAGGTCCAGGTCTCTGTTGCGTCCATCTAAACCATGCCATACATGGACACGACACCCTCCGCATTTTTGTTTGACTACCCTAAAATCAACGACGACTGCAATCCACCGCAGGATGTGTAGAGCAGAAAGTTTTACCTCCGATCCATTTGTTGATATTCGTGAAAGTCGACTTTTTTGTTTTATTTTAAGCATCAGTAAGTCTACTCTGCCTGTAGAATCCAGGGTAGCCGTCTATACAAAGGTTTTTAACGTTGCAGAATTTTCTGATTCCAACGGAGATGAGTGTTTCAATGTCCTCAGAAATGTCTCTTCAATTTTAACAAGGTGGAAATATTTGCTTACTGTATTCAGAATGATTTTAGCATTGTGTGTGGTAACTTTTTTCTTTATTTTTTCTATAACAGATGTTAAAGTGTTAGATATTTGTGAAAACGCTTTCATCGTAGGAGCTTGAGCAAAAACGATTTGTTAGTGTATAAATAATACTTGCATTACCTCAAGTCATGTATGAATGAAGCTCTCATCAAGAAAAAGAAGCAATCAGAATGCCTTGTTTACTTCATCTTGTCAAGGGATGAACTTTCTCTCCTGGCTGAGAAGGACCCCGTGAAAGTTGTTGATTCATCTACTGACTATGAAGCTCTCATCAAGAAAAAGAAGGAAACTGCTAGTTATTGTCAGGACCTGGTTGCTGTTAGGAAGACTGGCATAACTCTTCGTCGAGCGAGGAACCGTGAAAAAGGGGATACAAAATTTGATACATTTCACTTACTTGCAGATGAGTCTGATATGTATTTGTGCTGTTTCTATCACTTAATAGATTGAAATATCTCAATCAAGCGACACTTCTCATCAAGAAGTTTATTCCAAACGCAAGAGAAAATTACTGGAGGAAAATATTAAGGTTTTTTCATGTTTCTATTATATATTCACCACATTGATAGTTAATTGTTGAGTTCCCGTCGCGTGAGCACGTCAACGTCCATTAAGAGCCTCAACAACTTGGAAGGACTTACTCAGTATTCAGACCGCAAAGATTCATTACTATGGCTGTTTGCAGCGCTTGTTGACTATCCTGCCTTCATTTCCCGCGTTGATTTTACCATCACATTCAAATTGTGTAATTCTTGTATTTTCGAGAATGCTTGTATGCTATCGGTAATTTATCGCAACACAGTTGTCAAGAAATTTAGTGATAGAATGAAATTTAAAAATGGACACACCGTCAAATACTCGCTTGCTTTGTTTAGTTTTTTTTTACATAAAAAATGTGAGAAAGTGATGTTAAACAGTTAATATCTTCACAGTATAATCTAATCTCGAATCTTTTCTATTAAACGAGGGTACTATGGCATTAAAACTGACATTGTAGTTGATTCTGGGGGTTAGGAAAAGCTTTTGCTCCGGGGAAT
Source organism: Allodiplogaster pararmata (assembly GCA_964056735.1). NCBI lineage: Eukaryota > Metazoa > Nematoda > Chromadorea > Rhabditida > Diplogasteridae > Allodiplogaster > Allodiplogaster pararmata. Next base: position 14,356,533 of record OZ057406.1, read on the forward strand.
TCCTGGCTCATCTTGTTTTACTTTCGATTTTACCGTTGATAATTTGTAACTTTATGTAGATGGAATATAATATTGTGTTGTAACTGCAAAACATAATACAAATCACTCGATGAACTCAGGTGATAACGAACTAATTCAGCTTTAGGGCAATTTTCAACTTTTGTTTCTTCTTCTCTTTTTTTTTTTTACAAACGTAGAACATATATGATTGCCTGTTCCCAAAACTCCATCAGTTTAATAGAGTTATATGATGAATTTACCGCAAAGTTATAGATGTTCGAGTTTGAAACTAAAATAAACTCATGACCTGCTTTTTCATTGAATGATTTCTCTGATGATAATGAAAAAAAAAATGAATTCGATAGTACCCGACCAAAGTACACGTATTCTCTTGCGATCCCCCCTCTTACGGAGACGCTTTAAAAATTCTCTAGCCGGTCCTCTTCCTGAAATTTCTCGGACCATCTATGTATATAGGGGGCACTACCTTGTCCTAACTTTAGATGTAACTGGTTACAGACGTTCTGACTGTATTTGAGGGGGCCTTCATCTGATTATTACTCTTATCCTAATGTGTTCCGACTTAGTTTTTTATTGAGACATACTAAATAATCTGAATTAATTCGCCTAAATAGGGAGATGGCTCTCCATCTTTCTAATATAATTGATAGCTTCGGGTAATTTGCATGTCTAAATTAATTTTATCGTATTACAACGTGATGAGTTGAGTCTATTCAACTTTCCTTTAAGCTTTTTTATGAATTTCCCCTCGTATTTTTTTTTGTAGAGGTTAAAAACAACTCACTGATGCTTCAGATGTTCACTATGAAGGGTTTCATAACCTACTAGACCATTATTATTATTATTATTATAGCTTAATCCTGTGTGAAGTGATTCTATCCATATTCCATAAGTAACTACACTGAGGAACTCAGTCCGTTCTACCCAAAAAAAGTCCGGTCTACCCAAAAAACGTTTGTTTTACCTGTCTAATTGTTCAACAAATTATTTTACTGCTGACTTTTATGTTCAATTCACTCCGTTTACTTATTCGATGACTTGGAATAAAACGTTGGAATATCGACTATTGTTTTACCGATTTTTAAAAGCCGAGTTTCAATGTTGTTTATATCATAGTAAAAAATACTACATGTTACTCTTTCAACAATGTCAATATGAAGTTGTTAGTTCATTTCATCATTAATATATTCGTTTACTCAGACAGTTCTACTTCTAAAGTCCAACAAGGTTTGATTTGGTTGTCTTTTGTCGATGCCCTTCCTCTCGGGTACTTTTCTCTCGACAGAACCGGATAGCTTATATTGAATCTCGATTGTTAGCTCATTTGATTCTTCGAGGATTTTCTAAGATTCGCTAGATCAAAAAGTTCTTCATTCACAATACGCTGGTTGTTAGTTAATTTGATCATTAATCCTTTCGTTTACTCTGTCATTCATTTCTTTATTCATTACATTACATAAATATATAGTTTTTTTTGTGTTTATTCCCGATGTGTCTTACCAGATTAAGAAACAAGAATTCTACTTTTCCGGACGGTATCCCAAATAATTTCCTCAAGGGACAGCTTTAGCTATTTCAGTACCATTTTCAATGATTTTCAATAGTTTTCTACTGCATGGATGCTCGCCTTATGGTGAGCGTCCTACATTAAGCCTGTCTATGAAAAGAAAGGAAGCATACATGACCCTCTGAACTACCGACCTATTTCTCTTGCATCTGGCATCTGCAAAGTGTTTGAAAGAATACTATGCGCATCTCTCACAATTTACTTAACAGAATTCAATCTTCTCTCTTCTTCCCAGCACGGTTTCAGACCTAAACGGTCTTGCTCTTCTGCATTATGATCATCCTTGTCTGACTTTCACAGAGCTTTCAAAAAAGGTTCCTACAATATCTCTTCTGTATTCGTGGATTTCACAAAAGCTTCCGACATCATTCCCCATGACCTCTTACTAACCAAACTAGGTAGTTTTGGAATTGGTGGGTGTGCCTTCGAACGGATAAAGTAATTTTTAAACGAACCGGACCCGATCAGTTATGATCAACCAATCATTTTCTCAGTGTTAAACTCGGCGAACCCCAAGGTAGTGTATTATGGGGTCTCTTCTCTTTATTTTATATATAAATGGCTTGCCTTCCTGCCTCTCAAAAGAAGCTCACTGTATACTTTTTGCAGATGACGCGAAAATCTACATTGAAAATGACTTTGGTCCACTTCAGAAGGCAATAGACGCTTTGCATGAATGGTCCTGTGTTTGGGGTTTGAGTATATCTCATTTAAAAACGGTCTTTATGTCTATAGAAGCCTCGCATCCACCTTATTGTCTTACTCTTTCCAGTATATCAATACCTACATATATGATAATTTTTTAACTAACTAATTTTATGAAGTCGGGATTGATTCAATTGTTATGATTTTTAACTCGCTCATTGATGAAGTGCTGATTGAATACATTGTTAGAACAATTTTTCATCCAAGTTTTGAAGTTGTGATTGAATACATTATTGTTTAACTTTCTAAATTATGAAGTGGTGGTTGAATACATTGTTGGAAGAATTTTTAAAACTTACTTATTTATTAAGCGGCGAATGAATACATTGTTAGAATAATTTTTCAACTAACTAAGTTATGAAGTTGTGACTAAATACAGTATTCTAAGAATTCAGCTAACTAAGTTATAAAGTTGCGATTGAGTACATTATTGTAAAAACTTTTAACTCACTAGTTTATGAAGTAGGGAATGAACACATTGATATACTAATTTTTAAATAACTAGTTTATGAAGTGGGGATTAAATACATTGTTGTAAGAATTTTTTAAATTACTGGTTTATGGAGTTGTGATTGAATAGATTGTTGTAAGAATTTTTTTAAATTGCTAGTTTATGAAGTTTTGATTGAATACATTGTTAGAATATATTTTTTAAAATGTACTTATTTATGAAGTGTTGATTTAATACAATGTTAGAATAATTTTTCAACTAACTAAGTTATGAAGTTGTGATTGAATACATTATTGTAAAAACTTTCAACTCCCTAATTTCTGAAGTAGGGAATGAATACATTGATATACTAATTTTTAACTAACTAGTTTATGAAGTGGGGATTAAATACATTGTTGTAAGAATTTTTTAAATTGCTAGTTTATGAAGTTGTGATTGATTACATTGTTATAATAATTTCTAACTTACTTGTTTATGAAGTGTTGACTGAATATATTGTTAGAATAATTTTTCAACTAACTAAGTTATGAAGTTGTGACTGAATGCATTATTGTGAGAATTTTACTTACTTATTTATGAAGTGGTGATTGAATACATTGTTAGAATATTTTTTTTTTGCTTGCTAGTTTGTGAAGTGGGGAATAAATATATTGTTATATTACTTTTTAACTAACTAGTTTATGAAGTTGGGATTTAAATCATTGTTATAATAACTTTTTAACTAACCAATAATGAAGTGGTGATTAAATACATTGTTATAATATTTTTTTTAAAACTTACTAATTTATGAAGTGATGATTGAATACATTGTTGTGAGAATTTTTTAACTTGCTAGTTTATGAAGTTGTGAATTTTACATCATTAGAAAATTTTTTCAACTACCTATGTTAAGAAGTAGAGATTGAATACATTGTTATAATAAATTTTTTAACTTATTAATTTATGAAGTGATAATTTAATACATTGTTGTAAGAATTTTTTAACGTGCTAGTTTATGAAGTTGTGATTGAATACATTATTAGATATTTTTTTCAACTAACAAAGTTATGAAGTTGAGATTGAATACATTGTTATAAAAAATGTTCAACTTACTAGTTTTTTAAGTGTTGATTGAATACATTGTTGTAAGAATTTTTTAAATTGCTAGTTTAAGAAGTTGTGATTGATTACATTGTTATAATAATTTCTAACTTACTTATTTATGAAGTGGCAGTTGAATACATTGTTATAATAAAATTTTCAGCTAACTAGTTTTTGAAGTGGTACTTGAATACATTGTTATGATAAAAATTTCAACTAACTAGTTTATGAAATGGTGATTAAATACAGTGTTTTAATTTTTTTTATATTTACTATTTTAAGAAGTAGTGATTAAATAAATAGTTATAAAAACTTTTTAACTAACTAATACATGAAGTGGAGATTAAAAACATTGGTATAATAGTTTCTTTTAAAACTATGTATCGATCTACTTCCATGTCCTACATGGATATTCACAAACCGAAAGAGAACTGTTGTGATACTTTTTCAATACGGTCTTAGAGAATAGCCATAATCTCTGATTGAAGTTGAGAATCCCTGTCAAAAAACTGCTGAATAGTGCATCTTTTCCTTCATACTTATGGTTGATTTCTATACTCGCTGTGTTGTTTCCAATGAATTGTTGTTGTTAATATTTGTGCTCATCATCTTAAAAATGCGAAACAATACATCATATTGATGTATTTTTACCGCAAAGAGCCTGAGAATGATGGGGAGATTGCTTCCTTCCTTTCTTCTTGATCTTCTCCAGAGATTGTGGACTCGGGGGATTGGAAACATGATGAGTCATGCCCTAGTACAATGGAAATGCTGAGAGGTGGTGAAAAAAACACATTAGGGAAGGTGCATATACAAGGTTAAAGTCAAAATAGAAATCATAAAGTCATAGAAAATATGGAAGAAAACCTTTTAAAAAATAGTGGTATTTCTGCGAGATTATTAAAAATCACTACAAAGTAAACTTTAAATCAAAATGTTTATTAACATAGGACCTTTATAAGGAAAAAAAGAAACAATTAATTAGTTTTAAAAATGATTCATAAAATAACTTTTCAGTAATAAAACACTAAGCTATATTTTTAGTATTTTGCTTGTTTCTTTTTGTCTTTGATTTGCTTGTTTCTTTTTGTCTTTGAGATGATAAAATGTTGTTGCTAATCTTTGGGTTCTTTGTTCTACAAAGGCGAAAGAATACATGACGTATTTTTTACCGCAAAGAGTGCAAGTTGCGAGAGTAGGAGATGGCTTCCTTCCAAGATCGTATCCATAGATTATGCGGGTATGAAAACAATGATTATTGGAAACACGTGATAAAAAATTGTCCAATAAAAGATTCAAAAATACACTTCGGAGAGAGTGTATAAAAAGTATGTCTTTCTGAGAAAGACTACGCTGTAAGAGAAAAAACGCTAGAGAGCGTAAAAGAAAATAGCATGTAATATTGAGAGACGCAGATAAAAGCATCATGGATGATTATGTTTTCAAGAGATTCAGAGAAAAAATATCTGACAGAGTATAAAGATAGAGAGAGAGAGAGAGAGAGAGAGAGAGAGAGAGAGAGAGAGAGAGAGAGAGAGAGTATAAAGAGAGAGTATAAAGAGAGAGAGAGAGAGAGAGAGAGAGAGAGAAAGAGAGAGAAAGAGAGAGAAAGAGAGAGATAAAAGAGAGAGAGGAAGAAAGGGAGAGAAAGAGAGAGAGAGAGAGAGAGAGAGAGAGAGAGAGAGGAAGAAAGAGCGAGAGAAAAAAGAGAGAGAGAGGAAGAAAGAGAGAAAAAGAGAGAGATAAAGATCAGCTGGAGTGATTCTTTGCGGTCAGAGAAAAAGTCTCTCGATTTAACACACTATTATTTTAGGTTACAGAGTCCGCCACATCACACATTGGGCCATAACTAGAGCACGCCACGCACTCTACGCACGCCAAACCATTACTAATGCACTTTTTTTCTTAATTTTGCTTCATGCGCTTTATTTAGTTTTTTCAAGCTTTTCATGTTTTTTTCTGCTTAGGCTTAGGCAAAATTTTAAGCTAACGAGGTCGTACGGCTTCATAATATTTTTTATGATTAACGTATGTTCTAATTTTGTTTGTATTGAGTTAAAATTAAAAGGGGGGAGTTAAAATTGAATGGGGGGAGTTAAAATTAAATGGGGGGAGTTAAAATTTAAACGGGGGGAGAACTAAAATTGAATGGAAGGGGGTTAAAATTAAATGGGGGGTTAAAATTCCATCAAAAAATTTACTGGAGAAATGTTGGTCGGCGGGGGCCTAAAAGTAAAAATGTAAGGGGAAGTACTTCAAGCTCCCGTTTTGTGTAGTGGGACTCAAAATTAAATTTACTTTAGGCCCCCCCTATTTTGGTCCTTTACTTTTCCTTCCCCCTTTTGGGTCGTTTTACTGCAGAGTGGGGCCCTCTTCTACCACGGGGGGGGGCAGAAGTTAGGTGGGCGGCCTAAAGTAAAAATTTCCCTGCCTTCCTAGCAAGTCTCTTAAACCTAGAATTTGAAAAAAAACATGTGTTCTTTACTACTTCAGCATGTATTTTTTAATACAAAATCTATCCTTGTTTTTGATGTTGAAATTTAAATTTCTGTACGTACTATTATTGATTGTCTCAGATGCGACCTTAAGCTTCTAGCTATTTCGATTCATGAGTTCGATCAGTGTACAAGTGATTTTTATTCGGAAAAAACTTCAATTCAACTTTGCGAAAAATCCTGTCGATGGTTGCAACACCCTCCAAACATTGTACTTCAAGTTTATACTATTTGATGGAGCGATTCGAATTCTGAAACTCTTTATTTTACCCGGAAAATCGAGTTATTTTTGAACTTATTTCTGCTCAGGTTTCATGAATCATTGAAAGTTTGGTAGAGAAAGCCAATCTCACGGAAAAAAATAATTCAATTTCTTTTTATATTTAAGTATCATCAAACTTCAAATGAACAAAACACACACACGAAATCCATTGACGAAATCTCACTAGAAAATCCCAGGGTTTAATTCTGGTATATCGAGCAGGATCGAGCCAGCCCTAGCTCTTTTTTACGGAAACAAGCGCGTTAACACTGGGTTAACGGACAGAAATATCATTTAAGCATCCCTGCATTTGAATTGAGTAATCCAAAAATTTTAAATTCTGAGCAAAGGATCACTAAAGCCTTTGTATCACTAAAACCCCTTTGTTAAACTTTTGTGATAAATTTCAAAAACATACGGTTCTTACGACTAACATTGAGGATAGATGTGAAAGGGCTGCTTTCCACAACGAGTCCGAATCCCTCTTCAAGTTTTATGATGAGCTCCTGAAGCTTAACTTTCAGCGAATGCTCGATGATTCCATTACGAAACTTTTGTTTGACTTTCGGATTTAAATGGATAATTTTAGGAAACAAACAGAAAGGCAAGAGAAGATCATTTTCGTTTCACTACGATTCCTATAATTCAGTATTTACACACAGGGTGTTTTTCTAAACCGCATTGCGGGTAGAATCTATGTCAGGGCCGGTTTTTTTTTCGTTTTTGGTTTTTTTTTTGGTTTTTTCGACAATTTTCGAAAAAAAACTTTTTTCGAAAATTCGAAAAACGAATTAGTCGAAAAAAACTTCTTTTTTTTGGAAATTCGAAAACCCAAATAGTCGAAAAATAAACGTTTTTCGAAAATTCGAAAAACCAAAATATCGAGAAAAAATTTTTATTCGAATTTTCGAAAAAAAAATTCCAAAAAAAGTTTTTTTCGAAGTGTCGAATAGTTTTTCATGAGCAAACCAACAAAAAAAACCGAAAAAAGGCCAAAAATAGAGTTTTTGCGGTGGTTTTGGTGTTGCCTGCCTGGCACATGTTTCAGTGCTTTTCTCAAACAGAGTTTTAGCGCTTGCGTGCTAATAATTAATTGACCCGATCGAACCGAATTCCGGTATTCTCGGAATTTATCTTTTTCCAATGTGACTGCTTTGTTAAAAATTACAAAATTCCTGTCAGCGGGTTTCGATTAAATTTATCCAAGCTGTTGTTCTTGAATCAGAACCCCTCATTAATGAGTCTAAGGTCCGTGCTCCAAAGTTTCACTGAATACATACAATAGCTATGCTTGTGTACTTGGTATACTTTTAGTGTTCAGCCGCCCTATACAACTTATAGTGTGAGGAATGAGTTCTGGTTTTGTTTATGAACCTTTTTTCAAGCACAGATACTTTTGAGAATGGCCTAAATGCGTCTAGGTTTTTCTTGAGTTTGAGTTTGTTACGCATGGAAAATGCGTGGTAAGGTATAAGGAAGGGGGTTTTCCATGTGAGGGGAACATGAGGTCTAAAGGGTCCACGTTGATTTCGGAGTTTGATGATTGTTGAAAACTGGTAATTAGAGACAATGATCATCTAAGATGAATAAATATATTACAACTTTGAGAAGCATCATAAAATAACACTTTAAAAATGAGAAAAAAGTTTCATTCAGATAAAACAATTTTTCTCGTTTTTTTGGTTTTTAAAATCGAAAAAAAAAGTTCGAAAAAAATTTTTGGTTTTCAAATTCGAACAAAAAGTCGAAAAATTTTTTTGGTTTTTAAAATAAAAAAAAAATTCGAAAAAAAATTGGATTTTTTTTGCCCAGTCCTGATCTATGCGCTTCTCCAAAAAAATCTATGCTCGTATGCATTCTCTATTTTCATTCACACGCTCTTCTTCTCACTTCAAAGGCTTTAGTTTCTTATTATTTATTGTTAGTTTTTTGTTCTACTCGCTTCTTTGGCGGGTGGTAAGAAACCGATAATTTGAAAATCTAGATTCTTCCGTGGTCACAAACTTGAGCAGCAAATATTGTTCCAAAGTAAGTGATGAAAAAATTTGTTGAACGGTAAATGTAGGGATAATGGAACACCCTGGCCATTAATGAAGCACGCCACGCACGCCAAATTTTTACTAATGCACGCCACTGCGCGGGAAAGAGAGAAATAGTGTTTGACGCACTATTATGTTAATTTTTTGATACGAGTTCGTTAGCCTAAGCCGTACGGCCTCGTTAGCGTAAACATTGCCTAAGCCTAAGCAGAAAAAAAACATGAAAAACTTGAAAAAACTAGGTAGAGCGCATAATGCAATGTTTAGAATTTTCCCGCGCAGTGGCATGCATTAGTAATGATTTGGCGTTCATGGCGTGTTTTAGTAATGATTTGGAGTTCACGGCGTGCTTTAGTTATAGCCAACACCCTTGAGAAGAAAATTAGAAAAGACCTTAGATGGCTAAGAGCATATTAAGTTCTTCAATATATTCGACATTTTACTGAGTCATTATAATGTTTATTTAAATTAAATTCAATTTTTATTCCAAATTGCATACTAGTGTTACAAGGATGGTGTGCAAAGTGGATCACTGTCACATAAGTGATATCAGTTTAGGTAATACATACAAGCAAGCACCGGGAGTTTGAGCTTCGAGAAAGGTAGTAATAATAATAATAATAAAAAAAGGTTTGCACTGAGAAGAGTAGTAGGTAAAAATGAACTGTGACATAGTTATACAGGACAATAAACAAATTAAAATAAAAAAACACGAACCTAATCTAACTTCGGATTGAAGAACGAGGCACGATTTCATCTCTAGAAAGATATGAGATAGAGGCCTTAAAAGCTTGAGATGATTTAAATGTAACGATTTCGTTAGGCAAGCTATTCCAGACATCAATTAAGCGTGACACGAATGTGTTTCTAGAATCTCTAAGCTTGATCGGCAATAAAATTCTTAAAGAGTGAGATATTCTACGACTGTACGGGGAAGGCTGCAACTTGTAAAGATAAGTTGTGTCCAATTCAGCATTTCCGTGCAAACATTTATAAATAAGCATAGATCGGCCACGGCTCTCCGATGCTCTAGAGATGAAAGATTTAATAGATCTAGACGTTCGCAGTAGCTGAGATCAACAATGCCATTTCTAAAGAGAATGCGACGGGTAAAAGATCGTTGTACCCTCTCAATTTCATTCACGAGGCCAATAGACATAGGAGCACACACTTCACTTTCGTAATCAAGTAGAGGTAAGATGTACGTCTTCCAAGAACGCAGCAGAATGGGGATGGACTTGGTCTTGAGCGCTCGCAGTATCAGGTTCATCCGTCTCGTCGCTTTCGTAAACATGGCGTTGATGTGGATAGAGAACGACAATGAGGAGTCGAACGTGATTCCAAGATCTTTAACCATTGTTCGTGGTGGTAGAAAGTTTCCGCCAATCGAGTATGATAATTTACGATTGCTGCTACCACAATACATAACGAAACATTTTTGGGTAGAAATTGACAGGGGCCCGACACAAATTTTGTGTCGGGCCTTTCATTTACAATTGTTTTGATCATCCTATTATAGTTTTTATCATCGAATTTTCGGGCTTTATTTTGTTTCATCTCAATGAAATCGAAAAAAATACTCGCCTGACTTCTCTTATGTAAGTTCTTATAGGAACATGCAATTTAGCCTAACGTGCATAGCTCATTCTCTCTCTCTCTCTTTCTCTCTCTCACTTTTCTCAATCCATAATAGGATATCGATTCTCTTGTTATATTATCGATATGAGTTTGTTCGATACAATTTTCGGCACTTTTGCCGTTTAGGCCGCCCCCCTCCCAGAGGTTCCATAGGTCATACTTCAGACTCATTTAAACTTTCAAAAAAAATTTTTTACATCAAAAAGTTATTTTTACATTAAACAATTATTTTTACGTTAAAAAACGCTGGCACTTAATTACTTCGTGTCGCTCGCGCGTCGCAGCCCCCTTCGCGGCTTTTATTTATTTTTTTTCTCAGAAAGAGATTTTATTCATGAAAACTCCCTTCCCCCTTTCTCCTTAGAGTCCCCCTTTCTCCTTCCCCCCTTTAGGGCCCCCTCCCCCCTCCATAGGGCCCCTACCCCCCCTTTCTTAGGTAGGGCCTTCTCACTCACCCCTTTAGGGCCCCCCTCCCTTCCCTGCTTAGGTAAGCCCCCTCCCCCTTTCCTTTCCGCAAAAATTATAAAGATAATTTTTTGAAGGAAGAGAAAAGAAGAAAAAAGAAAGAAAAAATTGAGGGGCCGCGACGCGAAGGGGGCCGCGACGCGCCTACCACACGAAGTAAAAAAGTACCAAAACGCTTAGGCTTAGTAAAAGTTTACACTAACGAGGCCGTACGGCTTAGGCTAACGAGATCGTATCAATAAAATTACCCAATAACTGACCCAAAAACTGAACCATGGAACCTCTAGGAGGGGGGGGGGGCCTAAACGGCAAAAAATCCCATTTTTCGAAGTTTTTTTATCACGCGGTGTTTCAGAAAATCGCGTTAAAATAATTTTAAAATAAAATGATTGACAGATGGGAAAGAAGATTTGTAGGGGTTCCGTGACTTCTCTGGTAAAATTCGAGGACGGGAATGAAGAGTGGAGAAGTTAATCACATACCAGCCGCTTTGAAGGACGAAAATAGGGTAGAATGATTAGGTGTGGATAGAGTTGCGCTCAGACGCTCGCTGCGCTCAGACGCTCGCTGCGCTCAGACGCTCGCTGCGCTCAGACGCTCGCTGCGCTCAGACGCTCGCTGCGCTCAGACGCTCGCTGCGCTCAGACGCTCGCTGCGCTCAGACGCTCGCTGCGCTCAGACGCTCAGACGCTCTCTTAACTCATACACGTCTCTCAACTCATACACGTCTCTCAACTCATACACGTCTCTTAACTCATACACGTCTCTTAACTCTTACACTTCTCTTAACTCTTACACTTCTCTTAACTCATACACGTCTCTTAACTCATACACGTCTCTTAACTCATACACGTCTCTTAACTCATACACTTCTCTTAACTCATACACGTCTCTTAACTCATACACGTCTCTTAACTCATACACGTCTCTTAACTCATACACGTCTCTTAACTCATACACGTCTCTTAACTCATACACGTCTCTTAACTCATACACGTCTCTCAACTCATACACGTCTCTCAACTCATACACGTCTCTTAACTCTTACACTTCTCTTAACTCTTACACTTCTCTTAACTCATACACGTCTCTTAACTCATACACGTCTCTTAACTCATACACGTCTCTTAACTCATACACGTCTCTTAACTCATACACGTCTCTCAACTCATACACGTCTCTTAACTCATACACGTCTCTCAACTCATACACGTCTCTTAACTCATACACGTCTCTCAACTCATACACGTCTCTTAACTCTTACACTTCTCTTAACTCTTACACTTCTCTTAACTCATACACGTCTCTTAACTCATACACGTCTCTTAACTCATACACGTCTCTTAACTCATACACGTCTCTTAACTCATACACGTCTCTTAACTCATACACGTCTCTTAACTCATACACGTCTCTTAACTCATACACGTCTCTCAACTCATACACGTCTCTTAACTCATACACGTCTCTTAACTCATACACGTCTCTTAACTCATACACGTCTCTTAACTCATACACGTCTCTTAACTCATACACGTCTCTCAACTCATACACGTCTCTCAACTCATACACGTCTCTTAACTCATACACGTCTCTTAACTCTTACACTTCTCTTAACTCTTACACTTCTCTTAACTCATACACGTCTCTTAACTCATACACGTCTCTTAACTCATACACGTCTCTTAACTCATACACTTCTCTTAACTCATACACGTCTCTTAACTCATACACGTCTCTCAACTCATACACGTCTCTTAACTCTTACACTTCTCTTAACTCATACACGTCTCTTAACTCATACACGTCTCTTAACTCATACACGTCTCTTAACTCATACACGTCTCTTAACTCATACACGTCTCTTAACTCATACACGTCTCTCAACTCATACACGTCTCTCAACTCATACACGTCTCTTAACTCATACACGTCTCTTAACTCTTACACTTCTCTTAACTCTTACACTTCTCTTAACTCATACACGTCTCTTAACTCATACACGTCTCTTAACTCATACACGTCTCTTAACTCATACACGTCTCTTAACTCATACACGTCTCTTAACTCATACACGTCTCTCAACTCATACACGTCTCTTAACTCTTACACTTCTCTTAACTCATACACGTCTCTTAACTCATACACGTCTCTCAACTCATACACGTCTCTTAACTCTTACACTTCTCTTAACTCATACACGTCTCTTAACTCATACACGTCTCTTAACTCTTACACTTCTCTTAACTCATACACGTCTCTCAACTCATACACGTCTCTTAACTCTTACACTTCTCTTAACTCATACACGTCTCTTAACTCATACACGTCTCTTAACTCTTACACTTCTCTTAACTCATACACGTCTCTTAACTCATACACGTCTCTCAACTCATACACGTCTCTTAACTCTTACACTTCTCTTAACTCATACACGTCTCTTAACTCATACACGTCTCTTAACTCTTACACTTCTCTTAACTCATACACGTCTCTTAACTCATACACGTCTCTTAACTCATACACGTCTCTTAACTCATACACGTCTCTTAACTCATACACGTCTCTCAACTCATACACGTCTCTTAACTCTTACACTTCTCTTAACTCATACACGTCTCTTAACTCATACACGTCTCTCAACTCATACACGTCTCTTAACTCTTACACTTCTCTTAACTCATACACGTCTCTTAACTCATACACGTCTCTTAACTCTTACACTTCTCTTAACTCATACACGTCTCTCAACTCATACACGTCTCTTAACTCTTACACTTCTCTTAACTCATACACGTCTCTTAACTCATACACGTCTCTTAACTCTTACACTTCTCTTAACTCATACACGTCTCTTAACTCATACACGTCTCTCAACTCATACACGTCTCTTAACTCTTACACTTCTCTTAACTCATACACGTCTCTTAACTCATACACGTCTCTTAACTCTTACACTTCTCTTAACTCATACACGTCTCTTAACTCATACACGTCTCTTAACTCTTACACTTCTCTTAACTCATACACGTCTCTCAACTCATACACGTCTCTTAACTCTTACACTTCTCTTAACTCATACACGTCTCTTAACTCATACACGTCTCTCAACTCATACACGTCTCTTAACTCTTACACTTCTCTTAACTCATACACGTCTCTTAACTCATACACGTCTCTTAACTCTTACACTTCTCTTAACTCATACACGTCTCTTAACTCATACACGTCTCTCAACTCATACACGTCTCTTAACTCTTACACTTCTCTTAACTCATACACGTCTCTTAACTCATACACGTCTCTTAACTCTTACACTTCTCTTAACTCATACACGTCTCTTAACTCATACACGCCTCTCAACTCATACACGTCTCTTAACTCTTACACTTCTCTTAACTCATACACGTCTCTTAACTCATACACGTCTCTTAACTCTTACACTTCTCTTAACTCATACACGTCTCTTAACTCATACACGTCTCTCAACTCATACACGTCTCTTAACTCTTACACTTCTCTTAACTCATACACGTCTCTTAACTCATACACGTCTCTTAACTCTTACACTTCTCTTAACTCATACACGTCTCTTAACTCATACACGTCTCTCAACTCATACACGTCTCTTAACTCTTACACTTCTCTTAACTCATACACGTCTCTTAACTCATACACGTCTCTCAACTCATACACGTCTCTTAACTCTTACACTTCTCTTAACTCATACACGTCTCTTAACTCTTACACTTCTCTTAACTCATACACGTCTCTTAACTCATACACGTCTCTCAACTCATACACGTCTCTTAACTCTTACACTTCTCTTAACTCATACACGTCTCTTAACTCATACACGTCTCTTAACTCTTACACTTCTCTTAACTCATACACGTCTCTTAACTCATACACGTCTCTCAACTCATACACGTCTCTTAACTCTTACACTTCTCTTAACTCATACACGTCTCTTAACTCATACACGTCTCTTAACTCTTACACTTCTCTTAACTCATACACGTCTCTTAACTCATACACGTCTCTCAACTCATACACGTCTCTTAACTCTTACACTTCTCTTAACTCATACACGTCTCTTAACTCTTACACTTCTCTTAACTCATACACGTCTCTTAACTCATACACGTCTCTCAACTCATACACGTCTCTTAACTCTTACACTTCTCTTAACTCATACACGTCTCTTAACTCATACACGTCTCTTAACTCATACACGTCTCTTAACTCATACACGTCTCTTAACTCATACACGTCTCTTAACTCATACACGTCTCTTAACTCATACACGTCTCTTAACTCATACACGTCTCTTAACTCATACACGTCTCTTAACTCATACACGTCTCTTAACTCTTACACTTCTCTTAACTCATACACGTCTCTTAACTCATACACGTCTCTTAACTCTTACACTTCTCTTAACTCATACACGTCTCTTAACTCTTACACTTCTCTTAACTCATACACGTCTCTTAACTCATACACGTCTCTCAACTCATACACGTCTCTTAACTCTTACACTTCTCTTAACTCATACACGTCTCTTAACTCATACACGTCTCTTAACTCTTACACTTCTCTTAACTCATACACGTCTCTTAACTCATACACGTCTCTCAACTCATACACGTCTCTTAACTCTTACACTTCTCTTAACTCATACACGTCTCTTAACTCATACACGTCTCTCAACTCATACACGTCTCTTAACTCTTACACTTCTCTTAACTCATACACGTCTCTTAACTCTTACACTTCTCTTAACTCATACACGTCTCTTAACTCATACACGTCTCTCAACTCATACACGTCTCTTAACTCTTACACTTCTCTTAACTCATACACGTCTCTTAACTCTTACACTTCTCTTAACTCATACACGTCTCTTAACTCTTACACTTCTCTTAACTCATACACGTCTCTTAACTCATACACGTCTCTCAACTCATACACGTCTCTTAACTCTTACACTTCTCTTAACTCATACACGTCTCTTAACTCATACACGTCTCTTAACTCTTACACTTCTCTTAACTCATACACGTCTCTTAACTCATACACGTCTCTTAACTCATACACGTCTCTCAACTCATACACGTCTCTTAACTCTTACACTTCTCTTAACTCATACACGTCTCTTAACTCATACACGTCTCTTAACTCTTACACTTCTCTTAACTCATACACGTCTCTTAACTCATACACGTCTCTCAACTCATACACGTCTCTTAACTCTTACACTTCTCTTAACTCATACACGTCTCTTAACTCTTACACTTCTCTTAACTCATACACGTCTCTTAACTCATACACGTCTCTCAACTCATACACGTCTCTTAACTCTTACACTTCTCTTAACTCATACACGTCTCTTAACTCATACACGTCTCTTAACTCATACACGTCTCTTAACTCATACACGTCTCTTAACTCATACACGTCTCTTAACTCATACACGTCTCTTAACTCATACACGTCTCTTAACTCATACACGTCTCTTAACTCATACACGTCTCTTAACTCATACACGTCTCTTAACTCATACACGTCTCTTAACTCATACACGTCTCTTAACTCATACACGTCTCTCAACTCATACACGTCTCTTAACTCTTACACTTCTCTTAACTCATACACGTCTCTTAACTCATACACGTCTCTCAACTCATACACGTCTCTTAACTCTTACACTTCTCTTAACTCATACACGTCTCTTAACTCATACACGTCTCTTAACTCTTACACTTCTCTTAACTCATACACGTCTCTCAACTCATACACGTCTCTTAACTCTTACACTTCTCTTAACTCATACACGTCTCTTAACTCATACACGTCTCTTAACTCTTACACTTCTCTTAACTCATACACGTCTCTTAACTCATACACGTCTCTCAACTCATACACGTCTCTTAACTCTTACACTTCTCTTAACTCATACACGTCTCTTAACTCATACACGTCTCTTAACTCTTACACTTCTCTTAACTCATACACGTCTCTTAACTCATACACGTCTCTTAACTCTTACACTTCTCTTAACTCATACACGTCTCTCAACTCATACACGTCTCTTAACTCTTACACTTCTCTTAACTCATACACGTCTCTTAACTCATACACGTCTCTCAACTCATACACGTCTCTTAACTCTTACACTTCTCTTAACTCATACACGTCTCTTAACTCATACACGTCTCTTAACTCTTACACTTCTCTTAACTCATACACGTCTCTTAACTCATACACGTCTCTCAACTCATACACGTCTCTTAACTCTTACACTTCTCTTAACTCATACACGTCTCTTAACTCATACACGTCTCTTAACTCTTACACTTCTCTTAACTCATACACGTCTCTTAACTCATACACGTCTCTCAACTCATACACGTCTCTTAACTCTTACACTTCTCTTAACTCATACACGTCTCTTAACTCATACACGTCTCTTAACTCTTACACTTCTCTTAACTCATACACGTCTCTTAACTCATACACGTCTCTCAACTCATACACGTCTCTTAACTCTTACACTTCTCTTAACTCATACACGTCTCTTAACTCTTACACTTCTCTTAACTCATACACGTCTCTTAACTCATACACGTCTCTCAACTCATACACGTCTCTTAACTCTTACACTTCTCTTAACTCATACACGTCTCTTAACTCATACACGTCTCTTAACTCTTACACTTCTCTTAACTCATACACGTCTCTTAACTCATACACGTCTCTCAACTCATACACGTCTCTTAACTCTTACACTTCTCTTAACTCATACACGTCTCTTAACTCATACACGTCTCTTAACTCTTACACTTCTCTTAACTCATACACGTCTCTTAACTCATACACGTCTCTCAACTCATACACGTCTCTTAACTCTTACACTTCTCTTAACTCATACACGTCTCTTAACTCTTACACTTCTCTTAACTCATACACGTCTCTTAACTCATACACGTCTCTCAACTCATACACGTCTCTTAACTCTTACACTTCTCTTAACTCATACACGTCTCTTAACTCATACACGTCTCTTAACTCTTACACTTCTCTTAACTCATACACGTCTCTTAACTCATACACGTCTCTCAACTCATACACGTCTCTTAACTCTTACACTTCTCTTAACTCATACACGTCTCTTAACTCATACACGTCTCTTAACTCTTACACTTCTCTTAACTCATACACGTCTCTTAACTCATACACGTCTCTCAACTCATACACGTCTCTTAACTCTTACACTTCTCTTAACTCATACACGTCTCTTAACTCTTACACTTCTCTTAACTCATACACGTCTCTTAACTCATACACGTCTCTCAACTCATACACGTCTCTTAACTCTTACACTTCTCTTAACTCATACACGTCTCTTAACTCATACACGTCTCTTAACTCATACACGTCTCTTAACTCATACACGTCTCTTAACTCATACACGTCTCTTAACTCATACACGTCTCTTAACTCATACACGTCTCTTAACTCATACACGTCTCTTAACTCATACACGTCTCTTAACTCATACACGTCTCTTAACTCATACACGTCTCTCAACTCATACACGTCTCTCAACTCATACACGTCTCTCAACTCATACACGTCTCTTAACTCTTACACTTCTCTTAACTCTTACACTTCTCTTAACTCATACACGTCTCTTAACTCATACACGTCTCTTAACTCATACACGTCTCTTAACTCATACACGTCTCTTAACTCATACACGTCTCTTAACTCATACACGTCTCTTAACTCATACACGTCTCTCAACTCATACACGTCTCTCAACTCATACACGTCTCTCAACTCATACACGTCTCTTAACTCTTACACTTCTCTTAACTCTTACACTTCTCTTAACTCATACACGTCTCTTAACTCATACACGTCTCTTAACTCATACACGTCTCTTAACTCATACACGTCTCTTAACTCATACACGTCTCTTAACTCATACACGTCTCTTAACTCATACACGTCTCTCAACTCATACACGTCTCTCAACTCATACACGTCTCTCAACTCATACACTTCTCTTAACTCTTACACTTCTCTTAACTCATACACGTCTCTTAACTCATACACGTCTCTTAACTCATACACGTCTCTTAACTCATACACGTCTCTTAACTCATACACGTCTCTTAACTCATACACGTCTCTTAACTCATACACGTCTCTCAACTCATACACGTCTCTTAACTCTTACACTTCTCTTAACTCATACACGTCTCTTAACTCATACACGTCTCTTAACTCATACACGTCTCTTAACTCATACACGTCTCTTAACTCATACACGTCTCTTAACTCATACACGTCTCTTAACTCATACACGTCTCTTAACTCATACACGTCTCTTAACTCATACACGTCTCTTAACTCATACACGTCTCTTAACTCATACACGTCTCTCAACTCATACACGTCTCTCAACTCATACACGTCTCTCAACTCATACACGTCTCTTAACTCTTACACTTCTCTTAACTCTTACACTTCTCTTAACTCATACACGTCTCTTAACTCATACACGTCTCTTAACTCATACACGTCTCTTAACTCATACACGTCTCTTAACTCATACACGTCTCTTAACTCATACACGTCTCTTAACTCATACACGTCTCTCAACTCATACACGTCTCTCAACTCATACACGTCTCTCAACTCATACACTTCTCTTAACTCTTACACTTCTCTTAACTCATACACGTCTCTTAACTCATACACGTCTCTTAACTCATACACGTCTCTTAACTCATACACGTCTCTTAACTCATACACGTCTCTTAACTCATACACGTCTCTTAACTCATACACGTCTCTCAACTCATACACGTCTCTCAACTCATACACGTCTCTTAACTCTTACACTTCTCTTAACTCTTACACTTCTCTTAACTCATACACGTCTCTTAACTCATACACGTCTCTTAACTCATACACGTCTCTTAACTCATACACGTCTCTTAACTCATACACGTCTCTCAACTCATACACGTCTCTTAACTCATACACGTCTCTCAACTCATACACGTCTCTTAACTCATACACGTCTCTCAACTCATACACGTCTCTTAACTCTTACACTTCTCTTAACTCTTACACTTCTCTTAACTCATACACGTCTCTTAACTCATACACGTCTCTTAACTCATACACGTCTCTTAACTCATACACGTCTCTTAACTCATACACGTCTCTTAACTCATACACGTCTCTTAACTCATACACGTCTCTTAACTCATACACGTCTCTCAACTCATACACGTCTCTTAACTCATACACGTCTCTTAACTCATACACGTCTCTTAACTCATACACGTCTCTCAACTCATACACGTCTCTTAACTCTTACACGTCTCTTAACTCATACACGTCTCTTAACTCATACACGTCTCTTAACTCATACACGTCTCTCAACTCATACACGTCTCTCAACTCATACACGTCTCTCAACTCATACACGTCTCTTAACTCTTACACTTCTCTTAACTCTTACACTTCTCTTAACTCATACACGTCTCTTAACTCATACACGTCTCTTAACTCATACACGTCTCTTAACTCATACACGTCTCTTAACTCATACACGTCTCTTAACTCATACACGTCTCTTAACTCATACACGTCTCTTAACTCATACACGTCTCTTAACTCATACACGTCTCTTAACTCATACACGTCTCTTAACTCATACACGTCTCTTAACTCATACACGTCTCTTAACTCATACACGTCTCTCAACTCATACACGTCTCTTAACTCTTACACTTCTCTTAACTCATACACGTCTCTTAACTCATACACGTCTCTTAACTCATACACGTCTCTTAACTCATACACGTCTCTTAACTCATACACGTCTCTTAACTCATACACGTCTCTTAACTCATACACGTCTCTTAACTCATACACGTCTCTTAACTCATACACGTCTCTTAACTCATACACGTCTCTTAACTCATACACGTCTCTTAACTCATACACGTCTCTTAACTCATACACGTCTCTTAACTCATACACGTCTCTCAACTCATACACGTCTCTTAACTCTTACACTTCTCTTAACTCATACACGTCTCTTAACGAATTACCGACACTTTGTACCGCGTCACTTTGTATACGACACTTTGTACCCGACACTTTGTACCCCGTCACTTTGTACCGCGACACTTTGTACCGCGTACGGCCTCATTAGCTAAGCCGTACAGCCTCGTTAGCTAAGCCGTACGGCCTCGTTATCGTAAACTTTTACTAAGCCTAAGCGTTTTTTAATGTAAAAATATGTTTTAATGTAAAAATAAAACGCGCGGCCTCACTCAAGTCGCGGTACAAAGTGTCGCGGTACAAAGTGTCGCGGTACAAAGTGACGGGGTACAAAGTGTCGGGTACAAAGTGTCGTATACAAAGTGACGCGGTACAAAGTGTCGTGATACGTCTCTTAACTCATACACGTCTCTTAACTCATACACGTCTCTTAACTCATACACGTCTCTTAACTCATACACGTCTCTTAACTCATACACGTCTCTTAACTCATACACGTCTCTTAACTCATACACGTCTCTTAACTCATACACGTCTCTTAACTCATACACGTCTCTTAACTCATACACGTCTCTTAACTCATACACGTCTCTTAACTCATACACGTCTCTTAACATAATATCGCACCTGGAAAATTTTCAAACCTGTTAGATGTCCCCTCCTGTCAAGGTCATCACTGAAACATTATCAGATCAGAACAAGAGAAAGCCAGAAAAAAAGAGTTGATCTTGAATTCCAGGTGTTGACAATTTCGGTAGGAGTCACGCATTCTTTCTTCATGACGGACACGAAAGCGATCTACATGACAGGCCGGATTTGTGCTGTGACAGGGGAAGAGAATGACACGATGATTGCGGTGGAACCAATCCTCGCCCCCATCCCTGAAGGGGTTCTGAAAACTTTTTTCAACTTGAGTTCTCTCTCTAGTCTTTCTATCAAGTTTAAATAACTTGGTTCGAGTTATTATACTCTGCCAGTATGAGTTCTTACGGCGTCTTCCGGTAGTCTATAGGCAGATCACCTCCTACCATCAAGTACCTGAGCTGTAAAAGAGGCTTGGTTAATATAAGTCAGATCCAGTTAGTGAACGGTACATAGCACAAGTTTCATAATGTGTCCGAGAAAGGCATAAAGGTTCGCAGGAAATGTAAAATAAGCCTGAACTAAAACTGCCATCGGCGAGACAAGCTAGTCGTTTCTAGAGATGAACAGTTGTCATTCTGAGGACTGGTTTCATTATGAAAACAAATAGCCACCGGAGATCGCAGCAGAGGATTGTTAAACGACGGTTGAGATCAACCATTCAGCTTTCCGTACCTTTTGAGAGGGCGAGTGAAATACAACTCAAGCATGGCAATTCACAACCGTAATTTTTATCTGTATTAAACTTATCTGGATTAAACTTGAAAAATACAATACACATTATGAATTAGCATGAAGCTTCCCCTCGAAACATGTTGGAGATGAAAACCGGTTACTGATTCATCTCTCAAGTGAATTAAATATTACTTGATTATCGTTAAATAACGACCGATTCAGATGCTGGACATAGTCGATGTGATCGCACGCGATTCATACACGTTTTTCCTCTGTGAAAGTAAACTGAAGGTGAGTTTCTCTTCCTCGGTGTGTGCAGAGAACTTGACAAATACTAGTTTGTATATGTGAGATTCTTTCGAATGTTAATTGGCAAGTTAATTAAAAGATGTTATCGTCTTATCACTATTAGATTTCGAAGTATCAGTGAGTTTTCAGAGGTTTTTATGTTGAGACTTCGTTTCCATCGGAACCTTCTCTCTAAAATTACTAAAACTTGTTGAAAAAATTCACAAATTGTTAGAAAAGCTGTGCGATAGTGTATTTAAAAGACTTTTTCTTTACGCAGGTACAGTACGGGCTACCCTTGTTTAAAACGCAGAAGTTATCTGATCGAACTAGTAAAAGGTTTCCTGGGTAAGTGGTAGGGGCTATTATGGGGCAATAAGGGCAAATACTACCGGGATTTCTTATTCCGGTAGATCTTTTTATTAGAAGGGTCTGTCCAATTTGAAATTTGGGTTGAGGAGTTAAGGTTTGGAGAAAATAAGTTGTCTCCTACTAACCAAAGAATGGTTTCTTCAGTCGACTGTTACCGTTACTGGATACTACCAAGGAACTTGGACGAAAGGCACAATACTCTACAATGAGCTCTCTAATTCCTACTACAACCCGAGGAGTTTCTTGAAAAGTTAATTGATGAATAACTTGAGATCAATAATTAGTTATATAGTTCGCAGCAAACGATTTTTATATAGCCAACCATACTTTCCCTACAATCACTTCATCTTCAAAAAGAAAATTTGCATAGAAATAAGGAAAACATGTAATATATTTTCACAGAATTCATGCATATACGTTATGAGAGCACCGTAATTCGTGTGGTTGTTTTTTTTTAAATAAAAGGAAAAACGCACACATTTCTGAAGCGAGAAGGTGGATTTTTTCCGTCGCATTAGTTGAGTCAGTCAAGAAGTCCGGGCGTGGCATAATGGTTAGTGTGTTAGACCATTGTGCGAAGAGTCCCGAGTTCGACTCCCACCCCGGACAGATCCACCCAAACCAAGGGGGTTAAGAAATAATGGTAGTGCTCATGCACGAATCTGATTCTCCCCACTGCTGCTAATCACACTAGCAGTGATCTAGCAGGCAGCCACTGGTTCTACCAGGATAGGTCTGACCTGCATCTCAGGGGAGCGCGTACCCTGCCGCGAGGCGGGAACAAGCGTGAGGAAGATTATTATTTATTAGATGAGTCAGTCAAGGCGTACAAGAATAGCATGCAAGTGGAAACAGTTAACCAACTATGAATTTGTTCCCTAGGGTTTGCTTTGAGTTTGAGTTTATTACGCAAGGAAAATGTGTGGTAAGGTATAAGGAAGGGGGTCTTGCATGTGAGGGTAAACATGAGGTCGAAGGGGTCCGCGTTGATTTCGGTAAGAACTTTCAAGTGATTGTTCGGTTCTCACGAAATATCGTCTTGTGGAATTTCCAAAAGCATAAGGGTGTTGAACGAAGACGGTCCAGAGGTCAGTCCTCGTGTTTATTGCCTCCCACAAAGCGAGAAAGCAGAATGATGAGGCTATTAGGCCGAGGAAAAGGCATAAAATTCTCAAGCTGTGAATGGATATTATTCATAAGAACTATCACAAGCTTTTTATCAAACGTCATACATTTCCATCATTCATGCCGTCAAAAATAAAACGTTTATCTTCATCATTTTTGTTTGAAGTCAGAAACGTCGCTTTTCGCAGTAGGGATAAAACTACCTTAATAATAGGCCTAAAACTACCAAGTAACTTTAATTTCAATGTAAAAACCATAGTGATATGTAGTGACTAAAATCACTACGACTAAGACTTGAGTCATCGAAAGAGCTTTAGTCTCAGTTGAGTTCGAAGACCAAAGAAGTTTAGAGAAAGGTTGTTGCTGTTGTGCGATCCCTCGGACTTAGATCTTTCTTGATTTCTTCGCTGTAAATCTTAAAATAAAGGATGAAGTCTCGCGACCCTGACCTGGTTGCTCCATAGCTCCTCTGGGGTGCAGTGCTCCGATAGGGCTGGGGTGTTGAGCAAGTGCTGCGTGTTGTGTGGCGTGGCTTGACAGCTAGGGCATGCGTGAGATTCGGTGGCGATAGCTATTGAGGAAACTGCTGTAACCTGTGCGAGGCGTGTACGTGCAGACCGGGGGAGAGAAGTCTCTGTCTCATCGATAGGCGGAGAGGCTCTTTCAAGTACTTGATTCGGACTGTAGCTGGATGTCGCATCAACTACAGCTTTTGTATGGAGTAACTTCCGAACGTCTTTGAGCGTGGACTCTTTTGTAAGTATAGCTCTGGCCTGTTGTACTGACGCACTGTTGTATGTGGTCAGCGTTGCCTTCATGTTGCGGGGCAGTGGAGGAATATTACTAAGCTCGAAACTTGGGTACTGTGGGCAGGAGCAAACTGCGAGATATTGGTAACTGTGAAGTCTGTAGTGGTGTTGTATCGGAAGCACACGTGTCTCTTCGTGGAGGTGATCGATGGGCGTGATCTTCAGGCATCCTGTGGCGGCTCGTAATGCGGTGTTCTGCGTCGTTTGAAGCAACTGGACGCAATGGGAGTCCAGATAGGAGAGGCGTAGTCCATAAGACCGATCGCTTTGTATGTCATAACCATCGTCTCTCTATCTTGTCCCCAGCTAGTTCCTCCAAGAGCTCGTATCACGTTGTTTCGCCGTCGTACTTTTGTGGCGGTCTCGCGGGCATGTGTTGCGAAAGTTAACATGGGATCGAAAGTGACTCCAAGAATCTTCGGTGTCTTGTTGTGCGGTAGCTGCTGACCGTGAAGTTTAACGCCCACAGAGGAGTGAATAGGGTGACGCTAGACTTGCTGGTTGAGACCGATAGGGAACGGGCGGTGAAAAACTCAAGTCAGCGATAGCATGTAAGCGTTGAGACTGTCTGCAAGGAGGTAGAGCTCAGCGTCGTTCGTGCCTGGTCCCGTGATGTGCACCTTGAAATCTTCCGCGCAACTCGTTACATTGATGTCGGCGGGAGGCTGTGGGATGTCGCGCACATAGAAGTTGAAAAATGAGGGCGAGAGGACTGCTCCCCGTGGCACTCCAGTTCGGATGATTTGACTTTTTTTATTTTTGATCTCGAAATTCCGTCTTTGCTTGTCTGCCGCGGAGGTAACCAGGAAGCCATCTCACAATGATTGGGGGGAGAGTGGAATCATGCAGGAGCGAAAGCAGAATGTAGTGATATACTGCGTCGAAGGCCTTGGATAAATGTTGTTGTTGTTGTCTTGCCCAACGGGTAGATCTTCCTTCGCGAGACACTGGAGGAAGTCGTTGAAGCTCTCGACCCTCCAGCGTTGTAAGCCCACACTCTCTCTCTCTCCTCTCTTTTTTTTATTATTTTTTACTCTCCTTTTTTTTTCTCTTTCACTTTTTTTTGTTTTTTTTTGGAGAGATTTAATTGAACATGAAATCAACAACCGAGTGCGGCCTATTCCACAGGTCGATAGGGCTAAGTGAAGTGGGGTTACAGCGACACGAAAAAATATGTCTCGAAGTATGCGGCTCTATCCTACACAGTGGGCAGAGGGGAGATTCATTGACCCCTATACGATGGAGGTAGCTGTTTAGGAAACTAGAGTGGCCGCAACGCAATTGGGACAGCGTTATCTGATTTTCTCTGGATAGTTGGGACGTGGACTTATGTATTCTAGGAGGTTTAGTTCCCAGAACTGGGTTGGGTCGACTATTTCTAAGAAAATCTCTGACGGTCTCCGTGTGTATTTTTCTGAGGGCCACTTTATAGTCCGAATCACCTAATACTATGTCTATGTCTTTAGCGTGCTTTTTAACTGCCCTGGGAGGTTTTGCTTCAGTGCAGATGCGGTGAGATGGATGGTTGGGCTGAAGCCTGGCATTGGCGGTGAATTGTTTGCTGAGCATGAGGTTGTGTTCTTTGACTGGAAGAAGTTTTCTCTCGTATGCCAGGTGCTGAGTGTCCGCAATAGCAAGGTTTCCAGTTGCGATTCGAATGGCTTTGTTTTGTGCTGCTTGCAAGGAAGTCCAATGTGATTCGGCAAGTTGGGGCGATTAGATGGGTGCTGCGTAAGACAAGACTGCTCTTGTGGTTGCTTTGTAGGTGTTCAGCATTGTTTCGGTCTTCTGTCCCCATTTTCTTCCTGCGATTGCTCGGAGGACATTCAATCTTTTTGTTGCCCTTGTCTTTAGTCCTTCGGCGTGTTGACGGTAGGTTCCCATTTGGTCCAAGGTGACACCAAGGATTTTGGAGGTTCTACTTGGAGGAAGTGGCTCACCGTTGACCACAACTTCTGGTACTTCACGACATTCCTTCGTGTTGGTGGTGAAGAGCGTAACACTGGATTTAGCTGCCGAGATGTCCATCTTTAGTTCACCAAGATGGCTGGTGAGGGCAGGGAGGTAGGTGTTCAGTCTGTCAGCTCCAACTCTCCAGTCAGGGTGAGAGGCCAGTATTGTCAGATCATCCGCATACCCGACCAGTTTAATCGTCTCGGGAGGTTTCGGCAGCCCATTCAGGTAAATGTTGAACAAGGAAGGGCTGAGTACTCCCCCCTGAGGAACTCCTGCGTAGCAGGTTTGCTGGCGGCTGAGGCAGTTTCTGAAGTCCACACGGATGGCTCTTCCCCGTAGATAGCTGGAGAGCCATCTAACGAGGCCTCTGGAGATGGACGTTTCGGCGAGAGTGTGACACAGGCGAGAAATGTTGACCAGATCATATGCCGAGGTGAGGTCGAGCGCAACCATCACTGTGCGATGTGGAGGGAGCCGTTGGTTGATACCATTGGTTATGTGGCCCGTTATCTCCATCAAGGCTGTCGTGGTCGAGCGTCCTTTTCTGAAGCCATGTTGCCAATTTTCCAACTCAACTTCTTCTGTGATGTGGGGGAGGATGATTCTCTCGAGGAGTTTGACCACAGGGGACAAAATTGAGATCGGTCTGTAGCCTTTAACCGACGTGAGGTCCTTCCCTGGCTTCGGAATCGTGATAACTCTGGCCGTCTTCCAGGCCGAAGGTATGATGCCGGTGCTGAGTGAGCAATTAAAGAGTATTGCAAAGCATCTTGCACACTGTTCGCCAGCCTTTTTAACCATAAGAGGACAGATTCCGTCGAGATCCATGGCCTTGGAGCTTCTCATCTTCTTCATTGCTGTCTTCACTTCATCAACTGTGACGACTGGGACGTCGGAACGCTCAAGATTCGAGGTCCTGCGGTGCGTTCTCCTGTTAGATCGATCAGGGGTCTTGAAGGCTTGTTTGGCGAGTTGTTTGGCGAAAAGGTTGGTAGCTTCCAGGCTGGATAGAGGTGAACCCTTATGGACAATAGCGGCGTGGGAGGGTTTGTGTGCTCGACCATCAAGTGATTTGATTGTGTCCCACAAACGATTTGTGGGTTCGTTGGGTCTGAGGTTGTTGACGAAATCTTCCCATGCAATGCGCTTATCATCATTGATCTTATAGGAAATCCTTGTCATCAGTTCAGGGAGACATGGGTCTGCCGGGTTTGCTCTACGTATCTGATCTCTTTTTCGTATGAGTGCTTTGGCTTCTTCGCTCAGGCGGGGTATGAAGTCTGGGCATCTTCCTTGTGGTATATGTTTTCTTGCCGCCTCTCTGAGAGTTTCAACCAGGAAGGTGTGCATGTTGTGAGGGCTTCCTTCGTACGGAAATTCGCTGAGTCTCTTGTTCACTTCAATTTCGTATTCGTGTCACTTTGCTTTTCTGAAGTTCATGTAGCATCTTCGTTTCCCAATCGTTGGGATTCTCAGTTCTAACTCGAGTAGGACTGGTAAGTGGTCGCCTTGGATAAATCAACTGCTACTGCAACGGTTCGATGGGCTGGCTTAAACCAGTGGAGACTGATGTTGTAAGTTTCACTAGGGCTGATGTGGTCGAGTGTTTTGGTCGAAAACCATGTTGATGAGCGGCGGGTGAGAGGTGAAGAACCATTGTTTGAAGAAGGAGCGCTTCTAGTATTTTGGCAGCTGGACACAAGAGCGAGACCGGGCGATATGACGAGCCTTGTTCGCTGTCCTTTCCTGGTTTCAGTAAGGGTACGATGCGTGATTCTTTCCATATTGCTGGAATGTTGCACTACATTAATGAAGCGTTGACCATTGCGGTAAGGAAGGTGATTCCGACCGGGCCAAAATTTTGTAGGTGTAGCATTGTGATACCATCTGGACCGGCCGCCTTCGACTTCTTGGCTCGTTTAATTGCGTCGATGACTTGTTGCCTTTCGAATGTTAATGCGTCACTCAGTGATAGTTTGTGCAATTTGCGTTGAAGTTTATGCATGTGATCGTCGGCCTCATGTTTGTGGACCGTGGTGAACATCTTGTTGAATTTATTGACTATGTCGGAGATGTCTTTACCGTCGAATGCGATTGAGCAGTTTGGTGGCGATCGTATCCGTCCTTCTAGAACTTTCACCAGGCTCCACAACTCCGGATTTGCTGCGATCTGCTGACTCTACAGTTTTCTTCCATTGTTCGCGTTTGGATATATTCATTCGGTTGCCAATAAGGGTGTTGAGCTCTTAGATGCGAGGGATGTCGGGTTGTTCAGTCGGAGTTGATCGCGTTCAGTGATTCGCTGATTAACGTCACTCGGGAGGTTGGGTGTAAAATTGCGTCTTTCTCGGGATGAAATGTGATGTGCGGCAGCCTTAACGCCGATATTCCGAAAAATCTTCTCCATCTTTGCAGCAGATAATTGTGACTTGTCCTATCCACATGGTTGAAACGAACGTTCAGTCTCTACCAGAAACTTAGGCCAGCGTGCTTTGGTGAGATTGCAGTATGTGCGACCGCTATCGTTTGTTGTGGTAACTGCTCTGTTCGCTAGAGTGATTAGGATGGGGAGAAGATCAGAAGATAATGTCGTGAGAACTTCCCATTCAGCCGCAGGGAGGAGAGAGGATGATGCGAGTGAGATGTCTGGTTGTTGTTGTTGTTGTCCGCTCGATGGTAGGCAAGTAGAAACGTCTTTGTTGAGTTGTCCGAACATGGAATTTCCAATTTCATCTGCCAGATGTTCTCCTGGGTTCTGAGTGTCGGTCAGAGGTGAATACTAAAGATAATTATGCACGTTAAAGTCTCCCAGGACGAAAGAGTCGTGGCCGACGAAGAACTTATCAATGCTGGCTCGTAAACCCGTTTGGCAGGAGCTCTCCGGATGTATATAGACGTTTGTAATGGTGATGCTGCCATCTGAGGTGACTGAGACCGTTATTGCTTCTGTCGTTTGGTGGTCCGGTGGTCTTGCTAAGGTGACTTCTCTGAACGAGACTGAGTGGTGCACGAGAAAGGCAAGTCTGCCACCGTGTCGGGTTCTGTCGCGTCTAACAACTGTGTGACCGTTAAAAGCTGGTGACTTCGTGGAACGATCCATTTTCGTCTCTTGAATTGCTGCCACTTTGATGTTGTGAGTTTTGAGGAACTCTGCGATTTTATCAGATAGACCGTTGGAGTTCCATTGGACGATTGCGAAGTCACGTGCTAGAGCGATGTTTGTAGAGCTGACGGGTTGTTGTTGTTGTTGTTTGCCCATAGGTCCTGTCGAGGGGAGTCCTTTGGGATAGGTTGGTGAGGATCCTTTTGAGTCCGGAGAAATTTTTTCCGTCTACACTCGCACCGCAGTCGGCAATCCTCTTCGCGAGACCGCGGGTCTCGCGGAGAGGATCG
Source organism: Allodiplogaster pararmata (assembly GCA_964056735.1). Lineage (NCBI taxonomy): Eukaryota > Metazoa > Nematoda > Chromadorea > Rhabditida > Diplogasteridae > Allodiplogaster > Allodiplogaster pararmata. The sequence goes on from OZ057406.1 coordinate 14,386,608, forward strand.
CGGAGACCAGAGCTGACTCCCGTCAGCTCTGGTCTCCGCTCTGGTCACCCGTTGTGGTGCATCTCTGAGTGGGGAGACTCGCTGTGTGACGTGGACGATGGGTGACGGCAAAACTGCGTTTGCGCGACGAGGCGGGCATATGTTACCTCTTGCATCGAAGCGGTGATTCGGGAACTCGAAGCAAGCGGGTGTGGCGTGTACTTAGTTGAGACATGCATTGCAGTTTATCGTGTTGTAGTGGGCGGACGCTCCGCATACCGTTTAGGGCTAACGAATCGATCGTCGCGGACCCCGATTTGGCTCAATGCCAGCCATAAGTCGAAGTAAGAGGAGCAGTGTGGCTGGCGTAGGCTGCTCCACTGATGAAAACCCGCGAATCGGATTGATCTGAGTCCGATTTGGGTTTGTTGTTGCCATTTGCCCGTCGACGAGTCGACGGATGCTTCCACGGCGTAAACACGGCAATGTAGGAAGCTTGGAGAAAGGTCGGGATCGTGCGTTAATTGAGACCAGGGGGATGTATGTACGCTCCGAACGAGTAGGAAAAGTGAAGCATAATGGAATAAGAAGAGAATGTAGATCATTCACAGCGATAAAATGTATGCTGATCGGGCTGCTATTCAACCCTTGTTCGGGATTTAGGGAGGAATTCTCTTTTTTTTCGGGATTTAGGGAGGAATTCTATTTCAGTTCGAATTGAGCATATCAGACGAGAAACTTTATGTGCGAGAAGCCTCGAAAAACCATTCGAGAGTCGTCCCACATTATATGGTGGATGGAATGTTGGTGAGTCGATTCCATTCTATACCGAATTAGTGCATTAATCGTCACATTTGATCACGAAACCACTGATGAAACTTCAACGCTTGTTGAAAATATATGATGTGAAACCAGGATTCAACAGTTGTGAGATTTCATATTTATAGTCGAGTTGAGGCATCTTATGGGGCGTTTTGATTCCAAAATTTTTTTACTAGCCTGCGACAAAGACAGCGTTAATTTTCTACGTTCATTAGTCTCAACACGAAATACCGTGAAATTCGAAAATATTACGGTGTTTTTCAATGCTAATTTCGAACAAGACATTCACTTTCAAGCAAAAAGTAGCAGCAAAAAAAAACACAATAGCTCATGAGCATTTTACGGCATTTTTGTGGTGAGACGAATAAACTTATGAAATTACCGCTTTCTTCATATTTCATTAGTGAAGTCCTTTTTCGAATTTTAACGCCCCATTAGTTGACACATTTGAAATGAGACAAAAGAAACTGGTAATCACACTGACTTGTACTTGGGCTATCGGCAACATGACAGAGCAAAGATACCAAGTCACCAGTGACGTTCTTTTCCAGCGTGATCCAATCGCAGTTCAATATGTGAGCGTAGTAGATCAAAACAATGTCCATTTGATTATGGATTCTCGCAGAGTGTATGATACATCGGTTAGTTTAATGTTTTTTTCGCATAAGAGATTTCGAAAAACTCATCTAGCTATAATTTCATGTTTGGGCTCTGTTTAAGGTCTTCTTTCCCTTAATTAACAATTTTAATTTTCTTTCCATGAGCGGTTTGCACGTAAACGCACGAGAACATTTCTTCTTGGTGAAAAGTTTTAAGAAAACTCCATTATTATCAACACGAGGTATGTAAACTGGAAAAAAGCGTTCTCCCAGAGAACGGAATGGTTCGGGCATACCATTTCAGGCGAATTTTGAAGGAAATTACGGTTTTCTTTATCATTTCCTTCCAAAAACTTATGTTTGTGGCAGAATAGAACTAAACTAGGTAATTATGTGAATCAGGGTTTTTCTCTAACCCGCACTGCGATTAAAATATATACGCAAATTTATGCGCTATGAAAATGCTAGTAATAAAATTCTATGCCCACGTGCTTTCTCTATTGTTTTACTTACACTTTCTGTCTTTCTCACAGCTCTGCTATTCGCTCATAAATAGTCTCTCTGATCTACACGCTTTTTGGAGAGTGTTAAGAAACAGCCTAATGTGAATATGCCGTTTAAGATGAGCATTTGAAAAGACTTTCTTTTTCAGATGCGAACAAGGGCTCTGTACAAAGGACACATTCGCTATGTTAAGCGGAAGAAGGAAAATGGCTGGATATTAGACGACTTAATGGCCTTAATTGGCGACTCATTTGGCGATGTTTTTCTCGTCCTCGAGGTCCTTTCAATAGATTAACTCCTTTTTAATTAGTAAGCAACAAGATATAATATCATCTAGCCTTCATAAAACGAAAGTTAAGTTTCGCCAAGGACAAGCCCTATGTTTCGAGTTGCAGACAGTAAAGGATTCTTATGGAGCGTACATGGCATCACAAGCTCCAGATGGCAGTAACCTCGTCGTTCTGCTGTCCAAAAATATCTCAGCGCAAGCTAAGAACGGCAGCACGCAGTCAGTTGGAAAGAAGGGCAATCTAGTTGTTGTTGTTGTTGCCGGATGTAGCCGGCTTCGAAGAACGTCTGTGTACTTCGTTTCTTGTTCTTTTTTTTCTTTTTTTTTTCTTATATCTTCAAGAACGCTGCGACATCCAGCGGCTTGGTCCAGAGGTCGATTGGAGACAAGGGCAATCTAGTCATCATAGTTCGACACTCGCAATTGTTGAAAAATTGATTCAAAAAATATTTCTCTTTGAGCGGAAACTAGCTATATTAATTATGGATGGTGGTTGAATATTTTCGTCACTCAAGCGCCATAATTGCTAAAAGGAAGAGGATCATGCTTATCATTCTTATGAAGAAAAATGCAATCAACCTTAATGTGTTTTTTGTTGCCTGATTGTACCGTCTTTTTGGGAAAACTGCAAGATTAATATACTATCGTTCACCACATCTCTTACTGTATCTTTTCTTAGCCCAAACCTCTTTTTCCCTACCATCGGTAACCCGTCAAGAAGCCAGAAGCCAACCTAATGGAGGAATAGAGCGTTTGAAAGATATTGCATAGCAATAGACCCTATAATGAGGAAAGGGCTTGTTGGTGAAGGGACGAATGCGCGAATCAAGCATAGGAGTTTGGGTCAAAGGATAGGATAGAAGGAAAAAAAGGATGATTCTAAACCTCGAAAGGCGATCACTTCAAGAACATTTGCAGTCCATGGTATAGGCTCTACAAACGCCAACGTCGCCATTGTATGTTGAGCTCTATAAACGACCTGTCAAAAATGGAGCACTGTAATTCGGAAGGTCAACGCAGAGTTAAGGTGACTTCGAAGTGTTTGTGACTTTTGAAAGTAAGGGGGGCAGGATACAATTCTGTCTGTTTTGACTGCACATTTTCATATTTTTAGTGACGAAATTAGTTGACGAAAAACTCATAATGCTTTGCTTTTGACCTCGTAGTCAGCTCACGAAACAACCGACTGAAAGGATAAAAGAGCCTTGAATTAGACAAATTACTGAATTAAGTTTTTTTTCTAAAAGATTAAAAAATTCAAGTTTTTTAGAAAGTTTTTTTTTTCTAAGATTAAAAATTAAAAAAAAACTACTCTCTCTTCTCCTTCCGTTCTATTTTACTTTTTCTCTACTTCTCTTTCCATTCTTTTTTGCCTCTATCCATTTTTTGACTCGCTCGGCGCGTTCTAACAAGCCTTAGAGTGGTCTCATTTAACGCCTGGTTGGATTGTGTATGAGCAGGTATCGGCCGACAGCGATGAAACAGTACTGGAGAGTCTTCTGTGGAGAAGGTCTCCAAAGTTCCTGCACTTTCTCAGATCAACGGAGAGTTCATCAATTGAAGAAGCTATCAATATGCAACTGACAAAGTGCAAAACATGGTACAAATCGCTTTTCAATCTAAGTTAATCCAGTATTCTCGCCCAATTTCACTATTCATCAAAGAGAAAACAGAACGAAAAATCACATTTCAATTTGTAAATTTCTCCACTGTTTCTGCGAAAGCTGAATGGGTTTCCAATGTCGTGGCAAGATATGATTGGAAAGAAGTAGCTCAAAACAGCTGAAATATTCGAACTTCTGTCCTTACATGAAATCACTTTTAGGCTACCGGAGACGGAATGGGATCGACTTCGAAAGGCCCTGGTGGATCTTTTGCTGAATGGCTCCTGTGACACGGAATGGCACTTCAATTCTTCCAATCACAACTTGCTTTTATCCAAAGCAAGATTTTCCAATCTCGAGAAAAAGCTTGTGTTGTGCATATGTAGTTACAAAATTAGGACAGTTGATATTGGATTTTCGAGAATATGAAATAATAAGAATTCTTCCTATGGTATAAAAAGTTATAAAAGATGCATCATGAAAGGTTCTTTGAACGAAAATACTGGGTCTTTTTAAAATCAACCGTTATAAATGCGTTTTCATTTTTATTTCATTATTTTCTTTACCCTTTTCAGTCCTATGCTTTTTCTTTTTTAAAACTTTATTTTTACTGTCTTTGTGACGGTAACTCCAGTTCTGCCCTCAGAAAATAGCTGAAAAACTGGGGAGGGACTGGGATCTGGATGTCAGCAGCCAAGGATGTTCGGATCTGGATGTCACTCAACTGACAGCTTCGCGCAATGTCAGTTTTCCAGAAGTATGAAAATTTACAGCTCTTTTTCCTGTTTAAGAAATCAACTTTATACTACTAAATAGAGCTCAGAAAACGTATCGTGCTTGCGAAAAAAAAAATGTTTTTGCTGTTTTTTTCCCTTCCGCAGAAAGATTGTGTAGATCAAGATGAATAATCATGAGGAAATGACAGGCCTTTCAGAGAGAGCGTGTGATGTAAATGAGAGGATGCAGATGATCAGAGCAATTGTATCACTACCTTTCTTGGATAGTGTATAGATTTGCGCATAGACTTTACCCACACTGTGGTTTGGATGAACAATTTGATTAGAAATGAATTCCCTTTATTAAAAAGAAGAAAAATTTCCAGTTCACTTCCAATAGAGACCTCCGAGTTAGGTTCTTTGGTATAAAACCTTTCAAAAAACAATTTAAGTTACTTTCATAAACTATAACGAGTTCTGAGAGAATTGTAAATGAGTTTCAACAGTCAGTGAAAAATTTTATGTTCGAAAATAATTTCATCAGGAGCTTAAAAACGATTAGATCTGTCATTAAAAAAACTCTGTTAAGCGAAAAGTTGCAGAATGTAAACGATGCGTTGAAGGAGACGATGGGAGTTGAGTGTGGAGAGAAGAAGGAAGTCGTACATATTGATAAGTTAGTCCGATCAAAAAATGGTGTAGATCATCTGTTCCTATTGACAGGATGAGACGATCCTTCATGAAAAAATCCAAACAGAATTAACCCACTTAAAAATTCAGTTTACTTCTGTTTGATTAGTTAGGAAATGCTAACCAAACTTCGAAGTCACGAGAAATGTTTAATCTGATTAAACAAATTAGTAATAGTGTTTTATTTTTGCAGAGTTGAAATGTAAGAATCGTCGTGATTGATGTAATGATTCAACTGATGCAAACTTGATAAGTTTTCATTGTGAATTCTCAAAAAAAGGTATATAATATTAGAGAGCAAATAGTATATTCGCTGTGTGACTGTTGCTCGATAGCACATTGTGATGCTTATTTTCGGTTTCAGAGAACTCTGGAAGCTACAAAGTGCGTATTTGACGATGATTCTACCCCGCATAGGAGCAAGAAATCCCCAAATACCAGTTCACGATTTTGGCCTGAAAAATGTCTTGAGAAGTAACATGAAATTGTGCTATAAGAATCAAAAATAAGTTTAAGTTTGAAGAAAATTTTTGAATTCTTTAGTGATAAACTTTTTTCATTTTGGTCTACTAAAACCAAGGCATTTAGTAATCGTTAGTCGTGCTTCTAGTCTGCTATAAAAACTAGGCGTGTCTCAGGGGGCACTTACAGATTCAACCAGGGTAGGTTTGTAACTCATCTCAAGGTAGCTCTGACTGTCCCGCTACACAGGAATGAACGCAAAAAAAACAATTTTATGGTACACAGAGCACTGTGTATCTAATTAAGCATCGAACTCGGAGCTATCTAATTAAGCATCGAACTCGGAGCTATCTAATTAAGCATCGAACTCGGAGCTATCTAATTAAGCATCGAACTCGGAGCTGACTCGTACTTTGAGGGCATATTTAGTCATGTAAAACGATGATGGCTCTACGCCGATCCAAAAAGTTGGTTTTTTTCTAAAAAGAATGTTTTGGCAAAGAATAATCTCGTTCTATATTTTAAGTACAGCGCTGAAATTGTGAAGCTGGCGGATACTGTATTATACGAGCGTTTCAATGATTGTCATCAATATTTATCACTGGACGAAGCTCAGGTGAATACTTTTCTCGTTGCTCGTTTGGTTTCTAGTGACCATCGTATGGTTTCTAGTGACCATCGTATGGTTTCTAGTGACCATCGTATGGTTTCTAGTGACCATCGTATGGTTTCTAGTGACCATCGTATGGTTTCTAGTGACCATCGTATGGTTTCTAGTGACCATCGTATGGTTTCTAGTGACCATCGTATGGTTTCTAGTGACCATCGTATGGTTTCTAGTGACCATCGTATGGTTTCTAGTGACCATCGTATGGTTTCTAGTGACCATCGTATGGTTTCTAGTGACCATCGTATGGTTTCTAGTGACCATCGTATGGTTTCTAGTGACCATCGTATGGTTTCTAGTGACCATCGTATGGTTTCTAGTGACCATCGTATGGTTTCTAGTGACCATCGTATGGTTTCTAGTGACCATCGTATGGTTTCTAGTGACCATCGTATGGTTTCTATTGACCATCGTATGGTTTCTAGTGACCATCGTATGGTTTCTAGTGACCATCGTATGGTTTCTAGTGACCATCGTATGGTTTCTAGTGACCATCGTATGGTTTCTAGTGACCATCGTATGGTTTCTAGTGACCATCGTATGGTTTCTAGTGACCATCGTATGGTTTCTAGTGACCATCGTATGGTTTCTAGTGACCATCGTATGGTTTCTAGTGACCATCGTATGGTTTCTAGTGACCATCGTATGGTTTCTAGTGACCATCGTATGGTTTCTAGTGACCATCGTATGGTTTCTAGTGACCATCGTATGGTTTCTAGTGACCATCGTATGGTTTCTAGTGACCATCGTATGGTTTCTAGTGACCATCGTATGGTTTCTAGTGACCATCGTATGGTTTCTAGTGACCATCGTATGGTTTCTAGTGACCATCGTATGGTTTCTAGTGACCATCGTATGGTTTCTAGTGACCATCGTATGGTTTCTAGTGACCATCGTATGGTTTCTAGTGACCATCGTATGGTTTCTAGTGACCATCGTATGGTTTCTAGTGACCATCGTATGGTTTCTAGTGACCATCGTATGGTTTCTAGTGACCATCGTATGGTTTTTGAAACTTCTCTTATATCTCTTGTCTTTTCCTAGCATTACTGTAGTGATAACACTCGGCCATTTTACAGTGTTAAATCTTTGTTTGAAAGTATTCTCACGTTATCTCGTTGACTTAGTTTGTAACAAGAATGCCTAAGTAAATAATCCTAACTTATGTCTGTTCAATCAAGACTCATTGAAAACTAGATTTCTCCATCTAGGTTGTTAGACATTGAGTGCAAGTAGCGAGGCGACCACTGTTCTCTTCGGAAAATAGTTTGGAGTGATTATTACTGTGCAGGCAAATCTTGAATGGCTAAAACAAGAAGATGTTTTAAAACAGAGCACATATTGTAACTGTAACAGATGCGAGAGCTGCTTGAATTCGCGGACTTCATGCAAATGGATGCTCTTTGGCATGACGTCGCATTTTCCTTCATCTATTCAGGTGCAGAGAACTCTTGACCTTTTTTGCTTGAAGGTCCCTTTCCTCCACTCTGTTCGAAATCGAAATTCTTCATTACCATAGGACAGCTTCTAAGGTCACCGCTTATATGGAATTAAGAAATAGGAAGGGAAAAATGGAGAATAAGACCATCAATTTTCGTTGGTGTTGTCCACTCTTGCTGTTGACAACAGAAAGTTCGGTAGGGCTATGAGATTCGAGAGGTCGATCTCTTCTAGAGCCTTGCCGAATGCTTCGATATCTTGAATCTCTTTGAAATTATCTGTAACTTTTTTTCCATAAAGCAATTGCTCTAGAAAAGAAATAATTTGGATAATTGTATCGTTTAAAGTTCATCAGAGGTAATTGGGAGGTTCGGTCTGAAGTGCGGAGATTGGTTTCAGTTCTTAACTTCAGCTCTTTTTTGCATGTCCGACAATCCGCTCTATCAGAAAGTAACCGAAAAACTACCAATAAATCAAAACGGATTCGTCGAATGATTAGTGAATCCAAATTTAATTCAGCGAGTCGTTGAGGGTAGCTCAACCTAATACTTCCACAACGAGAATAAGCTCTTTTTGTGAAAAAGTATTTGAGAGTATTCCAACCTTTTCGAATTATTACTGCGGGCATTTGGGGAAAATAAAATAGTTCCATATTCAAGGAGGGGTCTGATGTAAGTAGTGTAAACGATTTAAGTCCAGACATTTAATAACCGTTCAAGTCCAGACATCTAAACACTTTGAAAACTTGCGAAATTCTACATGGGCTCCTAGCACGTATAATTTCTAAATGTTGCTTGAAGCTGAGCTTAGAGTCCACGTAAACCTAAGTCTCTGACTAAATCAACAACTTTTATCAGCGAGCTATCAATGAAGTAATCGTTTTGAGATTTACCGAGCTAATTTTCTCGGATGCTAAGGGAAGTTTGAATTGACGCGACGATTCTGTGATATTATTTATACATGATTGAAGAGAGTCACAGTCCTCGCTATAAAGTTTTAGGTCGTTGGCGAACAATGAAAACTTCACAGTTGAGGGAATGCAGCTCTCAATGACATTGATGAAGCAGAGAAACAAGAGGGGCCCTAGGACTGTTCCTTAGGGTATTCCGCTGAGTACTGGGAAAAAATCAGAGTAGACATCTTCTACGCGAACTTTGAATAATATAACTTTAAGGAATAAAGTAATCCAGTCTATCAGAGAGATGAAGACCCATGTTGTGAAGCTTCTTGATTAACTCTGAATGGGATACCTTGTCGAAAGCCCTTGTCAAATCAAAATAGATGACATCTAGTTCCTGATGGTTCTGAAGAGTCAGTTCCCACTCACTGATAGATTTCAAAAGTTGTAACTCACAACTCCTTTTGGATATGAAACCATATTGCGACTTCGAGAAAAGTTCCTGTGGTGAAGTCTAATGTGATTCGATAAAATGCTTTCAAAGACTGCAGACCGCGGAAGTCACAGTAATAGGGCGATAACTGCTGAAACTTGATCGATCACCTTTACGTTTGTATGCTGGGATCACCTCTCCCAATTTCCATTGAATAAGAATCGAGTTGCGCGTCAGAGAGTCTTCGAATAGAAGTGATAGTGGGGAAGCGAGAGCAAGAGCGCATTCATTTAAAAGGAATTGATTTATGCTTTCTGAAAATTTGGTTAACTTATTAGGTAAGTTCTTGAGGACATGGTAAATAATATGCGGAGAGAAATCTATACACGACTCAATTCCGTTATCTGTGATTCTCGAAGTAACTTCGTCTTTGTAAGAGTAATTCCTGGAAAACTCTTCAGCGAAAAGTCAAGCCTTTTTATGTTATCTGAAACGTAATTATCTCCGTATTTCATTATAGGAAAGCTACTCTCAGATTTCAGCGTTAGTTTAACCCATCGATGGATGCCACCAGCAGACTCTAAAGCCTTCCTCTCATTCTTCCATAGCTGGTCTGATTGTGTCGCTTTTATGAGCTTTTAAACTGCTTTGAACGAAAAGAAGGGTTGTAGATTTTAGTTTTCCACAAAAAAAGGGTTAGTTTTCTTTTTCTGAATGAATAATCTACGAAGGCTTCCAGAACAATTTCTCTTCTGCTTCAGGCAGTTCTCTATGGGACAGAATCCACGTATCGCATCATGAAGCGTTCTTACAATAAAATCGTACTTATCCTCAGTATTTTCCAGTCTTGAGAGAATTATTTCCCAAGGAAAGCTGTCCAAGTAAAGCTGTTCTTGTTCCACCACTCCCTTTATCTCTATTTTTTTTCCACAATTTCTGTTTCACGTCAGACTTGCAGCGATGACCGTAAACTTTGCGGAAAGAGTGTGTCATCTTCTCATCTATTCGCGATACAAACAGTTCACTCTGAATTTTATAACGGAATGCCCGAGCTTACTCTTCTACTGCAACGTTCATGAGGTGAGCTTTGATCAGCAAGCCTGGATTTTTAGGGAAAAAAGGTAGTAGGGATGGTTTGGTATTCAGTCAACAAGATGAGTTCTTCAATAACGCGGAAAATCAAGAGTCACTGCTCCGAGCTCTTCTGCACTTTATTTTTTAAATATTATTTATCATGATAGATAGATTTTATTCCTTGCAAATAGATCTTGAATTCTTACAAAGTAGGGATGTCGCATGTGCGAGTTCAGTTATACCACATAAAAAAGGCGTTTTCTCTGACAAGCAGGAGTTGGTTCGATACGGGAGCTTGGGAGCCGACATGAGTTCTTAAGAAATCAGAATAGAAGGAGCAGAAGGACAAGGAGTCGAAAACTTGAGTAGAGTGAAAAGAAATCATGATGTCGAGGCTCCCCTGATTGTTTCACGGAGAAATGAAAAAAGAGAGGGGAGCAGATGCGACCATCTCGAGGGCAGGGAAGAGAGAGTAGTCTGAGATTTGTTTAGAAAACCCATCATCATGAGACATACGTGGTATAAGTAGACAACAAATTCTCAAGTACACTAATGACGTCACACTTAGACCTTAAAATGATATAAACACCCTCGAGAATAGTTATGGGCTTTTCGTACTAATTATAACAGTTGTTTCTGGAGAGAATCGAGAAGATTGAACTTTAAACAAATTAAGTTTTTTGTTCAGTTGACAACGACTTTGAAGGAAAAGTTCAAAGGAGACGCTGACCTTGCAGAGTTAGTTTGTAAAGCTTATGCTTAGCTGACAAATACAAAAGCTTGCTAGCAAAAAATTCAAGAACCTCGTTTTAGGGGTTTAAAATAGCTAGAGAAAAGTTAATTACTAAACAAAACGGTTTTTCAAACTTTTATCCTAATGAGTTAGACGATTGAAAAGGTTTTAGTTTCACAAGTCCTGATCTCCGAAGTTGTAGTGTAATTAAGAATTTGATATGTAAAACACTGCGAATACGCTTTGTATCTCATAGAAACTTGATATCAGATGAAGGTTTACCAAACGCTTCCAGCTCATTTGAATTCCCATTAACTGCACAAACTTGAGCCTTCCTATGATGAAAATACTCGTCTCTTTGAAAATACAGTGTCAATTTGTAATTTTCTTGTGCTAGAAGTCAAGTTGTAAGATCGAGCAACTTTTCAGTATAAAGTATGCTTAAGAAATACGCGCTCAATCTTATATCGTTATTTATAGATCTCGCTCTCTATTTGCGACTAAAAATGTGTGAGAAATGTGATTCTCGAGAAGAAAGGTTTCTGTTGAAGGATCTGCGAGGCGATTGAGCCGACCTTCCTGCCGAGTGACCCCAAGTTCCTCGCCTTCTTGACCAAGGAAGAGAAGACTCCATCCATGAGGGACTGTTTCTCCGTCTGGCGGAAGGTCAACTTATCGGTTAGCCTGAGAAAATAATAACTAGCTCTGTGACTAGAATCCATGCTCGAATTTATGCGCTTAAAAAGACTGATGGCAAGAGTACTCGGTTTCAATAGCTTGCTCTTGATTAAGTTCATTCGCTTTGTATTATTCATACCTTTTTCTTAGCATCAATTTCCGATTTTATCTGCCGCACGTTCAATCTATCTAAAGTGACCTCACATGTCACCTCACCGCACTTTCAATCTATCTATAGTGGCCTCACATGTCACCTCACCGCACGTTCAATCTATCTATAGTGGCCTCACATGTCACCTCACCGCACGTTCAATCTATCTATAGTGGTCTCACATGTCACCTCACCGCACGTTCAATCTATCTATATTGACCTCACATGTCACCTCACCGCACGTTCAATCTATCTATAGTGGCCTCACATGTCACCTCACCGCACGTTCAATCTATCCATAGTGACCTCACATGTCACCTCACCGCACTTTCAATCTATCTATAGTGGCCTCACATGTCACCTCACCGCACGTTCAATCTATCTATAGTGGCCTCACATGTCACCTCACCGCACGTTCAATCTATCTATAGTGGCCTCACATGTCACCTCACCGCACGTTCAATCTATCTATATTGACCTCACATGTCACCTCACCGCACGTTCAATCTATCTATAGTGGCCTCACATGTCACCTCACCGCACGTTCAATCTATCCATAGTGACCTCACATGTCACCTCACCGCACGTTCAATCTATCTATAGTGACCTCACATGTCACCTCACCGCACGTTCAATCTATCTATAGTGACCTCACATGTCACCTCACCGCACGTTCCATCTATCTATAGTGACCTCACATGTCACCTCACCGCACGTTCAATCTATCTATATTGACCCCACATGTCACCTCACCGCACGTTCAATCTATCTATAGTGGCCTCACATGTCACTTCACCGCACGTTCAATCTATCTATAGTGGCCTCACATGTCACCTCACCGCACGTTCAATCTATCTATAGTGGCCTCACATGTCACTTCACCGCACGTTCAATCTATCTATAGTGGCCTCACATGTCACCTCACCGCACGTTCAATCTATCTATAGTGGCCTCACATGTCACCTCACCGCACGTTCAATCTATTTATAGTGGCCTCATACGTCACCTCACCGCATGTTCAATCTATCTATAGTGGCCTCACATGTCACCTCACCGCACGTTCAATCTATCTAAAGTGGCCTCACATGTCACTTCACCGCACGTTCAATCTATCTATAGTGGCCTCACATGTCACCTCACCGCACGTTCAATCTATCTATAGTGACCTCACATGTCACCTCACCGCACGTTCAATCTATCTATAGTGGCCTCACATGTCACCTCACCGCACGTTCAATCTATCTATAGTGACCTCACATGTCACCTCACCGCACGTTCAATCTATCTATAGTGACCTCACATGTCACCTCACCGCACGTTCAATCTATCTATAGTGACCTCACATGTCACCTCACCGCACGTTCAATCTATCTATAGTGACCTCACATGTCACCTCACCGCACGTTCAATCTATCTATATTGACCTCACATGTCACCTCACCGCACGTTCAATCTATCTATAGTGGCCTCACATGTCACCTCACCGCACGTTCAATCTATCCATAGTGACCTCACATGTCACCTCACCGCACGTTCAATCTATCTATAGTGACCTCACATGTCACCTCACCGCACGTTCAATCTATCTATAGTGACCTCACATGTCACCTCACCGCACGTTCAATCTATCTATAGTGGCCTCACATGTCACCTCACCGCACGTTCAATCTATCTATATTGACCTCACATGTCACCTCACCGCACGTTCAATCTATCTATAGTGGCCTCACATGTCACCTCACCGCACGTTCAATCTATCCATAGTGACCTCACATGTCACCTCACCGCACGTTCAATCTATCTATAGTGACCTCACATGTCACCTCACCGCACGTTCAATCTATCTATAGTGACCTCACATGTCACCTCACCGCACGTTCAATCTATCTATAGTGACCTCACATGTCACCTCACCGCACGTTCCATCTATCTATAGTGACCTCACATGTCACCTCACCGCACGTTCAATCTATCTATATTGACCCCACATGTCACCTCACCGCACGTTCAATCTATCTATAGTGGCCTCACATGTCACTTCACCGCACGTTCAATCTATCTATAGTGGCCTCACATGTCACCTCACCGCACGTTCAATCTATCTATAGTGGCCTCACATGTCACTTCACCGCACGTTCAATCTATCTATAGTGGCCTCACATGTCACCTCACCGCACGTTCAATCTATCTATAGTGGCCTCACATGTCACCTCACCGCACGTTCAATCTATTTATAGTGGCCTCATACGTCACCTCACCGCATGTTCAATCTATCTATAGTGGCCTCACATGTCACCTCACCGCACGTTCAATCTATCTAAAGTGGCCTCACATGTCACTTCACCGCACGTTCAATCTATCTATAGTGGCCTCACATGTCACCTCACCGCACGTTCAATCTATCTATAGTGACCTCACATGTCACCTCACCGCACGTTCAATCTATCTATAGTGGCCTCACATGTCACCTCACCGCACGTTCAATCTATCTATAGTGACCTCACATGTCACCTCACCGCACGTTCAATCTATCTATAGTGACCTCACATGTCACCTCACCGCACGTTCAATCTATCTATAGTGACCTCACATGTCACCTCACCGCACGTTCAATCTATCTATAGTGACCTCACATGTCACCTCACCGCACGTTCAATCTATCTATATTGACCTCACATGTCACCTCACCGCACGTTCAATCTATCTATAGTGGCCTCACATGTCACCTCACCGCACGTTCAATCTATCTATAGTGACCTCACATGTCACCTCACCGCACGTTCAATCTATCTACAGTGACCTCACATGTCACCTCACCGCACGTTCAATCTATCTATAGTGACCTCACATGTCACCTCACCGCACGTTCAATCTATCTATAGTGACCTCACATGTCACCTCACCGCACGTTCAATCTATCTATAGTGACCTCACATGTCACCTCACCGCACGTTCAATCTATCTATAGTGGCCTCACATGTCCCCTCACCGCACGTTCAATCTATCTATAGTGAGTGACCTCACATGTCACCTCACCGCACGTTCAATCTATCTATAGTGGGCCTCACATGTCACCTCACCGCACGTTCAATCTATCTATAGTGACCTCACATGTCACCTCACCGCACGTTCAATCTATCTATAGTGACCTCACATGTCACCTCACCGCACGTTCAATCTATCTATAGTGACCTCACATGTCACCTCACCGCACGTTTAATCTATCTTAAGTGACCTCACATGTCACCTCACCGCACGTTCAATCTATCTATAGTGACCTCACATGTCACCTCACCGCACGTTTAATCTATCTAAAGTGACCTCACATGTCACCTCACCGCACGTTCAATCTATCTATAGTGGCCTCACATGTCCCCTCACCGCACGTTCAATCTATCTATAGTGAGTGACCTCACATGTCACCTCACCGCACGTTCAATCTATCTATAGTGGGCCTCACATGTCACCTCACCGCACGTTCAATCTATCTATAGTGACCTCACATGTCACCTCACCGCACGTTCAATCTATCTATAGTGACCTCACATGTCACCTCACCGCACGTTCAATCTATCTATAGTGACCTCACATGTCACCTCACCGCACGTTTAATCTATCTAAAGTGACCTCACATGTCACCTCACCGCACGTTCAATCTATCTATAGTGGCCTCACATGTCCCCTCACCGCACGTTCAATCTATCTATAGTGAGTGACCTCACATGTCACCTCACCGCACGTTCAATCTATCTATAGTGGCCTCACATGTCCCCTCACCGCACGTTCAATCTATCTATAGTGAGTGACCTCACATGTCACCTCACCGCACGTTCAATCTATCTATAGTGGGCCTCACATGTCACCTCACCGCACGTTCAATCTTTATATAGTGACCTCACAAAAACGATCATTAATTCATAACAAAATCATCGACCATGGAGTCCTGAACAGAATTTTCCAGTTTTGAATTTTGATTTACGTTTAAAAGTGTTCAATTAGGGCACGTTCATTAAGTTTTGATTCCGTTTTGGTCACTCCTGAATTGAAATTTCTGTAGTTCGAACTCAATTTGTACCCTTTCTAATAGTAAATTTTGTCAAAATCTTGATGAAATTTTTAGGAAAAATTTACTCAAAATCGTATAATATTTTTCTCATTAAAACTTGATCAAGAAAAATGTTCTTTCAGAAAAGAACACCTGTAGAAAACGATTGTTCTTCAAATATTTTTTTAAATAAAAAAAATTTCTTTAAAGCGAAAACAAAATAAATTAAAAGCAAAACCAAATTTTAGAAGAACCTTTAAAAATATTTCGTTCTAATTCTCTACCCTATAAAATAATCGCAGGTTTTTCATGAGTAATCAAGACTGTTAAACGAACGTTTTCACACTGTTTCAGCGCTTTTGCTGTAAGCGGACTGAATGTTGTTTTTATTATTGTAAAAAACTGCTACTAATTACAACCTGTTAACATCTCGCTTTTTGTTCGTAATGAAAATAGGCTGGCATATGAAATCTCTACTTCTCTGACTTTATGCGCTATTTTTCGTTGTCTCGCACTGCTCGTTGTTTACGTCATTGTTTTAGAGTGAGTTCGTAAACGAAACAATGAGCTCACGCTCTCTTAAATGACTTTCTATTTTCTTCAGTGTTATGGAGCGTTAGAATTCAACTTTTCACTTTGTAAAGTAATCTCTGCATAGTGAAAAAAATTTCTACTTCTCCAACTTTATGCTATATTTTACCACTCTCTCGCACCGCTCGTTGTTTACGTCGTGGTTTTAGAGTGATGGAGCGTTCAACGGGATCACTTTGCAGAGATTACTTTGCAAAGTGAAAAGTTGAATTCTAACGCTCCATTAATTATACATAGAAAAACAAAAAAATCATGTGGCAGCCAACGAGCTAGGTGACCGGTCGACGACCGGTCACCCAGTTAAAACAGAGATTAAACGTGTGGCTGGTTTTTTTCTCGCGTTTGTACCACTCGTGTTGTCAAGTAAGTTTTGTTAAATCTCGATTGTCAACAGGGTCAGGAACAACCTAACCTTATGCGTATGAAACTGAATACGGAGAAAAGTCACTAGAAAACTGACTAGATGTTTTGGTAGTAAAAAATAAAAGAAAAAAGGATTGAGTAATGAATCAAACACCTTTTGCTTTTCAGCGATGCGGTGTCGATGAGCTGAGAAGTTTTGGTGAAGAGAATGTCTTGGAAATTATGTCGCGTGGGGAAGAGAATTTGAGTTGTGAGCGGCGGATTGCCTTCCGGAATGTTCTCAAGGTGCGGTATCAACCGGCGTTTATCTGCTTCAAAATGAAGCTAATGCCTAAAGTATTTGTCACCTTCCTTAGACAGATACAAATAAAATTTTATTCAAAATGCTCTATTTTTTGTTTAACGTTCCAAAAGTGAGAAAATTCATCGCTCTTTTCAACAACAAAAAAACAGTAATTTTAGTCACTGAGGCTTATAGCAGGTTATATAGTGTAAAGCTTTAAGAACTACTAATATTTTACGAGGGATGGACCTGCACGGGCTAAGATTGGAACCGGGGACCCATTTCGAACTATTCAGGGGTCTTTGCTCCCCACTAAAATCAAAACAGTTCTAAAACAATCGAAAATTTCATGGTTTACTATCTACAGGAATACTATCATGAGATCGGCCTGATAGACAAAAGACGTGACATGTTTTGGCTTGAGAGAGACTTGGATTATGATGAGGCTGATGAAGAGGAAGGGTTGCGCTTATTTGCTCAGAGAGAAAAAGACTTGCGCTCACTTGCTCAAGTTTGGTGAGGACTTCGCAATTAATAAAATCGTAAATCTGTCTTTCTATCTTCTTCTTTTCTTCCAAAGCTCACTGAAAAGTTCCGAAAGAGCTCAGTCTGGATTCCGTTGATCTCTATCTAGGTTTCGTCAATCAGAATCTAGGTTCTCTCAAGACCAAATCTGGGATCCACTTACTCACTTTTTGTTTGTTGGAGAGAAATCATTAGTCACACGGTTCATGTGTGCAACCTTGAGTGAACTCAGGCTAGCTTTATATGATACAGATTGAGTAACTGACTTTAACTGGGATAAATTTGACTTCGATGGTCATAAAGGCTAGAAGTAACTGACTTTACGAAACATAAGAGAAATGATCGCCTAGATTTGTAGCAAGACGGTGTGAGATGTTTTTTGAAGGTTAGCAATGTCGAAAGAGAAGCCAGAAGGCCGGGAAGAGGCGGAGGAGAAGTTGTCTAAGAATGAGGACGTGGATAAGCAAGGAGAGGAGATTGAAGTAACAGAAGTCAGCATCTCGATCTCACATTTTTTTTCCATTTCACTCTTTCTTTCCGGAAAGGAAGCAAAAATTGAGACCTATATATGGTCGACGGGCATTGTAACTGACGGTATTTCTGATGTAGTTGAATTTTCGTCCCTAATTTAGAGATTAGTTCTGAAACTGCTTGTAATAATAATAATCTTCCTCGCTCTTGTTCCCACCTCGCTGCAGGGTACGCGCTCCTTTGAGATACAGCACAGACCTATCCTGGTAGAACCAGTGACTGCCTGCTGGTGTGTGAAGCAGTGGGGAGAGTCAGATTCGTACATGAGCACTACCAAAATTTCTCAACCCCTCGGTTTGGGTGGATCTGTCCAGGGTGGGAGTCGAACTTGGCACCCTTCGCACAAGAGTCGAACACACTATCATTCTGCCACGCCCGGATCTGAAACTGCTAGTATTATTTCAAAAAAACAGTGCAAAACAGTAACTTTCACAGGTAGCTCTCAAAGATATCTTGAAAGGTTATGTAAATTTTTTCTTGTTTAAGGAAAACGCAACCGGTGCGGAAGAAAAAAACTTTGATGATTTGCTTAGGTTTCATTGAGCAGGTACAAAGCAATGCATTGAGCAGGTACAAAGCAATGCATTGAGCAGGTACAAAGCAATGCATTGAGCAGGTACAAAGCAATGCATTGAGCAGGTACAAAGCAATGCATTGAGCAGGTACAAAGCAATGCATTGAGCAGGTACAAAGCAATGCATTGAGCAGGTACAAAGCAATGCATTGAGCAGGTACAAAGCAATGCATTGAGCAGGTACAAAGCAATGCATTGAGCAGGTACAAAGCAATGCATTGAGCAGGTACAAAGCAATGCATTGAGCAGGTACAAAGCAATGATTGAGCAGGTACAAAGCAATGCATTGAGCAGGTACAAAGCAATGCATTGAGCAGGTACAAAGCAATGCAAGCGCTAAGCATCAGCTCGTAAATTAATTGAGCCTTAGCCTAATCGAAACTGATAATAATTAAGTTTTTGTGAATCAAAGTTATTTGGGCACGAATTTTTGCAGGTACAAAACGTGGTGATACATTGATCCTATCTTTATAACATTCACTTAATAAAGATTAATACCCCGAAAGAATTTTTTTCAGTGCTTCTTGAATCAATGCGAAATTGCGACAACTTTCAGTGCATGAAGGTGTTCTCTGATACTGACGAGGAAGTTAGTCATACCATATTGCTCAAAACTAAAACCTGACACACGGTAAAACTTTTTTGTGATCTTCACAAAAGACGCTGAATATCTCGAAGCAAAGGATAGTAAAAGACAAAAAAAGTGTCTCTCCCTTAAGATGCCGAACTTTGATTTTTTTCGGATGTGACTTCTACAGTCAGTATCTCAGACATTTTTCTTCTACGGGCTGAGTAAACCATGCATAAATGACTGGTAGAGTCAGAAAATCCATCACATGTGGCTCAAAGTCGGAATCTGACAGTGGTCAGAGGAAATGGCGGATTTTCAGAGGAAAATGGCGGATTTCAAGACTCATGAATTTGTGAATGATGAACGCTGACTCATTCCCGTGTGTCATGCTCATGAAAACTTCCATTTCTGTCTCTATGTATTTGGCTTTTTCGTTGCACTCTAAAGCTCACGGCATGAAACGGATATGTTGTTGTTGCCGGATGTAGCCAGCTTCGAAGAACGTCATTGTTATGTATTCTTCTTAATTTCTTATTCTTCTGTTTTTTTTCCTCTTCATATCTTCAAGAACGCGGCTACTTCAAGCGACTTAGTCCATAGGTCCATCGGAGACAGTGCAGTCTTGTGGCTTGGGCAGTCGAAGAGATGTGTGACGTCGTGTGGTCTTGATTAGCAATCAGTACATACATGGATGATGAACTCGTCGATGCGATGGAGGTAATTGTTCAAAAACCTGCTGAATCCAGAGTGGAGCTGACTGAGCGTACACCGAGTACTGCGTGGTAACTTCTTATCTTCTTGGATTTCAGACGGAGGTCTGCGTCCAAGGATGACGGCACCCTTCATCGATTGTTGGCGACTGCCATACCATTGTTTGGCTTTTTCTCATCCGTTTTGCGGCTTTGACTGTCTTCTTCACGAGGTTGTTCTTCATTGCTCGAGGAGGCACCGGACTGTCAAGAAGGCCGTGGTGGATGTGATCTGGGTCCAGTGTTCTGGGGAGGTACTGTGTGGCGAGCATTTTTAGATAGAATTTGGTGTGCATAACCTTCGATTCGCCATGCATATGGTCAATTCAGGCCACTTGAAAGTTCCCAGTCACGACGCGGGTTCCGGAGTTCTGAGAACGTTGGATTTTTTCGTGAGCGGAGTCCGAGAGGAAGGTGGACCAGGCGGGTGCGGCGTAGTTGCAGATCGCTTGCGAGATGGCTTTGAACGTGAGGCGGAGGGTTTCTTTTTGGTTGCTTCAGATGCTTCCGGCAAGGGCTTTCAGTACGTTATTGCGCTGCGTCATTCGTCTCGCGATGTCTCTGGCATGGTGGCAGAATGTGAACATCGAGTCGTACGTGACGCCGAGTAGCTTGACCTGGTTGACGGTGGGGACGGGTGTTTCGCAGATAGATTTGTCCAGAGTAGACTTGAATTCGCGACTGAATGGAGTGAAAAGCATGAGCTGGTTCTTGGTCGGGGAAATCATGAGTGACCGTTCTTTGAGGAAGATTTCAATCTTCGTGATGGCTTTGCGTAGATTTTCGGAGGCGACGTTGATGTTGGGATCTGACGCCCAGATCCTGATGTCATCAGCATACGAGATGACCTTCGGGTGGGCATCGTTTGTGGGAAGATCGCGGAGGTAAAGGTTGAAAAGCGTGGGCGAGAGGGCGCTGCCTTGTGAGACTCCGCTTCTGATGAGTCTGGAACTTGATATCGAGTCGCGGAAGCTTGTGCGTCCTGTTCTTCCATTAAGGTAAGAGGCGAGCCATTTTTAATGTAGTTCGGCGCGTTTGTTGTCTCGAGGAGGTCGATTAGCTTGACGATGCCGATACTATCGAATGCCTTGGACATATCGATTGCCATGAGAACCGTTCGACTTGCGGGACGTTTCTGGTTAAAACCGTCTGCGATGAGAGTTACGAGGGTCGAGGTTGTTGAGCGTCTTGCCTTGAAGCGTCTTGCCTTTGTTGGGCTGTCGGGGGAATGTGCCTCTGTGTGCCTCTTGCTTGTAGTCAATTCATTCACTTCAAAACTACGAAGTGTTTTTCAATATAAAAAGTTGTATTCCAAACAAATTCACAAAATATTTGTTTGTATTTCAACACTTCGAGAAAACGAGTGAAATATAGAAGAAAAGTAGCTTTTGTCATAAACCCAAAACTTCAGAGGATTACCTTTTTTCATTCATGAAACACCTCAAGAACGTGACCGACTAATTTCACTACATATAAGAAGTAAATTCATATGTTGTGTAATGAAATTTGAGCAAGGAGGCAGATTTGTGCCAAAAGAAACGAGAGTCATGAGAGAAGTCAGCATGAGATGCTAGAGTCATAGAAGCCATCTTAGTTTAATAAAGTTTTTTTTTAATATAAAAGAAACCCTTCTTTTTACTATTTGAGCTTCATATCTTAACAAGTTAAAAGAGTTAACAATTTAAAAGAGCATACAAGAAAATGTTTCTAAAAAAAGGTCTACTGATGTTGAGTATTCATTGTATCTTTCGGCTCCGATTAATTAACCTTTCAGATGTGTTTGCTATTGCGTGATAATTTTTGAGAGAATGACCTCATATGTTATGACAATGACCTCATATGTTACGCTTAATGGACACTGCAAAAAAGACTCTAACGATCAAAAAAGTGTCATTAGTTTTGTCGTGAACTTCGAACGAATGAGTCATTGTACATATACAGGCTTTCCTGGATTGCACCCTAAAACTTCAACATAGGAGATTACTTTGTCAAACATTTTGAGATAGTGACTCAACTTGCATTCAAATTTGAGAAAAAAAGAAGACAACACGATTTCAATAATTGTGGGTGAAGAATCTGGAGACGAAAATTGAGTCAGGTCAGAGTCAAAGTATGATGTGCGACATGAAATTTATCATTCAAGGTAGCAAGCTCGGCTCCGCTAGCCTTCCACTTACGTTTTTTTTCTCTTGAAAAAACTTGACCGTAGGGCTGGTACTCGTTTACGCTTAATGGCTAATACGTAGGTTCGAAAGTTTTCGAATGGAGACGGAATAAGAGGACAATATAAAAATTTGTTTTTTTGTTGATAGTGCTCGAATACTGTCGTAGTGGTTCGTGTTCAAACATGAACGAAGTATGTCTTGGATTTTGAGGATCCATGACACTTTGTTACACGATACTTTGTTACAGGGGCTTTTGTTTTTGGTGTGTTTTAACTACTGTAATTTTTGACCGATTTAGTAATTGAATCGACAAAGAATCAAGAAAGTGAGAAACTTTTCATGCGGTTCCTTTCCTAAGCCGTACGGCCTTGTTAGCATACATTTTAACTAAGCCTAAGCGAATGACATGTAATAAGCTGTCGTGTAACAAATTGTCTTGTAACAAACTGTCGCGATACCGGATATTGAAGTTTTAGACAAATAACCATGTGTATTCCACTGCCTGAAGAGTTGTGTGTATTGAAATCATTAGAGCTTGGAAGAATATAGAGTTTAAAGGAGCGGAGAGAGGTCAGCTTGTAGTAAAAGGATAAAAAGTAATTTGAAAAAATAAAGGTCTAAGTTGTTTTTTGAAAGAAATGGTTCTATTAGATGTCAAAAGTTGTTAATAGTATATAAAAACTAGTAGTACTAAAAGATTTTGCAATTTAGATTCGAAAGTCAATTCTTACACAGCTCTGAAAAAAAGGTTTTTGGTGTTTGGAGTGGCAAACAATATGTGAAAATCTTTGAATGCTTGATGTTGATGAATTTTTGATTTTCTTTGGTATGATTAAATTTTCCCCAGTGACTTTATTTCAAGTGCGAAAAGAAGTAAGCGGTTCTTTCATTTCCCAGCTATCTTGAAACAAATGATTTCCCCTACTCTCTCAGGTAAACGAGGGACAAGTGGTGATCATCTAGCCTTAGGCGATTAAAGAGGAGGAGCCAGAGGAGCCAACATGGAATAAAGAGAAGGACCTTCGACTGGATGATTTTTGAGATTATTTAAATTCTGATGAGCATGCTTAAATAATATATAAATTGTTTCGATGTACCCAAAATATCACATGCAAATTGGACAATGATTGCTGTGATTGATTCGACTCAAGTTCGCTGCCTATGCCTATATGCCATCGGGTTGGTTATGGAGTATTCGTAGTGAACTAATAGCGATCTAGGGAGATTTTCCGAACTCTATAGGAGTTTTTCACTTGATAAAAACTAGTTTTTACGCTATTTTCATGGATCTTACCAGCGTCTCAACAGGATGGATAACTTATTCAACTTTGTCGCCTGGTTACTATTTGATTTCTCAATGTTATTAGACTGGTTAGCTTTCAGATTAGTAATTTCTTTTTAACTAGTAAAGAGATATAATTAGTCTTCAAATTCTCAGTCACGTTTAAAATGAGGTGTAAATTTTTTCAATAAGACTTTCTCATCCACAAAGTTCAAAGACATCGACGCTTTTTTGAGACAATCATACTTTCTTGATATCTTTTCACGACAATTCGCATCCGCGCCATTTCGTTTTTGAGACAAGAATATTTTATCGATATCTTTCCACGACACTTTGCACACGCGACTTTTTGTTGTTTTTCCAGTTACTTTTCTCTTTTCCTTAGTCTCAGGTAAAGATTACACTAACGAGGATGTATGGCTTAGGAGCGGGACCGCATTAGAAAAATCTCACAATATCATTTTTTTTCCGATTCGATAGTAAGTACAAAGTGCCGCGGTTTAAAATTTCAGTGATCCTTGGAGGGTGGACTAATTGGGTAAATTGAATTTTAGGTCCTTACCTGAAAGCAATTGCACTGTAAGAAAGCAAGGCCCGTATGCAGAGTCATGGACCAAGTTATAGGGTAAATCAAAGTCTACAAAACAGTGTGATAAACAAGAGAAAAAGAATCGAGCTTCTTGCATTGATTCGAGTCTCTCGCCTTGTTCTCTCCTTCAACTCACTATTTCGTGAGCTATATTTTATTCTATATTTTGATACACGACTCTGCATACGGGCCCAGGTTGCAGAACAGGTTCCCACATCTGCTATTTCTCTCTCTGCACTGCTGTCTCGCTTTCTCTACTGACTTTCTGCTCTTTCTCTCTCTACTGATGTGTCTTGTTTTTGAGCGCGAACGCGTGTGTGAGAGAGAGAGAGAGAGAAAGTTTGAGAAGTTTTTGAGCTCGAACGCGCATGAGAGAGAGAGAGAGAAAGTTCGAGAATGGTTTTTGGCGGGGAAGCTGTCTCGAAGCTTCAAGTGAATGTAAAATGATTTCGTTTTTTTTGTAATGTAAAATTTTTTGAATATAAAGTTTTTTGTAGAATTTTTTCAAGTTTGTTTCTTTTTTTTAACCTTTTTTATTATCGCTATGTATTAATGACGTTTTGTATTATCGTTATGTATTTTGACGGGATCCACGACACTTTGTTACACGACAGTTTGTTACACGATACTTTGTTACGGGTGCTTTTTTAGGGTGTTTCAACTACTGTATTTTTTGACAAATTTAGTCAATGAATCGACAAAGAATCAAGAAAGTGAGAAATTTTTTCATGCGGTCTCTTTCATAAGCCTTACCGTCTCGTCAGCATACATTTTAACTGAGCCTAAGCGAAAAAATCTGTAAAGGGTGTGTAAGAAACTGTCTGGTAACAAACTGTCGCGACACCATTTTGACGTTATGTGTTATTATTGATCAACAGATTAACTGATGTTTACTTATCCTTCATCAGCTCATCGAGGTCTTTCTGTGTTGTTTTTTCTGTTTGTTGTTTGAAATAAAATGTTGTTTGGGATAAATCTTTGTTTGGAATGTTGGAATTCACGATATAGTTTTATGGATGTGACGGTTATCTCTCCCCGCTATTCTAATCGTCACAAACTTGAGTAAAAATTCTTCAGTAATAAATGTTTGATTGAATTCTAACCCCCCTCATTTAATTTTAACCCCCCTCATTTAATTGCATCCCCTCATTTAATTTTAACCCCTCCTTAATTAATTTTGACCCCCTTTTTTAATTTTAACCCCCCCAGTTAATTTTAACCCCCACCGCAATTAATTTTAACCCCCTCGTTTAATTTTAACCCCCCTCATTTAATTTTAACCCCCCATTTATTTTTAACCCCCATTCAATTTTAACCCCCCCATTTAATTTTAACCCCCATTTAATTTTAACTCCCCCCATTTAATTTTAACTCCCCCCATTTAATTTCAACTCCCTCTTATTTAATTTTAACTTCCCCCATTCAATTTTAACCCTCCCATTTAACTTATCCCCCCATTTAAATTTAACCCCCCCATTCAATTGTAACCCTTCTTGAGGGGGGTTAAAGTTCAATCAAACATTTTACTGGAGAAGTGTTGGTCGGCGGGGGTATAAAAGTTAAAAAGGTCCGGGTATGTACTTCAACCCCCCTTTTTGTGTGGTGGGGGGTCAAAATTAAATTTACTTTAGCCCCACCCCATTTTGGTCCTTTACTTTTCGACCCCCATTTTGGGCCGTTTTACTGGGAAGTGGGGGCCTCTTCTACCACGGGGGGGGGGGCAGAAGTGAAGTGGGGGCCTAAAGTAAAATTTTCCCATCTACGCTGCCCAGAAATGGCTATTTAGTAATAAAGTAACAGAGAAAATCACTTAGAAAAGGTTTTAAATTTCATACCTGCAAAGTATAAGTCAAGATCTGTTTCGCTCCTGAGCCCAGACAGTACGGATCACCGACAGTTTGTACCCGCGACACCTTGTACCCAAGACTTTGTGAAGTTTTTTCATGTGGTCTCGTTCCTAAGTTATACGGCCTCGTGAACGTAATCGTTACCTCAGCCTACGCGAAAAAAATAAAAACAAAAAAAAATTGGCGGGTAGTAGAATCTATTATATTGTCAACAATTCTGAACCACAACGGTGCAAAAATATCGAATATTCAATATTATTCTAATATCTGTTTTATTCTGAATGATTGCTTGCATAGGCATTCAAAAGCTTTACTTCAACTGATGAATAAAATTCATATGCCAACGATTAGCATTTTACTCTCTTATCTAAAGTATTTTTTTCGGAGTTTTGTGATTTCCTTTTAAAATTCGTTTGAGTTGTGGAAAGGAGGATTTTTTGGAAGAAAAAGCAAGTTTTCATTGAAAATTCTAACCTTCGGACTGAATTTATTGTCCATATGGTCTCCGGTTCGTTTACTGCAAGGGGTGCCTGAAAAGATAGAAATCTTTGCTCCGGTCTTCCACTCGCGAAATGTTACTCTCGGACCTCCATTTTACCGGTGCCCACTCGCATCTTTGCACTGCTTGAACAGTTCATTATCTAACAATCTAGAACATGGCTTTCCATATGATGAATAATAAATTCCTTTAATCCAGACAATTAAAAATATTATTTTCGAAGCGAATGTAATATTTACTATTAATATATTCTCAGCTGAGTATTTACTGAGGTAGTAGCAAAGAAACAGCCAACTGATTGTGGTAGACTCATCTTCTCTTCTTCAAGACTCATCTTCTCTTCTTCAAGACTCATCTGCTTCTTCAAAAATCCATTCAGTTTTTTTCTGAATAAAAACTTCACTTTTTTAAATAGAAAACTGGCTTGAATTTACATTTTTTTTCTTATCAGAGAATCGATGTTTTGCCTAAAAATGTGTATTATATTGTGTGCGTGTGTAGCTCAGTGGGTGAGAGCATCGCCCGGAAAGCAAAGGTCGCGGGTTCGTTTCCCGTCAAACCACACGATTTTTGCACAAGTTTCTGCGAACACCGAGTAGTAGAGTATACTCTTAGTTAAACCGATTTTTTTCTTCGAAAACTTTCAATGTTGAGTCAAAAAGTGAGGAATGGTACAAGAGGGACTTCAATATTGAATTCGCGAAAAATAAACAATATATTCAGAGACAGAGATGAAAATTCCAAGTGTTGAGTCTAGAAACACTATATGTAGAAGAAAACATGGCAAACAATGGGCTGATAGCCGAAGACGCATTGAATCGTTGGCGAAGTGCTATCAACCCAGCGGATCCCACTCCTCAGCGGGAATAACTTTAGGAACAAGAATAATTGAGAGACAGATTAGATAGTGAGAGGGTAGGGAGAGAGATCAACCTTCTTTCTTCTTCATTCGTCATTCGCCGCAGTTGAACAAAGCAAGTACATGTGAATGATTATAACTTCTGCAGTCGGATACTTTCCTTCCTATGGGTTTTATAGTTTTTTCTATAGATTCCGAGGTGTTTGCCTTTTTGTCGCTCTTGTCTAAAATTTCATTCATTTTTGAAAACTTCTGAAAAAAAAAGAGAAAAATGGGACTTTTCGTTGCGACTGTCCACTTTTATGTAGTCTGGGGAAGGTGCTTATTTTTTCATAC
This sequence comes from Allodiplogaster pararmata, assembly GCA_964056735.1. Taxonomy (NCBI): domain Eukaryota; kingdom Metazoa; phylum Nematoda; class Chromadorea; order Rhabditida; family Diplogasteridae; genus Allodiplogaster; species Allodiplogaster pararmata. The sequence continues at coordinate 14,414,156 of OZ057406.1, forward strand.
TTCTGAGCGTGTTAGTGTGAAAAAATCCCTTCAAGGAAATGGTATTGCTTATATCTTAATCTTTCTGATTCATGCGGATCACTTCTCTTTCTCCATTTTGACAATTAAAAGAATGCGAAACATGTAAGTCTACCTATTTCCCAAGGTCCTTTAAAAATATAAGTTTTCTTTGTTTATCCAAGTCATAGCTTTATAACAGATATCATTGAAAAAGAGCCATCAGAGACAGTCATCTGTGACAGGGCGTGAAGAAAACATCTCAATAGTAAGTAGTAAAGAAGTCTTTCAGAGGTTTTTTTTAGCAACTTCCAAATTCGCAACAGCGCTTTTTAATGAGTGTTTCTGTTTTTTTCTTCAGTTTTTCCATTCTCTCTCGTTAGTACTCTCCTAACCCCCTGTAGGGCCCTCTTCTCCCTTTAGGCCCCCCTCCCGCTCTCTTTCAGCTCTCCCCCTCTGCTTATATATGCCCCCTTTTTCCTTTAGGGCCCCTTCCCTTTCCTGCTTGGATAAACCCTCTTCACCCACCCCTTGTCGATTAGTTGATTATTGAATTGTATTAGTTAGGTGAAGAAGTTTATTGAGATTCCGTGTTCAACGAAACCATACCTTGATATAAATTATTCATCTATAAAAGAAGATAAAAGCTAAATTGTTAGTTTGGAATGTTTTCTAAATTATGTTGACGTGTCACGAAGAAAGGCTGACGTTTCTTTTTTTGAAGAAGAAGTTACTTGAAATTAGCTTAAAAAAGGTAGAAATTTCGCTGAAATAGGTACATATTTACTAAAATAAATATGCAGACGTGTCTTTGATTTAGGTAGCGCGGTGTAAACTTCAGCAAAATTTCTTGTTGCAGTGTGTGTGGTCACAATGGGCTGCCTGGGAGGACGATTGCTCGCCTACATGATGTTGGTGTGGTATCGAAGCGCGCACCAGGACTTGTCCTTGCGAGTTCTGCAGGTTCGAATTAGTATTCTCTGGACTTCTCTTCTCTCATTGGATCAATGCGGAGTTAAACGAATCATAAACTAGTTGAGCTCCGTCAACCAGTTCCAGTTCATATGTGGAAGATTATAAAAAAAGGGTCGTTCTGTATTTGAATGGATGAACAAAACTTGCTCAAAAACACAAAAAAATGAAACTCTCGAGTTCACGTGATTTGATTGAGATATACAAATAAGTTCACGTGATTTGATTGAGATATACAAATAAGTTCACGTGATTTGATTGAGATATACAAATAAGTTCACGTGATTTGATTGAGATATACAAATAAGTTCACGTGATTTGATTGAGATATACAAATAAGTTCACGTGATTTGATTGAGATATACAAATAAGTTCACGTGATTTGATTGAGATATACAAATAAGTTCACGTGATTTGATTGAGATATACAAATAAGTTCACGTGATTTGATTGAGATATACAAATAAGTTCACGTGATTTGATTGAGATATACAAATAAGTTCACGTGATTTGATTGAGATATACAAATAAGTTCACGTGATTTGATTGAGATATACAAATAAGTTCACGTGATTTGATTGAGATATACAAATAAGTTCACGTGATTTGATTGAGATATACAAATAAGTTCACGTGATTTGATTGAGATATACAAATAAGTTCACGTGATTTGATTGAGATATACAAATAAAAGTACTTGGACGTCTTAGCTTAGATAGAGCTTTTTCCGCTCAAAATATCCCCTAAAGTCCCTTGAGGTAACGAATTCGTAACCTTGGGCCATTTTAAAAAATCAAAGTCTAAGTAAATCTATCAACAAAAATTTTTCTGTTAATACTGGTATCAATTACAGATCTTCCGTGTCACTTATGAAACTTAAAAAGACTTTCATGACAAAAATTTCCACATACCATTTTCTTGCCATTTTATTACAGATAAGTCTTCCTTATACCAAAATCATACCCTAAACCATTTTATGAGTATTTTTCATGTAAGGCCAAAACGTGTATAATTTTGGAGACCTGACTTCTGATATTATTACAGGGTAGCCCATGTATTCGGCAACCAATCTTTCGGCGTTTATAATTCAATTTGTAGTGCACGCTGAGCTCCAATTTTCACATATGTTTTTCTCACGTGTTTTGTATTACATGGTTCAAATTTCATATCATTTGATCAATTCTCAAAAGAATGGTGGTCTCTCATAGAGCACGCTCTATCATTGTGGACTTGCACAAACTTGGTCGATCAAATACGCGCATCACTAAGGATCTAAACGCCTCTCTTAATCTTGTCTGAAAAGCAATCAAACGGTTTGAACAGATCGGTACACTTGCTGACTTGCCCCGAAGAGGTGATCTCGATTAGTGCGCACGCCTAACAAGATTGAGGCCATGAGGAAGCGAGTCGGTCGAAATGCTAGGCGTAGCATGAAAAAAATGGCCTTTGAGATGAACTTATCCCGCAACACTCTTCAAAGAATCGTTGGAGAGGACTTGAGTCTCCCCCCATATCGTACTAAAAAGGCTGCCATCCTAACTCTGAAGAACAAGGAGAAAAGACTCAAAAGGTACCGCGCCCTAATCCTCTGGACGCGCGACAGTGCTAACCTCAGGACAGTCTTCTCGGATGAGAAGCTGTTCACTGTAGAAGAGGCCTACAACACTTAAAATGTGCGAGTGCTTGCTCGGGACTCACAGGCAGCTATTGATACCGGTGGTTTCGTTCATAGAGCTCCCCATCCTGCACAAGTCATGGTTTGGGACGGAGTGTCCCACACCGGCAAAACTCCTCTTGTTTTCGTTCGAGTTAGGAGTCAAAATTAACCAGGAATACTACCGCCAGCATATTCTTCAAAAAGTATTACTTCCTTGGTCTGCTTCCCACTACCGTAATACACCTTGGGTCTTCCAGCAAGATTCTGCGCCTGCTCACAAAGCTATCGAAACACAGGCATGGTGCAACGCTCATTTTCCCGACTTCATCTCCAGCGCAGAATGGCCCTCCTCATCGCCCGACCTCAATCCGCTTAACTATTCCGTGTGGTCCTACCTTGAGAGCAAAGTCAATGCTCATCCTCACTTGAATCTGGAGTCTCTAAAAAATTTCTGCAGGAGGAGTGGTCGAAAATCGACGACATGTACCTTCGTCTAGTGATCGAAGCGTTTTCAAAGCGACTCCGAGCTGTTGTTCGTGCCAAAGGAGACCGAATCGAATGATTTTTTGACCCAATCTTTTTATTAATGTGACCTAATGAATGTACAAATTTGAAACTTGGGTCTTCCAGCAAGATTCTGCGCCTGCTCACAAAGCTATCGAAACACAGGCATGGTGCAACGCTCATTTTCCCGACTTCATCTCCAGCGCAGAATGGCCCTCCTCATCGCCCGACCTCAATCCGCTTAACTATTCCGTGTGGTCCTACCTTGAGAGCAAAGTCAATGCTCATCCTCACTTGAATCTGGAGTCTCTAAAAAATTTCTGCAGGAGGAGTGGTCGAAAATCGACGACATGTATCTTCGTCTAGTGATCGAAGCGTTTTCAAAGCGACTCCGAGCTGTCGTTCGTGCCAAAGGAGACCGAATCGAATGATTTTTTGACCCAACCTTTTTATTAATGTGACCTAATGAATGTACAAATTTGAACACTCTTGCTCAATTATGCACTGAGTTACACGTTTGTAAACGCGTGGCCGATTACATGGGCTACCCTGTATAATCGTATCGAAATATCAACTCAAAAATCTAAGTTTTTTTTTCCAGTTCCGATCCAAACTTCGAGGAACAGTTCTGTGGCGGTCGCAGTTTGTGCTACTTTCCTAGTCGGAGTTGCTGCGAACCAAATGTCAAAACCATTCTGGAATTGCTTGATTTCCATTTTGATGCAAGCCTCGAGATCAGCACTTTTGTAAATTTGAACAAAATTTCTTCGAATAATCTTTTAGAAAAGGTGAAATTTTGGAATTCCGGGACGCTTTGCAATCTGTGAGTGGGGAGAAGGATACTTTCCGATGGGAAAAAGTAGCTGATATCGGAAAGCGTAAACTTGAAGTGAAATTTTCAAAGTCGATTCAGGTGTTCGTTTTCCGCCGAACGTTTGTTTTCATAATTTCACAATGGTAGAATTTGAGCTCATCGGTTATAAATATAGAGTTTTTCGATTGGGTTAAACAAAACTTAGTTAAAAAAGGTTCAGTCAACTAATGGTTTTATTCATTTTGTTCTGATTTTTCCGTGCAACTCTCCAGTTTTGTTTCATCGGGCTCTGAAGTGATTTCCTTTGAGAAATACTGTTTCTCCACCTTTTAACATCCCTTTATGTTAAAGAAGCTTTTTTATATGCTCTCATCAAGATCATGGGCCGTATTCAGAGACAAAAATGTATACTAAAATTTATGGTTAACTTCATACTAAGTTGTAGTTTCGCCAAAATGGAATTCAGAGAGTAAACTTTAGGGTAAGCTTTATAATAAAGTTTAGTAGTTTTTACTAAAAAGGCTGCCATCCTAACTCTGAAGAACAAGGAGAAAAGACTCAAAAGGTACCGCGCCCTAATCCTCTGGACGCGCGACAGTGCTAACCTCAGGACAGTCTTCTCGGATGAGAAGCTGTTCACTGTAGAAGAGGCCTACAACCCTTAAAATGTGCGAGTGCTTGCTCGGGACTCACAGGCAGCTATTGATACCGGTGGTTTCGTTCATAGAGCTCCCCATCCTGCACAAGTCATGGTTTGGGACGGAGTGTCCCACACCGGCAAAACTCCTCTTGTTTTCGTTCGAGTTAGGAGTCAAAATTAACCAGGAATACTACCGCCAGCATATTCTTCAAAAAGTATTGCTTCCTTGGTCTGCTTCCCACTACCGTAATACACCTTGGGTCTTCCAGCAAGATTCTGCGCCTGCTCACAAAGCTATCGAAACACAGGCATGGTGCAACGCTCATTTTCCCGACTTCATCTCCAGCGCAGAATGGCCCTCCTCATCGCCCGACCTCAATCCGCTTAACTATTCCGTGTGGTCCTACCTTGAGAGCAAAGTCAATGCTCATCCTCACTTGAATCTGGAGTCTCTAAAAAATTTCTGCAGGAGGAGTGGTCGAAAATCGACGACATGTACCTTCGTCTAGTGATCGAAGCGTTTTCAAAGCGACTCCGAGCTGTCGTTCGTGCCAAAGGAGACCGAATCGAATGATTTTTTGACCCAACCTTTTTATTAATGTGACCTAATGAATGTACAAATTTGAACACTCTTGCTCAATTATGCACTGAGTTACACGTTTGTAAACGCGTTGCCGAATACATGGGCTACCCTGTATAATCGTATCGAAATATCAACTCAAAAATCTAAGTTTTTTTTCCAGTTCCGATCCAAACTTCGAGGAACAGTTCTGTGGCGGTCGCAGTTTGTGCTACTTTCCTAGTCGGAGTTGCTGCGAACCAAATGTTAAAACCATTCTGGAATTGCTTGATTTCCATTTTGATGCAAGCCTCGAGATCAGCACTTTTGTAAATTTGAACAAAATTTCTTCGAATAATCTTTTAGAAAAGGTGAAGTTTTGGAATTCCGGGACGCTTTGCAATCTGTGAGTGGGGAGAAGGATACTTTCCGATGGGGAAAAGTAGCTGATATCGGAAAGCGTAAACTTGAAGTGAAATTTTCAAAGTCGATTCAGGTGTTCGTTTTCCGCCGAACGTTTGTTTTCATAATTTCACAATGGTAGAATTTGAGCTCATCGGTTATAAATATAGAGTTTTTCGATTGGGTTAAACAAAACTTAGTTAAAAAAGGTTCAGTCAACTAATGGTTTTATTCATTTTGTTCTGATTTTTCCGTGCAACTCTCCAGTTTTGTTTCATCGGGCTCTGAAGTGATTTCCTTTGAGAAATACTGTTTCTCCACCTTTTAACATCCCTTTATGTTAAAGAAGCTTTTTTATATGCTCTCATCAAGATCATGGGCCGTATTCAGAGACAAAAATGTATACTAAAATTTATGGTTAACTTCATACTAAGTTGTAGTTTCGCCAAAATGGAATTCAGAGAGTAAACTTTAGGGTAAGCTTTATAATAAAGTTTAGTAGTTTTTACTAAAAAGGCTGCCATCCTAACTCTGAAGAACAAGGAGAAAAGACTCAAAAGGTACCGCGCCCTAATCCTCTGGACGCGCGACAGTGCTAACCTCAGGACAGTCTTCTCGAATGAGAAGCTGTTCACTGTAGAAGAGGCCTACAACCCTTAAAATGTGCGAGTGCTTGCTCGGGATTCACAGGCAGCTATTGATACCGGTGGTTTCGTTCATAGAGCTCCCCATCCTGCACAAGTCATGGTTTGGGACGGAGTGTCCCACACTGGCAATCGTATGGCGGACGATGACATCCAAGTCTCTTCTCTACTGTCATCCCTGAGAGTCGAGGCTCATGCCCAAACAGTATTTCGTATGGGCAAACCCGGAGATCGACCTCGTTTGCTGAAGATAGTTTTGCCGACGCGAGGACACGTGATGCGAGCTCTCCGTTCCGGATCGTCCCTCAGGTCTCTCCCGCAATGGCAAGGGGTCTTCGTGAGAAAAAGACCCTGTCTGAGCGGGAAGATTGGAGGAAACTACGCGCTCAATTACTTTTCCTAAGAAGATCAAATCCTTCCCAAGGGTGGGTAATTTATCGGGATGAGCTGTGGGTGAAGGACGAAATCAAGAGCAGAACAAGAAGTACTCTTCCCCCTCCGATGCCCGTCAGTGACGCAGCTGCTGCTGAACCTCTCTAAACTCCTCCACGCTCGTCAAACAAGAACTTCTAGGCAGCTCATCCGGTTTGAAATGCGTTCTCATTAATGCTCGTTCAATAGTAAATAAGATTCAAGAGCTTCACACGTTTCTTTGTGTATTTAAACCTGATGTTCTCCTTATTTGTGAGTCGTGGCTTAATAATATGATAAGTGATTCTGAACTAGTAGCTAAACTCCCTTACATTGTTTTCCGTTCTGATAGACCGGGTAGAAAGGGCGGTGGTGTCGTGGCAATTTTTCGTGATTCTCTCGCAATCTCGCCTGTTCCAATACATAGAAAGACTTCTTCCGATTATATTGCTTTGGATGCTCAATCACCTTGCTCTATGAGCTCGCTCCGCATTCTACTGGTTTACAGGCCTCCAAACATTAGTTCCGAACAGAATAGTTTGTTATTCGAAGTTATCGCGGAGTTACTATGTGTCCCATATACCGCCATACTTTGTGGAGATCTGAACCTCGCAATCGATTGGTCGAATATCTCTTCGACTAGTGGTCACCCTAAGGTACTAAGCGATTTAGTCACTGATTTCTCTTTCACTCAGTTTGTTAGTGAACCTACGCATGGAAAAAACATTCTTGATAGGTCCTATTGATTCGGTAACTGATTGTTACGTGACTACTCCCTTTTCTTCGTTATGTGATCATTCGACCGTTTGTTTCAATGTTTCCCATGAGTGTTCCGCCACGCTTTCTGAGTCTAGTCATCATCATCTTTAACTCGTGATCATTACAGATGTTACAAACAATCACAAAGTATCCAGCAAAAGGCATTGCACTCACATTGCTTTCGTATATAAATAAAAATATAATTGAATGAAATGAAATGAAATTCCAATTAAAGTTGTAAACAAAATCTTATCTTAAATACTGACGTGGAATTATCAACAATACATGGTTAGAGAATGATTCAGAAGAAATGCTAAGAATGCTATCATCCATATTGTTGACTATTGCATACGTACGATTAGAAAACGAATGAGCAGTAATGTTGTCACTAGCTTTAACAAGCGGAAAAAGCTTATTTGAGAGGCCACGAGTATTTGATTCTTTGATAGAGAAAAAATCAGTGATCAAAACATCGGATAAGCCGATCAAAATAGAATGTAGTAATCGAAAAGTTGCTATTTGTCTTCTATCCAGTAAAGAATGCAAATCAAACATTTCACAAGCTAGTCTATAACAAGTCCATGGTATATTACAGCGGAAGAAAAGGCGTATTAAAAACAGATATTGGACATTTTCAAGCATACGCTTTTCGTATAACAAGTGTGGATCATATACAGGGGAAGCATACTCTAAAATAGAACGTATGTAAGCTTTGTAAACATGTGTCAAAACTATGGGATTACACGATTTTATTGCTATAAAAATAAAGTTTACACGTTTAGTTGCTTTATTAACTATGTCAGTAATATGATTAGAAAAAGAATGGTTCTCTGAAATTATCAGTCTCGATTATATATATATATATATATATATATATATATATATATATATATATATATATATATAGTCTCGATTATAGGCGCTGTGATTTTTCTTCTCTCAATGTTGCCTTATCTTGCATTCCATGGATAGATCTTTTGATAATTTTATCGATATGAATGACCTATATTCTCGTTTTCTTGAGACTCTGCTCCCTCTTGTCTCTGCTCATACCCCAGTCCAAAGGCGGAGACTACCATTCGAGTCTTACCCTTCTTATATAGTCAAGATGATTATGTATAAGTTAACACTTTTCCGTAAAATGAACTGCGCTCCAGTTGTTGTTGAGTATAAACGAATATGTAAGCGGATAGAAACAGAAGTTAAAAAGTTTAACATGTCACGTCAAAGTAAACTTCTCGAATCTATCAAGAACTTGGTTCGATTTGTTAGAAATAAACTGAAAGATTCTACTCGAATTGGTTGTTTAACTGTTCAAGGAAAACCTATGATTAGTGACATAGCGAAGGCTAATGCTTTGGCTTCCTATTTCTCTTCTGTGTTTAATCAGGATAATGGTGTTCCTCCCGCCATTAAATTTTGGAATAGTAACTCGATATCTGAATGTATTATCCTGCCCTCACAAGTACTCCGTCAACTCAAGAAACTAAAAGCTTCCTGCTCCTTACCATCGGACTTATTACCTTCCATCATCCTCAAAAATTGTTCCCATGTTCTAGCTGAGCCTTTATCCTATATTTTTAACTTTTCTTTGATGTTAGGATCGATTCCTGATATCTGGAAAGTAGGAATAGTTGTCCCTATAAACAAGATTGCCTCTCCCAGTCTTCCCGAACACTTTCGCCCAATAACAATTACTCCAGTTGCTTCTAAGGTATTAGAACGTTGCTTTAAACCAACTTTAATCCACTGGTGCAATGTCTTTAATCTGATTCCCAATTGTCAGCATGGATTCCGCTCTCGTAAGTCAGTGGAGACAAATCTTCTAGAGTGTACTTAATTATGGCAGCGAGCTGTAGACTCTGATGATGCTGTTGATGTATTGTACTATGATCTGGCGAAAGCCTTCGATACCGTATCTCATGAAAAACTGATACTTTTGTTAGAATCCATTGGATTAAATCACAGCTTGTTGAGATGGTTCAAAACTTCCCTTATAGGTCGTTATTCGCGTGTTCGTGTAGGTAATACTCTATCGGACAGATTCGCCATTACATCTGGAGTTCCACAAGGCTCTGTTTTAGGTCCGATTCTTTTTTCTCTTTATATCGCTGGCTTAACATCGACATTCACCCATCTAAATCGTGTGTATGTACATTTATTCGCGGATGACATCAAGATGTTTGTGACTTTCTCCCCCGATAACCCTTTTTCTGCTCACTCCCAACTCACGCCCGCTGCTCTGGCTCTACAATCTTTCTGCGAAGAATGGCAACTGACGGTGGCGAGCAGCAAATGCAGTGTACTTTATCTGAGAAAGAGAAATCCACGTTTACCCTACTTCGTCAAAACCTGTGATGGCAGAAGTGTCCCATTCGAAGTAGCAATATCTCCGGGGGGGGGGGGTTTACATTGATTGCGATATGTCTTATGGATATCATATAGAACAGATAACGAGACGTGCGCTGAGAATGATATACGCTTTGTTCCGTTCATTGTGTATTAGGAATACCCATCCATATATTCGGTGCTACAAGACCTTCATTATTCCATTGCTAGAGTTTTCTTCTCCTATTTGGTCTCCTTACAAAGTCAACTTGATTAGGAAGATTGAAAATGTTCAGCACATCTTCACAAGGTTGATATACTTACGGTTGATATACCCGATTAAACTGTTCAGTGCTACGACCATCTTATAATAGAAGGCTTGAGATGTTCAATCTAACCACATTGTTGTCTCGTAGAACTATAGCTGACGTAGTGTTTTCATATAAGATTCTGAATGGTCTGATTGATATTCCGGTTAGCAAAATGTACACTTTCAAAATCTGCAATGGCCGAAAGTCTAGATATGCTTTCCATATTCCACGCACCGTAGAAAGCCACTCTTTCATTCCTTTGCTTTCCGTTCAGCTAGGTTCTATAGTAAACTTCCTGAAAATGTTGTTACCGCCCCAAATGTTAGCGTTCTGAAAAGTCGATTAAGCTCTCTTGATCTCATAAACTTGCTTGAGTTACAGGTGTGCAGTCTATGAACTATGATTACCCGAATATGTATGCGTTTATTACACTCCGAGTGTTGTCACATTTTGATAAATGTATTCAATAAATAAATAAATATGTATATATATATATATATATATATTTAAATCCTGATTCAGAAATTGGAATTCTATGTTTAAAAGGGGTATTCATTAACGTTTCACGTGAAACGTGAAAACGAGTACAACATACATATTATTACAATACATATTAATTCAATGTAGTTAAAATTGGGCTAATTGATACAAAAAACCAATGAAATAAAATTTAAAAAATTAAAGTTAAAAAACAAATTTGACCTCTTTCTGTGTTTTATCTCATCTACGAACTTCATTTTCTCCTCCTTTCCACCATCTTCTTTCCCTTTTTCTCCCTCTCTTTTTCCTACTCCTTTTTTTCTGCATTTTGAAAAGCAAAAAAGAACAATACGAAAAACCGAAGGATACAAAATACATTATTTTTTCTCAGTTGTTTTCATTGAACCTCCTTCGCCTCCTCTTGTGTCTACAGTCTCGTTCCTCTCCTTTGAATTTGAGTTCCATGTTTATGTTGCCTGCGTCGAACCATCTACTGAGTGTTCCGTTGTTGTTGTAACTCCGGGGCACCTCCCAGAGCACTTTGCGCTTGCAAGCCTTCAACGGATTGCCGAAATATTTAGCAATAATGACTGATTGCATTCTCTTTAATAGGGTCAATCATGGGCAAGTTCCGAGTTCGGTCTAATCATAAAAAGGCATCTTTATCAGGATAAATTTTAAAATTATGTTCACGAATTTGATGTAGAATCATTCAGAGCACATCCAGAATCTTCTCAGACCCTTTTAAACTTATCAAATTAACCATACGTTATAGCTCGAACTATTGAAAGACTACTATATTGAGATTCTTCAATATTGATTATCACTCCCTCTAACCAGAAGCTGAGTATTGAATAAAATGAACCTTCCTCAAAGTATTTGGCCAAGAAAAAATTCTCTGACTGCAGTAATATGACAATTTTATTCTTATTCGACTCTTTATACTTCTTGAGTATATAAATAAAATATAGTTTTTGTATTGTATCAAGTTCCATTGCATTGTGGAAAAATTCGCAAATATCTCCAGCGATGTTTAAGATGCGGCTAAATACTTACTACTTATCAAGAACTGCCAAAAATACACTATCACAGAAGTAACATCACTCTTGCAATACTGAGTAGACCATGCATGTTTGTATGTACATACAGGGTGTCCCATCATAAATTGATGATCGAATTTCGTTAATAACTTTTCGCAGAGTTTACCGAATGGGATGAAATTTTCAGAAGTACCTACACTCAGGATAGGACGCATGATTCTGAAGTTTCAGAAACTTTGCATAAATTTGAATATCCTTCAAAACTTTGAGCCAATTTTGGAGATTAACATTTTTTTTCTAATTTTTTTTTACCAGAAATGTTCTTCAAGGAACCCTTAACATGACCTCGTTTTCAGTTTTATTGTTTTCATTTTTGAAAAAAAAGTTTAATGCAGTTTAAAACGAGTGATTTTGTCACTTTTTCAATGCGGATATGTAAATTCGTCGATATCAAATGCGTTTCTCTGATTTATTCAAAATGCAAATCAGGCAATCTTTCCAAAAATTTTCATTCTTTCGTTCTGTCCTCACAAAGAGCGGTGGAAAAGTGACAAACTCACTCGTTTTAAACTGCAATAAACTGATTTAAAAAAATTGAAAACAATAAAACTGAAAACGAGGTCATGTTAAGGGTTCCTTGAAGAACATTTCTGGTAAAAAAATTTAGAAAAAATTTATGTATATCTCCAAAACTGGCTCAAAGTTTCAAATGGTATTCAAATTTATGCAAATTTTCTTAAACTTCAGAATCATGCGTCCTCCTATCCTGAGTGTAGGTGTTTCTAAAAATTTCATTCCTTTCGGTCAACTCTGCGAAAAGTTATTAACGAAATTCGATCATCAATTTACAGGGTGGCCCATATATTCGCAAACCAATCTTTCGGCGTTTATAATTCAATTTGTAGTGCACGCTGAGCTCCAATTTTTGTAAAAGTTCTTCTCATTTGTTTTTTTTATTACATGGTTCAAATTTCATATCATTTGATCAATTCTCAAAAGAATGGTGGTCTCTCATAGAGCACGCTCTATCATTGTGGACTTGCACAAACTTGGTCTATCAAATACGCGCATCGCTAAAGATCTCAACGCTTCGCAATCTTGTCTGAAAAACAATCAAACGGTTTGAACAGATCGGTACACTTGCTGACTTGCCCCGAAGAGGTGATTCTCGATTAGTGCGCATCCCTTACAAGATTGAGGCCATGAGGAAGCGAGTCGGTCGAAATGCTAGGCGTAGCTTGAAAAAATGGCCTCCGAGATGAACTTATCACGCAACACTCTTCAAAGAATCGTTGAAGAGGACTTGAGTCTCCCCCCATATTGTACTAAAAAGGCTGCCATCCTAACTCTAAAGAACAAGGAGAAAAGACTCAAAAGGTGCCGCGCCCTAATCCTCTGGACGCGCGGACAGTGCTCCCCTCAGGACAGTCTTCTCGGATGAGAAGCTGTTCACTGTGGACTTGCACAAACTTGGTCTATCAAATACGCGCATCGCTAAAGATCTCAACGTCTCGCAATCTTGTCTGAAAAGCAATCAAACGGTTTGAACAGATCGGTACACTTGCTGACTTGCCCCGAAGAGGTGATCCTCGATTAGTGCGCACCCCTTACAAGATTGAGGCCATGAGGAAGCGAGTCGGTCGAAATGCTAGGCGTATCTTGAAAAAAATGGCCTCCGAGATGAACTTATCACGCAACACTCTTCAAAGAATCGTTGAAGAGGACTTGAGTCTCCCCCCATATCGTACTAAAAAGGCTGCCATCCTAACTCTGAAGAACAAGGAGAAAAGACTCAAAAGGTGCCGCGCCCTAATCCTCTGGACGCGCGACAGTGCTCACCTCAGGACAGTCTTCTCGGATGAGAAGCTGTTCACTGTGGAAGAAGCCTACAACCCTCAAAATGTGCGAGTGCTTGCTCGGGACTCACAGGCAGCTAATCATACCGGTGGATTCCTGCATAGAGCTTCCCATCCTGCAAAAGTCATGGTTTGGGACGGAGTGTCCGCCACCGGCAAAACTCCCCTTGTTTTGTTCGAACCAGGAGCCAAAATTAATCAGGAATACTACCGCCAGCAGATTCTTCGAAAAGTATTGCTTCCTTGGTCTGCTTCTCACTACCGTAATACACCTTGGGTCTTCCAGCAAGATTCTGCGCTTGCTCACAAGGCTATCGGAACACAGGCATGTTGCAACGCTCATTTTCCCGACTTCATCTTCAGCGCAGAATGGCCCTCCTCATTGCCCGACCTCAATCCGCTGGACTATTCCGTGTGGTCCTACATTGAGAGCAAAGTCAATGCTCATCCTCACTTGAATCTGGAGTCTCTAAAAAAAATCCCTGCAGGAGGAGTGGTCGAAGATCGACGAAAAGTACCTTCGTCCAGTGATCGAAGCGTTCCCAAAGCGACTCCGGGTTGTCGTTCGTGCCAAAGGGAACCGAATTGAATTATTTTTTGACCCAATGTTTTTATTAATGTGGCCTAATGAATGTACAAATTTGAACACTCTTGCTCACTTATGCACTGAGATACACCTTTGTAAACGCGTTTGTGAATATATGGGCCACCCTGTATAATGGGACACCCTGTATATTAAGCAGTTCACTGATGTTTTTACTTTTTACAAACTATCAAGAGGTCATGAAGCGATTCGTCCAAAGTAATATCGAGCAAATTCAAGTTAAACTTTCGTTTCAAGCTTCATGAATGCCCCACTCCGACGCAATCAAACAGCATTTCCTATGAAGAGTCGGCGTGTTTTATGAAGATTCGTCAATACGCGTTCAAAAAGGTAGCCGCATTTATGTATGTATCATTAACAATGTGTCTCACCATAACCTTGCATTGTAACATGTCGATAAAATAAATATTAAAAAAACGGTTGGGAAACAAAACCCTGCTTTGTTAGTAAAACACCCTTTTTTGAGCTTTAAGTGCAGAGAAATTTATCAAGAAGCATAAAGTTCCCTCAAAATCTATTTTAGAGGTTATCGAATAGTGAATTTTATTTTTCGATGTGTTCATTATATGTATAGGAATTTGATCTTTTCTGGAAAAATTTAGAAAACGGTAAAACTCGGAGAGACAAACATTAACCTTATTCTTTTTGTCTCCGCAGTTGTGATAGACTTTGATCGCTGCTTGCATCGCTTCATTCTCCCGAGTAGAACCAAACAACGAGAATGTGCCATCTGATCCTGAGAGTCCCATGTCCAGAAGGTCGTCTATATCCTCTGAACATGTCCAGAAGGTCGTCTATATCCTCTGAACATGTCCAGAAGGTCGTCTATATCCTCTGAACATGTCCAGAAGGTCGTCTATATCCTCTGAACGCTATTTGGCATATCGATCCTTCTTTCGAAAATAGGGTTTTAACATAGTCAAATATGGAAAAAAAAAGATATACAAGACTTTATCCGAGCATTGCGAGTTAACTCAAAGCAGTTGATTAGAATTTTTAAGTTCGTTTTTTTTTATATCTCAAGCTTTATTATTCACAAACTTACACATATTTCTAGTATTGTTGTTTCTGAATCAAACCGATAGAGTATCAGTACTAGAGATGAGACATCGGATGTAAAATCCGGAAGGGACGGCCCTGTTTTGGGGTATCTACATTAAACAAGAAAACTGAGTTGAATTATTCTGAAGACTGGAGGAATTGAAAACAGAGTTGTTGAAACCAACCCTGTTTTCACGTTCTGCAAGTGAAGCTAAGCCACGGCTCGAGATCTGCTAAGCTGATAGCACAGTGTTCTATAAATTCTGCTGCCGCGGGTTCTATGTGCATATCTGCATTTATACCGGATGCTTGATCGTTTCGTGTTGTTAGCGGACCCCGCTCTTCAGCGGGAAAACGCTAGGAAGAAGAAGATGCTTGATCGTATTGTCGATTGGGAAACATAAATTTCGTTAATGATCGGATTTTGAACTGACGCAAATCAATATCGATCAGCTTGACGACAGCTCCATGCAGAGGAAAGTCACCACAGAGAAGTCTGCCCCTGACGGCGATTCCTTGCCGGATGAGACTGTAGTTCTGAGTACTCAGAGCCGCGTCCAATGAAATCAATGAGAGTACCACAAGAACTCTGGAAAGATCTGAGTACTCTTAACGAATTAAAGGATTTTTGTATAAACCCCACCTTTACCGGGTTAAAACGCTGATCAAAGACGTAAATTTAATGCCGTACTGTTATGATTACGTCAAAAACTAAATTATTTTTTAAACTAGAAAGAAAAATGGCTTTCTAGACTTTTATGCAGCGAAAAACGGCATTCTCTAGCTGGTTTCCAGTTTTCGTTTACGATCGAAAGCCTATCCACAACATTTTTCAGCGATGACAAGTTCGCTTAAAGAATGAACACACAATGATTTGTCGTATGCGTTCTGAAAATTCATTTAGCCGCTAATTTATATAGCTCCTTTAACCAATGCAGGAGAAGCGCGCACTTGTGAGGGTAAGAGGAAAAATGAGGAAGTGTTTAATGTTCTAATAGTATAATAAACTCACCTTTGCATGAGATTCGGAAGAGTGCTTCCTATTGAAGAATTTGTAGACTTCTCGTTCTTTAGACAGGCTTAGAGTAGTGATGTTTTCAAGTAAAAGCTAAACAAGAAAAGACACACAAAGGGATGTTTGTTTTGCGAAGAAAATCGAATGAATTCAACGACACAAAAAACACAAGCGCTGAAAAGTGTTGTATTGATTTGTAAATTTGTTTATCTTTCTGGTCATCAGCACTGCATATTATCAATGAGAAATAGAGTCCAAGAGACAGTTCCAGCAGGAGAAACAGAAAGCGATAGAGAACATAAATAGCATTAGTTTTAAAAAATTTCAACGAGTTCTATTGCATAGTAAATACGATAATAACTGTGGAGTTACTTTCAACCTATTCATTAAAGTTTAACAAGAGTAAGAAACCCGAGAGTAGGACTAAGAGTTATTTTCAACCTATTCATTGAAGTTTAACAAGAGTAAGAAACCCGAGAGTAGGACTAAGAGTTATTTTCAACCTATTCATTAAAGTTTATCAAGAGTAAGAAACTCGAGAGTAGGACTAAGAGTTATTTTCAACCTATTCATTAAAGTTTAACAAGAGTAAGAAAACCGAGACTAGGACTAAGAGTTATTTTCAACCTATTCATTAAAGTTTAACAAGAGTAAGAAACCCGAGAGTAGGACTAAGAGTTATTTTCAACCTATTCATTAAAGTTTAACAAGAGTAAGAAACCCGAGAGTAGGACTAAGAGTTATTTTCAACCTATTCATTAAAGTTTAACAAGAGTAAGAAACTCGAGAGTAGGACTAAGAGTTATTTTCAACCTATTCATTAAAGTTTAACAAGAGTAAGAAACCCGAGAGTAGGACTAAGAGTTATTTTCAACCTATTCATTAAAGTTTAACAAGAGTAAGAAACCCGAGAGTAGGACTAAGAGTTATTTTCAACCTATTCATTGAAGTTTAACAAGAGTAAGAAACCCGAGAGTAGGACTAAGAGTTATTTTCAACCTATTCATTAAAGTTTATCAAGAGTAAGAAACTCGAGAGTAGGACTAAGAGTTATTTTCAACCTATTCATTAAAGTTTAACAAGAGTAAGAAAACCGAGAGTAGGACTAAGAGTTATTTTCAACCTATTCATTAAAGTTTAACAAGAGTAAGAAACCCGAGAGTAGGACTAAGAGTTATTTTCAACCTATTCATTAAAGTTTAACAAGAGTAAGAAACCCGAGAGTAGGACTAAGAGTTATTTTCAACCTATTCATTAAAGTTTAACAAGAGTAAGAAACTCGAGAGTAGGACTAAGAGTTATTTTCAACCTATTCATTAAAGTTTAACAAGAGTAAGAAACCCGAGAGTAGGACTAAGAGTTATTTTCAACCTATTCATTAAAGTTTAACAAGAGTAAGAAACTCGAGAGTAGGACTAAGAGTTATTTTCAACCTATTCATTAAAGTTTAACAAGAGTAAGAAACTCGAGAGTAGGACTAAGAGTTATTTTCAACCTATTCATTAAAGTTTAACAAGAGTAAGAAACCCGAGAGTAGGACTAAGAGTTATTTTCAACCTATTCATTAAAGTTTAACAAGAGTAAGAAACCCGAGAGTAGGACTAAGAGTTATTTTCAACCTATTCATTAAAGTTTAACAAGAGTAAGAAACCCGAGAGTAGGACTAATAGTTATTTTCAACCTATTCATTAAAGTTTAACAAGAGTAAGAAACCCGAGAGTAGGACTAAGGCTTAAAAGGAACACTAGTTTAAATACAATTTTTTAAAACTTGTTTATGAGCTATACATATAACAAAATAGGGTTACTTTGCAATGTATTTTCAATGTATTTTCTCCTTTAAGTGATTTTTTTCACTAAGACGATAACAATAAAGACGCTTCACTGAAGTAGGTGGACGTTTTTTTTATATTCTAAAACTTATTTATCAACCGGCTATCCGGGTTACACCATGGACATTAAGCAGTTAAGAACTTTAACTTGTGCATTTTTTTGAATTTCTGTTACAATGCCCAAACATCATGTACATATATTCTTAATTTATACTTCAAAATGAAGAACTTTTGCCTACGATGAAGAAAAACTCAAATTTTAGAAGAGATAGCTTGTCGGTAAATAAGTTTTTTCGTCTCGAGTTTGTGTTTTTCTTGATTGAATGCAAATTTTCTTCATTTTACGCTTTCAATGAAGACTCTACATGAAACTTGGGCAATGTTTCAGAAATTCAAAATTCACAATTGTTCAAGTTGCCACGATGGATAGCCGTTCTCTCACGTTTCGGCAGATTTCTCAATACTTCTGTTCCACCCATTACAGAGGCAGAAAATCAGCCGATTTCGATTGGATAGTACAAGGAGAAAGAACTCTCAAAAAGGGACGAGAACGTGCCCTTAAAGTTTTTTCTCACTAAAATCTTGTTATATAATTCAGCCCGCTAGTTGATTTGTAACTCAAATATACCATAAAGTTCCAAATACCCATACGAAAATTCCAGACAAATGTCGGTTTCATATCTTTCACCAAAAAAAAATTTAGTCTTTCGTATACTTTCGAACTCTCTCCATTTTTCTAAGTACATTGCAGTAATAGAAAAAGTCTAGAACCGTTTTACTCTTCGGGTATTCCAGAGTTGTTTTGGTATTGATTATCTCTTCGGGTATTCCAGAGTTGTTTTGGTATTGATTATCGTAATTTGCCCAGCAGTCAAGTCAGGAATAGCAGATTAAAATCCTACTTTCTCCTGTCATAAATAGAGAATCCAATGATTCAAAGCTTCTCATGCAATTGATATGTCATGAACTTTTCCTTTTCGCACGACGTCCACATTTTTATCAAGTTTAGAGCTTCCATTACCCGAGAAAGCAACTTCAAAATAGTTCTTCATCCCCTTAGAACTATTTGCCGTATAAACTCTTTTCGTCCGCTCAGTTCGCTTTTTGATTTAGATAGGCAGGACACCAAAGTTCAAACTAGAGAATAATTTTCTTTTGTAAAAAAAAAACTCTAGAAGTGAGCATCTTTTTATATGTATCATTCATTCGTTTGTTGCCTATTATTTACTATTATGTGACATACATTTTTGCTGTATGCCTTATTGTGTTGATGTGATAAATAATAGCATATATCACAGTTCGAGTTATGAGAAGAACTATAATCATTTGCATTTCGTTTTTTGTTTATTCACATGCACTTGTCAATGCACCTCGTGCTTCATGGAGACTCTCATGGATTATATTCATACAAACAACTTTGATCAGTGTATGGTGCTAAACATCGTAGAAAAGTTTCTTCGTATAAGAATGATTCTGAAAGGCCTGCGAAAACAGTGGATACGCTTCAATACCGCTCTCTTCGAATCATATACGATAAACCGTGATCAAGTTCTAACATAATATATGTGTAACAAAAGTTTAAAAAATTCGTTTTAAGTTTTATAGAGTTATATAGAATAAGTAGAGCTTCACTTTAGACCTTCCATTATTTCCCTACTCTTTAAAAAAATTCTTCATATGCCTAAGAAATTTTGCAGTAAGCGCAGTAAAACCTGTTTCAAGTAGGTAATTATTCTCACGGAAAATAGCTGGGTAACTACATAAACATGGCTCGCTTTTTGTCTGCCTGTCTAAAGATAAAAGCCTGTCTGAACCTGTTTTATCCTTAAAAATTCAAATCTCAGCAACATTGAGCGCTGATAGTTTTTTGCTTGTTGCTTGGAAACGCAAAGGGAGGTAAAAAAAATTATAATAAAGACTCTTGTAGGAAACACTTAACTTAACAAAGAGGTTACTCAACAAAAAAAACTTTACTCATTACCCTCTTAGAAAGTCGAGAAAACTAAATTTGAGCTAAGGATACTCACCCTGATGTCAGAATGAACAACAAACAAAACATTTACTTCAAATTAAAAAATAATAATTCTATCAGTAACTGAGCTTATCTTGAGGCTGGTAAACTGAATCGGAGCAACCAGAACTGAAGGTCGTACGAATATTACACTTATCTATTAGCATACCTGTAAAATAATGATTTTTCTTAATTTTTTAGGTAAGAATTCGTATTTAAAACCTACAGAATTAGAAAAAGTGTATCCATAACATCGTCTCAAAACAAAATTCTCCAGAGAGTAGAATTGAGAGAATTTTTATATGCTAAAAAAAGGAACCGCTACTAGGTGAAAGATGAAAAATGGATTCGAGAACCGAGGAAACTCAAAAATTATGTCAGTGAGCTTTGAATTTTTTGATCTTCGTGTGTTAGTACACATAATGGAGAAATTCTGATCGAAAGTTGGTTGATAGTCCTCAAAAACACCGGAACATGCAGTTCAAAAGACGTCAAAAGACGTCTGCTCACCCCAAAAAGCGAAACAAGCTTTTTTTGTTGTTGTTTTTATAGAAAAAACCATAGGTTTTATTGATTCAACAAATTTTCAAAAGGGAGGCCGGGAAGGGAATGAGTAAAACGATAAATGTTGAAAGAACGAGAGCACAGGAAATTTTTTAAAAGATTATCGATTGGCTCGCTTCAGTTTCACGCGATGACCACAGCGTGACTCCGGCGTCGACTGCAAACATCGTCGAAGAGATCGTTTTGAAGAGTTTGTGATGGCTCCCTTCATAGTATTTTTTTGAGCTGTGGTTCTTTATAACTCCACTCGTACTACAAATCAATAAATATTACTATAGGAAAATACGCATTGCCAACCACTTCAAGTCAAATGCATTTCTGACATCATTAAATCACAAGTATTTCAAACCGGCAGACTTGAGATTTAAGTGACGATAAGTTTAACCTCAAGAAATAGTTTTTTCTCAGACATAAACAGCTGTTGGAAAGGTCTTGAAGTTGAGTTATCGCTCAAAACACTTATTTTATAACGTCAGCAAGAGTGAAGAACTGAAAAAAAGTTAGATAGGATAAAAAATCTAGAAGACGAAATCAAAACTGAAATAAATTCAGCCTTTAAAAAAAATAGGAAAAGAATCTTGAAAAAGATTAAGTGAACAGCGTAAAAATGTACTTGAACCTATAAAAAGGTTAGCTTGAAAGGCTGCAAAAAGGTTCAGAGAGTAAGTTAAATCATTCAAGTTTGACGCCTGATCATGATGGCGGTTGAAAAAGAAATAGAAATTGGCCAATGGTGACAGATTGATTTTCAAGAGTTATAAAATAATTTACAGAACCGAATGAAGTGATATTTTGAAAGTCTTTCATATCAGTTTTTATGCTTTCACTTTTAATGAATTCGAAGACACGATAAGACGTCAGGAAAATGTAGTGAAACGCTCTGTTAAGTGATAGGAAAGTAAACTCAAAAACTGTTTGTTTAAACTCAATTTTCGGAGCAAAAACGCTTTGAAGAATTGCAACAGCATATGTATGTATTTATTTCGGTATCTATGATGTTTTCTAAATTTTTGTTGTTATCGCGCGAGAGACGCCGGACAAACGCCGGAGAGGTGACGGAAAGCAAAAAAAATTGAATATTTTTCCATTGTATTTTGTGGTTCTATGACTTTTCGCATCACGACATTTCGCACCGCAAAAACTCACACCTGGATTTTTTAAATATAAGACGGTGCTGGGAATTTAATTCGGCAATTCGTGTTGTTTCGGTGTCTGTGGCAAGTTTATCGTAAAATTCATCGGAATTTCTCGCCATTTCTTTGTGAACTCGTGGAATCAAAATTTTATTTTATTTCATCACTTCTGGCACAATAAACAATCAAATCTGAAACACAAGAGTAAGCAGATAGCGAATCTTGCCTGACGGAACTCGAACTGTTCGAATTTAGTCATGTACATATTATTGCTCATCACTTGACGGATTTCGAATGGTTCGGATTTCGTCATGCTACAATACTCATCACATGGCGTAATTCGAATGGTTCGAATTTCGTCACGTTACGATGCTCTGCACTTTACGAATTTCGAACTGTTCGAATTTCGTCATGTATTATTGCTCATCACTTGACGGATTTCGAATGGTTCGGATTTCGTCATGCTACAATACTCATCACATGGCGTAATTCGAATGGTTCGAACTTCGTCACGTTACGATGCTCTGCACTTGACGAATTTCGAACTGTTCGAATTTCGCCATGTATTATTGCTCATCACTTGACGGATTTCGAATGGTTCGGATTTCGTCATGCTACAATACTCATTACATGGCGAAATTCGAATGATTCGAATTTCGTCACGTTACGATGCTCTGCACTTTACGAATTTCGAACTGTTCGAATTTCGTCATGTTACGATGCTCGCTTTCTAAATATCACACTCTCCCCGCACTCTCGCAATTTCGCATTTTCCCGGCTATTCAGCAGATTTATATAGTACGAACAAAACGGTCAACCTATACAGACCGGGTTTGCACGAATGCTATACTATTCTCTTTTCGCGACACAAAAAAAAGAAAATAGTATAGCGTTCGTGCAAACCCGGTCTGTATAGGTTGCTCGTTTTGTTCATACTATATACATAAGTCTGCATTTATTTTGCTGAATAGCCTTGTACTGATCATCAACCGATGACGAAATTCGAACCGCTAAATTTGCCTTGTAATGATAATCAACCGGTGACGATACTCGAACTGTTCTAACTTTGCCTTGTAATGATCATCAACCGGTGACGATATTAGAACCGTTCTAAATTCGCCAACTCTTATGTCTTTGACACTCAGTGCTTTTGTTTCTTATTTATCTTGCTAAAGCAAAAAACTGTATATTAAATATGACACGTGTTTCTTTTTCAAATCCTCTGTGCAATTTACGGATAAACGATTTTTTTTACCGCCATGTTTCAAAACTCGCCACAGACACCGAAACAACACGAATTGCCGAACTAAATTCCCAGCACCGTCTTATATTTTGTTTTCCAGAGCTCTAATTATGTGAGTGGTCGTTTTATGTGGTCTCGTACTAAGCCGTACGGCCTCGTTAGCGTAAACTTAACTGAACCTAAGCACAAATTCCAATGAAAAAATACATGGAAGTATGCCGATTGAGAAATTTAGGGTGTGAGTTGCCGCGGTGCGAAATGTCGTTATATCATTGTTTGTGGTTGCGTTGAAAGAGGAAGGAAGGCAATTAGGACCTTCTACAAAAAACCATTCTCTATAAAAAATAATTGCCGAAAAGGATGGAACAATCTTCTTCTATGATTTTCATTTTGTTTCGGCAACCTTGTGTTTTAAGAGAGAGAAAAAAAGATTTTCTTGTTCAGAAACCGAAAACGTATTGTCTTATTTTTATCGAAAGATTTTAAAGAAATTTTTTTTTCATTTCTAGTTTCCGTGGTCGATCTAGAAATTTTGGAGAGACTTAGCAAACAAAAAAAAAAAGCACTTTAAAGCGAAAAAAACCGTATTCCAAAGCGATAGAAAAGGTTGAAGAAACGGTTAATCTTTACTCTAGCCCCCTCCCCCCTCCTTCTCAGCACTTTTTTCTCCCCCAGTGACACAATTCCTCCCCCCCCCCCCCAACACACAATTTTTTTGTAGGAGAGGGCGAAAGTAAAATATATGAATTTGAGAAGTATGGGGAAAAAGTAGCATCTCAAGATTTTACATTATCGGCCCACCACAGAAAATAGGTGAATAACGTTTCCATCCGATAATCTTTTACATTAGCCTCTACCGAGCACGATTGAGAATAGATTTTGTGCAACAAAAGTCTCCCGTCAAATTGTATTCTCATCAACTACTTTATAAAATTCATTTAATGAAAATATTGTTTGCCTAAGCAATCATCTCATAGGGAAGTCAGCTTTCGGAGAAAAGTATAATTCAATCATATGACAAATGATTGAGCATTTGAAGATTTATCATCCATCTTCCATCTCTCTTCTGTCTCAATCGTGAGTTATGGAGTTACGCTCCATTCATGACGCAATCACTTCATAAGCATGCGTGACTAAGAAAACAAGGACAAGGTAAATGAGCCTTTCATATAACACTAACGCACGGAATAGCAATGTGTACCGTGGTGTAATGGTAACACGCGCTCCCGGTTTGAGTCAGATATGGTTGGGTTTGATCCCGCCCGATGGACTAGCTTTTTCTGTGCGATAGTTCAATCATTTGTCATCTAACCAGGCGTCACTTCATTTAAACTGTGCAACTTAGCATTTGAATAATTATAATTCAATCACTAATTAAGGAAAAGAAGTAGTGAAATTTTCTTTTTCAGATTGGCGTATGTGGCTTGCTAACATCACAGCCTGCTGCTATATATTTGAAAACTTTCGCTTAAAATGCACGAAGTCTCTAGTTGAGCTGTTTTCTATTGTTCAAAATCAGTCCTTTATTCAACATTTTTATTCCTTTTAGAAATTTAATCTATTTACACATGTGCATGACAGTGGATTACTGGGACAGGGTCTTTCAGTCTTTGCAGAATATTCGATACAGCACTACACAACGAAAAAATCCAGCTGTTAGCTGTTATGTTTACTCTGAAGCAGAGTTCGCCAAAAATCATCTCATCGTCAAAATACTTAAGGTATTGGGATCAGGCTTGCTCGAAAAAAAGTTCGAAAAATGGTTTTTTTAAACTGAAACTTTTTACCCATCATTTCAGGCTCATTTCATGATGTTTTTAAAACTATGAAGATGAACGGACATACATGAACCTTTGAAGAAAAAAATGGTCTTAGCAAGTTACCTATTTCATATTTTTAAATGAAGGGAGACGAAATTACTAAAAAGTTCATTTAATGCGGAATTTTCTAAGCAAAAGGATAGGACAACTAATTTTGATGAAATGAACTCAACTCCGAAGCATACTTTTTTTAAAATGTAAGAAAAGTGACGGTAAAGCCAACTCAGCAGCAGAAGGATAAATCAAGTGTAGATGGCCTCGAGAGAGACAAGTTTTTTTGGAATTTCCAGATATATTTTGAGATAGTTCTGTCTTTGAGAGCGCTCGCATAGGTCTGCGAACGCCGTTAGGCACCCCATCTATAACTTGTGTGCTTTTTAAATTAAAAAGAACAAGGGAGCGCTTACTCAGCCACGAGTCCGAGAAGAACAATTTTTATTTTAAAAAAAAAACAAATGAAAAAATTTCAAAGCTTTCGTCGGTTTTCGGAATTCCCCTTTAATTAAGCAATAAGAAAAGCTTCAGAAAATTCTCCTGAAACCGCTTCATTCCTATCAGAACTGCCATTAGTCCATAAAAAGAATGTACAACGTTGAATAATTTATTCTTTTCTGCCAAACTCTCCCGGTGATATTTTTAGTCAACGTTTGTTGTCCGTTCTAGATCTAGTTTTCATCCGATGATTTGCTTCAATTTTTTTTCCACAAGCGATGTTGGATAAGCACATTTTGGTTCTTCTCGGTTTAACGACAAATCTCAACCGATTCGAAATTATGTATGTCAAAAAGTCAATAGTTCTCATCCTTTCACATTTTTCAGGGTCTGTGCTCCAGCAAAAAAAAGTTTCAATGTTTGCAGCAATTATAAATTGATGTAGACAGTTCTTTTAAAAGGTTGATTATCAGATGCACTCATTGATTAGAAAAACAGTTATTGAGCAAGCCTTCGAGTAGACAGACTACTCACTACTCATATCAACAGAAACAGATCAAGGGGGAGAAAACTATAATCAGAAAGTTTTCGTTTCTTTGATATGCCCAAATGGATTCATCAGACTCTTCATTGAAATGATAATTTGCACGTTTTTTACTTGATTTCAGACATTTTTATCACTGTCCTTGGCGAGAAGCAAGAGATAAAGAAAAAGAAGCAATGCAGCCTAAGAACACAAAAGAATTAGAATTGGTTTCTTTTAGTAGTATACTGCTCGGTTTTCCTTTTGTCTATGTATTCTGATAACTTTCAAAAATTGTTGTTTCTAAGAGAACTTTCTGTACATAATAATATTGATACATTCCCGTAAATATCCGCGGCAACTCTTATAGCGTTGTTTAATGTGTCCTTTCTTCAATCCGAGTGAGTCATTGTCAGAAAAAATGTTATCTATGAAAAACCTATGCTCAACCCAATAAAAATGTTTTTCTTGCATGAGGAAATGAGTGAATCCTTGCAAGACGACATTTTTCTGTATTTGAATGAGATCATATCCACTCTTCAGATAAAGAAACTAGTTTTTATCTGAAAGATCTTTAACAAGGGTCATTATTATCTTCTAGTGTACTTTGATGGCCTCTACTGAACCCTATCACAATTACTGTTGCACGTTTAACTAACAGTTGCTGACTTCGAAATCAAATGTGGTTCTGCTAGACACACCCTAAAATCTAAAACCAAGAAGGCCTAATACGAGGAATTACTTTACCAAAAGTGTTGGTCTTGTTTAAATCAGTTCTTGATATTTTCAGATGAACAAAAAAACTTGAAGTGAATCGGATCTGTAATTTTTACATACTTGCTGAAGAAGTGAAGATCAACAACATGTGCCGTCAAGTGAAGGACAACGAGTATGGGAAAGGAGTAACTTTATAGAGTCAATATGACTACTGCGCGTTCCACGGACCTAGTCCAAACACAGAGAAATATGATGATATTGTATACACTCATTCTTTTCCGCAGCCGAAAAAAAAAAGGGTGACCGTTGCCACAAAATATTAAATACGTGATGACTCAACCAATCACGCATTTATTATTTTGGTTAAAGATGGAAGATCGTATTATCTTATTAATAAGTTCATGTCATCTCATGAAATATTAAATCATCACTTTTCCATCTCTTCCGAACGAAATTAAATCCTTGCGAATTTCGTCTTTTGAATAAAGAGATGGTGGCATTTCGTACTTATGCCTGCTTGATAATTATGGATCTTCACTCGCTCACAATGAATATACCCAATAAGCTGACGTAGGCGAACCTAAAACTACGATTTCTCTGACTGTGGTTTTCTCACTATCTAGTTCTTACATTGCCTTTCTAGCGCAATCTCTTTCTTTTCTTCATTGCTGGCTTCTATCTTTTTTTCTCTAGCAAAAAAAATGCTATAAAGACTGAATAGTTATCTTTGAGCTTTAATCAAACACAACGACTATCTCTTTGGAAATTTTTTTTGGAAATTTGTGGAATTCAAGTAAAAATTATAAAAAATTAATCCATGTGTTGTCACTTGCAAAATAGAGGATGTAGATTTCTTTACTGATAAATCATTCTATAAGTTAGTTGGAAAACTTGCACTATGCGCTTTCCTCTAGTGGAGAAAAAGGAAACCCAACGCTGCATCAACAAATTGTTTTAAAAAATTTATGGGAGACTTCAAAAAACGATCAGATGATCTAAATATTTGATTTGAAAAATTTACAATCTCGTTCAAAAATGAGAAAAATGATGTAATTTAAACCGAACTTCTTAATTTTTTTTCCTCTACCACATCTATATATTACCCTCATGTCAATGGATTTAGATAGGGTTGATGAGTTATGTCAAATGCCTTTCATCCAACTAATGGAGTAGACTCCCTTGTGTTTGATATTATGTCGTTCTTCGGCGTCTGGTCTGTAATTGAAGAGCTTCTTAAAAGACCTTTGTCCTGTTTGACCTGATACAAAGAGTACTGATAAAAATAACTGATTACTCCTGATATACATAAAAGCATCTGTCAGACAAAAAATGAATAATTCTGGTTTTTTTGTGATTTTTATCAGACTAATTCGGAGAACAACTTTAAAGTAATCGCGTTTAGAAGCAGGGAAGCGGATGTTAATTGCATTGATCCTTTTCTATACCTTTTATATACTTTATATCTGGAACGAAAAAGATTCTAAATACATAGTACTTTCGTAAATATTAGTTAAATCTCTTTGGTTGTGTATTGGTAACGAGTTCACTCCTACTCAAAGTAATAAAGATACAATGGGGCTTAATCTCGCCATGTAAAATAGATTTTGTTCATACATGGTTCGATTGATAATATTCATATTGCACTCCGACATTATTAATTGATTGAATTAGGCACTGGGAAAGAATAATATAACGGTCATGCGTCAAATTACTTGAGTCAAATTTTTAAATACATCTTTAATGTCTTTATTATATAGTTTGTTTTTTATGATTGTGTTAGTGAAAAGAGAAAAAATCCTGCATTGACAATGTTATCAAACTTCAATGCTTTCGTTACAAAAAAAAAGTTTTCAATTTTACATACATACATGCTCATCAAAAAAAATCGTTTTTTAAACTTAATGTAAATTTTGGATTTTATGTAGCTTTCAAGTTTTCACAAAATAATTGTCGATTTTTCAGGAATCAGCCACGTGGCGTGAACATGGGCTCGGATGACTTGACCAATCAGCTCAGCGAGAGAATCAATGAGACGCCCTGTGGGCCGTCTGAGTATCTGCCGGCATGGGAGGAAGATTCTATCTACTTCCGCAACAGATCTGATAGTTGCCGTCAGTTTTTCATGAACTCGATATGATCTGTCTTGAATTAGTCATGGCCGTAATTCACTTCATTAATCAGTCATTACAACATGACTCCAAATTTTGAACAAGCGAATAATGTATTGAAGCACTTGATCTATAACTGAAAGCCATTTTGGAGTCTCAAGTTAACTAAATTATTGAAAGCGGTGTTTTTGTGCATCCAAATCTTTCGGTTAATTTTCTACCGATTAAATTATCTATCGATCATGTATCATTAAACTTGAAAAAATCTAGTTTGTTTCAGTGGAATTATTTTGCTCGTTGGATCAAATTTTATAAATGCTTTCTCAGTTTAGTTCTTACTGTGATATGAAATATTCAACGCAAAAGAACACGATTTAGCGTTTTAAGAAAGTGTGAATAAGAGCATGGTGCCTTTGAGCTTTCCAAAACGCATTATCTTAAAGGGTTTGCAATGTTTTCTCGGTAGTGTAATTTCTAACGCTATCACACTTCTGGTCAGAGAAAGATAAAGAGCAGAAATGAATGAAGCAAAGATCAAGGCCCTATTTGCAGTTTCTACGAGTAGCGTTCTCGCAGTCAATCGGATTTATGACGAGATTGTTCGCGAGACCCAACCGAGAAAGAATGAAAAGGACATGTTTTCAAGTCACACGAAAAGAGGAAGCGCAGGGGCGACTGTACTCTCTAGAATGAACCTCTCAGTGGACTTGAGTGCGGAAATATCTGGAACTTGTGGGAGTATTGCTTGCGCAGCTGATCCAAGTACGCCATCTCTACTTCAGGACTCAGATTATTGATCTCTTGTACCTTCCTCTTTCTTCAGATCTCTATCTTTCTCTCTTCTTTTTCTGTCTTCGTCTCTCTTTCTCATTGCTAGAGCATAAGTTGTCGTCCTCCTTCACTTTCTTATTGTTTTCTCCTCGTTTAGAAAACGTGCCAATATACATATGTAGTTTTTCACTGTCCGAGCCTCTCATCCCTCTATATATTTGTCACAATCTAGTTTTCGCAACTTGAGTTGAACTATCGATTCAAATGAGAATCCCTTTTTTGTTGCAAAAACCTACAAGTATTTTGAAGTGAAAACAACATATACATAATGCTGAACTGAAATTGAAAACTATGAAATTTTTCAGCCGTTTTCTAGCTGGATTGGGAGTTTTTGAATGTGTGGAAATTGCACGTTGTTTTGTTCTTTGTTGGTTTTGTTTGTTTTCAATCCGAGTTATTTAGCTTGAATCTTGGCAGTATGACTCGATTCAAATGTAA
Organism: Allodiplogaster pararmata; assembly: GCA_964056735.1. Lineage (NCBI taxonomy): Eukaryota > Metazoa > Nematoda > Chromadorea > Rhabditida > Diplogasteridae > Allodiplogaster > Allodiplogaster pararmata. The sequence goes on from OZ057406.1 coordinate 14,443,841, forward strand.
GAAAGTTGATCCATTTTGCAGAAGAGCTGAAAGCCCAGGCTGAGCGGAACCGGGTGCTCGCTGAACGATTGTCACCCATTAGAAAATACAACGTGAGTTTAACCATTTCAGCACATCCAAAACGATTCACTTTTAGCACTGTCAAATACCAAAAGTTTAACTTTTTTCTAACCTATCTGACAATACAAAAACCATATCGACAGCTGTTTTCTTAAACATTGGGTTCCACGTAGGGAAAGAACGTTCCACGCCCAAACAGAGCAAATATCGTTGAGTGGGTGAGAAATGATAACTTTTTAGCAACTCAAAAATACTTCTGAAAGCCCATTGGAAAACTTTGTTGGGCGTTTTGAGCAGCGTTTTAGTTTGTCTCTGCTGCTGAAATGATTTTGTCGAAAACGTCTTCCGAAAGACCACTAATCATCCGGATATAATTCTTGAACTAGAGAAAACACAGTTAAATCTACTGTTGAGTTTCAAATAAAGTCTCAATCTCAGAGTTTTACATTTCAAGTAATTCCTCAGATGTATACAAAAAACATTGAAAAACAGTTACAGGAGATGATAGAGAAATCTCGACGACTGAACAAGAAAACTTCCATGCGACGCAAGTTTTCTCTCGCGCATGCTCTGCCCGTTCAAAACTATAACACGAAGAGTAAGTTGCACTACACAAATCAAAATTCTAATAAACTCGTTACTCTCGCGGAATCACAGGCCGTATGCATGGAGTAATCCAAAAGGATTATGAGCTTGGATTATCAGTTATCCAAATTCTTCTTCTTAGCGTTATCCCGCGCCGGCCGAGGTCGGAGTAGGGTCCGCTGTACGGCTTCTAGCTCTCCAGAAACATCTGTCCGTTGCGTCTTCCGAGTGGAGTCTTGCAAGGCGCAGGTCTTGGTTGAGCGTATCCATATATCTTGTCTTCGGTTTGCCTCGAGGGCGTTTGCCTGGTACTTCCATGTCAAGGGCGTGTCTTGCGATGTTGGTCGCGTCTCTTCGCATCACGTGTCCATACCATCTAACTCTCCCTTCTCGCAACTTGTCTTGTATTGGGGCAACGCCGAGTTTCCCTCTCACAATCGTGTTACACACACAATCTAGGCGAGTCAGTCCTAGTGTCCAGCGTAACATTTTCATCTCATTCGTGTGGATAATGTTCTCGGTTATACGCGTTGTAGGCCAGGTCTCCGTCGAATAGAGAAGCACGGGACGGATTGCTGTTTTATACATCTTTCCGCGTATGCCAGCTGTGATATTCCTATCACAGAGGACACCTGCAGCTTCTCTCCATTTCATCCAAGCTGCATTTACTCTTTGGCGTGCCGCTGCATTTGTTGACGTGTCTGAGGAGATGACAGAACCAAGGTACTTGAATTCAGAGGTCTTCGGGAGCGGTTCACCGCTGATGTGAACAGTTCCCGTCGTTTGCACTCCGATTTCCTGGTACTCGGTCTTCTTGATGTTGAGGCGTAAGCCATGCCTACTAAGAGCGTCATTCCATTCTTGGGTGCGTTTCTCGATTTCGGCACGTGTAGGAGCAGCAAGGAGAATGTCGTCGGCGTATGCGATGGTTGACGGAGCCGGAGTCAGTAGAGGACGCGTGACGGTATCCATAACCAAAATGAAGAGAAGGGGAGACAAAGCACTCCCTTGGTGCACTCCAACGTTTACTGCGAATGGCTATGTGATGCCGACCGGAGTTCTGACAGTACTCTTTGAATCATCGTACATCGCCATTGTCCATCGAATGTACTCTTCAGGAACCTGATGATCAGTTATCCAAATTTATCAGTTATCCAAATACATTTCAGTTATCCAAAATTATCAGTTATCCAAATACATTTCAATAATCCGGTATGCATGGAAGCTATAATACTTTTGGATTACTGGTAATCCGACAAAATTAGTAACCCTACTCCGGAGGTGGGTTATTGAGTAATCCAAAAAGATAATCGGCTCAATTTGACCCATTCCGTTCATGTTGCTCTTTTTGAAGTGTGTAGTGAAAGTAAAACGGAACGAAATTTTTTCTAATTTTCTATGATTTAATGAAAGTATTTATTGTATATTTCAGAACATTCTTCGCTTTTCTCATAGAAGTTATAGTGTTTAGAGTGCATTTTGTTTTCGACAATTACAGGTTTTAGAGTGCATTTTGATGCATTTTAGTGCTTACGCTTGTCTTTCCGCGTCCTTTTTGACAATAATCCAAGTTCAAGAAATCTGACTTCCATGCATACCGATTTCCATAATCCAAAACTTTTTAAATTTTTTTGGATTTTGTAATCCTTGGATTATAATAATCCAGATTATTATAAACTGTTTTCCATGCATACGGCCTCACTTGTTAACAGATTCCCATCACGTAAAAAGTCTAGTCAAATTTATACTTGGAAACGTTTCTTTCTCTAAAATTGTACTTTTTTTCTCGCAAAAAAAGCATTTGAAGAAGCAACTTTTCAATCTTATTTTTGTTTTGAGTTTGAATCTTATATTTTACAGCATGTTTCACAAAATAGAGAACTCGTAACTCAATTTTTTCTCATATTCTAATGTATTTGTTCATTTCAAAAGTTTTATTATTGTCAGCGTGGGAGAAGAAGCGCCTTCAATTATCCGGTTCTCGATGGAAAATATGAAATGAAAAGCGCATACTGGGATTTCAGTCATGCATATTTCAGTCGATTTTTGAGGCATTTTAGCTTAATAGTACACTCAACCCGGTTCTTGAAGCCTTCAGTTTTTTTCGTTTTACAGAGACTCGAGTTGTTACTTGTGCCGCTTCAATGTTGCCTCAAAGACACTCTGTCTGATGAAATCGACCGTCTTTTGTGCATACTAGGGACAGAATGACACCATATAGGAAACTCTACATTTTTTTTGTTGTATTTGAAGCTCTGTCAAGTACCTACAAATCATTAATGTAATATAGAAATATCTTCGTTTCTGAAATGCTTTCTATTCTGGGAAGCAAGTATGATATAAACAACATGTTTATCAATTATATGTAGATTGGTTAGTTTTAAAAATTTTTTGAAGTATTGTTCATGATTTTCGAAAGATTAATTCAATAAGATGAATGTGCTCAGAGTTTTCCTCTTCGTAGAAAACGATTATCTCAAAAAAAATTATATGAATTTTGTTTTATTGTAGTCGAAGTTCAAAGTAACATAAAATAAATTTTAGGTTTTTCAAATTAAGTTCTTAGAGAGATAGACAAGACTGTGTGAGAACTTTGGTCTTCATGTTATCACTAGAGGAAAACTAGAGTGTTTCGTGTCTTATCTGAAACCAAAAATTACATTCGAGTTTCCCCTCTTACTTTGTCATATTCTCTTAGGAACTCATTCATAGACGCTTCTGACTTTTTTCTCTCCACACTTTTCGGTTCTTTTGAGGGCTCATTTTTTATACTTTTATGTGAGCTCTTTATTATCAAAATCACAATTAATTGTTCAGTTCTTTTCTAATTAAAAATAAAAAAGGAAAACGATGAATTAAAAAAACTATGCTTAATAAAAGTTTTTTTTCTAAAAAATCGAAGTTCCCAAGTCTCAAAGTCAGAATAAATCTATAGGTTTCTTAGAACTGTACAGAGAGCATTCTTAGCGAGCCTTAGAAATAAAAAATTGGTTTAAGATATTTTTTAAAGAACAAGAACCTCACAACAACGGAAACTCAACAACCAAATAAGAACTGACTTATCTTTTTGAATCGTTATATTGTACATAAATAACATACGGAGACATAGTCAGAATAAAATTGCATCAATTTTTTTAGCGGGTAGGCGGAACTCGGATAGGGGGCGTTGCTAATACAATTATTTGTTTGGCACAAATTTGGGATAAGAAGAGATGCTGTGAAGCGAATGTTTATATACAAGAAACACTCTGAATTACTTGCGAATTTGATTATTTCAATTCGGCTTATGTACAGTTGGAGGGGCTATTTTTTCTAAGTTTCATCTCTTCCTCCCTAACGCTCTCTATATTTCTCTCTCTTTTATTCTTCTTCTTCATATTATACTTCCTGGCTTTCTTTCGCTTGGTTGCTTTCTTTTAATTTTATCGTTTTTTTCCAGTTCTTGATTCGCCTTTCGAATAAAACAAAAAAATAACTAGAACTTGAAAATTCCTGCTAAAAGCTTTTAAAAAATTACTAAGTAAATAACGAAATTCCGGAGAGAGATTGACGAGCAGGAAGAGAGAATCAAAATCATGATATTCTATGTTACAAAAGAGAGATAGGGAGAACGAGAGGAAGAGAGAATGACAGACGGCTAGAGTGAGAGAGAGAAACTGAGAGCGTGAGAGGGAGTTAGTGTGAGTAGAAGCTTGAGAAGAGAGAAAACGAGAACAAAAAAGTTATAAAACATTATGAATGAGAGAAGAAGTGAAGTGTAGAGAAGACGAATTAGCAAGAACAAGACAAGAAGACAAAGATGCAAAAAAAAAAAAACATAATTTAATCAAACAGCGAGATCAATCTTCTTGAGAAAAACAGCATAACATCGTGGTAAAAAAGAGCCAAATGAACACTTCTGGAAGTATACTGTACTATTCGTGGGAAACACCCTAAATGGAAGCTGCTCATAGTGAAATTGAAAACACATTCAAGCCAAAAACTTTAGAGTCTAAAAACCTTCTGAAGTTGTGTTTAGAAAACTCAAAGTTATGGAGAAGGAATGGCTCGCATGGAGGAAAGAAATCCTGCTCCAATTCAATATTCAATACAAAGCGTTTCTCTAAAATCTCAAAGTATTAACATATTCATCACTAATCTACGAGTTTTCTTATTAAACTTTTGAAAGCAACACTGAGAATGTAATTCATTGTTAATTACATTCAAGCGAATAATTCGGGAGTCATCAAAAACTGTCTTTCAAGGACTCGCAAGAAAATTTCAGGTACATTGCTCTAAGCATAATCGAGTAATACCGAGTTTTAGAAGTTTGGAGCAAAAAAGAGCTTGTCAATAACACGTCACTTATCCAACCCAAATTACGAAGATGTCGCATCGAAAACGTTTTTCTTCTAAGTTTTCTTAGTGAAGTCGACTGCATTATGGGCAAGAAAAGTGTGAAAATGAATCAAGAAGCACTAAACTGAACAGTCTTCAACATCAGCGAATTCAGAGGACATATTAAAGGAACTGGAGCATTCCACTTAGCTTCATTCCTTTTACTGAATTCTTTCGACCATTTTCATGAAATCTTCTCAAATCATGACTGAACTCGCATCGAGTTCTTCAAAGTCAAAATGTTTTCGATAAGTTTCAACATCATCAAATAGACCAAAAGAGGTTTGTGACTCGTTAAATCAGAGATCAGATGTCCATCAGGGAAGGGACTCTCGTTTACTTGCTCGCCTCTGCAATCAACTTCTTATCATCCTGTAAACAACTCGTATATTTCAATCTTATCCACGGGAAAATCATCAGCTTTCTTTGAAAATTCGCTTGAGCCTGAATAATGATGCAAACACAAGAAAATAGGCTACTACCAAATAAAAGTGTTAGAGCCTGAACAAATTTTAACCGCATAGTTTTTGAAGTACATATTAACTTCTGAAAATAGCTCTGCTCAAAGACCAATGAAAATTCTTCTTCCTTTATAAAAAAGAAAACTCTACGGAAAAAAGTTGAAAATCTATAAGAATATTTATTAAATTTTAGTAAGAATTCAAGAAAAAAGACTTGCTGATTTCGTAGACCTCAAAATTGATGTAAGGTATAAATGCTCATATGTATAAAATGATTTCCTGATGCAAAACCAAAGTTGCCCTTTTCGAGTTGTCTAATTTTCGAACCGCTATCTAACAATTCTGTTAACGAAGTCTTAGCACAAGTGGAGAAGAATGTGTCAATCAAACAATGAAAGCGTACTCACAACGTGTCTGAGAGTGTTGTCCTGCTTAAAAGCGACCAAGTGCCACTTGAGGCAGGCGGATGCAACAACGGCGACCCCCTCCAGTGCCATCAGTATCATAAAGAAGATCGCTCGCGGATCCAACACCCGAATCTCTGCAATCAATTTTTTAAACCATTCAATATATTCCCAGATCATTTAACAAAGATGTTGTCAGTGAAAGTGCGGGTTTAAGTTTTAAGTTCCCTCATGAAATATATACATTCCATTCATGTATATATTTCATGAGGGAACTCATATTAACGCAGACACTCATTTAATCAATTTCAAGCAACATAAAAAAATTTGCTTTTAATAATAACAAAGATCTATGATTCCTTAAAACTGCCCTTCCGTTTCAACTTTTCCTAGTTGTTATAAATATAGATATTTCAAATTAAATTTATAGTTTCACTAATTTACTTGAACTGTCATGGTTAAATCATGCTTGCGTAAGCTCTTAGGCATATTATGTACGGCATCATGTTTTTACAAAATTTTAGTTTTATTTTATCACGAGCTCCTGTCATGTCTATCTGAGTTTTCCTCTCTTTCTCTTTCTTTTTCTCTTTTTAAATTCGAGTGTTTGAATAATGCTAAGGCCCAGTTTGAAGATGCCTTACTTTCACTATACTTTATGTTTTTGTACTCTTTTCATTCGAATTCATCCGATAAACCATGCTAAGTACAAATGATTGAACTATCGCGCAGAAAAAAGCTAGTCCACCGGGCGGGATCGAACCTAGACCATCTCGACTCAAACGGGGAGCGCGTGTTACCATTACTCCACGGGAACACATTTTTTCTGGAGTTACGCTCCATTCATGACGCAATTGCTTGATAAGCATGCGTGAATAAGATAACAAGGCATTTGAGCCTTTCATATAACACTATCGCACGGAATAGCAATAAATCCCCGTGGTGTAATGGTAACACGCGCTCCCGGTTTGAGTCGAGATGGTCTGGGTTCGATCCCGCCCGGTGGACTAGCTTTTTTCTGTGCGTTAGTTCAATCATTTGTCATCTTAACCAGGCGTCACTGCCTTTAAACTGTTTAACTTAGCATTTTAAGATTCATGCTAAGTACCGCAATCTTTCGAATTTTTTCTTCTATTTTCTCTTCTTCTATGGCGGATTGTTTTTAGTCTTTATTATACATTTGTTGTTTTGATGACTTAATTAATTTTTTAAAACTTTGTTTCTAAAATGGTATAGCGTTAAGACCGCACATTAAAACAACTATGTATAATATGATGAAAGGCGCATTACATAAATAGTGTTTTAGTTTTCCTGAATAATTTTTTTGTTTCCTTTGCTTTGAATAGAAAATAAGAAAAACTAATAAAAAATAAGAAAAAAGACGAAGAGAAAAAAGCCTCAGTTTCAAGAAACAAAGTGTTTCGAATTTTTGAAAAAATTTATTCAACAATTCAGTGATTAGGAGCGGAGGTACCTGTTGCTGAATTTCAAGTGCCCGAAATTCTGTCTCCAGCGAAACTAGCGATTCTTCATAACTTGTCTCTAGCAAATCTTCAAAATTTTTATGACAAGAAAATGTAATATGTATATCCTCTTAAGTTCAGCAACTAAAAAAAATAATAGTTAAAAAATTTTTAAACTTTTGATTAGTAGATCAATCTTAAACTCGGTATAAATTTTTGTTTGATTCTTAACTACTGGAATAGTTGAAAAAAATCACTAGACTCGAAGTAGAAGTTGCGAAGAAGTTTACTTGTCGAAGTAATGGAATTAGGTCGAGGGAAAGTGGAAATGTAGAAAGAGTCTCGTTTAAGAGTCAAAGTTTAGAATTACATGAAGAAGAATGCCAGAAAACAATGAAGTTTGAAGAACGAAAATGGCAAAGAGAAAAGAAGCTCAAAGAGAGTGCAAGTTCCATGAAAGAGTGTCGTAGAGGACTGAAAGGCGAGACTCATTTGTTGTCAGTCAAGCCCTCCGGATGTCAAAAAGAGTCTCTTCTCAATTTTTTCTTTCCCTTTTGATGGCAAGCCGACAAATACATTGATACTAAACTGTAGTCTTTTATTTACTTCCCAGTTTTTTCTCTGCTGGCTGTGGATTTCTTCAGATATGTAAACTCGAAGCTCATGCTTTCCATCTTCTGTCATCAACATCGTGCTCAGTAGTTATGTATTAGAAAGTTTTAAAGCGGAAAGTTCAAGTGCCTGTTAGAAAGTAATTTTATGAAAATTTGAACGGTCGGGATAAGAAAAAAGAGGAAAAGAGGAAAACGATAGAGGTTGTAAGATTGAGGCAAAAAATATGAAGTAAGAGTGGGAGAGTAAAATAGGAATACGATGAGAAAAGAAAAGACGGTTGCAGTAAAATATAGATAGATAGAGAGAGACAAAGAGAGATATAAGGGAAAAAGATAAGATTCTTTTCAGCCGATAAAGCGCTAGAGCGATTTGTGAGTACTGAAGACACATCATCTAAAGGCATCAGTTTTTCGAAATAATATTCTTTATTCAGTAGAGCTGATTCCAAATCTCACCTTTCGGAGTTCGCTTCTCTTCAATTGGTGTGGTTTGATGGATCGAGAGGAAGACAACTAGGGCTCCGCCTTTTATTAGCATTCCAAGAGTCTGTAAGCATGAATGGGTCTTCCTTCTTTCTTCTCTATCGTCTTCTATCAATTTATAGTCTCTAATTTGAATCGCGTAGTTGCCATGAAAGCGTTCACAATTAATTCATTGGTACTTTTTTACTTCGTCTGTTACTCGCGTCGCGGTCGCGTCGCGGCCCTCGGTCTCGTTAGCTAAGCCGTACGGCCTCGTTAGCTAAGCCGTTCGGCCTCGTTAGCTAAGCCGTTTGGCCTCGTTAGCATAAACTTTTCCTAAGCCTAAGCGTTTTTTTAATGTAAAAATAATTTTAATTCCACGGTTTAATCCGGTTTAAGCGACGCGAAGGGGGCCGCGACGCGAACGCGACGCGAGTACCAGACGAAGTAAAAAAGTGTCAATTCATTTTCATGAGAACGAGTGGCTAAGAAAAGAAGGCTTTTTCTTACATCACTATTTAACTGATCAGCCGTGCGCTCTCACATTAAACTTTTAGTTTGTTTTCCATAACGTTCCGAATGAAACTTCCTGAAAGATTTTTTTCCAAAAGAGGATGCAGAACAATCTTACTGCTGCGCAATCGACTAACCAAGTTTCTCAAAACACAAAGATAAAAAACTCTGGAGTCAGCTTCATCGTAAACGATTACATGGTTGTTGATCTTAGCATAGAACTGTTTGAATGGTCTAAAAAGCATCTAAAATCTGCAAATTGTCATCAAATACCATTTTTAGAAAAAAAAGGTTTTCGCAAGACAAAACAACACAAAAAACAGCGAAAAGATTCGCAGTCTGTGAATCCGAACTTCATTTTCCCAATATTTAGTCTCTGTGAGTTTTAAAAAAAAGGGGATTTACATTTTGAACAAACGAGTATTCTCCTCGCGGGCTGTATAAATGGTGACGCTCTCCTGGTCAGACTTAGAGTAATGGCTGGGTTTAACCTTGTTAAGTAGATAAGCTTGGGTTCGAAATGTGAATTTAAACTGTTTTACAACAACAAAAACGATTTCGCTAAGTGAATTCAAAAACTAAAAGTTAAACAAAATGATAAAACTTTGTGGTTTTTTGTAAATAGAATAACAAACCGCCATGAATGATGCTGTCCAGACATCGAATTGAGACTGTCGTTTGAGAGCGACAACGAGATAGAGAAGTAAGAGGGAGGGAAGAATTAGCGACACCAGAGAAACGGGATAGTAGAGAACGATGCAGGAGACCGAGAGGACAATGTACAGCAGTGCAATCAGCACCGCGAGTTTCTTCAAGCAACGACGACTATAGTTTTAGACACACAATCGTGTGTTAAGTTCTTTACTTTCTGATTTGAGCAAGCTATCAAAAATGCTCCGGGTTCTTTCAAAAAATAGTTATCCCTTTCTCTTTTTGCATTAAAAAAGTTATTTAAACATATAAATCTTCTCTGAAAATTGATTTAACACCCGCTAACAGCCTATTCCTCCTCCCAAAGCATGACAACAACCTGCAAGCTCATAGATACCACCTTCTCCTGTCTAAGCTAAAGTCTTTCAAGCACTCTAACAATTTGTTCTGTGAGAGTAATAGACAATTGAATTCTCTAACCGAAAAGATTTTTTAAAGCTCAATCTATCAAAGCGTTCAGAACTCTGTTACTAAGCCTTCGATAACTTCTCATAAGTTACACATGTATATACATATAAAGTGTTCCTATAGTTTTTGTGTTAAAAAATGTTTCCTAGTATATTCTTTTTTTCTCATTTTAGTCAGTGAAGTGTAATGCATGTTAATTGGATTGTAGATAGTTCATAATTTGCTTCCTTACCGGTCATTGATAAACATTGCAATAAATATTCTTATTATTTCAGGTTGCCAAACGTAACCGAATTCACCAGCTTTAAAAGGTTTCATGACATTTCGCACCGTGACAGTATGCCTAGAATTCCGCAACATTTTTTTCAATGCTGTGATTATGAGGCTGGTTTTTCTACGGTGTCGTACCAATCAACGGGGCTTGCATTCGGGGAACTTAACTAATACTAAGCAGTGAAATGTACATGTCAATTTATAGATTGTGGAATTTCGGGTGCAAACTGGCGCGGTGCCAAATGTCCTGATACCGCTCATAACCCACACGAAGAAAATGGAAATGATTTGACTTGGTAGTTTTTCTTCTCTTCATGCATTTCGATTAGAAAGTAAGGTTTTGCTCTCAGCAGAGATGAATTGTAAGCAGAGATGAACTCTCAGCAGAGATGAAGCAGAGATGAATTGTAAAGAAAGTGTACATGTGTCAAAGAATAAAATGAGTGAAGATCTTCCACTACCACTCAATAATTCGGTTATTTGCGCTGAATCCCTGAGGTGTTTTAATGGTCTTAAAAGTAATGAGATAAGTCACTGGCGTGTCGCATCCTGCCGAAGAGTTTTTCTGGGGTGAAGCTGCGGACTTACGGCGGTTGATTGCAACTGCGTGCTCATCGACTGGACGTGTGTTGATGAAGATCATATGCCCTGCAATCTTTCTTGTCCACCATGGTAAGTATGACAAGTTGGTTCAACTGGATGAAAAGTCATGATCATAGTTGATCAAAGCATCTTTTCGAAGTTACGAACTACACAAGGGCAATTTGGTATTTCCAATCCTAGAATTTCATCGAGTTCGCACGCGTATGTATATTTTCTCAAAATTCCTATCTCGACAAGTTGATTTGTAACGTAATTGGGAATCAAACAATTACCATTCATTTCAGTTACTTATCACGATGAAAATTGTACCATTTGCGAAAATATCAGACGTTTAAACTCTTATCGTTACCTCAATATTGACTGTTCAAGATGGTTGTTATTTTTCGAGCTGTAGCGTTCGGAAATCGATACACTTAAACTACAAAACAGAAAAAAATTGATTAGACTTGAACAAAATTTTATGAAACGAGTATACACAGATTAGTGCGATGGTTGGAAATCAAGCAATTGTAGTATTTAAGAGGTATTATATGCCTTTCTGTTCCGGTACTCAGAAATAAAACTCTGAAAGCATTGTCGAAATCATTATTGAGCTCAGTAGTCTGAATCCCTATCAAGCGACTTTTTTTTTACATTCGGTTAACTATATATGGTACGATGCGAACCAATCAAGTTTACTACAGTGCGTGGCATAACTTTGAGCTCACCACCAAGTTGCAAGTTTTCCAATGTTTTATAAGGCGCAACAAAAAATACAAAATGCCATAGAATCGACCACTCAAGTGAATAATATTCACCACAAAAGTGCCGTACTCCGCTCAAAAAAACCTTATTTATTCAAAATAACGGAAAATGTGGTGTGGCATAACTTTGAGCTCATTTGAAAAACTACTAAGAAACAAACAAAACAAAACTAATTATTATTCGATAGCTGCACCCTTTCTGATCATAAGCTGGACAATTATGTTATCCATAGAATCTGACAACTTTTGAAGGTAAGAAACAGGCAAAGAAGACCATTCTTGCTCAATGGAACTTTTAAGCTCAGCGATTGTGGAGTACTGCTTTCCTCCATCATATACACGTCTAGCTAACAACCCCCAGATATTTTCTATTGGGTTACAATCAGGGGAAACAGCTGGCCATTCTAAAACGGGTATATTTTTCGACAAAAGGAACGATTTTGTAGAGGTGCTTGTGTGTATGGATGCATTATCATGCATTAAAATCATGGAATTGTTAACTGGGCTACGGAAAAACGGTACCAAATCGTGTGCGAGTACTTCCTGATACTCATCCGAGTTCATTCGCATGGAAGGAAACTGCAGAGGGAGGGTTCCGCCGGCGTGAAACGCACCCCAAGACATGAGACTACCGCCTCCATGTCCACGGCGACTGAAGAGCAGCGGGTCCTTGCGAAGATCATGCCAATACGAGTGTTGGCCGTCACATCCGTCCAGATTCCACTTCTTTTCGTCGGACCAGACCACCTGCACCGAGGAATGTTTTTTATCAATAGCCAAATAATGTCATGATTCTCACCTTACTCCAGTCACGTTTGTGCTCTCTGGTTGCGAATTCCAGGCGTCGAGTTTTATGATTCTCTGTCAATCGAGGTGCCGGCTTCATTTTAGAGTTGACAAAGTGTCCAGTTTCCGAAAGAATGCGACGAACCGTCCTCTTAGAAGCTGGAACACCTGCTTCGGCTGCGATCTGCTTCAGTGACTTGGCAGCATTTGACGCTTTCTTCGCGATTGCGCGTCGATCCCGAGTCGAAAACTTTCGTGGTCGTCCACCCTTCTTCTGTGCAGTCGACCAGAGACGTAATTATTCACACAATTAGGGCTCCGACCCAACTGGCGTGCAATCTCACGATTGCTCTTCTTATTCGCCAATAACACGTCTATTTTCCCCTTTTCGAATTGAGAAAGTTGCGTTGCACTCGGCATTTATCTGCAAAAACAAAACTTTTTTTGAAAATAAAAAAAATTTTTAAACAACATCTGAAATGAGCTTTTTAAAAAGTGAGCTCATAGTTATGCCATAGTCGATTTTACGGTTTTTGGCGGGAAATGCTCCATTCAAACTATATTACGGTTGTCAAGTGGGTCATATTATTTATTTGCGTGGTCAACTCCATGGCTGTTTGTTTTTTTTGTTGCGCCTTCTAAAACATCGGAAAATGTTGAATTTGGTGGTGAGCTCAAAGTTATGCCACGCACTGTATACGCCACGAATGAGCGGAAAAAATGTAGGAAGGAATAACTGAGATTTGTGTTTTCAATGAAGATATTTCTAAAGAAAATTCATATTCGAGAAGAAATAATAGTCATGAACATTGTGTCGTGAACGGGAAGATTCAAATCACAGTCACAGTTGTTTCAATATTTCCAGTAATGAAGTTCTTTTCGAATGTCCCATCTCAACATCAGCCACCTTCCCTACGAATAACATATTTGAAAGATATTAATACTTCATCGCCTCAACCAGTTTGATGGAAAGCCTCAGCCTTACTAGGAATAATATGATGAGAAAAATTGACGTTGAGAAAAAGCGGGTGATGAGGACGTGAGTGGTTTTGACAGCCTAAATTTAGATTTTTTCAAAACCGTTGCGTCACAAAAAAGCTAATTGAAAAAAGAAATTACGGCAAACTTTGAATAAAAAATTCCTGCTTGAATAAGCTAAAATAAAACTCTACGGAAGAATGACATCCTTTTCCAAGGCTACACTCGCTCTGTCACTGTGTATTGTGGTAAAGGCTTTTTCGTCGAGTTATTTTTTGTAGAGCTGTGTTCCATTAAAAATTGGTCAATGATTATCGTGAATAACTTCTGGTAGAGTGGTCCGAATGACTTGAAGTTTTAGGGTTTGCTTGATTTAATAGAAGAAACAAATTTGCGACTTATCAGGATAATAGCTCAAATTTTAAAAATTCTCTCAACTTTGGAACGATTGACTTTGAAGATTGAAAACAGGCGTTTCGGGCAATTTTTTTCCAGAAATTGTGCTGATGTGGATATGCAAAACTGAATTGAACAGTTGTGGGTTCCGAGTACAAAAACCCTGGCTTTGAGGTAATCCCATAAGGGTTCCGAGTACAAAAACTCTGGCTTTGAGGTAATCCCATAAGGGTTCCGAGTACAAAAACCCTGGCTTTGAGGTAATCCCATAATGGTTCCGAGTGCAAAAACCCTGGCTTTGAGGTAATCCCATAAGGGTTCCGAGTACAAAAACCCTGGCTTTGAGGTAATCCCATTAGGGTTCCGAGTGCAAAAACCCTGGCTTTGAGGTAATCCCATATGGGTTCCGAGTACAAAAACCGTGGCTTTGAGGTAATTCCATAAGGGTTCCGAGTACAAAAACCCTGGCTTTGAGGTAATCCCATAAGGGTTCCGAGTACAAAAACCCTGGCGTTGAGGTAATTCCATGAGGGTTCCGAGTACAAAAACCCTGCCGCGACATTAATCTCTGAACGATGAGATCATCGGTGCGATGGCCTCATGTCATTCAAATTAGGCGAAAAATTTGAAAAATGTTGGAAGAAAAAAGTGGTAACAAGAAGAAAAAATGTTGGGTACAAAGTTTCGGGGTACGAAATGTCGCGGTACGAAGTGTCGAGAATACAACAAAAAAACAAAAATTTTAATGAAATGTTCAACAAAAAAAAGTGTAATGATTTTTAAGTACGGAAACAAATTAGATTGCGATTGGTTAGTATTTTAAGATTCATTTGGAGAGCAAGACGACATGTGAAATCTCATTTTCTCGTACTTTACGATGTTATTTCGCGTGCTCTCGCAAGATCATCTCATACCTCACTGATCCAAAATTTTTTTTGCCTAAAAAGTGCGAGAGCCATGATCTCATCGTGAAAAATTTCAGTTGTATTAACACTGACTCGATGATCTCATTCATCGAGCAATGATGTCATCTTTACAGATACATCGTCGATCACTCAACTTTTTTCGAGAGATTAATGTCGCGGCTGGCTTTGAGGTATTCCCATGAGGGTTCCGAGTACAAGAACCCTGGCTTTGAGGTAATCCCATAAGGGTTCCGAGTACAAAACCCTGGCTTTGAGGTTATCCCATAAGGATTCCGAGTACAATAACCCTGGCTTTGAGGTAATCCCATAAGGGTTCCGAATACAAAAACCCTGGCTTTGAGGTAATCCCATAAGGGTTCCGAGTACAAAAACCCTGGCTTTGAGGTAATCCCATAAGAATAATTTGGAAGGAGTTAAATCCGGTGAAAAAGTCGGAAGAAGTTCTTCTTCGTTTTCAAATGCTTAAAACTTAACGGAAAGATTCAAAAAACTTGAAATTGATTCAAAAAGGTTACTTATGAGAAAGAATGATAATTCAGAAAGAAGGATTCACTAAAAATATTGATAATTCAAAAAAAACTTATATTTTCATAATCGCTGCAAAAAAACTTATATTTTCATAAAAAAATTTTCATTCCGAGTACAAAAACCCTGGCTTTGAGGTAATCCCATAAGGGTTCCGAGTACAAACACCCTGGCTTTGAGGTAATCCCATAAGGGTTCCGAGTACAAAAACCCTGGCTTTGAGGTAATCCCATGAGGGTTCCGAGTACAAGAACCCTGGCTTTGAGGTAATCCCATGAGGCAGCCTCTCTCTCTTTTTCTTCCTATCTCCATCTCTCCCTTGCCTTAATTATCCCAGTCGCGAGGCAAGAAACACTAGGGAAATGGGCCAAAGTGGATGAAAACAAGCGATAAAAAGTTTGAACACATATGTAAGTATGAAAAATGATCGACGCGATCGTTGCGTTACTCAATCTTCCCTTTTTTATCAAAAAAGGGTTTTCGGCTTTTTTTCTTTAACTTTCTCTTTCTCTCATTCACTCTGTTCTCCTCTCTTTCTTATTACTTTTTTGTGTGTTTTTTCTTTTCTCTTTTCTGAATTTATAGTTTCTACCACTCGACTTTGAATTTTTCATGTTCTGTGAATGCTTTCACTTTTTTCTTCTTCAAAACAATTTTTTCGTGATAGTTTCATAATTCAACTTTTTAGTTAATTTTTTTCAAGTTTCTTTTATGTTGTACTCGTTTTTACTGCTTTTGTTGTCCTTTTCCGCTATTTTTCAACTTTTCATCTTCTGCTTTTTTTATGTTTCAAATCTGCTCGATCTATGCCTTTTTTCGTTAGTTTTCTTATTCTCTTATTCTCTCTTTATATTTCTCTGCTTGTTGTGCGTCTTTATTTTTTTCAACAGAATCTTCGTCTTCACCCTTCATGCTTCTTTCCTACTTCTTCTAAACTTCTGATGCCATGAACAAAATATTGTTTGAGCAGACTGGAGTGAACGGTGCCTGGATTGGATGGCTAGGAAAGGGAACGCTGCTGATCTCCCCTGGGGGCTCTAGTCAATGTGGAGCCGAGTGAGCGAACAATAGAACTTTTACCCTTTATGAGGAGGCAGGCGGAATGAGACATAAAATATCAAAGTCAAGAAAGAGATAGATAGAGTAACAGTTTAAAGAGAGATTTAAAAAAGAGAGATTGAAAAGATTTTAAGATAGAAAGATGATGATACATATAGAAAAAATATCGAGAGAGAAATACAGAGAGAGGATATAAAGACATCGAGAGAGATAGAAAGAGATTGGGAGAAATATTTACATATATGGAAAAGATTGGAGAAATGAAAGACGCTATTACTAGATGTGAAAAAATAAGTACAATAACAGAGAAATTAAATATAAAATTTCATTTAGTTTTCCTTAAAAACTCCTTCTTTTAATGGTATTTCAATGACTTTGAATGCAAAACTTTTAATTTAAAATACTAATTGGAAAATGAATACAGTCTTAGTATATAGTATAAAATAGGGAAGGGATCAAGATTTAATTTTTTCAATGTATTTCGCAACTATTTTATTTAATAGGACGTAAATAGATTCTATGAGCACAAAAAAAATATTGACAACTACTAACAAAATATAAAAAAAACCATTTTCTGCATTGATGTTTCTCATGATTCTGATAGAAGTAGTGGGATCGTTAAATGAAGATCTTCAGCATCAAAGCCTACTAATTGAAGGTTGTTATGGATGCTTTACTCCTGCGCAAAGCATATAAACATGAAAACATTTTTTTGCTTCCTCGCAATGATATTAGCGATCGTTGCAGTGAGATCAAGGATCAATGCTATGTAGTAAATCAATTTTATAATACTATGTTACTGATAATTACGTTGATTTAATCGATCATTGCTATCACGTCGTTGATCGATGCTATCATCTCACTGATCGATGACATGTTGTGACTGATGAGTGAGTAAGACGCAACGGTCCAGGGGAGAAGCATCGGAAAGACGTATATGTACATACATACACATACATAGCTATCTTTGTAAGTTGCCAGTGATTTGTTCAAAACAGATTGAGATAAGATATAGGGTTGGTAAAAAAAAATTTCTGCGAATGATGGTTTACCTGTGATATTGTGAAAAAAGAGCAGCAAAGAAAAAAAGAAGTGAAAAGTTACTGAGGGAAAAAAATAGAGGATAGAAAAGAGACAGATGGTAATGAGAATAAGGAGAGAAATGTGAGAGAAAAGGTTAAAAAAAAAGCTTTTTTTATATTACAAAGAAGGCAGTAGAATGCAAAACTGCGACAAAAAAACAGCTACAAAATAATTGAATATGAAGTCAAACAGTTAGCGAGAAATATGAAAAATAAATACTGGGGAGAGGGTAATTACCGATATACCAAGAACCGATTTTTTACGAAGATATTTCAAAAGTTTACATTTCTAAAGTTTCACAAAACCATCAAAAATTTGAAGCAATTTCCGACAACATGTTTACAGGGTGTATCATAAGTACAACAACTCTTTTTTCAACGTATATTGTGGTTCAGAGATTGAAAAATTAGCCAAAGAATAATTTTAATGATCATTTGTCAATATTCCGTTACATGTCCAAAAAAATGAGGCTGATTCTTCAAGTTCTCGCAAAATGGCGACTGATTTTGAGGCGGTTCACTTACAAGAAATTTCAAATGCCGCATTGTTACAAAAAGTAAAGTATTTTGTTTGCGCACCGGAAACACGATCAAACAAAGGGCTTGTAAAGTTGCTGACAGTGAAAAAATAGTTTTTCTTGTTCGATACGAACTTCTCAGATCACCGATAGTATCCAGAATAAGGACTTCCGAAATTTTAGAAGGGGATTGAGAAAGATAAAACGAGAGCTTTAGATTTCGGTCGATTCTGTTTCGAGAGTTAGTAATATGGACCCCAGACTTCCATTTCATCGTGGAAAACTTTTATCTTTTTTTTCTTCAAAAAAGAAAGAGAATAGATTCAAAAGGTGCCGAGGACTGCGTGTGCGGAAGCGTCAGGGAATACATATCTGGACTGTCTTCTCTGATGAGAAGCTCTTAACCCTTGAACAGGTTTACGACTCTCAACACTAAGCTCATTCGAAACTCGAGATCCGCTTTCGAGGCAGGTTATAACGGTTCACCGAATTTCCCAACCATCACATGTCAAAGTTTAGCGGGCGTGTCCTCTGACTGGCCCAAGTCCTTTCGCATTCATTGAGATAGCGGTATTATATTTTCGCTCGGAATCTTAGCGTAGATCTAACGCTTTTGTGATCTCAATCTAACTTCAGTTCAATTGAAGGCTGTTTCAACAGGATTCCGCTCTTGTTTACAAAGCAAAAAGAACACAAGCCCGATCTGAAAATTATTTTCCCGATTTCATGTCGAGCTCAGAATGACCGTCTTGCTAGCCAGAGCTCATTCTCTTCATCAATCTGTATAGTCTCACTTTTTGAGCATTGTGGTTGTTTCATTCCGATGAAAAATGGGTTTGTCTCAGAAATTCGCTTCAGGAGAACGGGTCAAAATATACAGACGTCCTGTGTTTGAAGCATCTAATAAACAACTTCACGCTGTACATATTTAAGGCAAACTGACGCAGAATCGAATGAAATTTGACCACAATGTTTCAAACGCTTGCAGTGGAAAATAGAAAACATTCGAGTTCACCGCTCCACTCGTTACCAGGGTATAGGCAAATGAACTTATTGGTAATTTATGGTAAACCCTGTTAAGTAAAAAAATTTCTTAACACGCTTGGCCTTTGGGAAGGAAATTCCATAAAAAATTAATTAATCAACATAAACTTGGCACATCAAAAAAAATTCCGGTTATGAACAGGATCGAGGAGAGAAAATATAAATTTTCATAGTTCATGGAAACAGTCAGAGAAGAGTACGAAAACTTTTAAACTTTTGAACTTTTTAACCTAATTTCATGAGGGATGATTTCAAAAACTCCAGAACTTCTGAAATACTTCTGCACATTCATAGTCTATGGACTATATGATTACTTTCACACAAAAATGTAGCTGCTGTACTCGAAACTACGAGCTTATAGCAGAGGGCAGTCCCCAAATGACGTCAGAGATAAAGTTGTTCAACTGGATAAACAATGAAATATTTCATTAGAGCTGAACGACTTCTATAAAACTCGAGCTTACGCAATCTATGTAATGAAAAAAAAAGCCAAGAATCTGTTATTGGGAAGCAGAAAGAAGCTAGAGAGGAGATAGTAAGAACGAGAGAACTCGGAAGAACAAGGAAAAGAGGTAGAGACAAAAAATAATATAACGCAAGAAAAATAGCTTTAATGAGATAGAAAGAAATAAAGAAAAAATAGAGCTGTGAAACTAGGGGAGAAAAAAGAAGAAGATAGAATTTAAAAGAATTAAAATATAGATGAATTTTTTACTAATAGTTATTAAAACAGTAATGAAATTTCATTCAACAAAGAACGAATGGTTATGTACGGATGCTGCTACAGAAGGTAGCTAGACGAGTTGAAACTTCCAGTTTTTAGATAAAAATCAAGAAGTGAAAACACTTACGTGCGTAAACAGGGATCCTTCAAAAAAGATCCCACGAAAAAAGACAATTCTCGACTAAAATTACTTTATAAAGATGTAGTTGTACTACGTTGTAGTTGTACATTCCTGAGTTATAGTTTTACAAATGTCGACTTACGACTCGTGAGCTTTCGATGAAAAACTCAAGAGATCTCGCATGAAGAAATCAGCTTCGTTTATCGACTCGGTATTTAGAATATGTATGTCTTTTGGGACTTTCATGGACTTCCAGTACTCATAAATTGTCATAGGGTGTTAGCATCAACATTAGTCCTACTTTAAACAGAAAACGCGATGGGATTACAAGAATAGAAATGTGATCTACGTAGAAATTCACACATAGGAACAAAAACAAGAGTTCAAAGTCGTGCATCCAAGAGTTCAAAGTCGTGCATCCGATGCTTTGAACAAAATTTCTTCTTGGGGTTGAAAGTATAAGGAAAAAGATAAGAGAAAAGAACGAATGCAAAGAGTGAAAACGAAAGTTGGAAAAGTTGTATTTTAGAGATTGAAGAAGATGTTCAGAAAGAAGATTTTTTAAATTGAAAGATTGAAAGTGGGGCTCAGAATAGGTTGAAGAGATAAAAAGGGTGCAAAGATGATAAAAGCTTGGGAAGATGAGACAATGAAAGAATCAAAGAGAGAGAGAGAAAGAAATAGGGAATGAGCATGAGAGAACTTCGAGAGAGACAGAACTACAGGTAAAGAGATAAGTTGAAAAGTCACAGGTGTGAGAAGGATGAAAGAGACCTGAGAAAGCGATTGAGATCGGAAGAAACGGAGATAAGTAATATATGTGAGAGAGAAAATACGAAAACTGAAGCTGAGGTTACAAAATACTTTTCGGAACTCCCGTGAGAGAACAAAAAGATTGGCGGGATGCGGAATGATGAATTAGATGGAGATTCTCCTTCTAGGACGGAGAGAATATTCTCAGTGAGAGGATGCAAGATTCATGCGGAATTTGGAGGAATGCGGAACAGAGAAAGAGCGAGAGTACAACTGTCATTAAGAAGATGAATGAGTGAAGCTGGAGAGAAGATTTTCATCAAATTTTTTTTCTTCAAGTTTTTCGATTATAATCATTCTCATCTCAACTTTGTGAGATTTATTTGAGATAATCACTGTACCTGATGGTTATGAAAGTTTTGGTATGCGCAAAACTAAAACCGATGTATTGTCACATAATTTTTATTATTTATAAAGTTCTCAATCTTCAACTCAGGGCCAGTTTAGTAGACGAATTAACTTTGAAAAAAAAATCGGTGCGATGACCTCATGTCATTCAAATTAGGCGAAAATTTTGAAAAATGTTGGAAGAAAAAAGTGGTAACAAGAAGAAAAAATGTTGGGTACAAAGTTTCGGGGTACGAAATGTCGCGGTACGAAGTGTCGAGAATACAACAAAAAACAAAAATTTTAATGAAATGTTCAACAAAAAAGTGAAATGATTTTTATGTACGGAAACAAACTAGATTGCAATTAGTTAGTATTTTAAGATTCATTTGGAGAGCAAGACGACATGTGAAATCTCATTTTCTCATACTTTAAGATGTTATTTCGCGTGCTCTCGCAAGATCATCTCATACCTCACTGATCCAACATTTTTTTGCCTAAAAAGTGCGAGAGCCATGATCTCATCGTGAAAAATTTCAGTTGTATTAACACTGACTCGATGATCTCATTCATCGAGCAATGATGTCATCTTTACAGATACATCGTCGATCACTCAACTTTTTTCGAGAGATTAATGTCGCGGCAGGTTTGTGAACGAGCTTACTTCACAGTATTACGACGTGTGGTTCTCAAAAAAAAAGCCTTCAAAATGTGTTATAGCCAACAATATCAAGTATGAAAACCATGAACAGGAAAATCACATTTTTTTCCTCACGACCTCCAATGAAGATAGCTTTGAATTTAAAAGACCGAGATATTTACATTTTTAGTAGCCGAAGGTTATTGAGCGTAATCTTTGATGAACGTGAGCCTTTCTTTTTTTTAAAATTTTGAATCTTCAAAGAGAAACTTGTTGAATCAATGCGAGATTAGCGGAGAATGACAGAAGCTACCTAATTGAGTTTTTCAAAGCTTTTCTCTCGCAAATGTACATTTTCTCTATGTATACAACTCACTACATTTGGAGAGCTACACACATACATATATGAAAAAGAAAAGAATGAAAACACAAAGGAAGTGGTATTTATGTACATCTATGTATATTCATATGCATATACTTCTTGGATTGCAGGCAGATACACACAAGATATTTCTCGGATGAAGAAGAAGAGGAGAAAGTTGAGAAAAAACAAGAAAAGAGTTAGAAAAAAGGAATGACCTGAAGAGAAAAGGGTAAAAAAGAGGTTGAGATACGAAGACGGAAAACGACGACGGAAAACACCGAGTGGAATAAATTACTGGTTAATATAAAGAGATACAGACGGTGGAAAATTATCTTAAAGAGAAAAAAATAAAAATTAGAAAACAAGATGGAACACATGAGAAAACAATTGAAGAAGAAAAGAACTAGAGAAAGGGAGGGGAAAAACAGAAAAATAAGAGTTGAAAAGAAACAGAGGTGAAGTGCCTGACAAAGCTCAGAGGAGGACATCAAGCTTAAGATTCCAGTTCCAGGACTGTCCTCTTTGAAGCAAAAAGCGCTTGAGACCTAAATTGTATGATGCGAAAAAGCACCCTTCCCAACAATTAAAAAAGACCATCAAATGGATTTTTTTTAATAAATAAAATTTAAAAAAAAACTTCTTTGGGTTCTTCTAAGATAAATGTTTTATCTCTCTGGATTAGATTTTCGTCTGAAATTGATATAACTTCAAGTGGAACAAAATAAATCTTTTTATACTGCGGAATAAGACTGACTTGTCCCACTATACTCGATGGCCTTCTTTTTCTTATAGTTAAATTAGTCTTTTGTAAGACTATATATGTATATATATGTACAGTACCGCCCAAAATGTTATAATATATAGGGTTATTGAAAATAACTTTTTTCAAAGATAAAATTCAAAGCTCAAATTTTCACAGAAGTTTTTTTGGGTGTCTGTACCGTACCGGACGTCGTTTTGAGTGATTTTTTATTTATCTCCAGGAAAAACACCGAAATTGGTATATCTTCCATTTTTCAGTTTTTCTCCATGATTTTTTTTAGTTGATTTTTTTTTGTTTACCGAACTTCATTCATAAAAATTTTGTTTCAAGTCATGGTTCGAACTGTTGGACATCGAAATACAAGTAAAAGAATGCAAGAAGCTGTTGTTGCTGGGACGAAACAGGGCCGGTCACAGAGCGAGCTCGCTCAGCAGTTCGGGGTAACTCAGAGCGCTATCTCCCATATCCTCCGGCGTTTTCGAACCCTGGTAAACGAATTTTCTACAACTGAATAACTTTGGAACACAAAAAATTGCAGGGACGAGTCATCGTGAAGACAAGTTCGGGGAGACCCCGCGTAACTTCGAGGTAGATGGACCGAAGCATCTTGCGCGCATCTCGCGAAGACCCGAAACGCACTGCTACAGACATTCAAGCTATCATATCAACGCCCGCGACTCCTGCTCCTTCAATAACTACCATCAAACGCCGTTTGCAAGCCGCTGGACTGAATGGAAGGCGGCCTGCAAAGAAGCCTTTCATCAGCGAAAAAAAATCGTCAAGTTCGAGTTCAGTGGGCTAAGGATCACCTCAGTTGGACACGCCGTTAGTGGTCTCAGATTGTTTGGAGCGATGAATCCAAGTTTAATATGTTCTGCAGTGACGGTCTGAGGTGGGTAAGACGTCCAGCGGGCAAGCGTTTCCTGCCGCAATACCAGTCGCTCACAGTCAAACATGGCGGTGGTTCTGTGATGGTCTGGGGCTGTTTTTCCGCCAGCGGCATGGGTCCAATTAGACGTATTGTCGGAAATCTCGATCGTTACGGCTATGAGAACATAATGGAAAGCACTATGCGCCCTTGGGCCCTCTCCAAATTCGGCCGTGGGTTCACCTTTCAACAAGATAACGACCCGAAACATCGATCTCAGCACGTTCAGAACTGGTTTCGCCGTCGGCATGTGGATGTTTTGGACTGGCCGAGCCAGTCTCCCGATTTGAACATCATCGAAAATTTATGGGAACATTTGCAACGAAAATTGACGGGAAGAACATGCAGAAATGCTGATGAAAAGTTTAAGCAGCTAGAGGAGGAATGGAAGGCGATTTCGCAGGCAACCATTGACTCTTTGATTGATTCTATGCCTCGTAGATGTCAGGCAGTCATTGACTCGAAAGGATATGCCACCAAATACTAGAATATTTGTTTTATTACTTCGAAAAAAACTGAACATCTCTATAAGCACTTTTTACTATTTCCATTTTTTTAACGAATAAACCTAATAAAGCATTTTCCAAACTTGTTCTATTACTCGAAACATGTGAATTTGGCTTGTAAAAAATATCTGAAAATTTGATCTTCATTCGTTTTTTTTGAAAAAAGTTATGTTCAATAATTCAATATATTATAACATTTTGGGCGGTACTGTATGTATATAAAATTAGATTAGGTGTAAAATGGGGTATAAATTTTTTTTCCTGTTATTGACGGCGTTTTTTGTGTCATAGCGTTGAATCGGTCCAAAACAAGACGTCGGTCCAAAACAAGACGAAAAATCTAAGTCGCGAAACTTCGTATATGTTTTTTTTTTGTGAAAAGATCCTTCAAACTAAAAAAAA
The DNA here is from genome assembly GCA_964056735.1 of Allodiplogaster pararmata. NCBI lineage: Eukaryota > Metazoa > Nematoda > Chromadorea > Rhabditida > Diplogasteridae > Allodiplogaster > Allodiplogaster pararmata. The sequence continues at coordinate 14,468,420 of OZ057406.1, forward strand.
GTTTGTGAGTCGCGAAATTGTTTTTAAATCAATGATTTGATAAAAAAAAATGGTTACGTGCCGACTTCAATGAGTTTAGAGCGCCTGGAAAAACTCCGGAGATTAGGTAAAAGATCATTTTTTAGTAAGTGAGAGAAGTAAGAATGACCAAAAAAAGAATGAAAAAAAGAAGAAAAAACATTCGACATGAAAACTGTAAACTTAGCATTGTGTGTTGCATGCAGCTCAGAAATCGGGGAGTGAGTGCAGCCTCTCCAAGAGAGAGACTTGCAGGAAAAAGCAACTCTTCAAGCAAGACTGCTGAGCGCTTCTTGAAGAAAAATTTAGTTTTCTCGCCTTTTGACACAATTCATCCCGGGAGTCTTCTCACTTCGCTTTCCGTTTCTCCTCTTTTCTTCCTTTTCTTCCTCTTTTTACCTCTTCTTACTTGACTCTCTTCTTCATTTTTCTCTGGTTTCTTTCCGCAGTTTTATTTTATTTTTTTAAATCTTCTTCCGAATGTCTTTTGTAACTTAATTTTTTTCTTCTTTCTTCTCTCTCTCTCTCTCCCCTTCTTTTCTATCCTTGCTACTTCCTCCTCATTCTTATCCTTTTTTACTTCCTCTCTTCTTCTCTCACTGTCTGATTCTATCTTAGATTGCCCTTTTCTCTTCCTGACCCTTCTCTCTATCTCCTGGTTCACTCTCTGTTCCATTTTTTTCTTCTCTTCTCCTTTCTACTCTATATCTAAAAGCTGTTTTGCTCTATCCTTGTCAGTGTCATCTACCCGACCCGTTTCTTTGGTCGGCATATCGCAACCCACATTCCTTCCGATTTCTATGAGTAGAAGTCTTAATTCCTCCTCTTGTGAGACTGATTTCCTTCTCTTCATTCTCTCAAATGTACTACTCAACTGTCTGACTCGCTCATTTACAGATTGTTTAAATCAGTCTATCAGAGCTCACTTCTTTGCGCCGATCAGTCATCAATACTGATTAAGAACTCATTTCCATGAAACAGGGAAATTTCGAATAAGTTTAACCAAAAATGTGTATGTCTATAACACATTCAAAAACAACGCTAGAACACATTCAAAAATGCGGAAATCAATTCAAGTGTTGTGTGAATGAATGCGTTTTGACTGAGTGAGTAACTAATAACTTGAAAAGCCTAATAACAATCGGTGTGAATGTGTCCGTCTTGATGATTGAATGGAAATCTGAATATTTGTAAGCAATTTTAGTTTCATTTGGCCATGTACAACATCAAAATGTGAACTAAACGAATATCAAAGAAGAGGAAATTCAAATCGCTCAATCTTTTATCTTTAAGTGAACATTTTAATTCGGAAAACAATAATGGAATGTGAAATTAGTAAGCGAATAAGTTATAAGTCAACTTTTGACAAATTTATGAATCATTTAAAGTAAGGAGTCACAAAGTAAGGAGGGTTAAGATGTTCACGAAAATATAAAGTAATAAAGAGCTTTTCATGGCAGGAAATGAGTTGCAGACGAATCCACTGCAGAAGCAGGAAGAGATATAAGGGACACCGAGCTTGTGAACGTAGTCGGAAGGAGACTGATAGCATCTGCAAACACATGAATCACTTAAACTAATCAGGAGATTTGTTTTCTTTTTTCCGAAAGTGGGCTTAGCTATGAAAATACGAGTACGGATGCCAGAAAACAGATATGGTTATTTAGTAAACAAAGATTTAACAGCATTCGAAGTATCGAAGATAAAATGCGGAGGAATTTGAGCAGTTGAAAAAAAAACAGAAAAGTGTTACAATACACCTAAAATGGCCTGAAATTGATTGAACTTTTTTTCGTAAGCACTCTTTACTCATAGTGGGCTTCAATATATATTCTAATTAAATAACTTCATCATCTCTTAAATAACTTCAAGCATCTGAAATATGAGTTAGCTGGGTTGAGCCCGTTAAGTGTGATGACTAGCTGTGTAGAACCTGTCATCGGGGGGCTCTTTGTGAATGGAGACATCCACGAGCTTTTCGAAGCAGCCACGCAGCATATTCACCACGACACTACCTGAACACAAAATGACATGGTTTTTGTATTTTTGAGCAAATTTGACTCACATAGACTCACATAGCAAGGCCAATGAGCCTTTCACGATGCAATATCGCGTAGACTGGCAATGTGTACACGCTAGTTTTTTTTAAAAATAAATATAACAAGCTAATTTTTTAGAGAAAAAAAAACGGATTGTTTGATTTTTTTCCGTATTACTCGCTTTTCTTATTTATTTACGTTTGGTACCTTTGCTATATCAAGCTGATTTCTTCTTCAATGATGATTAATACTGAGAAACACTTACAAAAATGGAAGTGCAAATGCTTAGACTTTTTCGGTATTCAATTACACTTTATTAAAATGAATAAGATTTTTTAAAGTTAAAAGACTCGCAAGGATTGCATGAGTTTTCTCAGATGAATGAGAGAGTAAAAACAGCGAGAAAAAAATGAGTTGTGGACTGCATGATAGATTAAGTAGATTTCCCACTTTTCTGAACTAGTAAATTGGAAAAATTAACGGTCAGTGAATCTGATTTGAAACTTCATTTTCTCCGCGATTCATACTGGTTTGGCTGCTGACCGTCTTCTTGTATCGTGGTAGACATCCACTTGAGACATTTTCCTGGACAGGCCACAGCTGTTCTATCCGCATAGATCCTGGAAACCAGAATTTTAGAGAAGTTAGTTATCAAATTTTAAAACAGAAAACGGTGAAAAATTAGAATTTAGAAACCAATTGAAAATCATTGGTGTCAGAATAATGGATGACTTCGATTATTAATGAAGACGAAGCTCTAATACTCTGTCTGCCTTCTCTTCTCGCGATCTCTCTCTCGTCTTTTTTCTCTCTCTCTTTCTTTACTCCTCTCTATCTTTCTCTCTCTGATTCTCTCTATCTCTCTATCTCTCTCTTTCTCTGACTCGGAGCAAAAGCTTCGATTCCGGGGACAAATTGATAAAACGAAACATACATCTAACTACACATCAAAAAGGAAGTGCTTGAAATTTGCAAAATGTTTTATCTAATTGCTAGAGTTGATTCGAAAAATCGTTCCAAATTGGCAACTGTTCATTCGTCCACCAATCTAACTCATTCGTCCACCAATCTAACTCATTCGTCCACCAATCTAACTCTACTGAGAAATTTTTTCGATGTTGAAACGGAATCTGCGTCAGGAAGAAAAAATATTTGATTAAACTCAAACAAGAGGTTCAAATTTTAAGTAAGATTCAAGCCTTTGATTTTCAGACGATTTTAAAATTAGCATATATGTACATGTGTAAACATCAGTTGTATTATCAGTACTATTCTCGTTAAACGTTACTTTTTTGCGCTTGAAAAACTCACCCAAAAAATCGTAAAAATTGAATAAAAAACCTCATTGGATCGAATATACAGGATACGGGTGCAAGAGGAGGTCTAGAGGACTCGTTCACGTAGCGGAGCCCGTCGATACGATCAATGTAGAAAGCCCAATTAGGGTTTGAGACGCAAGAAAAGCATTCTGCTGAGAGATAAACTGCTTGGGATACGCTCATACGAAGATATTCGACTGCTCGATCATGGCTTTTTTGCCAAACTGAAGGGTGTCAAAAACTACTTGTTCTCATTTTCTCTATATACATATTTTCCTGGTTTTCAAGCTTTTCGAATTTATGTTGGGTTATCAGGGATCTTGAACGATTTTGTTAGCCTTTGGGACTGTTTTACCTTTGTGACTTGTGAGCTCAAGTCTGAATAAAGTTAAATCAAGGAACTCTACCAATCATAATTATAACAAAACAACTTCAGTTTCCAGAAGATAAACATATACATATTTGCTTAAAATTACGATTTACTGTGAAGAACTAGGGGCCGAGTATGATTGAGATTTTAAAAAAAACTTACATGGGGCTTTCGACTCGGATTGAGAAGTTGAGAGAGTGAAGAAGAAAGAGAGCATCACAGCCATCAGTAGAAAGAGCCTTTAATGAACAATTCTAATTAAACCTTTTCACGGAATTATTATGTATACTTGTTTGACTGTGAATAAGCAATGACAGAAACTCAGAGTAATGTTTAGCTTTTCTTTCTGTAGCTCTGAACAATCATCGCTATTTTATCTCATCTTTTGCTATAATATACCTTTTAAACACCGATATACAAATGTATGTACGCTCAACGCTCAATCGAATCGAGAAATTGGACTACAATCAAAAGTCGAAAAATCGGAAATGTAGTCGATGAATAAAGAATTTCAGAGCGAAAAGACTCAGAAAGCGTCCGAGATACACAGAAGAGGATAAATCTCTAAAGAGAAGTACAGAAGAGAAGAAAGGGAAAAGATTAGGTAGAAAACGAGAGAAAAGAAAAGTAGTTGGATGAGTAAGAGAAGAAAGATCAAGAGAGCAAGGGCGAATGATGTGTGAATAAGCTTGAGTCACCCCTGTAATCACAAGTATAAACGGAACAATCTCAAGACTCACAAGTGAGACAACTGCATATGAAGAGCCGCAACTAACGAAATGCAAGTGGAGAAAAGCATTAGTTTAGACAAGCATAGTATTCGGGAAAAAATGGACAAATTCTTGATTCGAAAATTCTGAATGCTAGTGCGACATCAAAATAATTCTAAGACCAGCTTTTTGATTCTGACAGTGTCCGCCTTACATGAAATGAGGTATCTAGCCAAAGCTCGTCTAGTAATATTTTATCATAGTGACAAGGTATTCGATGTTCAGGTTCAACTAATAGATTGGTGCATATTCTTCAGCTGAAGCATATTAGGCTTTAGTTTCGAATAAACTTTTCAACAAGCTTGTCAAACATGTTAATGGTTAAAAATTGTATCAATCAGAACAAATTTTAGTTCAGAAACTTGAGTTTTCCATATCGAAATTTTCATAGTCATCTATAGCACCAGTTTCGAAGCAAGAATGCCCCTTATTTTGGATTAATTCTGGATATTCATTCAATATTTTCTCAAAAAAAACCTGAATAGTTTCAGAGGCGTTAAGTTCCTACAAATCTTTCTTTTCTTAAAGCTTTTTAGACACATTTTAGCTGATTTAAAAATGCAAAAGGGAGTTGACCTGAGTCAAAAAATCATTCTTGAAAGGTTCATGTTGCAGAACATTTTATGTTTGTTCCGGCGCAGACTTCGATTTCGGACAGGATGGGGATTTTTGAGGGAAGATGACAGGTGAGTTAATGAGAGTCAGGCAAAGAAGAGAGGAAGAGGTACAGAGAGAGCGAGAGAGAGAGAGAGAGAGAGAGAGAGAGAGAGAGAGAGAGAGAGAGAGAAAAGGGCGATAGGTAGAAGGAGAAAGAGAAAAAGGGAGAGAGGAAGGAGGGTAAAGCAAACCTCGGTAAGAGTAAAAAATTTGGAGAAGGACAGAGAGTAAAGAGAAAGGTGAGAGGCAAAGAGGAAAGGGAATAGGCTAAAGAGAATATGAGAGTATCTCCTGAGCGGAAGACAATGTTTGAGCTGTGTACATCATTTATACTCTCGTGTGGTCAGTCTTAGCTATAATTTCCTCTGGTAAAATCTATTCTGACTTTACTTCTTCTCCGATCTAATATGTCTGTATCATGCTTATATTCATGTTGTACATATGTATATTAATCTTTTCGACCCCTTATTTCCTGATTATTTTATTATATATGTCCATATACTTATATATCAAAACTATTTCAAAAATGTTGTCGTAACTTTCGATTTGAGCTAGATTAGAAGACACGTTGTTTTTACAATCAAGGCAATTTCAAGTTGAGTAAATTCAAAGTTTAAAATCAAATATACACGGGAATTTTGCAAAGCATTTGACATCAAAGCCTGAAAACTTTCTACAGCCAAAAAAAAATCATCCTCTCGATTCATTCTGTAATGATGGCTCACAATGGCAGTATCTTCATCATAGCATGCGTTCACCGGTCGCTTGAATCAAATGGGAAGTCGGCAAAAGTAACGTGAGTGGTCCTAACAATTCTTTTAAAGTTTCATCAAACCTAAGTCTTGTTAAGAGACTTATTAAACGCGACGCAAAAAGAAGGAAAAAGTTAGTAAGCTCAATATCTGTAACAGATATGTTTGAAGATTGAGTCTGGGCACAATTACTTGCAGAAGCAGCGAGCGTCAACTTTGCATGTCACTTCTCGCTGGATGAAGCAGCGAGCGTCAACTTTGCATGTCACTTCTCGCTGGATGAAGCAGCGAGCGTCAACTTTGCATGTCACTTCTCGCTGTATAAAGCAGCGAGCGTCAACTTTGCATGTCACTTCTCGCTGGATGAAGCAGCGAGCGTCAACTTTGCATGTCACTTCTCGCTGGATGAAGCAGCGAGCGTCAACTTTGCATGTCACTTCTCGCTGGATGAAGCAGCGAGCGTCAACTTTGCATGTCACTTCTCGCTGGATGAAGCAGCGAGCGTCAACTTTGCATGTCACTTCTCGCTGGATGAAGCAGCGAGCGTCAACTTTGCATGTCACTTCTCGCTGGATGAAGCAGCGAGCGTCAACTTTGCATGTCACTTCTCGCTGGATGAAGCAGCGAGCGTCAACTTTGCATGTCACTTCTCGCTGGATGAAGCAGCGAGCGTCAACTTTGCATGTCACTTCTCGCTGGATGAAGCAGCGAGCGTCAACTTTGCATGTCACTTCTCGCTGGATGTCCCATTTTTCCTTCAATCAATGGTTTTTTAACCCAGTACAGATCTCAAATAAAGTGTGTTCTCACTCGTATTTGCAGGAGAATCCAATAAATGCCAGTTTCATCATGAAAACATCTCAAGAAAAGATAAGGGGTGATATGTTCGAGAACATTTACTACACTGATAAATTCTCTTTGAATAAGAGACTCGTGGTTGTTGAATGTAACATTTTAACTCTTTATCGTTGTTAAAACACCCTATTATGGTGATTACTAGCTTTTTTCAAAATTTTTAATAGCTTTCTAAGCTTTTGTTATCTCAATTAGCTTTTTTAAAACTTTAAAAAATAACTTTTTTGAATTTTTTCAAATAGCTTTTTATAGCTTTTTTTGCTAAACCTAAGATGTAATCGAACAGAATTAATAGATGTAAGATTCATCGAGCTCTCTAATTTCATCGAGCTCTCTAATTTCATCGAGCTCTCTAATTTCATCGAGCTCTCTAATTTCATCGAGCTCTCTAATTTCATCGAGCTCTCTAATTTCATCGAGCTCTCTAATTTCATCGAGCTCTCTAATTTCATCGAGCTCTCTAATTTCATCGAGCTCTCTAATTTCATCGAGCTCTCTAATTTCATCGAGCTCTCTAATTTCATCGAGCTCTCTAATTTCATCGAGCTCTCTAATTTCATCGAGCTCTCTAATTTCATCGAGCTCTCTAATTTCATCGAGCTCTCTAATTTCATCGAGCTCTCTAATTTCATCGAGCTCTCTAATTTCATCGAGCTCTCTAATCTCATCGAGCTCTCTAATTTCATCGAGCTCTCTAATTTCATCGAGCTCTCTAACTTCATCGAGCTCTCTAATTTCATCGAGCTCTCTAATTTCATCGAGCTCTCTAATTTCATCGAGCTCTCTAATTTCATCGAGCTCTCTAATTTCATCGAGCTCTCTAATTTCATCGAGCTCTCTAATTTCATCGAGCTCTCTAATTTCATCGAGCTCTCTAATTTCATCGAGCTCTCTAATTTCATCGAGCTCTCTAATTTCATCGAGCTCTCTAATCTCATCGAGCTCTCTAATTTCATCGAGCTCTCTAATTTCATCGAGCTCTCTAATTTCATCGAGCTCTCTAATTTCATCGAGCTCTCTAATTTCATCGAGCTCTCTAATTTCATCGAGCTCTCTAATTTCATCGAGCTCTCTAATTTCATCGAGCTCTCTAATTTCATCGAGCTCTCTAATTTCATCGAGCTCTCTAATTTCATCGAGCTCTCTAATTTCATCGAGCTCTCTAATTTCATCGAGCTCTCTAACTTCATCGAGCTCTCTAATTTCATCGATCTCTCTAATTTCATCGAGCTCTCTAATTTCATCGAGCTCTCTAATTTATGCTGAGTTTTGATTTTATTGATCAAAACACCCACTTTCGAGTGGCCAAAGACAGGCAACCATCCGAATGGAATTTCGATCAAATCACCATCGTTTTTTTTGATCGTGCAGCGGCCTTCACCGGCGTCGCTGCTCCAGATTCTACTCATCATAGCCGGCGTGGAACTAAAAAAGAAAAGCTTGAACGACTGGAAGTCGAACTACATTGGAAAATGCTGTGCTGTGAGTACATCAACGTTGACTACAGTGACAGCAAGTGAAACAGCAGCAGTGTCAACTAGAGCCCCCGCCGCAATAAACGATTCGACTACCTTCACTAACACCTTCAACATCTTACAATGGAATGCAAATGGACTTCGAGGAAAGATAGAAGAAGTGATCAACTACATGCAGAAACATGATGTCGCAGCTGCAGCCATACAGGAGACGAAATTTACTGATCGAACAAAACTCCCGAAGAACGACGACTTCATCGTCATCAGATCGGACAGAACACGTAACAAAGGAGGAGGTCTTGCGTTCATACTCCATAAGTCAGTGGCCTTTCGTGTCACAGATCTCTCTAACATCATAAACGACGAACACCTGGAGACGCTGGCAATCAATGTCAGAGCATCGAGCTCTGCTGAAGAGGAAGTAACACTGGTCAACGTATACCTTCCCCCCACCAGCAGCTGCCCGCCGAACCACCATCCCAACTGGGATGGACTACTTCAACTCAAAGACTGCCTGATTCTCGGCGACTTAAATGCACATTATGAAGACTGGGATGCGCTTATCGACGAAGATCAGCGTGGAGTAGAACTGGCCTCGGCAATTGACAACTCAGACCTGGTGGTGATGAATGACTTCAGTCCAACTCGCGTTACTCCAACATGCAGCAGCTCACCCGATGTTACACTCGCTTCCTCCTCTCTAGCCTGCAACATAACTTGGACGGCTTCTACAGGCTTGAACAGCGACCACCTTCCAATAGTAGTGCGACTCCAGAGACAAATCGTCCGAGAAGAGACTAAACGTAGATGCTACACGAATTTCTCGAAAGCTGACTGGAAAGGTTTCCGAGACAGATGCGAAATGGAGCTTAGAGAAAACTCCTTCTCTAATATCTTCGAAGCTGAGCGAAAATTCCGCGAAGCGATACTCTCCGCAGACCGCCGCTACGTGCCCAAAGGACGTATTCCAAACATTCGCCCCGGCTTCCCTACTGACGCCGCCTTGCTAGCAGATGAGAGAGATAGACTCCGCGAAGAAAACGCCGCTGACCCCAAAATCCGAGAACTGAACAAGATGATCCAGCAAAAAGTTGACGAATACAGAAAAAACAAATGGCAACGCTACCTTCAGACGATGAATCTACAAGAAGGAGCCAAACGACTTTGGACCACTGTCCGATCTATTGTAAATCCCACTCAAAAGGAGAACAACCGCGCTATCAATTTTTCGGGAATCCCAGTCTACAATCGAAAAGAGGCTTCCAACGCTTTCAATAAACAGTTCACCCCAGCAAGCAAAGTCCATCCAACCAAATCTGCTAGACGTGCAAGAAGAGACCTACGGCGACCCAAGATGATCACTCAGCCCTTTTTTTCAGAATCTGAAGTTTCAAAGGCAATAAAAGGAAGCAAGTCTAGTAAAAATAGCTTTTTATAGCTTTTTTTGCTAAACCTAAGATGTAATCGAACAGAATTAATAGATGTAAGATTCATCGAGCTCTCTAATTTCATCGAGCTCTCTAATTTCATCGAGCTCTCTAATTTCATCGAGCTCTCTAATTTCATCGAGCTCTCTAATTTCATCGAGCTCTCTAATTTCATCGAGCTCTCTAATTTCATCGAGCTCTCTAATTTCATCGAGCTCTCTAATTTCATCGAGCTCTCTAATTTCATCGAGCTCTCTAATTTCATCGAGTTCTCTAATTTCATCGAGCTCTCTAATTTCATCGAGCTCTCTAATTTCATCGAGCTCTCTAATTTCATCGAGCTCTCTAATTTCATCGAGCTCTCTAATTTCATCGAGCTCTCTAATTTCTACAGAAAATCAGAAACTTTTTAGAATGTGGAGATCAGTTCTTCACATAAAGAGTTCCGTATCGAATTTGTACGAGATAAAATTATTTAAAAACTCGTTTTAAAGCAATCAGGCCCTGATCCTTTTTCAATACATGCGTAATTTTTTCAAGCAGTTAGCCATTGACATTCTTCATCAGCAAAGGATAATTGGGCAAATATTCTCACTAAATTGGATCTATGTTGATTCTAGAGCTACGTGTATGTTGAGAGCTATGTCTGTAGATTCTGGAAAGAAAGGATCCAGACCGAACAGTTTAAATCGATTAAATCGATCCAAACTTGTAAAAAGCTACGGAAGAATAGCAAAGCATTTGAACTCGATAACATTTGTATCCAACATTTTATCAAAACAATATAAGAGAAAATATCACCTAGACTTTCTAGTTCGATCTGCAAGGTCAATATGTATGTATAGGTTCTGCTTCTTCAGTGAATGTTTATCTTTTTTCCAGCCACACCATTTACTACAATTGAAAATGGCAAGAACTATAAATTAATGTTTTTTGCATAATTTTTTGATATTTCCAAGCATTCAGAGTATAGGATTTTCAGATTTTCAGTCGAAGGAGCGCTTTCCGTCTGTCGAATGTTCTCTAGAAATCGCGATTTCATAGTGATCATTTAAAAATTTCTGAAGTACAATCTTTTTTCTTCTTTTTTGTGGGTCTTTTTCATCTTTTTCCTGGATTACGACTTCTGTGCGAAATTTCTGTACATACAAAAAACCAATGTGCTCCGCTGGCAGAGAAAACGAAAAACCTTCTGTCATAATCAGGGGGTTCATCCGTGATCTTCCTGATGTTTTCCTTCACGTGAGCGATCGAGTCATTGATGTTTTGTATGGTAAGTTTGGACACCTACACATAGTCAGATAGGTAGATAGAAAGATAGATAGATAGAGAGAGAGATTAAGAGAGAAAGAGAGAGTCGTCAAAGGGCAAAGTAATTGCTCCTAATCTTTTTGCAACTTTACTTTTTTGACTTTTTACTCCTACCAAAGTTTCTTTATGGTCAACTGTTCTCCTGGTTTTTGTTTTATGGTCAACTGTTCTCCTGGTTTTTGTTTTATGGTCAACTGTTCTCCTGGATTTTTGTTTTTTGTGTCTCTCTTTATCTTCAATCCGAGCGTGGCAAAATCGTAGTGTGTACGACTATCGTGCGAAGAATCCGGAATTCGACTCCCACCGCCGACAGATCCACCCAAATTAAACGGGTTAAAATGTCGGTAGTGCCATGTACGAATATGACTCTCCTCGCTACAGCTATTTACACTAGCAGTGATCTAGAAGGCAGCCACAGGTTGTACCAGGATAGGTCTGTCCTGCATCTCAGGGGAGCGCGTACCCTCCCGCGAGGCGGGAACATATCATATTTATCTGATGATTGTTACAAGATGTGAAAAACAATCAGAATTAATCCAGCAAACGGTATAGCGTTTTCATTTCTTTCCTATAGTAAAAAATCAAGAAGAAATCAACATAAGAAAATTGATAGAAAGACAATGATTATCATTTACAGTACTGGGTGGGAACTATCGTATTTAAAAAGTTACAAAATGAATCAGAAGACATGCTTAGAATGTTATAATTCATATTGTTAATCGTTGCATATGTACGATTCGTGAACGAGTGAGCAGTAATGTTATCACTAAATTTTATAATCGGACACAATTTATCAGAAAGGCCACGAGTATTCGACTTTTTAATTAAGAAACAATAATTTATTGAAACATATTTTTTCTCTCTTTCTCTTTCTCTCCATTCCTTCTTTTTTGTTTCTTTCTCCATCTATCTTTTTTGATGTATTTCTTTCTTTCTGCCGCACTTTCTCTCTCTATTTCTGTTGCTATCATACTACTTCTTTTCTTTTCTAATACCCTCACCGTAAACAACGCGTCGCTCAACACGCCATTCAGAGGGCGAGGGTAGTCACATAAGTGGGACTGATTGTAGTAAAAAGTAGCTAATCCGGCCCTATTGGTTCAAATCCTCCCAAAGATGGACTGCCGAGAAAGGAGGGTGAATAGAGGGACGGGCAGAAGACAATGACTGGACAGTGGTAAAGAGTCCCCCGACCTTGGAGACGCCCATTTAAAAAAGAGTGAGAGGGATTGAGAGCAAAAAAAGAATTGGATACAGATGGAAAGAGGATCACTGAAAGAAAGAGAGAGGATTGAAAAAGGAAATTTTGTCAAAGAGGGAAAGAGTGAGTGAGTGAGTGAGAGAGAGAGAGAGAGAGAGAGAGAGAGAGAGAGAGAGAGGAGAGAGAGAGAGAGAGAGGGAAAGAGTGTGTGTGTGAGAGAGAGAGAGAGAAAAGAGAGCAATGTAAAGAGCAAGAGAAAAGGAGAGAGAAGTGATTAGAGAAGAAAGGGAGGGGTATAGAGTAAAATAAAAAGAGAAGTAAAGGAGTACGGATAGAGCATACCATGGTGAAAACCCTGGAGATGCACTCGCAGCTGACCTGGGGTGTAACTCGAAGGGATTGAGCTTCAGGATAAATGTTTAGGATGTTTTACTGCATTTATCTACTCGCAGCGCTCCCAGCAGCGCGGGTTTTCGCCTCAAGACGTCAGTTTCATGCTCATCTTCGAACGCTGGAGACCATTTATGTGCTTGGTTGAAACATTTGTAACTTTTTTGGTTAGGAATAGCATATTTTGAAACGAAATCAAAGTTTCCAGTTTCCTCGATAGAGAAGTCGTAACGCGGTCTTTCATGAATGAATGAATTTATTACGCATAAAAATAATGCGTGGTGAGGTATACGAGAATCTTGGAATTGAGTTAAAAGATCTGATGTCGAAGGGTTTTTAAGGTCATGAGGTCAGGTTTTAAGGTCAGTCGAAGGTCATGAGTTTTTAAAAAAAACGAAAAGTGGGTTTGAATACGTGTCATGCATGAACCAGCTCTTGCCCCCCCCCCCTTCATATGAATACTTTCCTTGATCGGGATAGTTTCGGTTCTACGATGTTTTGTGTAATGTAGAAACTGGTTTCGTACGGCATAATCATGAAGCAAAGATACCTTTTACTTAAGCATTCTGGAGTTTTTTGTCTTCAAATCTCAGCTATTCATCATCGAGTTTATTGTAACTGTAACATGTCTGCACGAGTGGAGTTACCCCAGAAATACTTTTTACTTGTTCTGAAAATGAACAATAGTTTTAATGATGTCGGAAAGAACTCTTTCTGACTATTCCTTCAACCTTTCCAACATCTGGGAACAAGAAATTGAAATGTTTTTTTCGCCTATATGACAGCTTTGCGGACCAGTCCCCACTCAAATTGGTGATTTTTGTAATCATACAAGTCTCGCAAAATCAATGGGCATCAGCTATGGGTGAAAAAAAATCAAAAATTTTTCGAGTCACTTTTTCGAGAAAAAAAAACGAAATAAAGCTTGTTTTTCTCTTAAACTTTCTAGACGGTTAATCTAGAGGACGAGCTTAGTCGTGACTTTTTTGACTTTGACTTTCTGTCGGCAAGTCTCTGATTTTCCTTCCAAGAGTCTTTGTTTACCTCAAATCATAAGGGAACCCTTATGCCAAAAAAACTATCTTTAAATTTTATTTCATTCTAGGCTCCTTAGTCATTTCAAGTTGTTTTCATTAAGAGAGAGTTCAAATTAACATGCATTAGCACTTTTAAAGAAAAAAATGAACCAACTAGAACAATTTACTACAGTATTTATTTTATTTATTGATACATCAATACTGATGTGACAAAACATAAGATAACACATACAATAGTGAGCGTTGTTCTTGACAATAACATCTGAACAATGATTTTCTAGAATAAGAAAGGAGAGAGAAAGCAAAAAAGGGAACAACTCAGAGATTAGGTAAGTGCAGATCGAGAATTTCAAGAACATTTAGCATCTTGAGCCTCTTTTTGAACACATTAGAGTTAGGAGAAGTCATAACTTGAGCAGGTAAACCAATCATCCACCTAGACGTTCTTACTCCAAAACAATTGAAAGTTAACCTCTTATTTGTGAAAGGTATGTGGGAATTAAAGGCGGATGTTCTACCATTACACGGTTTGAACACATAAAAGGAACTAACTTTAAGATCAACTTCACCTCGGATTATTTTGAAAGCGTGAGTGAGATCATTAATGATTCTCCTACAATATAGAGAGGTCAAATTTAAAGTATTCAAACGATTCTCATAACTTATATTAGGAGAGCAGTTCGAATTACATCTAAAATAGAGAAGTTTAGTAAATATATGCTGGACCTTCTCTATTTTCCTAATATCATTTTTTAAATGAGGAGACCAAACCTATGAAGAAACAAATCGGTAGATCATATGATTTGTAACATCTTACATATGTATATATCTGGTGTGATACATGAAATAATTCTGAATAAGGCATAAACTGAACAAGGCATAAAAGTATTCGTACAGTATATAAAAAGTACAGTATATGCCAGTAACAGTATTCATTTCCCGAACAGTGAAAGATTTTCATTGAGAAAAAGTGGCTTTGAAAAGTTCTCTGGGGTCTTTTTCTGTAGTCGGTGAGAACTTTCTTGGCGCCACTTAAGAACCTCTCATGATCGGCCGAGCCCGCCGGAAGCACAAAATATTTGTGCGCTAATTTATCAAAGGATATGCTGCGGTAGACAGCGGGGTATTCCAAAATGTCAATCGCTTCTCCGACGTCGTCCTTGCTCGTGATTATTTTTCAAGCTCCTGAAATTGTGACTCAATTCAAACATTTTTCTGACATGAATTAGAACATGAAATTTGAATGGTCGTGTGTTTTTTAAAAGCATTTTTTGAGAAAAAAAAGTTGAAAAGGAGAAAACTAAAAGCGTTCTTTTCCATGAAAATAGTTTTTTTCTAACTCTAACTTTTCTATCGTTAAATTTAGGAAATTTTTTTTTTTAACTTACAAATTGGGCTCAAAAAGATTGAAACAAAGGTAAGGACTGATAAATATGGTTTACACCGCACATAAACCTTTCTGTCACACAAAAAAACATCTTAATTTGTTACTAGAAATGAATTATAGCACTTTGAAAAACGTTCTTTTTTTCGATCTTTTTTCGAAAAGTCGAAGAACTTTTTTTCGGAGAATGCCGAAAGAATCGAAAAATCTAAAAACTTGAAAATGAAAAAAAAAACCAATCTGTGATGGGCATCCCTTTTTCACACGTTACTTCTACAGTTCTCTAGCTTATGTAGTTCCGACTTCGTCCATAAATGAAAATAATGCATGAGTCGCTTTGTAAAAAGTTGCGCTCCTTTCCCAAAGAGCGAAGCCGCTTTGATGTTCAATGTTAAAGAATACAAAAAAAAACTTCCAAACTGCTTTAGTCTTGATGTTGTTGTACAATTTTTAATGCTTTCGTGACTCTTGGGTGTATTTATAGAAGTGACTTCTGAGACGCAATCATTTTCCAAAAGCTGTTTGATTAGCTAAAGAATGATCACTAAGGGGGAAGCAGAACCGTTATATCCCGTGTGACTCTTCTGTAACTTCTGAAATATGACTTTTGACAAGACTTTTTTGAAAGCTTATTTATGGTGACTTCATGTGTGTGATGTGTGCGTGATTGTGTACCCTAAAGTCTCTCAGGAGATTGTGAGGTGGCGGGTCACTGCCGCGTATGCAGTGATGGCCGCTACTCCTACTACCGCTGCAACTCGCACGCAGACTGCTTTCCTGGAGAGAACTGTGGCGGCAGTGGCTTCTGCTGTCCGAACTTCTCCTTCGGAGCTGCTCCGCTAGCCACGCAATCACCGCGCTTCACCCGTTCGACTTTGAACTTTTTAGTGATTTAAAAGAACGTGATTGGTTGCACCTTTTCTATTATGTTTTGTGTATTCTATAATGACACAATCATTCGACTAATCTCATCTGAATGTTCGATCAAGTGTTCCTGATAAAAAAAATAGATCGCAATTTCGTGCAATGTAACAGGTTTCACGTGTTGTCGAGTTCATGTGCTTGGAATGAAAGATATGAGAAAATAGGCGTCAGTAGAGTGAGAGAATGCTATTTGAATAGTTTGAATAGAGAGTAGGCTACGTAGTTGGTACATACATAATAGATGTATTTTCGTGGCTTAGAATAGTATTCTATTCATTCCATTCGTGCTTCAAGTTAGGAGAAAACGTCCTTCGAAAGTTTATAACCTCTTTTGCCTGATCAAACTCGCTGCTGTAACTTGAGTGTGGCTTAAACTAAATCATCTCATATTTCCGTCTTCAGCAACTGTAATAACTCACTACGCTTCACACGCCTCACATTTTCGCTCAATTTAGAGGGTCTGGAAAATGAAACGAACTCGGAAGAAATTTTCGTTAATCAATAGGGATAAGAAAAAGTGGCTGAGTCGTCTTTACATCTCGAAATATAACATGATGTGATCAGTCAGTACTGGCAAATAGCTCCACATACATAAATCCCTTGATGTGTATTGCTTCTAGTCATAGTCGATGTATCTCTTCCAGCTCTCTCAAATGATATAACCCTGCCGAAAGGGACTGCAGTGGAGGCACCCCTCGCCGAACGCGTAGTAATCGAGCATGGTGAGCTTGGCATGCAAATGGTTGGCGCTATTAAGTCAGCTGAGGAGGCTTCAGAAGAGGAAGTGTTTAATCAGGAATTAGGAGAGAAGGGGAGCTCCTTGGAGGAGCTGCTTTGTCCGGACGGCAGCCAATCAACCGGGCGCTGTTCACTTGACTCGCAATGCGGTGACGACCACCACTGTGTATCTGCGCTTTGCTGTGCAGGTGATTGTTTTCAGCTCAATTCACTCGCCTATTATCATCGAGAGCGTGGTAAATTTCAAGCTTTTAAACTTTGGAAGGAAAAAATCTAAAATTTTCTGGTTTATAGAATACGGCTTCGAGTTGTTTATTCCCTGCAAGAAGCCGGTTTCTTCTTTGTTGACAGGAAAATTTTGCAAGCTAGGAAAAAGTATAATAGAAAGTCTTTCTCTCTGTGCATTAAAGGCAATAAATTTAACAATTTCTGTAAACATCAATTTGAGATGTATTCGACTTTGTGACTTGTTTT
Organism: Allodiplogaster pararmata; assembly: GCA_964056735.1. Lineage (NCBI taxonomy): Eukaryota > Metazoa > Nematoda > Chromadorea > Rhabditida > Diplogasteridae > Allodiplogaster > Allodiplogaster pararmata. The sequence continues at coordinate 14,485,561 of OZ057406.1, forward strand.
TCTCAATATTGGCAAGAAAAGTATTTAAAGTAACTTTTTTCCAATTTGAAGAGAAGGAGCCAGTTTTCGAGCATGAGAACGCATGTCACTGAAAAATTATGTTTGTTTTTTCAGTAAAAGTTTCGAGTTATATTCAACATTCCACGTTACAGTCTGCTCCCTCCGTCGACGCGAAGTGCTGGAAGCGCTTCCTTCTAACGATGTCCTTGGTGTGCACATTCCGCAATGCGCTCCGCTGGACCATCGTTACTATCGGCCCCGTCAATGTCGCGGCGGCACAGAACTATGCTTCTGCGTGAATTCATTTGGAAAGAAAACACGCGCCGTCGCTCGTCCGGACTCTGACTGCTCCGAGAAGCGGCGTTCCGATACGAAGTCTGGCCGCGCAATCCGAGCAGAACTCGCCGAGCTGGCGGCGATTGGCTGTGCGACGGCGGCGAAGAAAAACGGGCACTGCCCACCTAGTGTTGCATCCACCGTCGATGCAGTCAGCAAAGCGCACTTGGCGTGTATGTGTGATGAGGAATGCACGCAAGCCAAAAAATGCTGCAGGTTCAAACTAACGAAATCCGCTTATAGGAATTAATCGATATGATATAACACTTTTATCGTATAACTTATTTAATTCCTCTAACAAACGGCCAAATACTATTGCACGGACGTCAACAAGCTTATTTCCGGTTATGCAGAAACGACTAGATACATATAAACCTTTCCTCAGATATTGTCTTTCTGTAGCATATTTGTTAATAAATATGCTACTTTTTTTATTTTTAACTGAAGCTTGATAAATAAGTTTCGGTGATTTAAATAGCCCAATCACCGCAAAGATGAACTTGCTGAGCTTGTTATTTTAGGAGCAAGGAAGCTGAAGTGCACGGAGTGTGCATGGAACCGAGTCATGACGCATCGCTCACTGTCACTATATGTATGTAGGCTTACTTAATATCGCTTTGGCATTTTTTAGGTTGTTGCATCGAGATCTCACAGTGATAACCCTTCGAGATCCAAGCATATGCTTTCCATGTTTTCAGAAGCTGTTTCTTAGGAGAAAAAAGACGTTGCACTAACCCTGCTGATTCGCCAGTCATAGTACGACAACTGCGACCGGCTGCGAAAGCCAAAAACATTTCCTTTGGTTTTCCTAGCTTGACTCGATGAGTTATATTTATGACTCATTTAACTTTTATTCTCAAATTCCGAGTTCGATCCATGACTATTTGTGTCTTTTACTTTGCGGCTTGACTTTATCATATGACTTTGAAAAGAGCTAATGTTCTACTCTTGTCAAGCTGAAGCAAAGCCAGTCTTGTGCGGGTTCAACGAACAGTGGGTATCATGTGCGAGTGGCTGTCAGTCCTCTTGTCATGACTTGACTACCCTGCCATGTCCATCTGCCAACTGCGCCCCCGGATGTCACTGTCGTCCAGGTTAATATATTCATTGTTCACAGTATATATTTTTCTTCTGTATCTCTGTTTTTCTCTCTCGGTCCTTCCCTTTTTTGTACCCCTTTCTGTCTTTCTTTACAGTACTCTTCATAATTTTTTTTCTTCTTACTTTTCATCTCTCTTTCTCTTTCCTTCTCCATCTTTCTTTCTCTCTCTCTCTTTCTTTCTCTTTCTCTCTCTATTTTTCTCTCTTTCTTTCTCTCTTTCTTTCTCTCTCTATTTCTCTCTCTCTCTATTTCTCTCTCTCTTTCTCTCTCTCTTTTTCACTTTCTTTCTCTTTCTAATTCTCTCTCTTTCTCTTTCTCTTTCTCTTTCTCTTTCTCTTTCTCTTTCTCTCTCTTTCTCTCTCTTTTTCTCTCTCTTTCTCTCTCTTTCTCTCTCTTTTTCTCTCTCTTTTTCTCTCTCTCTTTCACTCTCTTTCTCTCTCTTTCTCTCTTTCTCTCTCTTTCTCTCTTTTTGTCTCTTTCTCTCTCTTTTTCTGCCTCTTTCTCTCTCTCTCGCCCAATGGTTCTGTGAGGAGAAAAACCTTGTTGTAAACTTAATTGGACTTGTACACATCGCTGCACCGTTGTTTTTTTTGCAGATTCAAGAGTTTTTTCTAAAAAAAACAAGTTTTTTTCAAGTTGTTGAGAAAAACACTTGATTCGATCTGAAATACTGAAAAAAATGTTTCCTCGACTTTAATTTTGAACACTTTTCTTATAGATGTTCGGAAAAATAAATATATAATACCCAGGTGACCCAACGATTCCGCTTTTGCCAGGCAATTTCAGTAGGTTTGAGAAAATTTTTCTCATAAAATTGCAGCCGTTTACAACCACCTGCCCGCTATTCTGATCGTTCATCTTTTGCCATCCAGTTTGTCAGAGAATGAGAACTCTGTAATTGTTCGAGAGGGGGAGAGATATAAAATAGACAAAAAGAGAGAAAGTTGAATAGAGAAACTATAAATATAGAGAGGGTTATAGACTAGGTTGAGAAAAAGAACGGATAAAGCAGTGGGGGGAAGAAACAGTGAGGAGCTAATTCCAAGATTTCTCCAATCTATGTTGTCTTTCTTACTACCGTTTATTTAGCCACAAAGAAACATATGTGCGCTGTATATGTATGTGGTTTCACTATTTTCATGCATCTCATTCCCACCTCTCAGCAGTCTTATTTATTCAATTTCAGTTTTTCTACTGACTTTTATGGCTTCAACCAAAAAAGACGACCTAAACAAGGTATCTTATAACTATAAGCTATCAAGTATCAGAAGTGTTTTCTGAACTTTTTTCGTAAAAGAGTGATCTTATCTTGGTCAAGGATCAACTCATTTCCTCCATTACAAAAAGAACTTCTAGGTATAAAAAGTTTTCGTTAAAAAAAACCGTTCTGATTAATCGATGCCATGACTTGCAGTAATAATTGAAGAAAACTCACTTTGAAAAAGTGAATGGAAGAAAATCAGAAAATTACATTTAAAATGCAAAAACACACGAAAGAAACGGTTTTAATCGTTTTGTTGTCAACACTTCGCTATAATGGCACGTCCCAGTCCCAGTAACATAGCCTTCAGTTGTCAACACTTCGCTATAATGGCACGTCCCAGTGCCAGTAACATAGCCTTCAGTTGTCAACACTTCGCTATAATGGCACGTCCCAGTGCCAGTAACACGTCCCAGTGCCAGTAACACGTCCCAGTGCCAGTAACACGTCCCAGTGCCAGTAACACGTCCCAGTGCCAGTAACACGTCCCAGTGCCAGTAACACGTCCCAGTGCCAGTAACACGTCCCAGTGCCAGTAACACGTCCCAGTGCCATTAACACGTCCCAGTGCCAGTAACACGTCCCAGTGCCAGTAACACGTCCCAGTGCCAGTAACACGTCCCAGTGCCAGTAACATAGCCTTCAGTTGTCAACACTTCGCTATAATGGCACGTCCCAGTGCCAGTAACACGTCCCAGTGCTAGTAACACGTCCCAGTGCCAGTAACACGTCCCAGTGCCAGTAACACGTCCCAGTGCCAGTAACACGTCCCAGTGCCAGTAACACGTCCCAGTGCCAGTAACACGTCCCAGTGCCAGTAACACGTCCCAGTGCCAGTAACACGTCCCAGTGCCAGTAACACGTCCCAGTGCCAGTAACATAGCCTTCAGTTGTCAACACTTCGCTATAATGGCACGTCCCAGTGCCAGTAACATAGCCTTCAGTTGTCAACACTTCGCTATAATGGCACGTCCCAGTGCCAGTAACATAGCCTTCAGTTGTCAACACTTCGCTATAATGGCACGTCCCAGTGCCAGTAACATAGCCTTCAGTTGTCAACACTTCGCTATAATGGCACGTCCCAGTGCCAGTAACATAGCCTTCAGTTTTTGTCTTTAAATTAGTTCATCTTGAACTATGTATAAGACGGATGTAAGCGCGAAAAAATTTCTTCGATACTGTGAAACCCTCATATAATATTTATCAATTGAATCCTTTTTCGGTAGCGTAGTATCGAATTGCAAAGGATACAGCAAAAGAAAATTCTCAGCATCGTCTCATTGTTCTATCTCTAAGAGAAATTACAACCACGTGGTCTTGACTTACTTCTTGGAGGGTATTGCACCTGATAGGAAGACGTGGGCATCTGAAGTCGAGTAATCCTTGTGTTTCAAAATCAAATCCTTCGCGCAGGCTTCGTGCGCCGAACCCCAGCCACTGACGCAGAATGTGTTCCTCGACTGACTTGTAGCGTATTCGATGCTTCTTCGCACTGCTCCCTTCCAAATCGCGTATATCTTTCGTGCGGATCAGCATGTCCAATATCGTGTCAATCGAGAAACACGCCAAGGTGTAAAAAGCGCTCATTCATTAAAAAGGATAACTTTCAAAAAAAATTTTCTGCAACTCACAAGTAGTGTAATGAACCAAATGCAAATTAAATATGTGTGAAGAATCGAAGCTTGATCCAGAATTTCCAAATTTTTCTCTTATTGAAGAAAACCGGAAACTTAATGTTGATATCAGAATATTTAACTCTTGAGCCTCATCCCAGTAGATTTAGACTGAAATGGTGGGCTTGACCTTTTTCAACCTAAATTCTCGTTCAAAAATGACAACAGTACAGAATACTTTTCCTTTTTCAATAGAAAATAACTAGTTAATGTTTTGTGTTTTCAATCTCTTTTTTATTCCGATAGAACCGTAAGTTATAAATATAGATCAATATCGATTGTAGAAACATCGCTTCTAGGTGCGCAGAGCGGTGCGTTGCCGGCTGCTTCTGCAGAATTCCGTTCATACTCGAAGACGGTGACGACCCTTTGCATTCGAGGTGAAGTTTGAGAATTCATTTGCAAAACCGCTTCATCTGGCCTAGAACCTTCTTTTTTAAACTTTCTGAAAGGAACATAATATAGAAATGAACATGAGGAGTCGATAAAAACAAAACTCTCGAAGAGTTTTTTTTTTTCGCAACAACAATTTCTTACGTGCGCAACTGAAAGCACGGACGTCGTTGCTTATGATTTGAGAGACCTCTGAGTTCGATCTCAACCTTGTCCTTATAGTCAAATCTTGACAACGTCTCTTTTTAAGATGCATATTGCCAGCGCAGTGCCCAATGTTAGCCTCGCAGTTGAAAAACCGACCAGGTACCGACTTTCTCCCATCTTTCACTGGTCCCCTACCTCCACTACCTTCCACCTCATCGATCCAAGCGGCTTCAGAGCGTTGTCGAGATCCTCTCAAAAACTTCTTGACTTGCGGTTCATCATGTCCTGGTGAGCAGTCATTTTTTCGTTAACTTTTTTCGAATTCCTTTTTCGAGTTTTTGAGATGATTTCAATTAAGTTATATTATAGATCAATATATTATAGATCAATATATTATAGATCAATATCTTATAGATCAATATATTATAGATCAATGTACAGTTTCAAAAAGCAAACATGAAACTCTATCTTTTTGTTGATCAATAAAATGCCCAAAATCGAAACAAAAAAATTATGTCTAACTTTTTGAAGCGAACTGCTCGTCGCTCAAACCAAGATGTTCGGAAGGCTGCAACGCCGGTTGCTTCTGCCGCTCTCCTTACGTTGCGCAGTCCTCCTCGCAGGACTCACCATGCGTCCTGCCAGGAGATTGTCCGCTTACTCTTGTGCCTTCAATCACATGCACCGACCCAAGGAAGCAGTGGAGCTCTTGTGGCACAAGCTCGTCAGATTATATAATTTTTAATTGTTTAGTAAGTTATGTGTAGCGAGAGCACGCAAAGAACTGGGCCTTTCGATATGATTTAGCAGAGTCCCACTTTCATCATTGGTTGAGAAGCAACACACTTAACAGTAAGGTAAAAGTCGTAATACATTTGAATATATGACTATGAGAATAGCATGATTTATGAATCGGTAATATCAAGTGAGATAGCTTCTATAATGAAAGTTTAGCGGCATTCGATAGTAAAACAAATTTTCTAGTCAGTTTCGCAGTTCTTCAACACTTTTTTTGCAAAAAAATGGCCGTGAGGTTGAGTAAAACCCGTTATTACATTTGCCTGTTTTTTCTCTTTGTTGCCTGGCAAGGCTCTTTGCGCGAATTGGCTTCTGGGTAGGTCGTATCGTAACAGGAATAATAAACAGGATTAGGAAAGTATAGAATGAGGAGAAAAGAGTATTGATAATTTGAGTTTTACGTAGGAATCAGAAAACAATCGGTTAATCGAGTTCAGAGGCCATAAGAAAATGCAATTTGAAATGTTTGTTGTATGGGCCTCAAAATGGGCATTGTCATGTGTGCGTGTGTAGCTCAGTGGGTAAGAGCATTCGCCCGGAATGCGAAAGGTCGCGGGTTCAGTTCCCGTCACACCACACGATTTTTGCACAAGTTTCTGCGAACAGTCCGCTCCTCGGTATAAAAATCTAATGCTATAGATCAGCGAGGAGTAGGGTATACTCTTATTTACACAATTGAAGGGTAAGAGATTTCAAGCAAAAAATTGGTTATACCAAATTTCCCAGGTGCGCCGCGTCGTGTCGCAACCCCTCGGGGAGAGAATGCTCAGAGCGCGACTGCCGGCCTGGCTGTGCTTGCAGGCAGCCTTATGTTCTGCACGAACCGGAAGATCCCAACTCTCGCTGCGTTCTGCCCGCAGAATGCGCTCTCTGTGAAGACCCTCGCAAGGTGTGCAGGGGTGATTCATAAATTTCTCTCACTGTTTTCTCGCTTATTTCTCTCTCTTTTTATTTATAATGGGTTTCTCTCTCACTCCTTTCTTGCTCTCTCATTCTCTCTCTCTCTCTCCTATCTGTTTTCTTTGACAGGAGTACCTCCGCTGTGGTTCCTCCTGTCCGGTAGGCTGCGACAATCGGTCTCCCCGAAGCTGTGCTCCATGCCAATCCGGCTGTTTTTGTAAAAATGGTAACACGCGCAACACTTTTCGGGAGTTCTAGGGTTGATGCATATTTCGATTGATTGATTGGGTGACGATTTTATTGCTAGAATACTAATATTATAGTAAAAATTGTAAGGATTATGTTTTTATAGCTGACATATTTGTTCGATAGGAGATAAGTTTTTAAAAAATCTTCTTTTTTTAATATAAAAAAATATAAAAAAAAAAGTAATAATCAACAGCAGCTACCACATTGAAAAACTATCAGAACGTGCTTAGCCATATCATCTATTGATCATGAAGAGTCGGAAGATCGAAGCTTTATTAGGACGAGCGTAAGAAAGATAAGCAATGGGTGATTAAAAAGAAAGTGTGTACATATAATTAAGAACGAGTAAGAATGGAAAAGTAACGACCCCTGTTCTAGTCTTACTAATTATGTATTTTCCATATTGTTTATTCACTAGAATCCAAAAAAACAATTAAGTTTCTCTTGTGGCATTGAGAAAGTTCTGTTGAAAATTTTTTAATAACGTTGCAAAAATTATGTGTAAAAACGCGCACAGTGAACAAATTCCTATAATGATAAAAGTCTTACTCGCACTTGTTCCCACTTCTTTGCAGAGTTCGCTCACTCGAGAAGACACAGACCGAACTTGGCTTTACCAAGGATTCTCCCTAAGTTAAGCCTAAAATCATCATTAGATATCGGAGAAATCAGACCCATGTGAACACTAACAACAACTCTTGGACTGGTTGCATGTCGAAGATAGGAGTCAAACTTGGGACCCTAAGCAGAGTTCTCGCGTATCACTATTATTTTTAACTCCCGGACTGCCACATTCCTCGGCGGAGAGTAATTCTACTTACATTGAGAAACCTCAACGGCCGTTAAACATTTTAATGAAAGTAAAAGGTGAATTTGAACGGAAATAAGATATTATACATAAATTTGCAGGTTACGTCTTTGTCAATTCCACAGCATGGCGCAGCTCTGCGTGCATTTCGGTAGAGGAATGTAAAGGAGTCAGCAAAGAAACCTCTTCTGGCACCACGGAAGCTACTGGCAGAAAAGCAGTAAATCAAACCCTTTTTTCTTACTTAGGTTACATATACACTTTCGCATTTGTTATTCATAATTTAAAGCAGAACTTTATCTTTTAAATACTACGCCATTTATCTTTCAAATAAACGCATTATGCACTTTTACAATCTTTCTCTTCTCTAATATATCATATCTTCTCTCAAGATGAGGGATGAGCACGCAAAATTCTGCGCTTCCCTTGCACTTCAAGTTAGTTGCACGGGTTTACTAGTGGAGGCTCAAAAATTTATGTGAGCCTAAAGTGACCGAATCTTTCTTACTCTCTTTTTGCAGTCTACATCCTCCACCACCACAACGACGACTTCCACTTTGATGACTCCGACGACGACATTGGAGGCACCGACTGCTACGATTGCAGAGCTGACTGCAGACACTACTACGAATAGCTCCATAGTTAACATTAGTGTTAAAACCAGTGAGTCCCTTTACCTTAATATTTAATTATAGTTTCCTATCCAGGTCATTTAGAATAATATAGTATCCTGTATGAAAGTTAAAAAAATATTTTTTTTTTCCACTCCTGTATTTCGGTTGATGTTCACACATATATTGGGAAAAGAAGCACAGTTCATCATAAGGACTCTTGAAATAACTCATAACAAGAATGAGAAACTATTCTCGAATCAATTTTTTTGATCTTGGTTAATCGTTTAAAGCAACGATGGGCTGAGACTATTATGAATGAAATCGATGGATTTCGTTCATTATATTCTCGAATCCTCGTATAAAACTGAAAAAGGGATAGGATAAGAGAAAGAGTGAGAGTAAAAGAGAGTAAGAAAAAACTACTATAGTTATACATACATGATAACCGGAGTATTGTTAGTGAGAATGAAAACGAAGACTCGAATCCTCGTATAGATACACTTTCAAAGAATTTTGCTTCCAGACCTTGCTGTGTGTCCTTTGGAGACGAGTGATGTCGGAGGCAGAGTTTGTTCTTCAGATTCTGAGTGCCCAACTCAGCAGGTTAATATCACAGCTGTTGCGGTGAAGTTAAAAGCAAAACTAAGATTTACTTGAACACGTTCTCGTAGAGAAAGACAAGAGAAAGTGATAGAGTAGTAGAGTTATAAAAAGATTAGTAACTGTTGTTCTTCCAAGAAGCATCCTGTTTACATTTTGTGAGAAGCTATAATGCTTTGTTTTGTTGAGATGTTTTCATTATAAGAAGAAAAATTTTACCGATTTATCTGATAGATTAATCAACAAAAAAAAATTCAAAAAGCTCAAAATACGCTCTGCAATTCGAGTTGTAAAAAATCTAAATTTCGCCAGCAAACCTTAGAAAAGCGTTCTACTAAATTATCATCTCCGAGTCTTTTTTCCCACTCTTCCCATGGTTATTTCCCCAGAACGTCTTTCTTGTTCCACCATGTTGAAGCGTAGTGGGTAGTCTAGTGAGCAGTCTTTAGCAAGCTATCTAAAGTAGGAAAATATGAAGTCGTGATGATTGATTGATTTACAATCTTTTCTTCTTCAGCTGTGCTGCCGTTCGCTCATCGTACCTCTCTCTGTTGCGCCGCAAAGATGCACCTGTCCAGATCCGCATTCCGCCTGGCATGCTTGTGGTGACTCTTTAACACTCTCTCTTACAGATTAATATTTGATTCTTAAGTCCTCGAACATAAGCTTGTATAACCATGTTCTAGTGATTGGTCGGTCCTACTCCAGTGGTAGCATTGTGTGGGAGGGCGGTGAGGTTCACCGTTTAACAAGCTCGAAGACAATATAACTTTGAATTCAGGTACTTGGAAGATTTCTAGAAGATTTCATTTCTTGAATGTTCTCGCTCTAATTTTGCATTAATCGAACTGTATCATGTTCTCGGGAGGGTCGCCCAATATTTCAATCATGAGACTCACAATGGTAACTTTGAGGTTCGATGTGTCCAGAATACTGTAATGGACCAGCCATTCCCTTGTGCTCGCCCCAGTGCAACCCGGGCTGCGCATGCCTTCCTGGCTACGTCAGAGCGAGAAATGACCTTAAAGCTCCCTGCATCCGCCGTGAGAGCTGTCCCGCGGGAGGTCAATCAATTTCATGTCTTCTTTAGACACTAAAATTTATAATTGCACCATGACTACTCGTTCGAATTCGTTTAGGCAAAGAGAAGTAGAACGTAGGAAACCTAAAATTATTGAGTTACTGTTGCTAATCTATAGTAACTATTTTTCCGTAGACTATTTGGTTTTTGCTTATAAATCAACAAAATCCGCTGGATGAGAACGTCGTAAAGATAACTGAGAATCAAACAAAGTTAGAGATTTAAGAAAAGAAGTTGATTAAGAAGAAAGAAGAATTAGTTTTAATGGAGGCTTAACCTAAAATAACGGAAGGCAGGTTAATTTTACTTGGTACTTAATTATAGGAGTATAATGAATAGAATGGAAGTTAAGAACATAGAGGGAGAAAATGTGAGACCAGAACATCTTTCTACGCTCATTGGAAACTGCTTATATCCCCGCTTGACTCCGAGCATATAAAACCTATGTTTCACCGCTACTAGAATGTATCTATAATAGATGGGAACTCTAGACTCCTGTCTTATTACCAATGGTATATAACGTGTCCAAGGAAACTTCAGAAGCCGTATGTTTGCTAGAGCTGTTCGAAGCCATGAAGACTATCCTACTAGTCTCTAATTCAAAGCCCTGAAAATTTTGGAATATAGCCGAAGCATCCTCGATCTCTGCTTTGTACATAGAGCCGTTAATAGTTATGTTATTTTTGGTAAAAAGCATCTTTTTCGAAATCAGGCTCACTCTCTTCAGCCATAAAAACATCTTACGCTCTGAAACTAGGGTTACCTTCGGAAATGTCAGAATCTCACAATACTTGTGATTCTCAATATGTATATTAACTTTTAGACCTCTCTTTCATCTTAAATTGTATCTATGCTATCCTCCTCTCACGTCGAAAAATGCCCTGTCTCAACATTACTTCACATAGTACTCAGAAAATATTCAACTAGAACACCAAATCAAACTAGCAAAACGCACCATGCATCTCATGATCCATTGTAATAAGCTGTGCAGTGAGTTATAATGTATTTACGTATGCTTCAACTGATTTAAGTCAAGGTGAATCACTACTGGTAGATTATTTTCGAACCCTAATCAAGTGAATATTAATAATTGGAATTGACTAATATTTCTGTTAAAAACGCCCGATGCGCATGCAAGTTCTGTTTTTCGCTGCATCCCCCTTTAAAACTCCTACCTCTCCTCAGTTGCTGAATATTCATCAACCCTTAAATTACAAATTTTATTTTGAATTCACTACAGATTCAATTGTTTCGTCCGTTGGAACCGAAAACAACATATCAACTTTTATTATAGCTTACTAGAACAATAAAGTGGAAATTGCACCTTTTATTTTTGCACCACTAGCTAGATCTATGTATTGTGAGAAAATTTTGGAAATAGTTATAATGTGTGTAAATATCTTTTAACTGAGCAAACTCGAACTGGATCTCTACTATGACAGTTATCTATTGTACCTGAACCAAGTGCGCAGGAATAAATTAATGAATAAATTAATGAATAAATTAATGCAAACTTTTTTCAGTTGAGTTTTTGGTTTCAGATATAATAATTACTTCATATTTCTGGAGAAAAAAGATTGATCTGTATTTATAAAAATCAAAGGCGAGTTAGATCTCAAACTACACAGGGCCTTTAAAACGCTTAGGATTCGTTAAACTGGCCGTTTTGCAAAACCGAAAGTGTGATTTCGGCTCTCACTCATTGCAAAAAAGTCTTCTTTGTCAGCGGCTAGCCTGGATGCGTCGCAAGCGCTGGCTGGAGATCCGTTCACCCCCCAGCAGATCGCGATTGCCTTCCTGTCGTCGCCAATCACATCGGTCTCTGGAGTTGTCTCCTTCGCTCAAGTTTCGCCCTCCACACTCAGAGTTCATGGTCAGAAAACTTGGACAGAAACAAAAAGAAGTGTAAGGACCAGCCTCCTCCACGCCGCTCATGCTTTCGCTATACGTCTGGATAAATAGATTTGTCTCTTGTAACATTTTATAATGCTCAAGACACAATTTACTCGTCTTATTCTCTATCGAAATTCTACTTTTTACTCAATACAAAAAAAAAACATAATATGTGATTTTACTTGATAAGATGAAGAAGCATATGAAGGGGAAAAAGAGGAATCGAAAAGCGAGCGATAGAGACATCAACGTCTTTTTGGAGGACAAGCCGTTCAATTTATAAACGGGAATACAATGTTTTTTTTTAAATCTTCGATTCTTGTTTTTATATTTTTTCTGCAAAAATTTTTGTATTTCAAAAATTTTAAAAAAAAATTAAAACTAAGTTGGGGTCAAGCTGGTGATCGAAACCCTGACCTCTCGCTCCTTAAGCGAGATTTATACCACTAGGCCACTTGGTCAAGAACGTATGTAGTTTATAAAGTACTCTATAGACCTATGTATATATGCATTCATGTTCAAATCCTGCTCGCGCGGACGCGAAAAAAGTTTGAGCAAATAGAGGAGCGAGGAAAAGCAAGCTTTCCGTTTGATTAGAACAAGCATTGACCGTCGGTGAACTACCGGCCAAGTGGTCTAGTGGTATGATTCTCGCTTTGGGTGCGAGAGGTCCCGGTTTCGATCACCGGCTTGGCCCTTAATTTTATTATTTTTGCTGGTTTCATTAATGCTTTGAATACTCGAAACAGGTGAGTAAATTATACATATTACATATATTTACATGATTACGAAAGTGAAAGTTTAACCGAGAAACGTAAAAACAAGAGAAAAAATGATAAAATTATTCATTCATCCAAAAACTCAACATGCAACATTAATTTGTATTGGATAGAATAGGGGTGAACAGTCCCTCTATTTTTTTAAATCTTTATAATGAGAAGAGAAAATAATAGAACTGAAATCAAATCGGCATATTGGGTGGTTAGTCCCATTCATATTTAACAAAAGACATCGAAAAAGAGTTATTCAATAATGAGTGCATTAAAAGAAAGGCATTGTTAATTGGGATGATTAGTCTCTCAAAATTAGAATGAACATGAAAATAACAAACAACATAACTTACATGCGGTGATCGAAAGGGGAAGCAAGAATACATTTAAAACGGAAAACAACAGATTCATTTAATGGTTTATGGGCACATGTTATGAAGAAAATTTGCAAGATGTGCGCACCAACCTTTCAGTTGCATCATCCACGACACAAAGAATGGGCAGTTATACAGTAGCGATACAGTAGCGATTAAAGTTGAAGAGTCTCCAGTCTCTTTTCAAACTGTTGAGAACTCAAGGCTCTCAGGCATTCAAGTTGTATTTGATTCAATCCCCTGGAGGCTCTAAAAACAAAAACTTCATATCTAACATGGTTCTTCTTGCTCTCGATCTCTGAATCAAAACCTAGATTTCTGCCTAGATCAGGTATGTAGCCTCGAAATTTCAATTTCGAAAGAAGTACTTTGCTATGGAGAATTGTGTAGGCTAACACTATGCCATAGCGAGTTCTACGTCTATAGAACTGTTCAAGTCCTAGTCTCGAGGCCATAGCGAGTTCTACGGCTAGACAACTGTTCAAGTCCTAGTCTCGAGGCCATAGCGAGTTCTACGGCTAGACAACTGTTCAAGTCCTAATATCGAGGCCATAGCGAGTTCTACGGCTAGACAACTGTTAAAGTCCTAGTCTCGAGGCCATAGCGAGTTCTACGGCTAGACAACTGTTCAAGTTCTAGTCTCGAGGCCATAGCGAGTTCTACGGCTAGACGACTGTTCAAGTCCTAGTCTCGAGGCCATAGCGAGTTCTACGGCTAGACAACTGTTCAAGTCCTAGTCTCGAGGCCATAGCGAGTTCTACGGCTAGACAACTGTTCAAGTCCTAGTCTCGAGGCGATGTTGATAAGACGGTAAAAAAATAGAAGAGAGTCTTCAGAAGAAAAAGATCCTGTAGTAAACTATTATATCTCAGTGAACGTTCTTTGAGCTTTTTTCAAGGTGTGAATATCTTTCTTGAGAAAACATGGTCCAAGTCGGCGTTGCATATTTCGTGATTCATCCAATATCTGTAGATTGAGTAACACTTTGTGAGAATGGCAGGAGACCTTAGTGAAAATGTTTTAAGTATTGCCCTACTTTCATTTAATTTCCGCTGTTGTCACTAACCGTTACCGGGGGGGGGGGCAGAGAAGGTGGCACTTTAATACGAAGATCAAGAGCGGTTAAGACCAATGGTAGAAGCGTGTTTCAAAGGGTGAGAGGAGGTATAGAGGCAACCAGTCGTTCACAAACAAACATGGTATTGCCTTCAGATAATATAGAGTTGTTTGGAGTTTTTCGGTCTTTCAGGGAGAGCCTCTAAGGGGCTAGTTCTAGTTTATATAATTCTATCAGACATTACTACTATCGAGAGTAATAGCTATGAAACTTGAATTCTCCAGCCAAAGATTGGCACTTCGAATTACAAAACCGTGACAGCACGCTTGCTACATCAGATTTAGGAGCCAGTACTGGTTTTTTTCAAAAAGATGTACAGCAAGAAAAAAGTAGGAGCCAGTTCTGGTTTTCTCGGAAGACGTAACGTCTCGTTCAAGACTGACAGTTCTTAGACGAAAAAAATTAGATTCATCAGCCGCACGTTCAATCTCTGTTTCAAATACGTGACCGGTCGTCGACCGGTCACCTAGCTCGTTGCTTGCGACATAAAAATTTGCCTTTCTCAGTGTAATTAATAAAGAAGAAATTAAAACGTCGCACAAGAGAACGTGATCTCATTGTTTCGTTTACGAACTCCCTCTAAAACTACGACGTAAACAACTAGCAGTGCGATAGAACGAAAAACACCGCATAAAGTCAGAGAAGTAGAGATTTCATATGCCAGCCTATTTTCATTACGAACAGAATGCAAGAGGTTAACAGGCTGTAACTAGTAGCAGTTTTTACAATGAAACAACAACAACGTTGGGTCCGCTTACAGTAAATGCGCTGAAACCGTGTGGCAACCTACGTTTCACAGTCAATCGAGCTTGATTACTCATGAAAAACCTGCGATTAATTTATAAGGCAGCGAATTAGAACAAAACATTTGTAAAGGTTCTTCTAAAAATTGATTTTGCTTTTAAACTTTTTCTTCTTCTGTTTTCGATTTAAAGATTGTTGAGAAGTGACATAGAAGTATCCACGAATGTCTTGAAAATGAAGAAAGCCACGTATTTTTTTCCGAATCTGGTGATCTAAGACTAATGCTAAGACTAATCTAAGACTAATGCCTCATCAAGATTGAACTTGGAAAACTCAAGAAAATAAACTTCAAATGTTTATCAATTGTATTGTTTTTTTTAATAGTTTATAAAATTCTCTCTCATGCTTCTTAGATTTTTTTTCCCTACCAATTTTTTAATGAGAAAAAATATTATTCGCGTTGTTTTTGAGCAATTTTCCGAAAAAGTTCGTTAAGATATTGGTAATATTTACTATTCAAAGGAGGAAAAACTTGAAGAAAAAAAACTCAAAGATCCAAAAATGTGTGATCCTAGTTTAGCTTCGCTCGGAATTTTATTGTCGGTTTTCAAAAAAAAATCCGAAAACATTCCGAGAGTGTTAGCCTTTGTCGCAGGAGTGTTGAGTGGTCTCAGTCCCGGAGCACATGCTGTTTTGGTGCATCAGTTCGGCGATACATCAGGGAATTGTACCCGACTCGGCCCACTTCTTCTTCCAAGGACATCAGGCTTGTTATTCATTTGTTTAGTGGTACAACAATTCCAATCTGACGTATATTTGATTATAACAGTGAAAGCAAGTGATACACTAATTTGTTACACTTAACCGTCATGGAACATTACCAGAAGTTATATAAATACATTTAACTCTATTCAATGATTTGTGGTTTGGAATGGTTTGTTTTGAATTTCCGTGCAAGTATATAAGACGATGCTGGGAATAATTTTCGCCAAAATGCTCAAAATATTGTTCCTCAGCCAAAAACTTTATTTTGCCAAGATTTCGAGTATGCGAACTTGGGAGAAGGAAATTCCGATATTAGTCTTTTTTTAGCTGCCAAAATAGGGACGAATAATCGGCCACTATTTCGCAGTGCCAAATGATGAATCACTCTGTGGCCAAGTTTTGTTCCTGCCAAATCACGGACAATTTTGTTTTTCCTTCGTGACATGTTTTGGCACTGCCAAACTCGGCTCTTTTTTAGAACACTTTTTGTCCGTTGAACACAGCTCTGCAACGACCACATATTAACAACTTCTAGCGACGTACCCCAACCGAGTTTAGTAAACTCGGTTGGGGTACGTCGCTAGAAATGGTTGGTCTGTGGGCGTTGTAGCTGCTGGTATCGCATCTCAGCCTTTTGGATGAGATCAAAGTCTAGTATTGGCACTCCCCAAAGAGTTCCTGAGAGCGATCCTCCATCATCCCAGAAATGAGGCTAAGGGGTTGCAGGGGCTACAAAAAAGCCCGATTGTGGCAGTGACAAAACAAGGAAGAAAAAAACCGATTATGGCAGTGACAAAACAAGGACAAAAAAAAACCGATTTTGGCAGTGACAAAACAAGGACAAACAAAAACCCGATTTAGGCAGTGACAAAACAAGGACAAACAAAAACCGGATTCTGGCAGTGACAAAGGCGGTGACAAAACGAAAACAAAGTAGAAAGCTTGTTTTTTGACGGTTTTTCTTGGCAGGCAGGTCAAAACGCATGTTATTTGCTGCCATTTATCATGGCGCTTTTTTCCGTTTCTTGCCATGGAAAAGCTTGGTTTTTCAAGGAAAATCTGCCCGAGGAACAACATTTTGAGCATTTTGGCGAAAATTATTCCCAGCATCGTCTTATATGTACATAGCATTTCGGAAATCTAACGTAGAATGAATGAAGAAGTGATTTTTCATGTAATTTCTACTGAAAAAAATTGAGCTAATTCGTGAACGCTAATTGCTTAAATAAATAGTCAATTACCAATTATGCTTACCAATTATGCTTACAATTAGGCATTCCGCATCTATGCAATAATTTATAAAATGCAGGTTCCGGTTTACTGGGTGATATAATTGGTGGTGGCCAATCAGAAGCTGAACTTCTCCGCCTGGTTGAATGGCCAGTCGAAGACATTGTCGGACGGTGAGAAGATAATTTTCACAGGGAAAAAACTGGGTCAAGTCGGTTGAAAAGAAGAAGACAAAAAAGAGAAAAACTTAGTACGTTCCTGTCTCTCTCACCCTCTTTCTCACACTTGTGTTCTCTATTGCAAAAATTTTTTGGCAGGCTTTGTTCCTTTTTTTATCACTTTGGGAAGTGTATACAGGTGCTACACAAAGGTGGTTAGAAGCTAATATTGTGCAAAGACTCTCGAGTAACGACACTCGCTTGAAGCTGACTCACCTAAAACAAAACAATTGATTAGTGTTGGCGTCGCTTGCACAAATCTCCGTCCCTCTGGACTTAGATAAAAGCCACGTGTTCTACAATAATTTCATGATCAGCCGCGTAGCGGGAATAAGCCTGAGAAAGAATATTACTATTCTTCTTAATGTCTTTTTCGATAAAATTTCATTACGAGTATTTCTTCAGATCAGTAGCTGTCTATGATACGTCAACCATGGAGTGGACCCTCCGGAGTCGAGATCGACCTCCGATCGCTTGTGGAGTTATCGGACTCACCAAAAAATGATTATTTTGTTTTTGGACTGTATTTTGTCCCTATACTCCCTCAATGTGTCACTCATGTTTTTCTCAACGGATTGTTGTTTGCACTACATTTTGATACAGTTTCACTCTTTTGATCATTTCACTGTATAGTCGCTTTTTATATAGTCGCTTTCGCTTTCAGTACATATATACATATACATAGTCGCTCAGTTTCATATAAAAAATTTAATGAATTTTTTTGAAGAAAACTACTAATAGGAAAACAAAGTAATTCTTAGTTCGCTTTTCCACTGGAACTGAGTTTTGAGTGCTAGAAACTGTATGTTCTTCCGTTTCTCTTCTGAACTTTACCTATGCAGGACTTGCCCAATTTTCGAGTTTTTAATCTGTCCTAGTTTTTTGTTGTTGTTTAATTTACGTTGTAGATCCGTTTTCTCAACTTTTCACTTTAATTGAACTTTTAAAATAATCGTAATTCATTTCAGATAGAAAGTTTCAGATATTTCCCAGTCTTAGGAACCGAAACCTTCTGTTATTGATATTTATAGCATTATGACCGGAAAGATTCTAGAATCTCTGCTGAAAGCACTACAAAATGGATACTCTCGATTCTTTTGAGTTCATGAACAAGATCCGCGGATGAGAATGATTCATTTGCCTCAATTCTTCGGTTTATTTTTTTTTGTTCAAAGCGCAAATAGTTTGAAGAGTAAATGATTCTTTACCAGAACTCCTGTTCAATGATTTTTATACAGTTCGAAACTCATGTTTTTTTTCTATTCAGTTCTCATGTTATCGAAATGAACCATATAACAAACTTTTACTAACAAAGCTACTGGTATTCTACTTCAACTGCGATTCAGAGGACTCCTTGGAAAAATGAGATTGAAGAGGTGAACGGTCCTATTTGGACTCTTCAGCGCAACGCCACAGTTGCTTATTCCTCTTCCCGAGTTTCCTCTAAACCCCCACTGTCCACCATGTTAGTGATAACATTGAACAAGATATCCTTTGGCGATAAAGATATAAATAGAAATATATGTTTTTTATCGAATGAAGTAGTTGATTGGTTTCTTAAATCATAACTAAATTCTCATACAAAAAAAGAAGAACATTTAAGTGAAGCCGAATTATTTTATGTTGAAAACATGTCTTCTTTCGCATACAAAAATTTTTTATTCCTCACATAAAATGAGCTCAGAAAACAAAAAAAGTTCCGAGTTGCTCAATGGATTAAATATGCTAGCAGGTTTTCTTGAACGATTTTTCAAGGTTTATGGTTCGAACCAATTTGTTTTTGTTAAGTCTCAAATAGCGCGAAAGACGATACGGATTTTTTATGCATGGAAATAATTACAAAAATTTTAATAAGTTGCATAGGAAAACTGCGGATCTTTTTTGTAGTGAGTGCATTTGAGCTTGAGGAAGAAGTTGATAGAGTCGAAATTATGCATATGAGAATGAATGGTGTTCCTTACTTCTCTTTTTGCAGACATAGAAAGAGTAAGAAAGGGAGAAAGAGAGAGAGAAATAGAGTGATAAAAACAGATAAAAAATAAAAAAAGAGAGTAATATGGGAAGAGAGAGAGAGAGAGAGAGAGAGAGAGACCGAAAAAAAGACAAAAAGTTAGAAGGTCAACAATGAAAGGCAGAGATTTAGTTTGAGGCTATGTATATGAAGGGAATACTGAAAGAAAACATACATATGTGTTGTAGAAAGAGAATACCCGGGAAGGCATTTCCCATGGGATCCCAGGAGCTATAAAGAGTGTGCTGGGAGATGCCCCTGGAGGTATCTATTCCCTCGATCTCCTACTCTGTTGCTTCATTCCTGTCTCTCTTTATCTCTCTTCCTCACTTTCTCTTTCGTCCTTTCCGATTTCTCTCTATCTTCATCTCTCTCTTTTTCACTCACTCACTTTCTCTCCCCATTTTGTTTTCACTCTGTTTTCACTTTCTCTCCCACTTTGATGCAACAACCAATAGACATTGCCCGACATTCAAAGGAATGGTAGCGGTCATTCGCACACTCCTTCATTTAAGCTGAGCTATGTTGTCCATGAAGTACAAAAAAGAAGTTAAGTAGAGTTAAGAAGAAATTAGAGAGAGAAAAGAGATAGTGCGATACATAGAGTAACAGAGTCGAAGAGTGCAGACGAGAGCACGGAAGAGAGAGCGAGAGCCAGAAAGAGAAAGTAGGAGAAAGAGAGCTAGGTAAAAAGAGAGAGGAAGGAATAGAGTAAGAAAGAAAGAAAGAAAAAGAGGAAGAGAGAGAGAAAGAGGTAAGAATGAGGGGTAGAGATAGAGAGAGGGGGAGAGAGAGGCTAGAAACGAGGGAGTAGAGTAGAACAACGATAGGGATAGGAAGGATCAAAAGATGCCAATGGCCAGTTTTAAATATACGCTCATGCCAATCCCCTATTAGAGAATGTAATTAATTACCACAAAACTATATAGCTCAAAAGTGAGAGAAAGAAAGAGAGAAAGAGGAATATGCAGAGAGGTATGGGAGATTGATCACATACATATAAGAAGATGCGAATACGCGATAGGCGGATGCGAGCGAGAGAGCGGGGGTAAATACGAAAAATAAGAAAGATAGGTTTACTTATACCATGTATAAAAATTACAAAGAACGAGATTAAGTCAGTTTGAGAGTTAGATATTGTTGGTAGTGAATTTTACAAATGAAAATCCCTATAAACGTTTCGTTAGATATTGTTGGTAGTGAATTTTACAAATGAAAATCCCTATAAACGTTTCGTCTACACTTGTATCGAGATTTTCTATTTGACGCTTGGATATATGCGAGTTGATAGTATGTTATATATCGCAGCGAAAACATTTCATCCAGTTTTCTAAGAACTTTTTCGTCAAACGATAAAAAAATTTATTTTTCTATTTCAATTTCGCCGATTATTTCTCCAAATTCACGGCGCCGAATTCAATATCTATTATTTTAATCAATCTTTACTTTTATCTGATTTTGATCAATATTTTCTCGATGACATCAGACTTACTGGCACATTCTTTTTTATTTGATATTTACTCTTGTTATTTTTTCGATTTTTTTCAGAACCTTCGAGGATCGGATATGGTCAAATAGCCTTTTTCTTGAGTCTTTTTGGTAAATCCGGGATTGATTCCACGGACGATGAAGCGGGTGTCAATCAACCGATTCTCTCGTATGAGGAAATCCTTTCGAGAAGGGGTCACTCTTATATTTACTTCTGGATCATTTAGGGTTTACTATTGTAGCAAAAAAAACTTGCGGTGTTATTACAGAAATTGCAGGTATGTCACGAAAATTTGGAAACAAAAGAGAGGTGATTATATGAAATCATAATTAAATTTCAATGAACTTAAATTAAATGTTAAGTGTTAGGAGGGAGACAAAGAGCGCATGAACCAATCGTTAACAATTCACTGAAAAAACTTGAAAACTACCCATAAAAAAGGCTTTAGTTAATTCTTCGTACCTCTTATTTTCATCATTTTCTCTTGCTTTGTTAGCAAAAAGTTGTTTTTTTTAAAAATTCAAATTGTAATACGAGTAATGTTTCGTTTAAGTTGCGCAGAAAGTACAAAAAAATCAAAAAAGGAACTATTGTGTGCCCGAGAATCGCAACAAGAGAACTCCTTCCGAGATTTTTTTGCAAAAAGTTTTCTTTGACAAATCATTCCAGCTTCTTGTGACATTTTTCATTGATGTAATTCAGACAAATTTCAGACAGAAAGATGGACACGGAGATATAGATACTCAGAGGAACCGATTTCTGGGGTAAAACATAGGATAGAATAAGACAGCGAAAGTAGAAAGCGGCAAGAGTGAAGAAAAGACAGATTAAGCTTCGAGGAGAGTTGTTTCTGGAAAAAAAACTATAAAAAGGGATGGAAATTCTTTTTAAAAAAGGTCAAACGGAAGACCTGAACTAGAAGAGAATGTCGCCATAGATTCTTTAAAAGGAGAGAGAGTGGCTGGATCATGCAAGGGTAATAGTAATTGAGGCAGTAAAGGAACTAATGAGAAAAAACATTAAAAAAACCCTGTTCTGTTGAACTGAAACATTCCGACTGTAATCAATAAAAGCAGAGCTCAATCAATAAAGCTGGTTGGTAGCTTTTTTTGTTGTTTTTTTCGAAATTCTTTTGACAGTTCAACAAAAATTTTCTCCAAAACTGTGCAATATTTCTTTCAAAGCGTTACACAGTCCTATAGAGTTTAATCCACTGTGTAGGTTTTTTGTTTAGATGTGATTTTCAAAAACCGGATTACTGCATTACTGCATATGTAGCCTTGCTTGAGGTCAACTCAATTTAACGACCCAGTACGACAATGTGCTGTATAGCGGGAGGAAATGATTATGAAAAACGAAATATTAGGCCCCGTCAAAAGGAATGTCGAATTGAAAAAAATGTTAACACGTGTTCTAAACAAAAACATATAAATGTTTATTATATATTCATTTACAGGGAAAACTTAAGTGATTCGTTTATCTTCTTATGCCAGTCTGTACCAGATTGCTAAGTCTTGTGGAAAAACAGCATCAATTTCTCGAGACTTTCATACAGCCCTTTCAAACAGTGGAATAGCTTTTGTTTTTGACTTGACTTTTTGGCTCTTATATACTCATGGGCATATTAGACGTCAGACAGTGTAGAGTGGCATTTTTTGATCTTGCCTTCTGTAACCAAACAACCCTTCATCGGAAATCCTTTCATGTTTATGGTTTTGGTCAACTCTTATTCTTAGTCATACTCCAGGGGCTGTTAATAATCAACAAAAAAAAAAACTCAATGGAAGCTCTGAGCAGGCTCATCAAGTCGGTGACTTGGTCCGCCAAGAGGTCGGCCACGGTCTGCGCAGAGTGCGGAAGACGCCGCGATGGCTGCGCATTCTCACAACGGTTAGCTGGCGTCTTCGATAGTGGTTCTTTCCTCACAGCACTTTTCGTTGAGCTTATAGCACTCAAAAGTCTTTTCTTATTTGGTTTTGATGTTCTATTTTAAAAAAAAAAGCTTTTGCGTTATTTAAATCACTATTTTTGTGCTTATGTTCCGTTTTCAATGTGAAAGCCAGGACAAGACCATAACGTAGTTATAACATATGTATATCCATGTATTGTATTGTAATTATTTTATTTATTCAAACATTATTCAAAATGTGACAACACATGGTATATAGTACATAAACATCAAATCGCCACAGAACACATGACAAATAAACGGAGGGAAGGAAACCGAGCTATCAAAGAATCCAATCAATCATCAGAACAAATTCATGATTCTAAAGTATAGAGAAGAACAAAAAACAAAAATCGGAAATCAAAGATCAGTTACATTTATATCGAGCAAACTAAGAACATCAACAGAGCTTAGCCTATCTTTAACATTGAGAACATTAGGGGCGGATACTATATTAGACGGTAGCTTGCCATAATATCTCGCGGATCGTAATGCAAAAGAATTAAACAGTGGTAGCCTACGTGAGCGAGGAATGTGGAAAGCGTATCTGGAAGTACGACCATGACATGGTTTAAGAGTATACATCTTACTTATTGGAATATCCAATAAGCCGTTAAGAATCTTATAGGCGAACAAAATGTCGGTTTTGGTTCTCCGAGACAGTGAAGTTTCTAGCTGTAACATTTTAAGTCTCATGTTATACGCAGGAGGTCGAAGGACTGATATTCGTTTACGGCATCGAATGTACAATAGCCTAGTGAACGTATGTTGAACTCTTTCAATTTTCCTAATCAGTGTAACCTTGTAAGGAGACCAAACTGGTGAAGCAAACTCTAGCAGAGGGAGAATGAAAGTTTTGTAACAACGGATATATGACATTGGATCCCTATTGCAAAGAGCACGAAACAAAGCATAAACAGATCGCAGAGCACGCCTTGTCATGTGTTCAATATGGAAGTCATAAGACAAATCTATACCAATGATGTACAAATGTTTGTTTATTTTCCTACAAACGAGCAGGTATATCACGACTACGGGTTAAAACACGTCATGCTGATCCTTCTCCTGGTACTCTATCAATTTCTCGGAGCGGCTGTGTTCTATTACACGGAGGCAGGTTTTGACGAAGACAAGGTTCGTTGTAGAACAATAGTTTCAAAACTTTTTCTAACTTTTTTCAAACTGTTTTGTAGGGGAATACTTTGTAAGATTTCCCAGTGACTGTCAACCAATATGTATCTCTTCTAAATTCCACAACTCATATCATTGAGAAGATGTGTCATAGACTGTTGTATCCCGCAGTTTGTAACAAAGCGATGTTACTCTGTTTTCCGGTATGGACCGCGATTCAATTGTTGTACCTTAAGCACCAGAAAATAAGTTATTTTAATCGAGTAAATTCATGAAGATTCCATATACCAATTTTACATTCCTTCAAACCATCATAACTCAAAAGATGATATGGAGCAATTTCCATACAATTATAGTAAAGTGAGAGGTCTTTTAAGCAATTAATCAAGTTTTTATTAATAATTTGTACAGGCGAGGATTAAAACTTCTTGAAAACTTAAAGTCTTACAACAACAAAAAAACCGATTTACATAAACAATGTTAACTTCACATATTCGAAAAAGTCATTTACTTACGAATATTTCCGTCTTGAACGTAAGAATCATAGTAATTGTTGCTTCTTTTATAAAAAAGATTTCTTGCCGAGGATTCTCAATGACAACCGATATCTCCCACATATTTTTGATGTGAGAATTGTCCAATCCCTAATCATGTTAAAGAAGCGTCATTGGGTGTAAGTGATAGCAGTGACCTTAATCATGTTAAAAGAGCGACATTGGGTGGAAGTGATAGCAGCCCCGCCCCCTAATCATGTCAAAGGAGCGTCATTGGGTGGAAGTGAAAGCAGTGAACCTAATCATGTTAAAGGAGCTTCATTGGGTGGAAGTGATAGCATCGACCCTAATCATGTTAAAGGAGCGTCATTGGGTGGAAGTGATAGACGCGACCCTAATCATGTTAAAGGAGCGTTATTGTGTGGAAGTGATAGCAGCGACCCTAATCATGTTAAATGAGCGTTATTGGGTGAAAGTGATAGCATCAACCATAATCATGTTTAAGGAGCGTCATTGGGTGGAAGTGATAGCAGCGACCCTAATCATGTTGAAGGAGCGTCATTGGGTGGAAGTGATAGCAGCGATCCTAATCATGTTAAAGGAGCGTCATTGGGTGGAAGTGATAGCAGCGACCATAATCATGTTAAAGGAGCGTCATTGGGTGGAAGTGATAGCAGCGAACCGGACGACATTTGTTGCTGACTTATTTCCTTTGATGTTCAACAACACTCAGTATCTCTTCTTCCTCACACACGACCAGAGCATTGAGGTTTTTTAATAAACATCTTTGAAACTGTTATTAATTTTTAATTTATTCGACTATCACAATGATTTCAAAGATGTTTTCAGGTAATCTTTTGGTAACGCATTTTCTTTGGCTGAGAAAGAATACTGGGTTCTTCTTCGCCCCTTGCAATAGTTTTTGTTCAACAACAGTTCAATAAATCTTTTCCTTCTCCATCTATTCTTCATTCGTTTTCTTTAGATAAGCTCAAAACATAACCTCATTAAGATTTTTGTGAGAAAAAGTAAGTCACTCTGAGTGTAGTCTTAACTTACTCTAAATAAGTAACTAAACTTACTCTAAGTAAGTTAGGTTTATGTTGAAAAGGTGGCAACAAAAATCAGTCGCGAAGTCCAACGGTACGAAAAGCAACTCGGGATTAAATACACCGACCAGAAGATCAAGTGGGACTTCTGGAATGCCATGCTCTATGCACAGGTTAATCCCATGGAAGCTGATTCACGGTTGCAGTAGAATCTTGGTTTAAGTATTCAAAAAATGCTTATGCAGAGTAGATTTTCTTATGATTTATTGTAGCAGCAAAGATTTTCGAAATTTTGCGTGAGAAATAACAGAAAACCTAGTGAATGCGAGTAAATGGCCAAGGAAAATTTAACATGGATTCTGAAGCCATTCTGATGGAGAATCGAAGGAAAATGATAAGTTATGAGAGCCTCTACATGGCAGTGGGTCAGGGGAACAAGCGAAAGGTATAAGAGAGTGCTAGTTATGAATAGTTACTGCTTTCACCCGGACATGTTCGAACCGGAATGAGTTGAAAAAGCATGAACCCTTGATTATCTGAAAAACCAATCGGAAAATTTCAGACGATTTGTACAACAATTGGCTACGGTCACTTGTATCCTTCGACTAATTTCGGCCGAGTCTTCACGATGATCTACGCCATCTTCGGCATTCCTCTAGTTCTCTCCATTCTGGATGACTTGGGTGAGTTATTGCAGGGAGAGCCCCTTTAAAATAGAAGAAGGAGAACTTAGTCAAAAACTTTCAAACCCCATTATTTCTTCATGTTTTTTGTTGTTTTTTGATTTTAGCATTACAAAGATTTCTTTTTTTCCATTTTCGTTTAAAAAAAACATAGAAACTTCAAACTTAGAAATCTTTGAAAAATTGTTCTTTTTGCTTACTCTAGTAATATTCAATTCTTTTTTTTTCATTTCTTTATTCCGCTTGAAACAAAACAACATGTTGAGTGACGAAACAGATGGCACTGTCACAAAAAAGGGACTACGGTGAAGGTGATGGAAAGTGAGATGGTCTAAATATGACAAGAACAATCATGAACATTTTATTTTTAAAAAATCAGAAAACACACAAAAAAGCAAAGAAAGCAAAGCTTGTGTCTTCAGTTAAGAACTATCCAGCCACAATAATAACTTGAAATCCCAAATATTTAACTCACTCTTTATCATTCGAGAGCTAACCGAGAACACAAATTTAATGGAAAAAAGAGAAAAAACAAAACATTTCAAGAAACAAAGCACTTGAATTTAAAATGTATTTTAGAGTTCGTGACAATGGTCTCACAATCAAGCTTGATAAGTTCATTTCTAAAAATGCTAAAACAGCTTATAGAAACCAAAGAGCAAGGTAACCTATTCCAGACATTAATCATTCTTGAGGCACAAGTGTTTGTTCTGCTTTGATATTTACACGGCAAGCATATTCTGTAGTTATTCGATTCTCTCAGCGAATGAGGCGATTGGCGAAGTTTAAACATATTTGAGTAATCTATTTGAATATTTCCGTGCAGACATTTATGGATTAACACATTTCTTCGGCCACATTTCTTCTATATTCAAGCGAAGAGATGGAAAGAAAATTCAGTCTAGCAACATAACTCATTTTGGGTAATCCCACCCTTTGTAGTAACCTTCGTGTAAATGATCTTTGCACTTTTTCTATGCAGTTAACGAGACCGATAGTTACTGGGGACCATACCTCACAATCATAAATTTATAATACATTATAATTTAATATTATTCTTACCCTCATCTTTTCTTGGTTAGTTCTTTATTGTAATTATTTTATTCTCTTCGACTATTATTATTGTTGCCGTGCTCACCATTGGTTTTTAAGGTTCTATTTGATCGCTGATGATGCTTTGATAAAGCGAAACGTCCGATTCTTCTCCTGTTTCCTCCAACGCATAACTAGGCAAGACACAGAACATAAGTGTATTATGATATAACTTTATAATACATTATAATATAAAAAGTAGGTAAAGTTTGCTATTTTTCTTTACGTTGGCTTCTCTCTCTAAAAATTTTTGATTTCTTCATCCTTTTTTATCTTTACATTTATTCTCCTCTCCCTATCTCTCCATGTCCATATCTGTTTCGCTATTTCTCGATTTCTCTGCTGAACCTTCACAATTTTTTTTCGCTTTCTCGCTTTTTCTTAGTCGTTTGCTCTATCTTTGTTCTCCGTTCCCTCCCCAGAAATATTATGTGTCGCTCGGTATTTATTTTTCTCTTCTTTAAAATTTATCTCTTTTGTCTCTGGCTGACTTCAAGTCAATCTCTCTGATACCAAGAGTCAAGTGATAAATGCAGTGGTCTATTCTGTGAGAGCCGCAACCCTCAAACGAACTCCAGCAAAATAAAAAAGCTCCTGAGTACAGTATTGGATCAAAACTTATCTTAAATGGAAAAGTCCACATTGAATACTCAATCAAGACTCTGTTACTCCTGTACAACAATGTAATGATACTCCTGTTTTTCTCTCTCCATAATTTGGGGAAAAATAGAGTTTAAATTTTTTTTAAATCCTTTTTCTCGGGGCAACTCGTTGAAGCTGAAAAGAAAAAGCAGACATTGGACAGAAAAAAAACGAGAAACGAAGTTCATTCAAATTCCGGTGCAAACAACCAAATGAAAACGATGGAACGTTCCTCTTCTAATAAAAGTTTGCTCCAACTCTTTCCACGAACGTGAGCTTAGTATTTTAAGGTAAGCTGTTGACCAAAGGTCTCAAGGGCCCTTGGTGGCTGGTGAAATGTGCTTGCCGCCGAGCATTCAAGTACTGCACGAAGCAGACGATAGAGGAAATCCGCCGGCTGGACGACGAGGACAAGAAAGGTAACATTCGCTCAGGACAGAAAGTTTCAATTAAGGCCCTATATAAAACTGAATAGGAATGAAGCTATGTTATCAAAAACTCAGTTTTCTGAGACAAGCTCTCACGGGTTTGTATACACATCTCCTAGCTGATTGAGCTTCTTTTTTTGGAGGAAAGATGGAGTTTTTTATTTTCTTGTTTATTCCCCCTCTTGTTCTCATAAAGAGTGGTGCCCTATCAAGAGCTCTCTTGAAACGTCGATAATGTCTACATCTCAAAATCCCCTATTCCCCTCCAAATCCCTTCCAAATACTAACTGTTTCATTCATTTCGTAATGTCTTTTCTGAAAGGGTTATTCAAAAAACATCTTTAGCCCCTTCAAAAGACTTTGTCGAACTCAGCAGCAGAGATATGTTCTCTACGTCAAACGCTGGCTCAAGTTCAGAGTAGCGTATCTCCAGTCTCTCTTCGTCCCCATATACACTCCGCAGTCGTTGAGTGTACTATTAGGGACAAAGGTATGCTGATGAGAAAGTCTAAGCAAGCGGTACTTCTCCGACTCCCAGAAAACGATGTCCCCGAAGAAACCCTCAAAAGTTATTGAAGAAATATTTAGAAGATTTTCCAGCTAATTAACTCACCAGACCTCATGAGATACTTTAAAGCTCGCAAGATCTCTCATCATCGTCATCCTGCGGATGCCCCTAAATCCTCGTCGTCTACTGGGCGACCGATCAAAATGGAATTCCCCAACTCATCTGACGAGACATGTTCATCAGTTTCTGTGAACAAGTCAGAAATGTCCCGAAAGGATGTCACCTAAGATCTGATTTTTCTCCCGTGGAACTTATCGCTGAGCGCGACTGTAAACGAATCTCCCTCGACGCTTCCAACCCTTCCGTCAGACTGGTTGATTCTCACCTGTCCCCCTCGTCAGCACTGAAAAACGGAAGAAAGTCACTTTTAACTACTCAGAAGACGCCGTTTCATTCTTTGAACACGAGGTTGGGTATTTCATCTCCAATCTAACCGTCTCAGATCAAGTCCCTAAATTCCTCGTTCATCGCTTGACCCTCTTCCTCCCTACTCTAATATGTCTTCTCGTCGAACCTTTTCCGCCCTCGTCGAGAAGAATGAAACCACAACTGATTTGCCAACGTAGAAGGACCCAAACGAAGACCCCCAGAGCGATTCTCTCGTAAAGAGGATAATGCGACAAAGCTGAATTCTATTGAGTCTATACATGTCATTCGATGCTAGCTCGATAAATAATAAGCTCTATGATCTTTATCGTTTGTTGAGATCCTTTTTTGTCAAAACTTTGTTAGTCTGTGAGACATGACTTTCATCGCATGACTCAGCTCTCATAGATGGCCTCTTGTTCTCGGTCTTTCGAGCAGAAAGAAGAGATTGAGACAGAGGCAGAGGCTCTCTCCTATCGATCAACTCTAGTCTTTCTCCCTTACTCATATCCTCATTCTCTCAAAGTTTCATCGAATGTATCGTAAATGATATTTATCCAAGCTCGACACTCTTATTTCCATTCCCTTTGAACGTCTTGTTTTATGCTAACATGCTCCTCAATCTTCAATCCATAATTTTAAGCAGCTCATCGACTTCCTCTTCCTGTGTTGTTCCCTACCCTTTCCAACCATTCTTTATAGAAATCTGAATCTTCCAAATATAGACTGTGCGACCATCACAGTCCCTCTGAATTGTTCTATTACTAACACCTTTCTTTACTTCATGTGTGATTATCATTTAACCCAATGTGTACATACACACTCTCGCCTGCACGTGATTGCAATACTCTTCACGATTTTTTTGTACTGACAGTCTAATTTCCGCTTGTACTTCAATTAATCCCTTTTCGCTTAGCGATCATAAATCCAATTACTTGCTGATATTGAATTGTATATAAAACCCAGACCGTAATCATTCTTTTGTGTTTCGTGATTGCAAGACTGTTTATTGGAATATAATTTACTTAGTCATTTGTTCTGTGAATATAATTTACTTAGTCATTCTCTTCTCCTCATTAACAATAAATGAGATCGTCCAACATCTCACTATTTTTCTTGTTTACCTGATATCAAATCACATTCCTCATCGCAAAACGAAGAAGCTTCATCTAAAGTATCATTTCAAGATATGATTACTCTACAGTTATTTACAACGTTGTAAGAAAAGCTCCTATTGTTCTTCTCTAACCACTAGGATTTTTAAAAACATCACAGAGGAGTTTTTCAAGTTTTTTGCCAAGAAAGTTTAAAATGTTTTATAGAATTATCAAAATGTTCCTGTGACTTCTGTATTTGAAATAGCAGACACATTATCAATTTTTTTTGTTGCTTCATTCAATGTTTCTTATGTTTCATGCGCCCAACCCTTAGATTCTTGCTCTTTCTCGATGTTTTATGATCATATCATTTCATCATTTGATGTATACAAGATTGTTTCTCGCATGTCACCTCGAGTTAACACTTCCCCTGACTCTATGCCTAACATATTGAAACGAAATTGTCAAGAATCTCTTTCCGTCCTCCTATCCATCATCTTTTTAATTGCATAACACTCGGCTATTATACTCCTACCTGGAATGTAGGAACTGCCAATTCTTAAAAAGGGATGTACGTCAGATGTGAATAACTTCCGGCTGATCACTCTACAGGGTGTTCAGTACATTTGATGACAACGTGTCGAACGCGACATCCTTAATTTCTTTAATTTTTGATATACCTATAACCAAAATTTCGTTCTCTAATAATTGTTACTCGCGAAATGGTGCGTTTTCATCCTAGTCGAGGCGCAATATTGTCGCTGAGTAGTGCTGGACACCCTCCTTCGGAGATCTCTAGTGGGCTTGTAGTCGCCCGTCAGACTGTGCGTCGAAATCTCGAACGAGGTACACTCACTCACCGTCCACGCTGTGTTCGTCCCATTTAGGCTGCCACCTCCCGTATCACGAAAATCGTCAAGCAACGCCTGAAGCGCAACAAAGGCAGAAGCATCAGAAAAATGGCTGCCAAACTGGATACGTTATACGGTACGATATGGAATCTTGTTCGAAAGAACCTTGATATGAAGTCATAAAAGTACCAGAAGCGTCATGATCTAACTCTTAAGCAGCAGGAAGCACGGTGCGATGAATACTCTGCTCTCGTTGCTCGGACCATGAGCATCTCATGACCCGTTTTACCGATTAGAAGACGTTCACCAAACAAAATGATAGGGTGCTTGCTCAGTCTTCTGAAGAAGGTGATACTGCCTGCCGAACAGTCTCACGTGCTTCCCATCTGTAATCTATCATGGTTTCTTCTCCACAGGTCGAACTCCCCTCTTTTTCGTCAGGAAAAAAGGCCAAAATAAATACATTTCGGAGGTCCTCGAACATCATGTGAAGCCTTGGGCCCAGAGGCACTTCGAGACACGTAACTGGACGTTCCAGCAGAACGGCGCTCCTGCTCAGACGAGAAAGAAGAAACAAGAGTGGATATCACAAAACTTCTCCTCTTTCATCGCCGCCAAAAAATGGCCTGTTTATAGTCCAGAATTGATTGCAATGGACTACTCCATCTGGTCCTGGATCCTGGACAGTGAAGCTTGCGCTAAATCCTGGAGAGTGAAGCTTGCGCCCACAACTCGTTGTCCGGTCTCAAGACTTCGCTGCATGGGACCGAATTCCCGTAACCGAAGCGAGCATGTGACCGAATTTCCCAGGAGGTTTTGCGGTCCGCGGTGTCTGCCTACTCCGTGTCTGCCTACTCCCGTCGTCTGGAGGCTGTGATTCTCAAAAGAGGAGGTGATTTCGAGTGAAAGTTATAGAATATTATCATAAGACAGATAATAAAATTTGTTGAGAAGAAAGTTGAATTTCGCTCGCATTAAAGTAAAATAAGCGGTAAAATCCGTGTCCTCAAGTATATTGATCACCTTGTAGGCTGCTTGACGTCGAAAGTGTTTGGAAAGTACCTGTTCAATATCATCTAAAACTTTATTGAAAGGATTGATATTCTACACCCGTGCCAGAACGGTTTTCGCTGCAAGCGTTCAACCATATCTTCCTTTGTTCACAGACATTCCATATATCTATCATTTCTTTCTAAAAAATCTCTTTTGACATCTGTCTTATTTACTATTCAAGAGCATTCGACAATGTTGATCACATGTTTTTGCTCCACAAACTCGATCGCCTCAGTGTTCAGTCATCTTTATTCTCCCTTATCAGATAATTTTTATCTAAGAGAACATATCGTGTTCATAATGATCTGACGCTAAGTCATGGCAAAACGGAGTACCACAAGGAAGCTGCCTTGACCCGCTGTTTTCCTCTATCTTTATGGATGTTATTTGTGATCTCCTTCCTGACGATGTGTATTGCTACATGTACGCCGACGATATTGATTTGTTCTCCATTCAGCCATTCAGCTCTAGACAGCTCTGGAAATAGTCAAATTCTATGATTCAGTTCCTCACCATATCTGTTTAAAAATGTTTATGCTGTCCTGTGGACCAAATATATCACTCACCAAATTTTATATTGAAAGCGATGTTTTGCTTTCGAGCCAAATTATTAAAGATCTAGGCGTTTTTTTTTCTCAACAGCTCACCTTTTTTCTCATCATGTGAATCAGACCGTGCTTAAAACTACAAGAATTTCTCATATTATCTTCCGTTGCTTTGAGACTTCTTCTGCTGAAGTGTTGCTCAAAGCTTACAAGACATATGTACGTACTCCCATTGCTCGAATATGGGAATTAACTTTGGTCTCCTATATTTATTGGGCTTGTCAAGGAAAAGATTCAAAAAAAATCGAGAAGATTCAAGAAATTCATACCAGGCAAATGATTGAACTATCGCACAGAAAAAAGCTAGTCCACCGGGCGGGATCGAACCCAGACCATCTCGACTCAAACCGGGAGCGCGTGTTACCATTACACCACGGGTACACATTGCAATTCCGTGCGAAAGTGTTATATGAAAGGCTCATATGCCTTGTTCTCTTAGTCACGAATGCTTTTCAAGCGATTGCGTCATGAATGGAGCGTAACTCCAGAGTTCACGATTAAGACGGAAGAGAGATGGAAGATGGATGATAAATCTCATACCAGGCGTATTTTCGCATAACATGCGTATTTTCGCGAGGGAAGGCTTTACATCTACTAATCATCAGTCTTGCCTGACTTCGCTGGAGTATAAGCGTTAAATTCAGGACATTTGTTTCATTCACAAAGTTATTAACCGTAACATTATTTTTGACCACTCGAATCTTTTTCTAATCCAAAAATCGCCAAAAATCGCCTTATTCTCACAGGAACTCCAACTATTTTACATTGACACTAACATATAACTTGTCGAAGGCTCATAAAAAAGAGTGCTTGTGAAGCACTTCTATTAACATGTTGAGCTCTCTTCCTACAAACATAGTCTCAATTTTTTCTTTTTTCAGTTCAAGAGCCCACGACTTGATTCATTTTTTTCAAGCACAAAAATGCACCTCACACGATTTTCTGAATTCCGATTTTTCCATCGTTATCAATGTATGAAAAATCCCTCCCACTACCTTCTCGTAGCTCACTCTTCAAGTGAATAAGCTCTGAACTTCTCGTTTTTATTAATTTTCGAACATTTTTAATGTTCATAAACTTTCTTTGTGAAAACTCAACATTTCAATTACCTTTTCTTTGTGAATACTTTACATTATCTGGGAAAATTTGGGAATTGAAATTTTCTCTTTGAATACCTGAATCATTATTTTTAATTACCGAAGCATTTTGTGTGAGTCATTCGTTGTCATTCACATTCATTCTTTACTTGAACAAATGGAATAAAGAATTGAATCGAACTGAATTGAGTAGAATAATTGAGAATGAAATTGAAATTCTTTATTGCCATAGGATAGCTTGTAAGGCCATCACTTATACGGAATCATGAAATAGGAAGGGAAATAAATGGGAAAAAAAGGGGAAAAACCTTGAGTATGGGGAATAAGACAATTAATTTTTGTTGAAGTCCACTCTTGTTGTGGACAACAGAAAGCTCGGTAGGGCTATAAGTTTCGAGAGGTCGATCTCTTCTAGAGCCTTGCCGGATGCTTTGATATCTTGAATCTCTTTTAAATTATCTGTAACTTTATTCCATAAAGCAATTGCTCTAGAAAAGAACGAATGTGGATCATTGTATCGTTTAAAGTTCATCAGAGTTAATTTGGAGGTTCGGTCTGAAGTGCGGAGATTGGTTTCAGTTCTTACCGTCAGCTCTTTTTTGCATGTCTGACAATCCGCTCTACCAGAAAGTAAACGAAAAACTACCAATAAATCAAAACGGATTCGTCGAATGATTAGTGAATCCAAATTGAATTAAGTGAGACGTGGGGGGCTACCCAACGTACCCCAAGCTACCCAACTACCCAACTGCTCAACCTAATACTTCCACAACGAGAATAAGCTCTTTTTGTGAAAAGTCTTTGAGGGTATTCCAACCTTTTCGAATTATTACTGCGGACTTTCGGGGAGAAAATAATTGTACAATATTCAAGTAGGGGTCTGATGTAAGTGATGTGAACGGTTTTGTAACCGTTCAAGTCCAGACATCTAAACACTTTGAAAACTTTTGAAGTTCTACACAGAGTCCTCCTATCACGTATGATTTCTACGTGTTTCTTGAAGTTGAGCTTAGAGTTCACAAAAATACCTAAGTCTCTGACTAAATTAACGACCTTTATCAGCGAGCTATCAATGAAGTAATCGTTTTGAGATTTCTCTAGACGGAGACAGCTGATTTTCTCGACTAAGGGAAGTTTGTTCTCACGAGACCAATTTGAGATATTGTTTATACATAGTTGAAGAGAATCAGAGTCCTCGCTATAAATTTTAAGGTCATCGGCAAACAAGGAAAACTTCACAGTCGAGGGAATACAGCTCTCAATGTCATTGATGAAGCAGAGGAACAAGAGGGGCCCGAGAAATGTCCCTTGGGGTACCCCGCTGAGTACTGGGAAAGAATCAGAGTAGAAATTTTCTATGCGAACCTTAAATGAACGGTTTTGCAGGAACAAAGTAATCCAGTCTATTAGAGCAACATGAAGTCCCATCTAATGAAGCTTTTTGATCAACTCTCAATTTGAGACCTTGTCGAAAGCATTATATTGAATAAATGGTAGTGTGAACACAGCAGCAGGGATGGGGGTAGCCAAAATTTGCAAACAAAACAAGTAATTTTGCTGAGACTCCAATTTAGTAACCTTTGCACTCAAGGCAGCGTACACTATCACTATTCCAAACTCGAAAAATTGTATGAAGATATTAATGACAATATTGCTTTTTCTTAAATATTAAGGTGACTGACAATAATGAGGTTATATAGTATTATTTCCATTCATAGCGTAAAAGTTGTGACTTTAGTCTTTAGCACAATTTTGATATCTTCGAGACCGTATCGTTTAAATCATGGTCGGCATATCAGTGTAGAATTTTATTTTTCGTACGAATCATCGAAAACCGGATAACTATGAAAATTGAAAATCATTTGAGTCAAAGGCGCTTTTTTCAAAAAAATCGACTATGAGGCAAGCATTTGAACTCAAGTTGAACGCCTCGTTGCCAGATGCTTTAGTGAATGCCTGCGCAAAATTAAGAAGGGAAATAGCTCAAACTATGTGCTCAAAAAATTTCTAATTACATAGAAACTTTTTCTGACTACTAGGACTTAAGCGACTCAAACTGTTTCCCAACAGACTTGGAAATCTTCGATCTGCCCATTCCGATTGCTATATTCGTCGTCATGGCCTGGATTTTTGTGTGCTCCGCCACTTTCTGCATCTGGGAGCAGGAGTGGGACTACTTTCTGGCCTTCTACTTCTTTTTCATATCTCTCAGGTGAATCTACTGAAATCAATCACTGCTTGTATTGTTAATATGTTAAAATTATTAACTTCTTCTCAATTCTCTTGCTTTTCCACTTGAAAATTTCTTGCCACTGTGTGTACAACAATGTGTACAACAAATTGTCCAATATTTTTTAAGAGATATATGTGTGTGAACTCGCTTGAAAGCGATTACATTGGCCTCCGTTTCAGAATTGTAATTTCGAAAACAGAAAATGACTGTTAACATTTGCTCACGTATAATGAATGTGCACTTGGTAGTGTAGTAGTAACGCGCTCACCCTGGGTGAAATAGAGACGGATTGGTTCGATTATAGGTTAGAAATCGAACCGAGTCACCGTAGACTAGGTTTCGACCACTTCATAGTTCAATCAAAGAATGCTTAGCTTCGTATGAATAGTTTGAAGGGAGTAAAGCCAAATCAAGATTTGCTTCATTAGCATGTGCGGAAAGCGCGAGGACCTCAATTTTGAAGCTTAATATTCATATACAGTCTATCAAGACAAGGAAAATAAATAAGGAGTATTTTGAATTGAGGGCGCTTTATGTCTTAAGACAAAAACGCGTAACTCAGAAGCAAAAATTTGTAGGAATATGTTGCAGCACAATTGGCTTGGGAGACATCACTCCCACTCAGCCTAAGTATTTGCTCATGCTCTTTATCTACATAATCATTGGACTCTCACTTGTGTCTATGTGCATCAACCTCATTCAGGTCAGCGACAGCTGATTCAAAAAAGCGAGTAGTTTGGTTTCATGTTACTACATCAAAGTTTATCAAAAGTCTGATTTTTGGAAGAATGGATAGTTCTAATAGAATATGGAAGATCGGCAATAGCCATTTTAGACTATTAAAAATGAGGAATATGTATGTTAAATCCGTGAGAAATCGACTTTTGAAAAAGAACATACTAGGTGCAAGTTTTTTGAAAAGTGAACTGCGATTGATTTTATGTTTAAGGTGTCTCAGAACTATAAAACTTGGAATTCATTCCCGGTTAAAAGTATCAAAGAAATTTTCCCAAGTTGAAGAGTGAAATACAAAATTCACTCTAAATCATTAATACGAGCAAATACGCAGAAGTATAATCGGGCTGAGAGTCAGAGTAGAGAGTCAGAGTAGAGAGTCAGAGTAGAGAGTCAGAGTAGAGAGTCAGAGTAGAGAGTCAGAGTAGAGAGTAAAAGTAGAGAGTCAGAGTAGAGAGTCAGAGTAGAGAGTCAGAGTAGAGAGTCAGAGTAGAGAGTCAGAGTAGAGAGTAATAAAAAAACCAACGAGAAAATAACAAGTAGACGGGGTTCTGTGTTTTTTTTTCATCGACTTGAGTTAAACTGACAAGAACGCTTTGTTTTATATTAAACTTTGAAATTAGTTTATGTCTTTCAATTTCAGGCGAAATTGGAGCGAACTTATGACGCGGGTAGGCAATGTCAACTTCCGGGAGGAGAAGTCGATCGACCAGGAGGGCTTCTTCTCGACATGGGTCGAGTCAGAGGAGAACGCATCGTACGAAGAAGAGGATCTTCCTTGGGTAATGCTTGAGGAGAAAGTTTTTTTTTGAGAGAGAAAAAGGGAGAGGAAAGCAAAGATCCATCGCACGGGCAAGAATGGCACTCGGCCGGGACCGAACCTCCGTTGCCTAACCGGGGGCTTGTAGAGCGTTAACAATACACCAACCAGGCACACATTGTCATTGTCCCATGTGAATTCTTGCTATGTCTAAGGCACAATGACCCTTCTTTTTTTGCCCGTGAGATGGATTTCTTTCGTTCATAGTCTAAGCCCATCGTTGCGTAAACGATTTACAAAGATCAAAATTGAAGAAAATATAGAAAGTAATGGGAAGTAACGACATAGTTGAGATGAAACAGAGAGAGAGAGAAAAAAAATAGAAAAAGTATAGAAAAACGAGGGCGGTCAAGCAAAGTTTCATCGAGAAAACATTTTGAAGGTGTTTTCCGAACATCTTCTTCTGTGCACTCTCTCAACAAGGAAATTCTGCAGCAGGCCCTTACTAAGAAGCCTTTAGAGTGCAAATCCAGTCAGACGCTTCTCTCCTTCCCTTCTTCCAGCAGTACTAATGCACAGGTAACATTATTATATTGTACTATTGAGGAAAAAAAGTTATGCAGTCTTGGAATTAGAATCAAAGAGCAACATGATCTGACCGGCCAATATTTAGATCTACATTTTAAAAGCAGAAAACTCGTGTCAAAGCGTTTTGCTTGATTTTCTCGATTTTACACGCTTTGATTTTTTTTGTACCGCTAAGAATCATTCTAAGTTCTTGTTTGTCAAAATCGCCGCTTTACTTCAAGAGAAGCAAATTTCACTGCAAAAAAACTTTTCAAAAAATGTGAAAAAGGCTTTTACGCCTAAATATTGTGAGGGAATGTCCTATAAAGTTTTTCTCTTCGCAAAGACGAATCGGCGCGATAACACATTTGTAGAAAAGGTGAGATGAGGAATAATGGTAGCAGAGTGGTTCATCGCAAATAGTCTGGACTTGCATAGGGAAGATGTGAACGCATTACAGCGTATTTCTAAGAAGAGCCTACAACTACAGGAAAAATGTTTTGAAGCGATCGCGCACATTTTCCCATTGCGTTGAGAGTAAAAAATGAAATTGAAGGAGATTCGAATTTTCGCAAAAGTATCATGTGAAAGAGCGAAGAGATTGCAGCTCTGTCGCTCAGTGTCGGCTTCTTCACGACTACGTCTTATTCCGCGCACTCTTTCTATCGATGACGTCATGAAAGTAAAGATTTATCTTTTTTTCCTATTTTTAGATCAAAAATCAATTCACTTGCGTATCAACAACTTGAGTAATGCTAAACATGCATATTCACTCCTTCAATTTGTGATGAATTCTGAACACAATGGACTGCAGAGAAACATAGCATATTTAAATAACTACGCTTTAAGCTAGTGGACACAGAAGAGGGCGACATTCTAGTGCTGACAGAGTTGGTTCGGGAGGAGAGCGGCATCTCCGCTCTCTCTACTAATTCAACTTCCAGTAGCAGTGGACCGGTACGATTCTTTTACACAACTCCGAATGCTTCGACTTCCAGTCTTTTCGGGTGATAATCAACAATGCGCATAGTTTTACGTGTAAATTATCCGCTGTAAAAAATTATGTGCTTTGCGTTATAGAGGAGCTCACTTAATTCATAATTCTAAGTCGATTGGACACATGTGAAAGCTAAGAAAAAATTAGGTTCATTTTTTTCAATTTTGTGTACATGTGGAAAAATCTTTAAATTGAACATTGCCTTCATAATAACATAACTTTCCTCATTCAGACTCTAAATGTTGAATTCTACCTGACTGACGGTTTCCTGCAATAAAAACATAAGAATATGATTAATTCCCATCTACTGAAGAAGATTCTTTCAAAAAAATTTTCTAGATCGTCATTTCCAAGTCGTTCGATGTGTTCGGCCCTGCATCATCGACGTTGAAGGCATCGACGTCGGACCAGGGGAACCATCCGACGACGATCACTATCCCTCCTGGTCAGTTTTCTAACGTCTTGTCGGAATAATCAAGCACAGTGATTCAACAAATGTGACATAATAAACCGTTGAGATTTGAAAATGTTCTGTAAAGTATCTACATACAAATTTTCACGATCATTAATTTTTTAAAAAAAACTCCAACAAAAGTTTTTTTGGTTTTTGATTTTGGCTTTTTGGAGTTAGAACAGTAAAGAAGAAAAACAATTCAAATTTCGCACGTTTTTAATATTTTTTGAGCACAAGAGCAAGCGCAGTGTAAAAATAGAATCTTTCCTCTCCTGTTCTTAGTAGTTGCTTCCATACGCCGCTTCTGAATTGAGCACAATCTCTTAGCAAAGGGGATAATGATTCATGAGAACAGGTTTGATCTTCCTCTGACAGCTAACTATTGAACATGTAGTAGTTTGAGAAATATCAATGCCTTTTTTCCAGGAAAGTTTCGGTGAAAAAGAAAGTAAAAGTGTTTTAGTCGAAACCCTGACCTTCATAAACAAAAACACTCCGGTTATGAATACTAAGTATACATATCGTTCATCTTTTTGAGTTAAGAGGCCATCAAAAATCAGAAGTTTGTGTACATTGGCTAGTCAGTGGATGAGAGCATCGCCCAGGAAATTTGAACGTGGGTTCGATTCTTGCCCAAACATCTATTTTTGCTCTATCCCCTTCGATTTTGATGCGTTATTCTGGCAGGATCTTCTCGTCCTATTCTGCCCTCACATCCCTCTCTTCATGACC
Source organism: Allodiplogaster pararmata (assembly GCA_964056735.1). Classification (NCBI taxonomy): domain Eukaryota; kingdom Metazoa; phylum Nematoda; class Chromadorea; order Rhabditida; family Diplogasteridae; genus Allodiplogaster; species Allodiplogaster pararmata. The sequence continues at coordinate 14,525,716 of OZ057406.1, forward strand.
TGGAAGCTTTGGAAGAACTCGAAGATAGAATACTTCTCGGTAACGCTGTTCAGCAACTCTCCACTGTTCAGTTCAGATCCAGGCATGTTGACAGTTTCGCGATGCCCTTTGATTACAAAAGTCGAACGTGGAATGTCTTGGATACCTTTAAAACTTCAGAACTTTTTTTACAAATGTAAAAAATTCTGCGTTTTCTACATATTGGAATGATACAGTGATGATGAAAACTGAATTCAAGGCTAACTTCAGGGATAAGCGTTTAGTCACAATCCGATAAAAAGAGCTTTTGAAAACAAAAAATAAGCAACTAAGACAAAAACCTGAGCTAGACGCACAGCCAATATCATTTATATACAGATAGATGTACATATACTACGTGCTCGCTATAAAAGCGAAAAAAATTGCTTATTGCACTTGCTAATCACGACGCCGAGTATCATAAAATGTTCCGTTTCTTTCGCCTTATTTGTTTGTCGATTATTTTTGTTCCTTTGTCTGTTAATTTCTTTTTTCTCTAATTTCTGTCACCTTCTTTTCTTTTTCGGTTTACTTCTTTGTCTGTCTGTCGAATTCGTTTGACTTTTCGTCTGTTAGCTTCTTCCGAACCTTTGTTTGACAATTTTTTAGTCTGAAACTGCGATTATGCAGACTGAGCCTGATACCAGAGCAGCACTCGCAAATGGAAGAAGCGGGCGATTCCTCTGAGTCTGTCGCTACTTCCATGGAGTTCCCCTCCCCTCCCAACAAGTCAGTCAATTTAGTGAGGAAATTGCCAACCAGCCTTTTCAAATCGTTTTTTCTTGCTAATCGGTATTTCTGCGAATCAGTGGCTCGAAATCAAGACTAAGTAAATAAAAACCTAACTTTACAAAAAAGAAAACTTCTACTAGCCGGAGAAAAATAAAAGAGCTGATACCAAATAATTTTTTCTCTTTGGCTGGGAAGCTGAACATCTTAATTAAAGTAAACTGTTCTAAAAAAATCAGTTCTGAAAATTACTTGGAAAGCAATGGAATTTTAAGACTAATTGAACTTTCCGATGAGCTGAGCTTTTTTACAGTTCTTACGATGAATTATTATCTACATACATAAAAAAGCTGTTTTAAAACTGGTTTGAAGGCTAACGCTAAATTTTAAATGAGGCACATACATTAGACGGCAATGATTCGAGCTCCCTAACCGGCACTTTTTAGAACCTTGACTGAAGTGGAACACTCTTCACATCATCATATAAATTGTATATATATATGTAGGTTAAGCTGATTGTAACAAGAAACTGATTTCAAACGAAAAATTGCGGTAAAGTGAGATGACCTTGAGTATGAAGATGCGAATAAATGATCATGTTTTTCAAACGATCACCATTTTAGACGCCGTGAGTCAGGAAGACGGAGTTTAATAGGCCTTCTGCGGCGAAAGCATGAGCGCAGCGGGGATGAGCGGGAAAGACAACCAGCACTGGAAAAAACTTGAAGACAGAGGAAAATAAATTCCTATGTATCAATTTCAAACCTGAGTTAGTATGTACGTACCTAAAATTGTTAGGTTGATCAAATCATCTTCACAATATTTTAGTTTTTGCTTTGGTATAAAGGTATGTGTTTCTCTTTTTTTATACAATAAATAGTTAACTGCGAACAAACTATGAATTTGGTTGGAGTGTTTTGGATGGTTCCATAAAATAAGGTTGGAGTGTTTTGTATGGTACCATAAAATTAGGTTGGAGTGTTTTGGATGGTTCCATAAAATTAAACACCTCAACATTTCGCAGACGACGTGTTGTACTTTTTCATATTCTAGCCAAAAAGTCTAAAATATCTTGATAAATTCCTCAATCATAGAGAGGCTTACTGTTGTTGTTCATTCTTCTCTAAAACCTTTATATGAATGAATATCTGAGAACCACGAGAACATTTTCCCACGATAACCGTTAACACACTCGAATTTCCTTTATGTTTATGAACCATTTCTCATAATTTTTCGTTCACTTCTACCGAGTTCATGTGAGTTTTCACAATGTTATATTTGAAGGAAGCTCAAACACTATCTTCTCTTTTCATACCAAAGAATTTGTCCCGCAACTAAACGAAGAAAATTGAAGTGCTTTGATGGTGAGCGCTTGTCCGCCTTAACTTTTTCACTTTTTCTGCCCTGTGGATCATGGCGGGCGGCTCATCAAAGAATTAAATTTGATGCTTCATTTCAGCGAACCGTAATCAAGATATACTCAATGAATTTCACAGCAGCTTGTTGTTTTCTTCGAATTATCCAAAACAAAGAAAAGGCAGTCGCTAACGCAGTAAGTGATTTAGAGCAACTTGAAAACTGCCTTCAATGGATGATGCAGGTGCGTACACACATTATGGGCATTATATGAATTCACCCGAGAGTTTATCTCGGAGCTTATTATCTCTAGATTTTTTCCCACTGAAGAGCAGATTCCACTCTCTGAATAGCCTGTAAACACAGCGATTGTGGGCGTATTCAGCTTTGACTACGATAATAGCCATATTGTGCTATATATGTAGTATTTTTTATATCAAGTCTTTGGTTTTCCTCGAAGTCTGTTGACGAATCAGAACACCTAGACCTTGTAAGTCTGATTATATGTATAACTATGTAGATCTTTCAGGAAAAATCTATTTATTTCGAATTTCAAGAAGAAAATTTGCAAAGAGAGAGAGAGAGAAAACCAGAGAATGCAAAATCATACGGAGACTTCATCAGATGTTTTTTTAGTTCTTCGGATTCTGTTTTCTTATGTAAATCAGCGAAGACAAAGTTCTGTTCACAGAGCTGTTAGAAACCTGAAAATCAAAACTTCTGCTCTAGTAGTTTCTCACGGTTAAAAGAAAAAATTTCCCACTTTTTCCCATGGCTTTTTAACTGTGACATCTGTAATTCTTAAATCCTCATGCTGTGAGATTGAAATTCATTGTGAGAAATATAAAAAAAAATGAAAAAAAAAGATTGTAAACGGGTAAACATGTCTCTATTTTTCGCTAATTTCTACTCAAAGCACAAAGCCGAGAAATAGAAGGGAAAATCAAAGAACTTTAACACGGCTCACTAAAAATATTTTGAAGTCTCCTGGGGCCTATTTCTGATAAGGTATTTCGGAAATCTTCCGATACATTGAAACAGTTTTAAAAACGAATACAAGGATCTTTTTTGAAGAGCCCCTGTATCTCTGTATAGAAGAATCTCGTTCTAATCTTTTACATTTTATAGCAAAAATCTATTCTTTACAAAAACCCGATACAAATTTACTGTTCTAGAGGTTGCTTTGAACATGGATACAGCACTTAATAACGTTGATCGAATTGAATGAAAATAGAATTTTATAAAATTCGTTTTTTTAAACACTTTTCAAAAACCACAAAAATTTGAACAATTTTTGATGTTTCAAAGGTACTGAACTATTCAGTGGGTTCTTCCGTGACAGTCTTTCAAAGGAAAATATGTTTGAATGAAGAATTTTTCAAGGTTAATTGAAGCTGCTGTTGTAGTGTGAATGCACTCTCCGATGAAACTTCGCAAAGGAGCATGTCTTTTCCATCTTGTTTTCTTTTTTGATTTTGTTTTTGAAAACCAGGATTAAATAAATGTAAGAGTATTAAAAAACACATCAAGCAAATTTTTATTTTTTACTCATGTAATAATAATTGCAGTTTTTAAAATGACGCCAGTTACACGTCTAGCCGATTCAATTAAACGTCTACTTAATTCAGTGACAGTCTACCTATTTTAGTGAAACTTCTATTTCTGTTGCAAAAACGTCTACCTAATTCATTAAAACTTTTATTTAAAAAGTGAAACTTAAAATTAATTTTAAATATTTGCAACTAACAATTTGACTTTTCCTCTTACTTTTTCAGATGAATTTCTATACCTGAGATTTGAGGTGAATAACCTGAAAAAAGGGGGGTTTACCTGAGTTGCAAGGGGACGAAGGCCTGAGAAAAAGGGGACCCTACCTAAGCAAAGTTGGGAGCGGAGGAATGGAGGGAGGAGGCCCTGAAGGGAGAAGAGAGCCCTACAGGGGGTTAGGGGGCTTTCAGTTGACTCTCAACTAAGATTCAAGTGAATGAACTCATTGGCGTACTTATGGCACGCCTTGTAGGTAAAGGTTAGACTAAAATAGTCACCTATTTAGATAAACTTGTCACTAACTTAGGTAGAGAATTTTTTTTATCAGTAGACGTGTTCCTTAAAATAGGTAGTATCCTTCAAAGATAGACCTTGGAAGTCTAAATTGCCTCAATTGCAACAAACATTTTGTAGCCGATACAGCGACTTTTTGTATCGGCTCATGTATCTGATACAACTGTAAACTGTGGTTCCATGACATCTTGCAGAGCGACACCTTGCAGAGCGACACCTTGCACTGCGCACTTTTCAGAGCGACACCTTGCAGAGCGACACCTTGCGCCGGACACTTTGTAGAGCGTCACATTGCAGAGCGACTTTCTTGGCCTTTAACAAAGTGTACACCCTACGGCCTGGCTTTAACAAAGTGTACACCCTACGGCCTGGCTCAATTAATTAGTATTCTTTTTCTTTCTCTTTTTTAAAACTTTTTCTCTTTCTTTTTTCTTACTTGTTCTCTTTCTTTCTTTTTTTCCCTTTCTTTTTCTTTTCTTTCTCTTTCTTTTCTTTTCCTTTTTCAAAAAAATTATCTTTATAAATTTTGGGGAAAGGAAAGGGGGGAGGGGGGGAGGGGGGTTTACCTAAGCAGGGAAGTGAGGGGGGGGGCCTAAAGGGGGGAAGGGGGGAGGAAGAGGGACCTACCTAAGCAAAGGGGGGTAGGGACCCTAGGGGGGGAGGGGGGGAGGGGGAAGGGGGGGCCCTAAAGTGGGGAAGGTGGGCCCTAAGGAGAAAGGGGGGAAGGGAGTTTTCATGAATAAAATCTTTTCCTGATAAAAAAATCTTTGAACGGCTAAAGTAGATTAAAGCCAATTTTTTTACTAAGCCTAAGCGTTTTTTAATGTAAAAATAATTTTCTGAAGTAAAAATAAAAATTTATAAAGATAATTTTTTTTTTAAAAAGGAAAAGAAAAGTAAGAGAAAGAAAAAAGAAAGTAAGAGAACAAGTAAGAAAAAAGAAAGAGAAAAAAATAAAAAAGAGAAAGAAAAAAGAATACTAATTGAGCCAGGCCGTAGGGGTGTACACTTTGTTAAAGGCCAAGAAAGTCGCTCTGCAAGGTGTCGCTCTGCAAAGTGTCCGGTGCAAGGTGTCGCTCTGCAAGGTGTCGCTCTGCAAAGTGACCGGTGCAAGGTGTCGCTCTGCAAGTTGTCATGTTACCGTAAACTGTACCTATGTATTTACAGGTGAGATTAGAAAGACCTGTAAAATATCGCTGTATCCAAACTCGCATTGTATCGCTGTATATCCAAAATATCCAATTAGAAATAAGCCCATTTTCTAATATAAAATTCTTGACTTGGGACGTGAAGAAAAAATTTGGTTTAAAAATTCTTTTCATTCGCGAGAGCTGCAAGTCTGGAAACTATGATGTAATCGAAAGATGGCCTCTTCTTCTTTCACTGAATATTTCATACTTCCTATCATTTAGAGAGTCATTGTTTCATCGCTATATTCTTGTTGTTTCTATGGTCACAAAACAATGGATTAATTCACGAAACGAGAGAAAAAAAGAAACAGAGAGATAAGACCATACAAAAAACTAAATAGTAAGAGAGAAAGAAAGAGGACGAGAGAGAAATAAAAAGAAAGAGATTTGGGCGATGCTGTGATGTAGTGGTCCCGTCGAATTCGCATTTTTTGTATCAAACTTTTTCTAGGGTTACTTTACGAGCTAAAAACGATTCTGAGAAGTGCGAAGCTGGATCTGAAGTGTTTGAGTATGTAAAAAAATCATTTGAAAAATAATCTGTATTCAGCTATTATTCCTTGTTTTTTTCGCTTAGGCTTAGGCAAAGGTTACACTAACGAGCCCGTACGGCTTAGGCTAACGAGACCACATAAGAAAATTTCTCATATAAAATTTTTTTTGTCACTTCAATGACTAAATTTGTCAAAAAATAGTGGATACGTTTTTTTTAGAGGTACGGCATTTTTCCAGAGGTACGGTAGAGCGCAGGCAGCTATGTCAGACAACGTTTGTTCGCTAGGTCAGATGCTTAAACTTGTTATCATTCTATTTTGATTTTACATGTTTTAAAAAAGATTTTTCTGTGCAAACATGTTTATACAGTGATTCAATGATGAATATCATCTTATTTAGGTACTGTATACAGAATTAAAAAATTTTCAGGTTCGAGAGCAGATCTTCTTTTTTCCAGGTTCAAATGATTTTTTTTACATTTTCAAACACTTCAGATCCAGCTTCGCACTTCTCAGAAACGTTTTTAGCTTGTAAAGTAACCCTTTAAAAAGTTTGATGCAAAAAAATGTGAATTCGACGGGACCACTATATTACAGTTTCGCCAGAGATTTGAATCGAAAACTTTGGGTCGCTGAACTAAACAGGAAGAGGAATAGTTCTCTCGAAGCTTATTCCTACGAAAAAATTTTCAAATAGAACTTTGAAGTTTATCAATCTTTAAAAACTTTGAAGTTTATAAACAAAAAAACCTTTAAAAAATTTTTTTAATTCAATTCAGAGCTCTCGAGCGAATGGCTGGTTCTTGAGGTAGCGTAAGCCAAAAGATATGTCTTTATGAATATTTCTGTTTAAGATTATGATGAGCATGGGATGCTTTATATTTAGTTTGTAAAAGAGAGTTTCAGGAAAAAGTTCCAGACTTTCAAACTGATCCTTGGGGAGCTTATCTGAATGCCTTTCAAAGATAAAGTGTCAAGATTGTTTCATCACTAGACTTCTGCTATTATCTAATCTTCAGATTGTTTTTCTTCTTCAAATTTTACTTTGAGCCCAGAGTTTTGTTTTTAAAAATTTTGCTTTTCAAAAAAAATTCAATTTACTTTGACAAAGTTCTTCGGAAATGAATAAATCATCCTCGGAAATGAGATAATTATCATTTCAAAACTCTAGTTAGAAATTTCCTGTGAATCAAATGAAGCTCGGTGCCTGAAACCGAGTTAGTCTTTTTAATCTTACACCAAATACGACTTCAAAATTCTCTAATTGTGGTCTGTTACGCCCGCCCACTCATCTCTCTGCAATCTTCAGCCCTTCTCCCCATATCGTCTTCCTCTCTCTCTTGCCCTTTCTTCTCTTTCGAATTCTCCACCTCCAAAACTCTTGCTTAGAGTTTTTTTCTTTAAAATTCTCTCACTTTATCGTAATTGTTTTGGGTATGTTTTTATTTTCTGAATAATCTTGTGATTTGTCTTTTTCCTATTCTCCTAATTCTGTTGAACTCTAATTCAGATGTCTTTTTCTTTTCGGAATGCATTACTCCAATTCCTGAGCATTTTTTTTTCGCTTGGAGTTATCTTTTGAATGTATAACTCTCTTGTTTCCTTCAGTTCTCATTCATTCTCACACTTCGATCTTCCCCGCCTACAACCCTAAACTGAGAATTTCTGAATGTTACTTTTCTGAATCCTATTGCAACAAGAGATATGAATTTATATGTAGAAACCGCTTGTTGCACACTTTCTTAAATTTTTCGAGGGTTACTGTATTCGTGGTCTTCTCTATAAACGCTGTTCACTTTGTATAGTTCCATGTGAATAAGTAATTTGAGTTAAAAAAGTAATCAAGTTCTCGAAAGTTGTGATTTTTTTCATGTAGTACTTCAACTGACCTTCCAAGTACTTCAACTGACCTTCCAAGTACTTCAACTGACCTTCCAAGTACTTCAACTGACCTTCCAAGTACTTCAACTGACCTTCCAAGTACTCTAAACTTCGCGTCACGAAGCGTTATAAGTATGCGAAACCTAATTATTTTGGTTCGAGAAGACCTATCCTGCCTTCAAACGTGAAAAAAATTCCTCATGTCTTTTCTCGCTATTCGAAAAGAAAAAAACTCAGCAGGTTTAGTTATCTTCATTCATAAATATTTTTCATTGCACATTCACCTTTCATTAATAATCGTTTGTAACTTTTGTCAATTTTTATCTGAATTTTTTTTATTCCCTTCACAATCTATCATAGATATGAAGCGCCATAATTCATACAATTCAACTCAGTTTTACTACTGTTCCTGATAAAGCTCGAGCGAGAAAGTCGAACATAGGGACACGGGGATGTAGAACAGGATCTGAACGATACGGTCTTAAGCTGTTCAAGTTCTACTTGAGACAGTGCTTAACCATGCTGCTAAATGGAGGAAGAAAAACATGGTGTTGAGAAAAACCACTCGTCGTGATGGCTTTCTAATTCCGCGGTTTTTTTGGTGTTCACAATTTGAGAACGGTACATTTCCAAAAAGTTTTCTTGTGAAGGTTTAAACGCTTCGCGGTGTACCAAGAAGAGTGAAACGCCAAAATGGCGCATTACTCTATGTAAGTTTTCTGTTAAAAGGTTTTTATTTTTGAACCATGGTAGCAATTACTTTAGTGCGAACAATAAATAACATTTTTAAAAATTTTTATATTCGCAGTTAATTTATCAAGTTTAATGAGATTGTAGCGATGAACGAGAAAAGTCTTAAACAGAAATAGTTGTGAAAAAAATAGAGAGAAAAAGTTTTGGGAAGAAGTCGGTGACTCTATACACTCATCGCTTCTCGTATTCAACATTCCATGTCCATTCACCCAGTTTTAACGTCGAACCCCTCTGAAATGGCCAGAGAAATTCAGATTCAAAAGAGAGGAGAAGAATTTGGAGAAGTTTAATCATCAACGATTCAGTGAAGATTCTCTTGCTTTCTCAGTATTCCTCTCATTATCTCACTATCTCACTCTTCTTAGTCCTTTTTATGCTATCCTTTCTTGTCTCTCGTTTCTGTAAATCTTTTTGTACATACATATGTATCTCTCCCCTTTTTTGCTCTCCCTATCTTTCTCTCTTTTTCAATGAGTTCTCTCTGTCAATATATTTTGAGTTCTCTCTGTCTATATCTAATTCTCTGTCTTTTTCTGTCTCCTTCTATCTTTATAAATCTCTAATTTTCTTTCTGTCTTAATGTTTCTTCATGCTTCACGCACTTCTCATTCCGAAAAACCGTGTTCCATGAAATTGATTTTTTAAACAGCAACCTACCGTTTCTAATTACTCCTTATTCGCGTACCTTTTCTACATATATTCGATTTTCTCAATGGCTCTGAGTTGAATTTGAAAAGCCATAGCATCGTGTTGAACCTTAACGTACAAAACGAAAACTCGCATGGTTTTCTATTTTTTTATGATTACAAACATTTTGACACGAAACATACTTAGTTAGAAGATAGAAAAGCTTTTGAGAACCTGAAACCTCAAGCCATTTGCAATAAAAAGAACGTGCTTCCAACCTTGTACAACTATGCGTTTTACATGTTGATGTAAGTATTATAAGTAACACTTTGTTGAACAAGTTTCTAAAAATTTGTCGTTGAACGAGTCTCTGATGTATATCTCCAAAGTTTTTTAAAAATCTTTGATGAATAAGCTTTTAAATTTTTCAACCGAAATGTTCCGAATTCGCTTCAATAGTTAGCGTGCATTGGAGACATGAATAGACTTGGTTGACTATGTAGAACACTCTCGATGCTCAAAAGAATGAACCGAATGGATACCACGTAATTAACAAATCAAAAATGCATCTCTAAGTCGCTATGTGGCAATTCCTGCCCTTTTTAGCTGAAAAAATGGTTTATTTTCCCGAAAGTCGATAATCGGTAACTTATTCTAAGTATAAATGTCTTTCTGCCTATTAAGCATTGATCTGCATTACAGATACAGCTCAAGGGTCTACAAAAGAGAAAAAGAGGTCACGATGCTCAACAGCTGGCTGCTCTCTGTGCTCATTCTGATCTCCGTATTCTCTCTCAATAATGTCCTCTTTTTTCTACCATTTATTCATTCAATTTTTTTGCTAATGCAAAATTATTTAGATGCCTTAAAGAAAAAAAACTCAAGGCTGTTGAAAAGTTATTCACTGTCTTCAGAAGGTAAATCAATTTTGAAGTCCTCAACCGATAGCAAAAACTCTTGTGTCAGTAACTTTAAGATTTAAACAGTTTTAATGTTCTTTTAAAGCGGTAAAACCTTAAGTTAGATTTTTTGGGGTCTTTTTATTTAAAAACCATAAAAATTCAAAAACATGTTTGACATTGAAGTTTATATATATATATATATATATATATATATATTTATATATATAACCATCAAGATCGCATTCGCTTAATTAGTTGTTCAAAACATATTTACTTATCTCCATTTTCAGGTTCATTTTTGATTTTATAACTCTACAAATGACTTTTTGGAATCCTAACTTTCACCTCTAGAAAAATTCCTACTGTCTCGATAACCACTCACGAGCACCTCACAGGAACATAGCAAGCTGAAGAAGAAGGAGTATAACTGATCGTAGCGTTTCATGTGCTTCTCGAAACATAATTCAATTGAATACGATTCTAGATCAAGAGAACTATTATAGATCCGATAAATTTCTCAATTTCAGTGCTTAATCGATAATACGGACGACGACAACCGATTGGTTAGTATTTGCTCGACAATTTCATGACTTTCTGCATCTGATTTGAGTGGTTTTTGACTCATCACATCACTTCAAAAAATCCTGTTTAGTGTTCAAAGTCTTTTGGAAAGCCAAAAAGTTGCAAGAATTGTTTTAATCTTGTTTTGCATTTATTGTTAAACTATTTAATTATTTTTGTTGTTTTTAGCTGTTTTTCCAACACCATCGTTCTATTTTGCAGTGATAGTATTGAATGATAGTTTCAGATTCGGATAATGACCCGAGGAGCCCATGTCCCACCCCGTTATCGCGATCTTTTCGGCAGCCAAAGTTCCAGGGTACTAAAATAATTACTATTCTTTCCTTGAGATTGTAAGACTTTCTCCAGAAGACAACACTCCTGCTAGTTCACGTTATCACAAATATTATATTGAAAAAGTCAATGGTTAGAGAGTTTTCTGGGTTATAGAAATTCGAAAATTAAGCGTGAATAGAGGCACAGAGAGGCAAAAAAGAGAAGTAGGGAAAAGTAGAGAGAGGTAGGTAGGGGTAGAGAGAGAATAGAGAGACAGGTAGGTAAGGGTAGAAAAAAAAAGAGAGAGAGGGGTTTCATGTGGTAGGGGTAGCAAAAAGGAGAGAGAGCTAGGTAGGGGTAGAGAGAAAAGAGAGAGAAAGAGAGGTAGGTAGGGGTAGAAAGAAAAGAGACAGAGGTAGGTAGGGGTAGAGAGAAAAGAGAGAGAAAGAGAGGTAGGTAGGGGTAGAAAGAAAAGAGAGAGAGGTAGGTAGGGGTAGAAAGAAAAGAGAGAGAGGTAGGTAGGGGTAGAGAGAAAAGAGAGAGAAAGAGAGGTCGGTAGGGGTAGAGAGAAAAAAGAAAATGAAAACAACTGGAAAAAAGTTAAAAGGGAAGAAAGGAAAGAGAAGAGAGAGAAAAGAAATATTTTCATATAATTCTATAAGTTGTAGATTCGACAAGGTTCCCAGTTCATTCCGACTGATGTCAACGACTACACCGGAAAGATTGGAGCCCTGCGTAAGCAAACATATTCTTGGAATGCCGCACCGAGAGACTGGTAGACCAGGAAGATTCCGACATGAGATCATCTCCAAGGAACACCCAGGGACAGTCAGGCAGCAGATTACAAGCTGAACTCCACCATTGATCTCTTATTAAGGGCATAGTACTGATTAATATTAATCGTTTTACAGCTCGATTCCGAATGTTTTCTTTGTTTGTTGTTTTTTTGAGACAATAAAGTTTGCAATGTGAAGTTGAACTATTCCGATTCCATACGATAAAGTTATTATCTTCAACGCGCTTGTTCCCGCCTCGCGGGAGGGTACGCGCTCCCTTGAGATGCAGGACAGACCCATCCTTGTAGAACCAGTGGCTGCCTGCTATATCACTGCTTGTATGAATAGCAGCAGTGGGGAGAGTCAGATTCGTGCATGAGCACTACCAACATTTCTTAACCCCCTTGGTTTGGGTGGATCTGTCCGGGGTGTGATTCGAACTCGGGACTCTTCGCACAACAGTCGAACACACTACCATTATGCGACGCCTTTACACCCATTGGATAAAGTTTTTTGAATAAATTTCCATTTCTCTATTTCGGAGCTACTGGAAATAAGGGGTCTTTAGCGTGAGTGAGTTGATGAACCGAGAAATAGGCTTGTTGAATACAACTAAAAAGCCTTAAGGCATCAAGTTTTCGTACTAGTGTTATGTGCTAGTGTCACTGTATAGTGATCCCTAACCTGGTTAAACATTTCTTATAATAAAAAAAACTTTGCTTATAACCATTTAAAGTTTCTTAGAACTATTAAAAGACTCAGACAAAACTTTCTCAGTGAACTATTTCAGGTTATAGTTTCGAAAAAGTGTAGCTCTTTTCACTTCTCTTTTCACTCGTGTAGCTGATGAATGCATCAAATTAGTGAAATATGCGGTTTGCAGAGCCTTCTGAAGTATTTCTGAGCAATTATGTCTGTTCAATTCGCAAGGCGATTCGCCATTTCAATTTTTGTTGATGAATAATTCATGGGAAGAGTACGGGAGAAATCAACAGAGAAACGCCCACGGCACAAGAAAAATTTAAAACTTAGCTACATCCGGAATCAAACACTTTACTGGATGAAAACAGAAGAACCTGATGTATAATTTATCAAGAAGACACGCTCTCAAAGTGTTGCAATTGCCATGAATAAAGAAGAACTTGATTATTTTAAACAAAAAATCACCCATAGCACTGTAGTTTTTTTCTTCGAGAAAATCACCTGCCAACAGAAATTGAATTTGCATGTTTAAAAATTCAAACTGTAAAGAATCAATCATCACACCAATGAAATGAATCTTGATTAGAACACAAAAAAAAACTTTTGAAACTTTTTCGAGTACTTTTTTTTTGAAAAAAATTTAACAAAACATGTTTTCTTCCATTTTCTCTATACGGTTATTTCAGAGTGATGTCACGCTTTTTGAACCTCTGTTTCAACATTTACAATTATTTATTTTCTCAATTTTTCTCTTCAGAATATATAGTTATTTTATGTCGTTTCGAAACGGGATAGGTTCTTAGATGTACCTTTAATAAAAGGGTTTAAGGTTAAGATTCTCGCGAAAAGAAACAACGAAAAGGTGAAAAAATAAATGATAGAGCTTGAAACTAGAAAGAGTAAAACACAGCAATGCTGCACTCATTGTTATGAGGGCGAGCCTTTGAAAAAGTCCAAAAAATAAGCAACGAAACGTTATTAATTCAACAATTTTTTGAAGCTGTTTCTTCGAACGTAGTAAAAAAAATTCACTTCGAAAAATGCTTATTACGAGATTAGTCTAAATCGTGTTCTTTGAATAATGCGTCTCTTTTATTTTAGGAAAAGACCCTAACACTCGCATCAAATTAATCTAAGCTAGAAGTCCAGTTTCAATTCGAAAAAAACTAATAATTTTAATGAAAATAATTGAGAAAGTGATACCTGAATATTATGCTAATATATAGTTTTTGAATAATCCTGTCTCACAGTAAACTTTGGAGTTTATCACTAGAAACTATTTAAAACTCTTCAAAAAAAATTTTGTTTGAAGGAAAAAAATTTCAAAATGTCGAGGAAAAAATTCCTTCAAATTATATCGGAAAATAAATTTCAAAAATTGAAAATGAAAACACATTCCTGGTTCATTATTAGTAAGACTGGTCATGTTTATAAGTTCATACAACCCTAGAGAAATTTAATATAAGAGCTGAAAAACTCAACTTTATCTTTTCTCTCTATCTCTCCATTTAAGACTCATCAGAGTTTCAGGATACAGATGTGAGTATAAGAGTTGTGTAGTAAAACTGTTAAAATATAACAAAGGGTTAATTTTTTTTTGTAAATACCACTAGTTCACACGAAACTAGAAGTTCTTTGAATCCTTGTCACTGAGTTTTTTTAGGAAGATAGAGAAGACAAAAACCACAAAAACCTTTTATCAGATCATTAAAACTCTACGGTTTAAACATGATTTTTAAAAAATTTATCCGACTCATTAAAAAAGGAAACAACGAAATACGAAATACTATGGCACTAAAAATACAATGATTGAACTATCGCACACAAGAAAATACAATTGTAAGATTCAGAAAAGTGCATCGATGCGGAAAGTTTAATTCGGATAGTTCACAAGAAAAACCTAGAAATAAGAAAAAGTGGCTAAACTGGAGAAGTTCAACAGAAGATGAATTGTTTTCGCAGAAGTCTAGGAACAAGTTGATAAAAAATTCTCATAATCAAGTATCAATACACATAATTCATCTGAAATAAATTTCTTAAGACCGCAAAATTGATTATCAAATGATTAGCGAGTAATCTTAAAGTTCCAAGAAGCTCAAAAGCCGATAAACTTTGGTGAGATTCAGCAGACAAACTAAGTGAGTGACTGCTGAAAGAAAACGTGACTATGACTCTTGAGTAAGAATTCTGACTGAGGATATCGCATTGCTTTTTTAAACGGAAACAAAAATTTTTGCTCTAGAGACGTTTTAAAGAGATTTTATAACCACTCTATTGTGTACAGATTAATTACAGGGTGTAATTCAGCTGTCATCTTGTAGATTTTTTTACAACAAACATAAAAAACACAAAATGTTGTGACAAACAACAAAAAAACGCTACAACAAACAAAAATAAAAACTACAATATGACAAATGTAGCCTCGGTCCATATCAGAGAGCATTATGGGAAAACGAAAAGTTTTCATTCTGATTTTTTCAGGGTATGTTTGCAACATTATGAAAAAAATACAAGCACCAAAAAAACGACCGCTACAACAAAAAAACTACAAGATGACAAAGTCGTCCACCTAGCTTTTTGCCGCACCTTCTAAACAATCTGACCTAGAAATTTTTTTTAAAGTCTGCGTTTAGATAGGCCTGAATGAGTTTTAAAAATATGCGGTCAATGTCAGTAGGTATATGAATTAGGGCGAGAAGAGATTGCTCACATGTGGTTTTAAAAATCGTGGGGTTTTTTCCCAGCGGGATCGGCCAACTAGGTACGAACAGCTTGTAAAAGTCACCAGAACAACGATCAATTGTAGTTCTTATTATTCCGTATTACTGGACAAGAATCACAAGGAACTACAATATATCCCAAGCGCCTGAATTCGTTTCGCTCGCGTTGTTTTCTTCGTTTCTCCTTGTTCCAATTACAAACAGCTTCACACCAAGTTTTGCCTCCCTGAAAATTTTTTTGTACGACAAGTGAGCGCACTTTAGAAATGTGTGATACTCGTTTTTAACATAACTCTATGAAATCTTAAACACACACGAACAAGTTACCTGGTTTCATGTTTAAACTTCAGCGAAAGATTGTTATGGTTAAACTTCAGCGATAGTTTTAGTTATATCCCATACTGATGCCAAGAAAGTTACTCAAGTTATTCAATTGTGAGTTTCCGCTTCTGCAAGGTGTTTTTTGTTGTTGTTTTTTTCCGTTGGTTTTGTTGCTGCAACAGAGAAAGGGAAAGAAATATAATCTTCTGCTTTCCGCAACAAAGCAACCAAAAATTCTGACAAAGGAAAAAACGAGAATATAATCAACACTTTCATGTCTCTCCATTTGTCATAGCTAGTAACGAGTTGCTTATTTGCTTTTTCTACTCTTCTTTCTCTTACTTTCAGTTTTTGAAAATTGGGGTTTAACTTTTCCCAGGTTATTCCAAAAATTCGCACACAAGGATGCATAATGTTAAACGCTAAATGGTCGACCGAAGCTTACATAGCACCGCGACAGTTGCTTTTTATTCTTTCCTAGTTTCCCGTTTCCAAACCCTCTTTTTGCACTTTGTTTGCGTTAGTTCTGAACCAGTTATCTTTCGAAAATATATCTATTAATTTCTATCAATCATATTCAGTCAGCCAAAGTCAATGAAACTAGATTTTAAAAAAAAAACATAAATATCTCTTATTCAACCTTGCATTCGCATCGGACGCACTCTTTCTCAAGAGTGAGGCCCTCGGGGAGCGCCGTCTCGTCATAGACACACGTCGGTGGTTGCCTTCTCTTGAGCGACTCCTTTATCTCATCAAGCGCCGGATTGCTCTCTTTACCTTTTTCACCGAGTAACTTCTTCGAAATCTCTTGACGACGTTTCCTGTGAGAACTCTCATAACTAACATTTTTATAATTCTTATAACTTTGTTTCAGAACTTTTTATAAACTTTTCCCAATTTAATAGCTCCCAAACAAAGAAATTGAAAAAAAATTTAGTAAAGAAGATTTTCAGCTTTAATAAAGAGAAGTTTTGTTGGTTGACAAACATATTTTACCTTCAACCAAAACCCATAAAGATCTGTAAGACTCAATATTTAATGAATCTAATTGTATTGCAGATATTTATAGAAGATGTAAAAGGGTTTTTACTTGAAAAACTGGATTAAAAAAGATTTTAAGTATGTCTCATTGATCTCATCAGTTTCAGATTCTAAGATTTTTCGCTAAGCCCTTAAACCCGATTGAGTTCCTGTTTTTGACACAAGAACCATGCCAGAATAGGCGACACAGAGCTCAGTATAAAGAAAAATGGGACATTGCCTTCTGCAAAGTTATGGAAGTCTTTAACCGTTTGCCCAGCCTAGAGTAATCTGCTCAGATCGCTGATCTTCACTTTAAGTGTATTTACCGGTGTTAGACTGGAAAAAATGATTGATCGTGAGCGAATAAGTAGGTATTGTGCTCTTTCCTGGTGAGAAAGAGACAGCTACAATCGTTTCCGCATTGTTGACAAGTTTTTGTCTGTACAATAATCTAATCGAAATTTGAATAACCTGAGCGGTCTTTCCGTCACGGACGAAGCACAGTCGTTCTCGCAGCAGTTAGTCCATGCATCAAGTGAAATAGAGGGGATCGCCTCGCAGCTGCCGTAAGAGTCTGGAGAACTTCTTCCGGGATAGGAGAAGACATTTGTCTACAAGAGAAAGAAGAGTGTCCCGATTTATAAATTATCTTAGCGGGTTTTCCATAAGTTAAAAATGGCTCGTCTTACCTCTCACTCTTTACTAGTTTCACCTGAAGTTTTTATATCACGTCTCAAGTATTCGTGAAGCTATACCCACCTACTTTATTATTTTCGCGACAAGCCAGTGAAAGAATAATTTAATGAATGACTGAATGAATGGATGAATGAAAGATGAGTGATCAAACGGCACCTGAACACGTGTGATGTTGTCCGCATTCTCACACAGAATCCTCGCCAGACTCATTCTACGAATCTGTTCCAGTTGTTCCGGTAGAAAAACTCCTTTCTCCTCATACCTCAAGCAGAAATTTACACAAGATTTGACTGACCTCTTGCTGCTAGGAAATTTCTGTAAGCAGTAAGTTACAAAATACTTTTCTCAAATTTAGTAGATTGCAGTTTTGTCCGTATCTGATATAATCGTGGTGTTCAAAATTGATGTGCGAAGGATCAGAGGTCAAACTACCAAACCAGGAAGATCCACTCTAGAGAGGGTGTTTAGAACTATTTAATTCTTTTTTAATACCGCATCAATATATTTTTATGATTTTATTGAATCGCTTTATCAAGATATTTCACTGTCTCTTTTGGAATAATGGAATGAAGATCGAATTTCTCACTTAATTTTTACAAAGTAATTAATCTGTTATGTTTTTTTTCCTGATTCAATGCCGAAATTTGTAATTTTATAGTCTCAACCAACATTTTCGTCACAAAAACAAACTTTTCAGAAAATTAGTAAATATTCAAGACGTCTTTTACAATAGAACTTCATTCCATTAACTTTCTTTATCTGTCTTTCCTCAGTTATTTTATGAAGACCAATTGAAAAATTCGGCTTTAATTTATGTACTTCATCAAGACAGCCTAAATGCAATCTTTCTCAAGATTTTAGAAATAGCCAAGGTTGCCTTGAACTCTCAATTCATCGACTAGAGTTTAAAAGTGTTCATTTAGTTTAAAAGGTAAATTTGCAAGAGCTTATTTCCCATATTTTTCATTTGGTTCAATGATGGTAGACATTGATGAATATTGTGCGGTTTCACGGAGATAAGTTCAAGCCCTACCAACTTTGCTTTAGTGCTAGATTGGACGTGGTTTCCATTTCTCTCTGGACCGATTCGCTATAGCCATAACGTTTAAAAAGGTGATGGTGCTGTAAAGAGGCTTAGTTCCTACACTGCTGCTATACACAGTAGCATTCACTCAAAAAGCATCAACTGGTTCTATTAGGGTATTTCGTCTGAGTAGAGCAAACAACCTTCCAGGAGGTGGGAAATAGGGTATTTCGTCTGAGTAGAGCAAACAACCTTCCAGGAGGTGGGAATTAGGGTATTTCGTCTGAGTAGAGCAAACAACCTTCCAGGAGGTGGGAATTAGGGTATTTCGTCTGAGTAGAGCAAACAACCTTCCAGGAGGTGGGAATTAGGGTATTTCGTCTGAGTAGAGCAAACAACCTTCCAGGAGGTGGGAATTAGGGTATTTCGTCTGAGTAGAGCAAACAACCTTCCAGGAGGTGGGAATTAGGGTATTTCGTCTGAGTAGAGCAAACAACCTTCCAGGAGGTGGGAATTAGGGTATTTCGTCTGAGTAGAGCAAACAACCTTCCAGGAGGTGGGAATTAGGGTATTTCGTCTGAGTAGAGCAAACAACCTTCCAGGAGGTGGGAATTAGGGTATTTCGTCTGAGTAGAGCAAACAACCTTCCGGGAGGTGGGAATTAGGGTATTTCGTCTGAGTAGAGCAAACAACCTTCCAGGAGGTGGGATTTAGGGTATTTCGTCTGAGTAGAGCAAACAACCTTCCAGGAGGTGGGAATTAGGGTATTTCGTCTGAGTAGAGCAAACAACCTTCCAGGAGGTGGGAATTAGGGTATTTCGTCTGAGTAGAGCAAACAACCTTCCAGGAGGTGGGAATTAGGGTATTTCGTCTGAGTAGAGCAAACAACCTTCCAGGAGGTGGGAATTAGGGTATTTCGTCTGAGTAGAGCAAACAACCTTCCAGGAGGTGGGAATTAGGGTATTTCGTCTGAGTAGAGCAAACAACCTTCCAGGAGGTGGGAATTAGGGTATTTCGTCTTAGTAGAGCAAACAACCTTCCAGGAGGTGGGAATTAGGGTATTTCGTCTGAGTAGAGCAAACAACCTTCCAGGAGGTGGGAATTAGGGTATTTCGTCTGAGTAGAGCAAACAACCTTCCAGGAGGTGGGAATTAGGGTATTTCGTCTGAGTAGAGCAAACAACCTTCCAGGAGGTGGGAATTAGGGTATTTCGTCTGAGTAGAGCAAACAACCTTCCAGGAGGTGGGAATTAGGGTATTTCGTCTGAGTAGAGCAAACAACCTTCCAGGAGGTGGGAATTAGGGTATTTCGTCTGAGTAGAGCAAACAACCTTCCAGGAGGTGGGAATTAGGGTATTTCGTCTGAGTAGAGCAAACAACCTTCCAGGAGGTGGGAATTAGGGTATTTCGTCTGAGTAGAGCAAACAACCTTCCAGGAGGTGGGAATTAGGGTATTTCGTCTGAGTAGAGCAAACAACCTTCCAGGAGGTGGGAATTAGGGTATTTCGTCTGAGTAGAGCAAACAACCTTCCAGGAGGTGGGAATTAGGGTATTTCGTCTGAGTAGAGCAAACAACCTTCCAGGAGGTGGGAATTAGGGTATTTCGTCTGAGTAGAGCAAACAACCTTCCAGGAGGTGGGAATTAGGGTATTTCGTCTGAGTAGAGCAAACAACCTTCCAGGAGGTGGGAATTAGGGTATTTCGTCTGAGTAGAGCAAAAAACCTTCCAGGAGGTGGGAATTAGGGTATTTCGTCTGAGTAGAGCAAACAGCCTTCCAGGAGGTGGGAATAAGCACGAGAAAGGTTTTTTTATTATTTTAGTTATGCCTTGTTTCTGTGATGTGAATTTTCTTATATGAAATCAGTAGCTAAACGATAAAACCTGATATTATATGACAAAAAAACATGTTTTCGCCTGACTTTAACATAGATTGATTAAGAAGAGAATGATTAACTATCCAACCAGAATCGATCTCCATCTCGCAGCCTTTTGAACTGCTCTCCGATGATGCAGGCGAAGAGTGGCCCAACGAGGCCGTCGTCTATTCTCTCTTCTGTGATTCCTCCTACCCAAACGTCGATGTTACCTCAAACAGACTACTTCTCTTTTCTTCGCTATGACACTCGCCTGTGATTTAGAATCTCATCCTAATTTGTTCAACAAATGAGTCTCAGCAAGGAAATTTCCGATGGCGGTGCGAGTGTAAACTTACAGATTAATAATGATCGTCACCAAACCAATCTGAAGAACTTTTTTCTCAAGAGGAAAACTTATTTTATGGAGGAATGATCTCTTCAAGCGAATTATTGCCAAAAGCTTTTTTTTGAGCTGATCCCAGAACCGAAGAACTTTTAGAAAACCTACCCGGATGACCATAAAGCCCTTTGAGTTTTCGTACAACGTCGACACTTCTGACGATCGTCGTGACGTCTTTCCATGTCTTAGGGACGGGTAGATTGCACCACCGGCGGTACTCGGTGTAACTTAATGATCTCACGCTCATCTTTCTTTTTCAAACAGGCTCAACCACTTCACGGAACTGATAAAAACACCCTGTTTTAAAATGTTTCTTCTTAGCACATGTTTAGATTAACCTCAGCTACACTATGGATGCGAAAAAATGTTCCGATAATTCAACAGTTATGATTTTTACTTTGAAAATTTTCTTGAGTAAGAATTAAGTATCAGTGTAATTACGAAAATTCACTGGATACCCTGGTAATCCGTGGTCTCTTCCTCGTTGAATATTCATGGCTGCCAAGTCAAGGGCTACCTCAATAATCGGTAGGAATAGTAAGAATTAAAAGGAAAATATGTAGCTTGAAAATTACAACAAAAAAAGAAAAACAGTTTAAATATTGAAAAGGGCTAACAATCGTGTCCTTAATTTAAGGTGATCAAAAGAACCACTACTTTTTATTGTAAGATTTATAAATTGGATCAGTTTCTTGAGCGTAGGGGCCGAAAACGATTATTTGAAAAGCGGCATGTGATGAAACTACCGTACGATGGAAAATTATACAATCCAGTTGACTACCGTTCAACGTGCTTATGTGCACTGTACTCCAGATTACTTCCCTGTGCAGGTCGATGGCCTTGTGGTTTAGACAGGTATAAGTGTTAAAAATCCCATTCAGCAAAAAATAGAGGAAAATTATGGTAGATTTTTGTAAGTAATGGGTTTTCTCAATCCACTTATCGCTCAGCAAAAAAAAATCACTTAGTATCAATAAGATTCGGAAAACAAATATTCACATCATGTCCTCTGTGGAAAAGTTTTTCTGTTAGAACGGAGTTGAGAAGTTCGTTTGTTTGCGGTGTTTTGAGTGGAGTAGCGAAGAGTCCTCGCAGAATCGGATCAATGCCACCATCTGTGAAGAGTCGCTCGGGTGCGAAAAGAGCCTAGAAAAGCGCTAAAAGTAATATTTTGTTTCTTTTAGCGATCAATCGAAAATTGTGGTTTAGTAACGATTTGAGGTACCGACCTAAATATGTAGAACACGTGGCAACTGGTGTTCTTAAGTTTAAAATGACTGCAAATACAAGATTTTGGAAGAAAAATTTTTTAACAGAGCGAGAGACACACATATAAAGAGATTTTAACACAGAGATAAAGCAAAAAAAAAAGAGGAAAAAATGGAGTAAGAAGAAGTTTCATAAATACTCACTATTTTTTCTAAAAGTTTATAAAAAAATTTATAATAGTCGTTCATTCTCGTTCTCGTTGTTTTTTTCAGTTTTTTTAATTATCTTTAGTTTTGTCAGCAGAGTCTTCCTCGTGTTGTTACATTGCAAAATGTATTTCAATAAAGAAATAAATAAAAATACAAAGAGAGACAGGAAGCGACAGAAAGTGAAAAAGGAGGAGAATAAAGAGAGAAAAAAAGAGAGAATGAAAGGAAGGAATTGAACAGGTTCTTAGCGAAGCCAGAAATAATGAGTGTTTATTGGAATTGGCCAACTTTTGCTGCTTCCAAGCACATCGAACCTCGTGGAGAGGCAGATCGCCCTGTGGAATGCTCTCGAAGTTCTCGTCAAGTCTTCTCAAGACTGGGTTGATGAGTGTGTGGCCGAATCGAAATGCCGCCGTCGCGAAAACATTCGACACAGTAGCATCGACATTAGAATTGTAGCCTTTATAAGGTCCTATGAGGCGATCGACTCCTGACTGAAACACAAAACAAATGATTGTAAAGCGGATGCCAATAAGTTTCTTTGAAAACATTTTTTTTTCAAAGAAAGCTCTAAAAGTTATCGGAAAACTATACAAGTTATCGGGTTAAGAAGAAATCTGATTTTTCTTCAAGAGTACTAATTCAAGAGTACTAAATACTGAAAATTCTTCTCAAAATCGAACATTTACTTTATTTACCTATGAACAAACAAGGTTTTCCCTTAACATTATTATGATAACAAAAGTGAAAAACTAATCTCGCAACTAATCGGATAGGTTATGCCATTGAGGTAGGTATGACCACAGAATGTGCGCTTGAAGGAGAAAAAAGTATGTGAATGGCAATGACAACATAAGATCCCTCCCCGGAAAAGAACTAACCTTTCCAATGACGAGAGGAAGCCATTCCGTGTAAGTAATGTGCTGGACGAAGGCGCCGACCAGTTTACGTGCCTCTTGGTAAAGCCGCTCTCCATCCCAACCAGGATTGAGTGCAGAGAGAAGTTTCGCGAGTCGGTTGTGCTCTCGAAGGAATACCGTGTGCACGGCGGTTAGCCCGAGCTAAGAGAGCTCAGCAGTTACCAAGTACTTGGTGTGTAGTTAATGGTACCCCGTCATAGTACTAAGGTACGTCGGAGTCAAGAGCGTGAGTGACCCGGTGGGAACCCGGTGATTAGAGCTCAGATCCGGTTCAACGTCTGCTTACAACACAGCGTCCCCTACACACAGCAAAATTGAGTACAAAAAAAGAATTTACGTATATTGATAGCTTTTTAAACATTTTTCGACTTGCTGAGTGTGCGTTCATTGATCAATATAAATTTAGCCTATTTTTTTTATTTAGGCCGTGTTTTTGACAGGTAGGTCACCATTGAACCAAAGAAAAGTAAGATGACATACGAGGCCAGCAATACAAAAGCATCACTGGGATACATGTTGTAGAGGCTGGGGCGTAGTTATAGCGCGAAAATGAGACACAATTTGAACAGTTTTCAGAACCATAAAAATCTTTTTTTGATGCGAATTATGAATGTTCTGTCTCTTTTTTTCTTAAAATTTCATTGTTTGGTCAACTTGGAAAATAATGGTCGCCGCAAGTCCGATCCGCACTGTAATCCTCTGCAAGCATACCCAAGGTAAACGACCAGCAGACATCGCTCATGCAGAAAGTGCACCATTCAATCGTACATCGAGCCTTGAAACGTTTCGAAGAAGTTGGAGGATTTCAAGACCGTCGCCGACCTTTGACCGCTACCTTGTCGAGAGCCATCAGGAAGGTCAGAGAACGCATTCGTCGAAATCATAAACAAAAGCATGAGGAAAATGGCTCGTGATATCAAAATTTCTGCGAGGTCGGTACAGATGATTGTTCATGAGGCTCTAGGGACGACTTCTTATCGATGTCGGAAGCTAGCGATGCTCACCAAGTGGAATAAAGAATCCCGGGCACGCACAGGCGAACTTGAATGTATATTCCATCTTCAGTGACGAGAAGCTTTTCACTGTTGAAGCTGGTCTTCAACTCTCAAAATACACACGTTTTGGCTGTATCACTCTGGCAGACGTTGGTGGCAGTACTCAACAACCACCTCATGCTATGGCCTGGGAAGCCAACTGTGCCAGCGGCAAGAGCCTGCTTGTTTCCATTGAGTCTAACGTCAAGGTAGATCGCCATGTCTACCTTAAAGCCGTGTTACAATGTGCTCTGAAGCCTTGGGCAGATGCACACTTAAACGGAATTCCCCACGTCTTTCAGCAGGACGGAGCACTTGATCTGGCCAATTCAGTCCAAGAGTGGTGCGCGGCGTCTTTTCCGGTATTCATTTCAAAAAAGAAATGGCCGGCCTCGTCGCCCGATCTAAATCCTCTAGACTATGCAGTCTGGGGAGACATGCAGGTCAAAGTCTGTGCTTCTCCTCACAAGAACTTGGAATTTCTGAAAGCAGACCTGAATAAGAGCTGGGATAATCTTTCACAGAGCTATCTTTGTGCCGTGATCAACAAATACCCTGAAAGACTACGCGCTGTCTTACGAGAATGGGGAGGCAGAAATGACTTTGATACCACTTGACGATGTAAGTATTACGAATAAAACGTGTAAATTTCAGTTCGATTGCTTCGCAACTAAAATTCGGGTAGAAAACATTTCGCGCTTTATTTACGCCCCACGCTGTAGAACGGTGCAGGAAAACCCTATGCTTAGACGTTACTCCGCGTTACAATTTTTAAGTATGTAGTAGAGAGAGGCTATGATGAGCGGGAAAGAGGTAGTATTTATTCCAGGTAAAAGCGAGACTCTACAGCACCATTTTTTCACAAGTTGTCAATTTCCGTAATCGTTCTTAAACATTATTTCAGTGTGCAAATTAAGCGAAGTACATATACTATTCGCTCAACCGTAACTGAACAATATAATGGGCGTTTGTAAGATCGTAACCTTCAATTTGCTCAAATGTGATGAAAAAATTCTCTGTTTACCGTTCTGGCACCTTTTCAATTTTAGGAAAGTTGAAGTTTGTTAAAACTTTCTAACCTTGATTAAACACAAAGCCCAGTTATGACTAGTTCCTAAAACTGTGCTGGAAAGTTGAACCTGCTCATTTGCTCGGAGATCTCCAGCTAAGAAGCACCGAATGGGATTGTCTACAGAGAAGTTTCGCCTGATAAATGAGAGTTGATCAGAAAGCTCAAATCAATTTAAATTCGATCTTTTTTCAATAGCTTTTTCTTTTTGGCGTTCACATCGCTGGGGACAAAGGATTGTTATGGGGATAGCACTCCACTGTTTAAATAGCGAAAAAACTGGTTGTGCTTTTATGTAGAGAGATGCATAAAAATTTCTAGACCAGCTTTACAACAGAAGGTTTGTTTTGACGCCTGCTTGCATCCTCGAAAGAGCGCGGATTTCTACATTCGGAAGGCGAGAGAAAAAAACCGCATAAACCTTTTTTATCTCCACAATATTATTTTGAACCTTCAAAAATGTGATCATAAGACAAATTCGTTCAACCTGCAATCCATAGGAGATTCTTTCTCGAAAGGAAGAAGGGGTTTTCCCGCTGCTGATAGAACATCAAATCTGAGAATAGAGACGAAATAGGTTTTACAGTTATTTGTTGGCCAATTGAACCATCGAATATCCGAATCCCGAAGCAGTGTACAAACCAGAAACATGGTCTTCTGTTCGAAACAAGGGCTAGAACGTTATCAAAGATTAAAATCATCACGTAAAACAGGTGCTCAAAACTCAGTTATTCAAGCCGGAACAAGCTTCAACAAATTTTGCGAAATGTGAATTCACAAACCGAAGCATTCCTTGTCCTCCAAAGTGGTCCCTTAACTCGAGTGAGTCGATTTCCTGACTACCGTATATGAAGGATGCATCCATATACGATGTTATCTATGAGAAAAGCGCTTTGAGTGTTAAATGCTTGTGAGTCTGTTGAAAGAACTTGTAATTAAGTCACTCGCACTTGAGTTCCCATAAACTTTTTGGAAAAGTTGGCTGTCTACATATTATAATAGCCGTACAGTTTTTAACAAACGCTCTTTCAATCACTAGAACCACTCCAAAAATTTTTTAGCATTACACTAAGAATTTCTGACAGAAAGCTTCTGATATGACAGCTTGTAAACTAAAATGTTGACTATATAAGTTCCAAATATACGGCGATTCTATGCGAGAGCAATTACCTTTGGATACAACTACAGCTGGATAAAAAGCAGTGCTAAAAATATCAGTATGCTTCAATACATAATTATGAATTAAACAGTGAAATCTAGTTTTTGAAGACAACTCACCAAATTTTGATGGGTTTTAAAAGTAATCTCCTTAATGGGAATCCAACCACTTTTTCCTAACCATGGCAAATTCGATGCGAATGCAATCTCTCTCATGAGAAAGACCCAAAAATATCTCAGCCTTCGTTGTTGCCTTCCCATAGGTTACGGTCACACGCAAACTAACGAGTTATTGAGTTGAGAGAAAACACTCTGAAAGTGGTTGTACCGGGTCTAACCAGATTCATCTGTTCTCTATAGGTCACTCTTTGGAAGAGCAGCGATGTCTCTCCTGAACCACAAATAGCTCCCGACCTTTCGAATTCAATGCAAGGAAACTTCTGATGATGTCTACTGCAACAAGTTGCAATGTATTCTCATGAAGAGAATGTGTTTTTTTTTGAAGAAAAAAACATCGACCAAACAAAAGATATTTTTTGGGACATTTAAACCGAACGATTACTCTTTTACCGGGAACGAAAACATTAGAGTGCACAACAAAAAGTCCGTTCTCTAGCTCTTGATGTGAAACACTTTATTGTTTTAAGACTACACTAACATTCTATTATTTGTATACAAATATTTTTCCTCTCGTATTGTCTCAAACATTAAGATACATATCTCTAAGTCTTCGACAAGTTGGAATTTAACTCTTTCAACTTCACTTTCTGATAAAGAAGATCTTTTCACTACATTTGGTAAGCTAACTGTAAAGAAGATGAAAAGTGTAGGATAAATAAGAGTGTACTTCTGAGGATGCAGCTTTGGATCTCCTGGTAAGAGGTGAATGTTGAAGCAGGGGTTGAGGTTCTCACAGGTTCTGTTGCACATGGCGCCAGACGTGAAGCTGTTCCGGGAGAGAGGAGTTGCAGTGTGCGTAAGATCGTGATCTGCATCAGCATCAAACAAATTGTGCATACAACAGAGACATACGTTTCTCAGCAGCTCTACATTTTAACAGCGATAGCATACATATATATTCATAATCTCAAAAAGATGTTTCCATATCACAATTATTACCGTTTTCAAGTTTTCCTTTTCGTTTTCATACGACTATTAACTTTTTTTTTCATAGCACACCTTCAATCTTAATCACCTCATCTATTGCGGTTAACTTTCTATTACTTCCTTCTCTTGTCATTTCGCCTGATTCACAAACTAGAACTCAGACCGAAGCATTAATTGAAATTCAGCCCTGCTGTTCCTTCCACCCTATTTTCTATCAAATAAGTCGAGAACTCCCATCAATTCATTTTCTAGGCGTTTTAATTCAGCTTTTGTACAGTACCGCCCAAAATGTTATAATATATAGGGTTATTGAACATAACTTTTTTCAAAAAAAAACGAATGAAGATCAAATTTTCAGATATTTTTTACAAGCCAAATTCACATGTTTCGAGTAATAGAACAAGTTTGGAAAATGCTTTATTAGGTTTATTCGTTTAAAAAAATGGAAATAGTAAAAAGTGCTTATAGAGATGTTCAGTTTTTTCGAAGTAATAAAACAAATATTCTAGTATTTGGTGGCATATCCTTTCGAGTCAATGACTGCCTGACATCTACGAGGCATAGAATCAATCAAAGAGTCAATGGTTGCCTGCGAAATCGCCTTCCATTCCTCCTCTAGCTGCTTAAACTTTTCATCAGCATTTCTGCATGTTCTTCCCGTCAATTTTCGTTGCAAATGTTCCCATAAATTTTCGATTATGTTCAAATCGGGAGACTGGCTCGGCCAGTCCAAAACATCCACATGCCGACGGCGAAATCAGTTCTGAACGTGCTGAGATCGATGTTTCGGGTCGTTATCTTGTTGAAAGGTGAACCCACGGCCGAATTTGGAGAGGGCCCAAGGGCGCATAGTGCTTTCCATTATGTTCTCATAGCCGTAACGATCGAGATTTCCGACAATACGTCTAAGTGGATCCATGCCGCTGGCGGAAAAACAGCCCCAGACCATCACAGAACCACCGCCATGTTTGACTGTGAGCGAATGGTATTGCGGCAGGAAACGCTTGCCCGCTGGACGTCTTACCCACCTCAGACCGTCACTGCAGAACATATTAAACTTGGATTCATCGCTCCAAACAATCTGAGAGCACTCACGGCGTGTCCAACTGAGGTGATCCTTAGCCCACTGAACTCGAAATTTACGATTTTTTTGCTGATGAAAGGCTTCTTTGCAGGCCGCCTTCCATTCAGTCCAGCGGCTTGCAAACGGCGTTTGATGGTAGTTATTGAAGGAGCAGGAGTCGCGGGCGTTGATATGACAGCTTGAATGTCTGTAGCAGTGCGTTTCGGGTCTTCGCGAGATGCGCGCAGGATGCTTCGGTCCATGTACCTCGAAGTTACGCGGGGTCTCCCCGAACTTGTCTTCACGATGACTCGTCCCTGCAATTTTTTTGTGTTCCAAAGTTATTCAGTTGTAGAAAATTCGTTTACCTGGGTTCGAAAACGCCGGAGGATATGGGAGATAGCGCTCTGAGTTACCCCGAACTGCTGAGCGAGCTCGCTCTGTGACCGGCCCTGTTTCACCCCAGCAACAACAGCTTCTTGCATTATTTTACTTGTATTTCGATGTCCAACAGTTCGAACCATGACTTGAAACAAAATTTTTATGAATGAAGTTCGGTAAACAATAAAAAATCAACTAAAAAATCATGGAGAAAAACTGAAAAATGGAAGATATACCAATTTCGGTGTATTTCCTGGAGATAAATAATAAATCACTCAAAACAACGTCCGGTACGGTACAGACACCCAAAAAAACTTCTGTGAAAATTTGAGCTTTGAATTTTATCTTTGAAAAAAGTTATTTTCAATAACCCTATATATTATAACATTTTGGGCGGTACTTATTTAGTTCATAAAGAATAGTCGTAACAGAATTTATAAATTACGACTTGTTCGGATGCGAAGCACTTGAATTTTTTTCAACTGATTCACTATCAAAGCAGATTTTTTCATTCTCACAACTTGTAAAATAGCATATGTTTTTATGAAGATAAAATTAAGTTTCAATTGTTTTTTTTTCATTTCCGGATCAGTTAATCTGTTAAAACCAATAAAGATGTGTACAACCGATCCATCAGTGTCTTAAAGTGAACGAATTTTCCCATTTGTCCATATTCGACTACGGTAACGATTTCCTGGAAAAGTCCCGGGGGAAAATTTTTTTGCCAAAAAACAGAGTTTATAGTGGAGCACTGACCGACCACTTGACCCCATTGCATGACGAAGGAGGAGAGGCCTTGATGGGGTGTAACTTGTCGAGTTGATACCAATTGACGAGAAACCTGTAGCAACACTTAGGTCTTCAGGTAAAATTTCTCTCTTTCCTACAGCCCTTATGTGCACTGATTGGTCACACCTTTTTTGAAAATACTTATTGTATTTTTTTGCGTTTTTGCGAAAAAAATTATGTTAGCACGAAACACCCAGCTCTGTATTTTCTTCTTGCACCAACTTCTCTTGCATTCGGCTTCGGATATCCGAAGTAGAGTTGGCCCTTGTTCCAACCGACAGGTGTATTGAATCCGTTTTCGTAGATGGGCGGGAGAAGACGCGCCAGGGGCCATTGAGAAACGCCCCACATTGGGTGCGCCAGGTTATTGCACTGACCGTCGTACGAACTGGAAAGGTGTAACCCAAATTAGAGGAATAGTTATAAACATTAAGAACAGGAAAAGAGATGGACAAAACAGTATGAAAAAAGGAGAAGGAAACAGAGAAAGAGGTATAGAGAATAAGAACAAGCGTTTCATCTCCTGAACTATTTCAGAAATTCGATTGGGGAATTATAACCGGTTGACTGGTGGATTAAACCTTATAAATTTTCATAAGTTTAAAAAAAAAATAAACTCAGCTGAAAAAACAGCTTCTGATAAAAAACAGATGACTTAAAATTTTTCAAGATTAACAACCAACCAACCAACCGGTATTTTGAGTGAAAACATGTGTCCCTGCATGAATTGTCTTTGAATTGTCCTCCCTGGAACGAAATTAAATTTTCTCAAAACAGTATATATATATACATATATATATAGGTCTTACCCGCATCTTAGAGAAGCGCGTACCACGCCGCAAGGCAGGAACAAGCGTGAAAAAGATTATTATCATTATTTTTTGTCATCAGTTTTGTTATGTGTTTTAGAATAAATAGATATGAAGAGGCTTAGATAAGAAAACAGCCTGAAGAAGAGGTTTGTCTCACTCGACTAAATTTATATGTACATATATACATAATTGAGCGAGAAAAAGAACCTGACAACCGGATAGTTCCATTATAGTCTGAACATGAGATACAGCGAGTACGGACTCGTAAGAAACGTTCGAGCTGGATAGGTCGAGCCCATTAAGATTCAAACCTGCGCAGCGAACAACAGAGTTGGACAAACCATCGAAAACAAAGTGTTTCCTACAAATTCGACCAAGTTACAGAGTGAACATGAGTGCGCGAAAAAACGGTTCTCTGATTGAAGTTCATCTCCAATTTCAGTACTACCAACAACAAAAAATTTAATATATCGAGTTATGATCGAGGTACGATGAGTTAAATTCACCATGTGTTAAACTAAAAAACCATGTGTTAAACTAAAAAGCTATTGAATCTCTTAAATATGCACACAGCAGTGTTTTACTTCGGTCTAGGTGTAAAGCGTTCACTCCCGGTAGGAAAGAGACGAATGGGTTCGATTTCTCTTCGTGGAATAGGTTTTTCGATAGAATTTTTTAACCAAGTAAAAAAAAAACTTCATGTATTAAAAATTGGCTAAACAAGATTTAAGGCTTGATTGACTGACCACTTTGAACATGTGCCTGAACCAAGCGAATGCTCTCTTCATATATCTCGCGGGCTTTGTTCAACTCAATCGCCTAAATTAAAAGGTTTTTCATCTGTGAAAAAAACCCTCCCACTTGTTTGCGGTAGTAGAAAAACAACTGAGTTCTAACTTGCCACTAATCACACTAAGGACCCTACCATGCCTTCTCACAGCCAATGTATCATTCATGGTTCATTTTCAACATCACGTGAAATCCTAAATTGGTTGAGATAAGAGAGATGATCAAACCAAGGAGTTTTCAGAAGCACTACATTTTTTTTATTTCAGTAATATCATATCAAGACTTCCTGCACAACACGACCATGGAGAGGTTAAAATATCTTATTTTAATTCTTTTTAAAGCGTTGAACAAAGAGGAACCATGCCAACTGACTTTGGCAATGAAAGCCTCCAGTACATACATACACAGGGTGCATCAAAAGATCACGTTGACGACTTTGTCACTTTGTATAATTTTTTTGGTGTAGCAGTCGTGTAATTTTTTTGCTTGTATCTTAGTCATAACGTTAAAAACACACCTTGCGAAAATCATAATGATATCTCTTTTCGTTCTTAGGTAATAGTCTCTTTCATTGACCGAAGCTGTATTCTGCGCTTGAGCCAGTCTGTGCACACTCGGAAGCACATCGCCAGAATCACCGGATTTTCCCGCAGGACCATTGAGGACATCATACGTCGTTTTCGTGAGACTGGTGCGATGAATGACCATCCCAAGAGCGGCAGACCAGTGACCACGAACACTTCCGTCAACTTAAGAAGCATACGAGACAAGATTCGTTATAACCCTAAGTGGAGTCTCAGAAAACTAGCAAAGGAGCTGAATATCTCGGCTAGTTCTGTTCGGAGAATCGTCAAATCCCGCAACGGGACTCCACCCCATCAAGCTGCAGAAGACTCACGCATTGACGGGCCAGATGAAGGCGAGCCGTTTTCAGAGATGTCGTGAACTGATTATGCGGTTCGAGCCAGTGGACACTTTGGATATTCTCTTCACCGATGAGAAGCTGTTCAATATTGAGCAGTCTTTCAACCACCAGAACGATTTGATTTGGTCCAAATCGGTCAACGACGCCAATAAGAGTGGCCGCTACGTCTCGAGAAAGGGTCATCCCGCTTCTGTCATGGTTTGGGCCGAGTTGACCGCGACCGGCAGAACCCCACTCGTTTTCGTCGATCAGGGTGTCAAAGTGAATTACCATAATCACCTGAACGATATTCTCGTTAAGGATTTATTTTCCTGGAGCCAGGCTCACTTCGCGGGACGCAACTGGGTGTTTCAACAGAACTCTGCGCCCAGGCTAAAGTCTAAAGTCGTGCAAGACTTTTCCTTTGATAATCACCTCTGACGAATGGCCTCCGTACTCACCTGATGTGAATCCCCTGGACTTCCATATCCTTCAGAGCAAGGCCTGCGCTTCTCCTCGCAAGAGTTTGGACAGCCTGAAGCGCGCCCTCCAAAAGGCGTGGGATGATCTTGACGTCTCTTACCTGTTCACCACGTTGAGCGCCTTCCACAACCAACTCCGCGCATGTATAAAGGAGAAGGGAGGGCTGTTCGATACTTGAGAGTACAGTTATATCCCCAAAAAAATTGAATAAACTTTGATGAAAATTTTGTTTGGTTTTCCCAACAAGTTTTTGTCGGAAAAATACTGTCCACGTGAACTTTTGGTGCACCCCCCTGTATACAAGATATGTATATATTCAAAGAAGTGTAAATCAAGTAGCCTGTGAAGGAATGGCGAATCGGAAGAGTCGCTTGAGGTCTTCCACGTTGCGGACTCCGTCTTGATTGAGTTGGGTTCGAGTATTGTAAATCGCACTAGGACAATGAAAGCTTTCTCCATAAATCGCTCGAATCGGAAAGATATGTATATTGTAAAATCTAATCGAAATTCCTCTCTCCTTTCAAGTTCCCAAAAAGATCTTCACCTTTTTCTCTTGAGTCCACTCTTGTTCACTTTCATATCATTATGACCATATTCTCCCTCCTAGCGTTCATCGTTAAAATCAGGATCCAGTTTGTAATTATTTTGTTAAACTTTACATTTGAAAAGGGCTGCATGTGTAACACAAACAACATAAGTGCCAAAAATTCAAAATTTGCTAAAGTTTATCTTTCAGTAAGTCTATAACATTTTTGAAGTGTTTACCGGTTCACGTTCGCTGAAGCGATCCGAACGATTGTCTTGATTTCTTCCTCAGTCAGCTCATTTTCTGTCTTCCGTCTCTCAGTGCTCGACCGAGCTCGGACTGTCAATCTCGCCTCGGCCGTCATCGCTCCGACGGTGTTACCTCAGAAGGGTCATGGTTCTCTCGGTACAAAACTTACTTCACTTTATTACTGCTTTTTTATTCATGAACAAGTTCGAGAGAGGGAATTTGTATACCTTTGTGAACTATCCACCAAACTACACTGGTAAGCATGAAGTTAAATAAAATCATATTTTCACAGCAAGTTTTTTGTTATGAATTACAAACAAATCCAAAGATGAAATGGTTCTTGTCAACGGTTCATTGGCGAATGACCTCGGCGATAATTTGTTACCAATGTGTTTGTGAATTACGCACATAAATATAGCAATAGATTAATAAACGCCTAAAAATAACATTAGTCGTGGTCACTTTAGACAAAGTGTGATGATCATGGAAGAAGCCTTACCTGCCATGCACGAAAAAACACCGTCCTCCATCTTTGTGACTCCTCTAATTCTCAGCTCCGATCCATCCTCTGAAACCTTCAATGGAAATTCTCGAATGTTCGTTTTTAATGCAATGAAAAGGGATCGTTCTGGGTTTAATTTAGAATAAAAAATTAGTAAAAAGGTAATACATTGAAGGATTTTGAGAAAAATTCGATTGATCAAAAGGTAGAAGACAGAGGCGAGAAGAGGAAGAGTAGTATTATTTGAAGTAGAATACCATGACATTCTCGCGAAGTTCACTAACACTGAAGCGTCCTCGGAGATGTGGTATCTCCGATCCATCAAAGAACCATGTGATAACTGGTTTCGGGCTACCGATTGCTCTGCATTCAAAAGAGACTATCTCCCCGAGATTCACTGTTCGAGAGGCGGGTACGTCCACAATTTCAGGAGGCACGCTGCAATTTTTATACTTCTTTTCAAATTCGCTTAAAAGGTATAGTCCATTCTCTTTACTCTTCTCTGGTCGACAAGTTGAACAACGTAAAACGACATCTAACAAGGAAAATGAATTCTTGAATCGTATCGTCCGCACTTTTGCTGACATTAACTACAAACATTGAAGAACTTTGGAGCTTCGAGTTTTTTTTAACCATAAGTTTGAGCATTCACATCCAGAGATTTTTTATACCTAATAGAATTGAGCCTGCATGTAATGAATGATACAGTCCCTTTGAGCAGCAATCGAAACGTTCAAATCACCATCGTTCACATCATCGTAATATCATGCCCACAATGAAAGTTTTTGTTTCACAAGCAAAAAATTTTTTCAAGAAATTCTAGGCAGTTAGCCAAATGAAGATTTTTCAAGTTCACAAGATAGTGATAGGAAAACTTTCGCATTGTGTACATATAAATTACTGCAGCTTTTTTTTACACGTCCCGGTTTTATCGCCTAAACTAATAATCGACTGCGTTTTTGCTCTCAAAAGTTACATTCTCAAACCGAAATGTGTGATAGCTTAGATCTGTGCTAGATTATAGAGGCGAATGCTCTTTGTCTGAGCATTCAGGGAGCTACATCCTCGTTTTATCAGCCTAGTGAAGAACTACTAGACCGGGCATGAAAGTCGGGTCAGCCACCCGAACTACTAGACCGGGCATAAAAGTCGGCTCAGCCACCCGAACTACTAGACCGGGCATAAAAGTCGGGTCAGCCACCCGAACTACTAGACCGGGCATGAAAGTCGGGTCAGTCACCCGATAACAATAATATTTCATCGCACAATCTCGGTAATACGACAAAAAAAATGTGAAAAGAACGATTATGTATACAACTTGGATGAAAAGAGCAACAGGTCTAACAACGCTTTGCACTTGTGCTCACGTAGTAGGTATCTTACATATTGCAGTATCTTGTTCTTACTTATATATATATGTATATACTTTCTTCTATATATATACTTATATACTACTTACTTCTATATACATATATATTTACTTACCTTCTCGGTGGAGAAAGATAGCTTCTTTTTTTTTTGGTGAAACCCTACTTTTTTTTTGGTGAAACCCTACTTTTTTTTTGGTGAAACCCTACTGCCATGAGCCGATACTTCATGGTCTCAAATAATTGAGAAGCAGAGCATTGGCTGGTTCAGGTAAACTGACCTGCTCACAATGCGTATATCCGCCGAAGCCGATACTCTGCCATGAATATTCTTAGCTTCGCATGAGTACCTGAGAAACTCACATCTTTGTCTACTGTATCTAAGTATTTGTAGAGTTTTCTTCACAAATTGATTTTAATGAGATGTAAAGATAAATTGAAGAGACAACATATCGAAGACTTTACAGTATAGAGTTACATTAACTTATAGTAAATATCTAGTTCTAAGTTTTCTGGTTTTGACCTCTCCGTAAACTTCGTTAGCGAGCGCTATGAACAAGTAACCCTATGTTAATGAAGATATCAATTAATCAGATCACCAGTCCCTGTTTGTAGTATCAATCTGGAATGCGTCACCTGCCAGCATCTGCCTCCAGGAAGGGGTAAATGCGCAGAACTTGTCCGGAGTTAAGGAACTCATGATGCCTCGAGGGAGCGATTCGCTGATCTTTGAATCGCCATGCAACCAAAGGGCGGGGTATTCCATTCACCTATTCATTCTTCATTATAACCTTCGAACCGAAAAAGGTTTATTAGCAACTTCGAATGATGAATAACAATCATTAAAGCGTTTTTAAAAAACATTACGAGAAGGGTTACAAAAAATCGAACTTCGCAATGGAGCTTGACAGGAGTTCCTTCGCGGAATGAAGCATCTGAAAGTTGGAAAGTGAAGAGAGGAGGTGATCCAGAGGGAACTGGACGCAATTGCCGACGAGATCTGGGGAGAAGGCTCAGGTAATTTGACTGAGTCAATTATTTTACATACAAAAGATGGTCAAAGGGTGCAAACCTTTCTGGAGCCACTTTTCTTTCTCTTGCTATAAGTCAGCTTTTTTCCCTCTTTACTACAGTGAACTTTTCTTCCTCTAAACTACAAGAATAAAAATGAAATCCTTCTTCTGAGTTGTTAGATCAAAGAAAGCCTAAGATAATACATTCCGCACAGAGCTGTTCCAGTGAAATACTTCTATCTCAACATATGTTTCAACTGAAGAGCTTCCCAAGGAGTGTTTTGTTTTGATAATTTTGTGTTAACATACAGACATTCTTTTAGCTTCAAAAACTGATAAAAATTTGCAGTTCTCAAAAGAGAAGTTTCAATTCATTTATTTGTATACTCACACAGAGAATTTTATCGCCGTTGCAAGTGGAATGGCATGTGAAAATAGAAGTAATTTAAGTTAAAAGTAACAGGCAAGAAATTTTAAATTTCACAGTACTTCCTTCTAGTTTCGAACTGAGAGGTAAATAAACACAGAAGGACATGAAAATGAGTCAACAAAACTGAGTTGTGATTTCAGAGGTGAAAAGGGGTATAATATAGAAGGTTATGAGAGGCGGAGCTTTGAATTTGGAACAATAATTTCCAGCGGTAAGTGTGAGATTGAAGAATAGAAGTCCGCAGAAGATGTGAGGTGTACAATTTCCGATGGTAAAGAATATCAAGTATCGATACATACACAGGTGGAATGACCACTTGGAAGTTTAAAATATGTATGGTATAAGCCTGAGACAATGGGAGGAGCTGCTATGAAAATAAGGGGAAGGATGAATTTTGAGGAAGTCAGTGTAGTCAAGCGAAGTGTTTCCATGCACAATTTATTAATAAAACAGAGATCTAGAACATTTTTGCCTGTATTTTAGGGTTGAAAAAGTATTGCTCTGGCGAATACTCGTTGAGCAGACAGTCGCTGTACTCTTTCAATAGAATAGATCATTCCTACGGCAGTAAGCGATCAAAGTTTACATCCGTAATTGAGCAAAGGGAGAACATAGGTCTTGTAAGCTCTCAGAAGCAGCGAAACAGAAGAGGACTTGAAGCTGCGAAAGAGAATGTTCATAGTCATGGTCGCTATAGATATCGTTTGTCCTACATGGTCAAAGAATTACATAGAACTGCAGAACAATATTCGCAACTTTTTAACACTAGCAACAGACGGAAGCACTATATTGTCAATGTTGTAAAAATTGGGAGAGTTCTAAAAAAAAAATTTTCAGAGGTTAGGATGAAACATTTTGTTATGGATATGGTTAGAGCCCATTCAATGGAGTATTAATGGATGTTATCAGGTGCTGTTTGGAGAACAACAGGAGATGCTGAGAAAACCTTCACATCATCGGCATACAAAAAGCATTAAACAGCCTATGGACTAAAATCAACAATGCCATTGATAAACACCGAGGAAAAGAGAGGACCAAGGCCGCTGCCTTGAGGTACTCCTAACCGGGAAGATTTTCGAACAGAAAGGCTATCATCAACTAGAACGCGAGAGGATCTATCTGAAAGTAACGACTTGATTATAGAAAGATGAGATGACTGAATTCCCATGCAGTTTAGCTGGTGCAGTCGGTATCTATGATCAACTCCATCGAATGCCTTGTAATATTTAATCAGACATATATCAAACGGGATTTTCTGGGTTAGTGGAGACAAGTGTATAGAATGCGATTGAGTGAAAGAAGTTACTGTAGAGCGTTTAACGCTCAAGTTATTTTGAGAAGGATGCAGAATGTCCTTGCTCTCGAGAAGATTATATGTATATCATATTGAATATCAACTTCTCAAAAACTTAAGTCATTGAACATCCCAGCGTAATAGGCCGAAAGTTATTTATGTCCGATTACTTCCTTTGAAAAGGAAGTAATCGGACATGATTTTTTTGTGAATCGGTTTGACGATTCCTTTTTTCCAGGCAGAAGGGTATCGACCGATAGTAACAAAATTCGAAAAAAAATATTGTGAAGAATCTTTACAATTACGAATAAGGATTTTTGGAAGATAGTCGGGAGAAGTGTTACTGAAAGATTTTCATTTACTAAAGGTCTTCAAAGTGCCAGGATTTTTCATATTAGCAGAATTGTGGGAGCATTTGTTGGACAACCAAGCGCGCGGGTTAATACATACAGTACCGTGCAGAAGTATACCAAAAAGTACATTTTACAGTGTTTCTTGCATCTTTGTGATCTTTGTGAATGTCTTGCATCTTTCTGATCATCATCAGTGAGTGACTGTCTGGCATCTTTGTGGTATAGAGGCCACCAAGATCATTGCAATAAAAAGAAACAAGTAAACAAGAACATATTTCAGAAACCTCGAAAAACACTGTTTTCAGAAAAAAATTGCTGAGCTGTTCTGCTTTTCCAGAAACGGCTCCATTTTGTAACAGTATGGTGTGAGTCAAGAGCTACACAACATATAAATAAATTGCGCCAGTGAGCGCAAAAACAGAAAAGTTATACGACAAAATATACTCAACTATACTCTTTGGTATACTTCTGCACGGTACTGTACATATACCCCTATACAGGGTGTACAGAAAGTCCAGGTGTCTGACTTTGTCACTTTGTATCTTTTTTGTTTGGTGTAGCGGTACTGTGATTTTTTGCGTGTATCTCAGGCATAACGTTAACATCACACCCTAAAAAAATCAGAGTGATGTCTCTTTTCGTTCTTAGATATGGTCTCTGACATTGACCGAGGGTGTATTCTGCGCTTTAGCGAGTCCGGGCACACTCAGAAGCACAGCGCCAGAATCACCGGATTCTCGCGCAGGACAATTCAAAACACAATAAGTCGCTTCCGTGAGACTGGTACAACGACTGACCGTCCCAGGAGTGGCAGACCAGTGACCGCGACCACTTCCTTCAACGTGAGAAGCATCGGAGACAAGATTCGATATAACCCCAAGCGGAGTCTCAGGAAACTCGCGAAGGAGCTGAATATCTCGGCGAGTTCTGTTCAGACGATCGTCAAATCTCGCATGGGACTTCGCCCCATCAAGTTGCAGAAGACTCACGCATTGACGGACCAGATGAAGGCGACCCGTCTTCGGAGATGTCGTGAACTGTCAAAGCGGTTCAAGCCGGTGGACTGTTTGGATATTCTCTTCACCGATGAGAAGTTGTTCAATATTGAGCAGTCCTTCAACCACCAGAACGATAGGATTTGGTCGAAATCGGTCAAAGGTGCCAATAAGAGTGGCCGTTACGTCTCGAGATTCAATTCAATTTCAATTCATTTCAATTCATTTATTCCATGCAAGAACAACAACTTGTAATACAATTATGAATGGTAGTTCCAATTAGCATGGACGCGTAGGATAGGGAGACAAAGAAAAAAAAACAATCATTCATTCAAAAGTGCTGAATGGCATTCAACTAATCCAAATATCATCTAAGAAAAAAAAATGATATGAAATAGCGTCTATAGTTATTTATAATCAGAAGATTGTGTCCTATACATATGTATGTAAATACAAATAATCGTCAATCTGTTACACTCGGACAAGGAAGCACAACTTCAAATGGAATTTTTTTTAGTCTTGTCGCAAAACTTGAAGAACTTTCGATTACAACGATATCTTCCGGAAGGGAGTTCCATATTGCTATTGATCTAGAGACAAACGTAGACAACCTAGCCGGGTAAACGATAGGCAGACGAATTCTGAGAGAGTGCGCTTGTCTTGTATTATACTTGGGGGGAGATAAAATGTATAGAAAGGAAAAATCGAGAGAGCATTTGTTATGTAAACACTTGTGCAAAAAACATAGATCTCTGAATGCTCGACGATATTCTAATGACTCAGTTTTGAGCAGTTTCAATCTCTGAGAATAAGGCAGGCTTACATTACCACATCTATATAACAGCCTTCTAGTAAAATTACGTTGTACATATTCTAAATCATTGATGAGGTATTTCGTGGTAGGGGACCAAATTTCAGTCCCGTATTCGAGAATCGGTCTAACGTATACATTAAAAGCAAGCATGAGCATTTCGCATGATTTGGTCTTGAAAGCCTTCAGAATAAGGTTTGCAGTAGAAGAGGCTTTTTTACAAATCTTCTCAATATGAGAATTGAAACGGAAATCATGAGTTAACAAAATCCCTAAATCTTTAACCTGGTTGGTAACAATCAATGGAATATGGTTGATAGAGTAGGGGTGAAACACCGATTGCTTGCCTATATGAAGAACAGTACATTTAGAAGTTGATAGAGTAAGGTTCCACTGAGTGCACCACTCAAATATATTGTTGACTGCTGTTTGTAAGTCATCTGAATATAAGGGTACTTGAGCTAGCAGCTTAACATCATCGGCAAAAATACTGAAGCGAATAGTAGCAGGGATAACTTTATTGATGTCGTCAATGAACAGTAAAAACAACAACGGGCCTATTGAAGAACCTTGAGGAACACCACTTAAAACTGAAGCTGGTACTGAGTTGATACCATCGATGATCACTGATTGTTTACGGGAGTTGAGGAAAGAAGAGATAAATTTAAGTGCTGGCCCTACAATACCAAGTGAATTCAATTTAAACAATAGAAATCGAATATCTACAGAATCAAAAGCTTTTGAGATGTCTAGGAAAATTACATCAATATCAATACTTGAACTCAGAGAGTGGGTTATGAAGGAATATGATTCGGCTAAAGAAGTGATTGTCGATCGATTAGGTCGAAAACCGGCTTGAAAAGGGGAGAGCAATGAACGCTCTTCAAGATACTTTGAAATAGAATTAACAATAACTTTTTCCATTACTTTAGAAATCGAGCAGGTTAAAGAAATGGGTCTGTAATTTGATAAGATAGGAGGTCCTTTGTTTTTGGGGATATCCTGCTTCTGTCATGGTCTGGGCCGGGATTTGCGCGACTGGCAAGACTCCACTCGTTTTCGTCGAGCAGGGAGTCAAAGTGAATGCCAATAACTACCTGAACGACATTCTCATGAAGGAAGTACTTCCCTGGAGCCAGGCTCACTTCGCGGGACGCAAATGGACGTTCCAGCAGGACTCTGCGCCCGCCCACAAGGCTAAAGTGGTGCAAGACTGGTGCAAGAGCAATTTCCCCTCCATGATCACATCCGCCGAATGGCCTCCGTACTCACCTGATTTGAATCCTCTGGACTTCTCTGTGTGGTCGGTCCTTGAGAGAAAGGCCTGTGCTTCCCCACACAAGAATTTGGAAAGTTTGAAGCGCGCCCTACAGAAGGCGTGGGATGATCTTGACGTCGCTTACCTGTCCACCACGGTGGGTGCCTTCCACAAGCGACTCTGCGCCTGTGTCAAGGAGAAAGGAGGGCTGTTTGAAAGTTGAAAAAGCAGTTATATCCCAAACTATTTGAATAAACTTTGATGAAAATTTTGTTTGATTTGCTCAATCCGTTAAGTTTTTATCGGAAAAATACTACTCACCTGGACTTTCTGTACACCCTGTACACAAGCGAGTTTTGGGGCTAATGATCCGTTCCTCTGCCTCAAAGAATCAAACAATCGATTCAGATAACCTTCTCACAACAGGTTGAGTTTCAGTAGAACAAGAGAAGAGAGTGACATCATCTGTCGCCGGAATTATTAGAGAACCGTCAGAGAGAAGCTTGAATGAACCTGGATCGGAATCCTCAATATCAGCGTTCCTGAAAAAGTTAGCCCATGATTAGAGAGTTAGAGATTGTCGGATAAAATTAACAAGAAGAAACTCGAAGTGTTAACCTAAACATCCACAGAGAGTTGTTGCCATAGGGGCATTGGAGTTGACGGCTTCCATTCTCGAGGAGAATATTGCTTGCTGAGATGCACTGAAAGCCATTTTGCAATCATTCAG
Organism: Allodiplogaster pararmata; assembly: GCA_964056735.1. Taxonomy (NCBI): domain Eukaryota; kingdom Metazoa; phylum Nematoda; class Chromadorea; order Rhabditida; family Diplogasteridae; genus Allodiplogaster; species Allodiplogaster pararmata. Next base: position 14,567,537 of record OZ057406.1, read on the forward strand.
AACATCTCTAAGATCTTTCAATAACCAGCAGCGATTAAAATAATCCCTAGGCTATTCTTCAATTCTTGAAAATGCTTTCGAAACTGATTTTCTCTAAACTCAAAAAACTCAATCAACTTCAGAGTTTTGTGCTATTTGAGTAAACAACCTGGAAGCTTCTCTTTCGACTTTTGATGAGAGACTTAGAGAAGGGAGACGCGCAGTGCGGCTTGGAAGTCACCGCGGAGCTCACGAGCACTTTTAACAGTGGAAGCAGCCTTGGAAGAGAGTTATTCACCATTAATCCACACAATTTTCTTCCTAGTTTTATTTATATGATATAGGTGTTGTATTTATTACATCTGCCTGTTGTATTCATCTCTTAAATCTTACTCACGAAGCCAGTGAATGAGATACAGTATTAGATATACAGTATTAGTATATCGTCAAAATTGTTTTTGTTTTTTTTACTCCCCCGTGAACTTCGTTTTCGAAAGATTATATTGAGTTTTTGCCTGAAAGCAAAAAAATTGATATCTTATCTCTTGTGAGATGTATTGAGTTTATACCTTGTAAAATTTCAAGTTTTCTCTGATTCACCTTTTTTGCTTTGACTTCAGCTTAAATTTTTTTTTCAAAACCTGCAATCACAATTGAGAGGATTTGCATGAGCTCGGAGCACATTGAGTCGGGGCAGCTGCTCCTTCAGAGAAGTTGGAAAAGAGCGGATCTGATTGTAGGAAAAATCGATGGAGACGAGTTGAGGAAGAGAAGAAAAAGCGTCGCGAGAGATGTGAGTCAGCCTGTCAGAATCTTGAACACTCAAGCGTTCAAAGATAGCAATGTTATAGGCTGGCAGAAACCCCGGCAAAATTCTGATATTTGGTGAGAACCAAACCCACGTATTCTCGTACCTACAAAACTCGCAATGCACACAAGCTCTGAAACTTTTAAAGGCACTTCGAGAAAGAGATGATTTTCGAAAGCATAGGAAAAGTTTTGAGTGAGGCAATGCATGTAATATGAATTCTTTCGACGAACCAAAGCCGCGATCAAATAATTGTAAATATACTCAGAAAAGTCTCACAACCAATTTCAAATCCAAACATTAATTCACTGTCTCAAACGATGAACACACTGAATCAGAAATTTTTTCTAGGTTTTTTGTCGATTCAATTGTACACAACTTTGTCTACCGGAATAAAATGAAATATTGGCAGAACACTCTGCAGTTCTGATGATTACGGAGCAAAGTCCAGTGACATTCAAGCAAAATGTTTCTTCTCGATACTGGCTTTTAGTTCCAGTCTTCGAGGTTGTTTGAACAACATTCACCTTTTGATTTTTCGGGTGTATTCAGTTTTATAATCAATTCACGCACTTGTTGTGTCGCAACTCGAGCGTTCGCAAAGCTGATCCCAGCTCACTGAGAGGACCAACCGAAACGAGTTTGTTATGCGAGAGCGAAAGACGAGTCAGACTCGGAAAGCGATCCAGGAAATTCTGCAAGCTGTTTAAGTTTTTCTCTTCAGAAATCGTTGATCTACATAGATTTAAAAAATGTTGTTTTTTTTATTTTGGAAGACACATACCCAGATTTGAAGGTTATTTCTTATGTGAATCTCACCGTGAGCTTCCAACAGGCAAAATATGAGCTAACAAGTTATTCTCAACTGAACTTCAAATATGGTTAGAGTACCGATCGAGAAAAAAACTCTTACATATAAGGATCGGAAGCTCGTTATTTTAAGCTGCTGAAAAAAACGTTTGAAAATTGTTTGCGATAGTGCCGTTTGTAATGGAGCATTAGAATTCAACTTTTCACTTTCTCAACGTAATCGCTTCAAACGCTCTTGAGAATGAGAATCTCACCACGAATTCCCTTGAGAATGAAAATGTACTTTGGTATTTTTTATATTATAATGTTTACTGTTGGACGTAAATACAAAAAATACCGTAGTCCATTTTCATTCTCACGGCAATTCGTGGTGAGACATTGAAGCGTTTAAGGAAAACACTTACCAGAAATTACGTTGAGAAAGTGAAAAGACGAATTCTAACGCTTTATAAGACTAAAGAGCTGTTTTCTCTTATAGTTTTCATTATCATTGTTGACCTCCGGTATCGTTCGAATCCGGTTGTGGCTCAGGACCAATGTGTGAAGATCCCTGAGTGGTTTCAACGCCGATATGCTCTCAATCGCGTTATCTTTCAGATTGAGCACCTTAAAGAGAGCCTTATGATGATTGCTTATTTATTTGTTTTTTGGCACTTTTCACTTTAGGGCTCCCCCTTCCAGAGGTTCCATGGGTCATACTTCTGACTTACTTACATTTACAAAAAGTTATTTTTACATAAAAAAGTTATTTTTACATTAAAGAAATAATTTTACATTGAGAACGCTTAGGCTTAGGAAAAAGTTTACGCTAACGAGGCCGTATGGTTTAGGCGAACGATACCGTATCAAGAAAATTACCCAATAACTGCCCCAAAAACTGCCCCAATTGAACCTCTGAGAGGGGGGGGGGGGGCTAAAGTGAAAAAAGTTCCTTTTCGAAAAAAAAGTGAATCTTGATGAGGAACATTCACTGCGAACTCAACTTTTTCACTTATTAAACCTTAAACAGAAACGAGAAAGATTTTTGAATCCAGGTTAACATTATAATAATGTACTTGAGTACTTTGCGAAGTTATAAAAGCCTAAAGCTATAAAAGCCAATTTAAGTCAAGGGGTTAGGAAATGTCGGCAGTGTTAGCCTGACTCTAATGGAGCATTAGAATTCGCGAAAACATAATGAAACATAACGATATCCCGTTTTTTTCGAATTGCGTGAACGTCTTGTTCAAACCTCAAGTTTTTTTTTAAAGAAAATTTTGAACTCTCTCGCTGCAAGAAAAAAGACATCGCTGGTCATGTCTCGAACGTTATATTTCTCTCACTAATTGTACACATTTTAGGTTAGAACAAGACGTTCACGCAATTTGAAAAAAAACGGGATGTCGTTTTCTTTCATTATAATAATCTTCCTCGCGCTTGTTCCCGCCTCGCGGTAGGGTACGCGCTCCCCTGAGATGCAGGTCAGACCTATCCTGGTAGAACCAGTGGCTGCCTGCTAGGTTATCTTTCATTATGTTTTCGCGAATTCTAACGCTCCATTACTCTCTCCTTCTACACTGACTAGAAGTGATCCAGGTAACAGTCTACCAGATCAGGTATTCAAAAGAGCAGGTACACTGCCTTTTAGAGAGACTATTAATGGAGGAGAAAAATGATACAAAATCTGCTGAATCTGAACTTTTTTGATCAGTTTTTGATCACAACCAACCTGTGTGTTCTGAGGTATGTCTTGAGGAACAGTGGTCAGAAGAGGTCGGCTCCCTCTACCTCCACCACATTTCACAAGGAAGTCGGTCGTGCATGTACAAGCAGCAGGGCAAGTCTCAGAGCTGTAGCTGTCTTTAGGCCAGATTTGAAGTAGTAGAATAACCCGGAGAATCCACACAGAACGATTCATTACTGGGAAAAAGGAGTTCAATCAGTGCTAAACTTGGAACATTTGTCAGTCTTTTGTCTAAAGATAGTTAACTTTTTGCTTCAAACACAAATTGCTATTCAAAGACATTGTTTTCTGTATCAAAAGAAGTGAATATTTAGGGGAAATGTGTTTTCACCGAGGACTTCTACGGAGTTCTTAGGATTGTGTTGAGAAAGGAGCAAAGAGATAAGGAGAGACAAGGAGAGTAAGCAACAAACCGAAAGGAAAGAGAAGACAGAAAAGGGACATGAGGAGCATGATTGGTATAGAGTAGAATTGAGAAAGATAAAGGGTAAGCTAGAAAAGGAGTAGAGAAAGGATAGACAGAGAAAGAATGTTAAGCGTCTAAACACTAGAAGAAAATCTGAAGACAAGCGGCTCTTATTGGATGCCCGTCTATTCTCAACAGCTCAGCTGAGTAGTTTTGTTGTGTGTGAGGACTGAACCACTGAACCAATTCTTCGTATAAAGAGAGATACATATAAAGTGGCTATACTCGCGAGAAAACTAGTGAGTGAGAGAATTAGAGACAAATCTGCTGTGAGAGATAAAAAGTGAAGCAAGAAGAGGAGAGGAGAAGGTAGAGAAAGAAAGAGAGACAAAAAGAGAGAAAGAGAGACAAAATAGAGAGAAATTGAGAACAGAAAGAAGAGAGGAAGAGAGCGATGTAAATGAAAGAGTAGTGGAATGAAAGGATTGAATGGAAGTGGTAATATAAAATAAACGCTTAGCCTCAGATGATAATGAATAAGCGGAGGATATCAAAAATCAACGTTAATCGAGCAAAAAAAGTAAACGTGGAGGAGCTACCGCTCCCTTTACCGGTCAGCATGGGAACTGGACCCGTGACTACTGCCACTAGAGTATTCGCTTTACTAATGTTAGAATTTTTCCTCTTTTTTGTATTATTTTTAACATTTCCCGTTTTCAAAAAATTCGAGAAATTGTTCCTTTCCGTAAAAACGGACGATTTTGAATAAGAGTTATGAACATAATTGAATTTTACAATTGTAATACATGGAGGGTGATCAGCATATTTGGTGACACACTTAAAGTACGTTTCAAGCGCGAGCTGAGTCGATCTGCAGATTTTAAATGACACCATGAATTTCTTTAACTTTTGTTCTACCTATAACCAAAATTTCAGTTTCCAATATTTGTTACTCGGCAAATGGTACGTTCTCATCCTAGTCGGGGCGCAATATTGCCGCTGAGTAGTGCTGGACACCCCCTTCCCTTCGTAGATCTCTCGACAAAGATCGTCAAGCAACGCGTGAACCCCAACAAAGGCAGAAGCATCAGAAAAATCGCTGCCCAACTGGATACGCCATACGGTGCGATGTGGAATTTTGTTCGAATGAAGCTTGGTGTAAATTCATACAAGTACAAGAAGCATCATGATATCACTTCTAAGCAGCAGGCGCGATAGATGCCCTGCTTTCCTTGCTCGGACCGTGACAGGAGAGCATCTCACGAATCTCTTTACCGATGAGAAGAAGTTCATCGTGGAGCTACAACAAACTAAATGATAGGGTGCTTGCTCAGTCCTCTGAATGACTTGACGCCGCCAAAGAATGGCCTACTAATAGTCTAGATGCGAATCCAATGGAATACTCAATTCGAGTCATCTGGGAGAGTGAAGCTTGCGCTTAAACTCACACCTCGTTGTCTGGTCTCCAGACTTCGCTTGAGCGAGCATGATATCGAATTCTCCAGAAAGTTTTGTAGTCCGCGGTGTCTGCCTACCCCCGTCGTAATAGAGGAGGCCATTTCGAGTGAAAGTTATAGATTACCATATTATGTTAGTTAATAAATTTGTTGAGGAGAAAGTGGAATTTCGCTCAAATGAAAGGAAAATATGCGGTAAAATCCGTGTCACCAAATATGTTGATCACCCTGTATGTCTGCACATGTTAGCCCATGTAATCGGCAACGCGTTCGAAAACGTGTATATATTTGAGCAAGAGTGTTCAATTTTTTAAATTCATCAGCTCACATTGGAAAAAACAACACTATATTGAAAAATTAATTCATTCGGTTCATTTTGGCACGAACTAAAGCCCGAAGGCAATGCGGTAACGCTTTGAACACTGGACCGGGTTACTTGTCGATCTTCGACCAGCAGGGATTTTTAGAAGACTCGAGATTCGAGTGGGGATGAGCATTGACTTTGGTTTCAAAGTAGGCTCATGTGGAATAATTCAGCGGGTTTAGATATGGCGAAGAGAAGGGCAATTCTGCGCTGGAGAGGAAGTCAGGAAATTAATCTTGGACCTTGCCTGTATTCTTATAGCCTGGTAGGCAGGTGAAGATATATCGTATGTATGGTGAGGCTCAAATACTTTCTGAAGATTTTTTAAAGGGTCTATCGTTGTAAAGTCATCTCGGAGGCTATTTCTATAATGCTTCGCCAAGCATTTCGACCAACTCGATCTCTCACGGCCTCAGTCTTGGTTAGGGTGCGCATCAACGATAAAAACCTATTCGGGGCAAGTCAGTAACCTGTTCAAATAGTTTGATTGTTTTTCATACAAGATTGCGTCAATCGTGGAGGTCCCAAGCCATGCGCGTGTTCTCTTAATCGATTTTGTTCAAGTTCCGCTTTTTAAAATTCTGCTTCATGAGATTCCATCAACTTTTGTGATTGAATCGAATGAAGCGAAATTTAAACCAGGAATTGAAATATGTGAGAGTAAAAAACATATGTAAAAAATGAGCCCAGCGTGCACTATGAACTGAATTATAAACATCGAAAGATTGGTTGCCGAGTATATGAGCTACTATGTACATAAATAAATTTTTCTTACTAATTCCCAAAACAGAAATATTTACTTAAAGTGAACGAGAATGAAAAAAAAGGAAATATTTGTCCATTTTAATCAGAAAGACTTTTTAATGCTCTCAAACTCATAATAATTTAATGAATTTGAAAAAAACTGAAAGCGAAAAACTGCATTGTCTAAAAATTGAAAGATTACCTACTGAAAGAAATGGGCAGCGAGAAAAACAGAGTTTTAGACAGAGAAAGAAAGAGAGAGAGAGAGAGATAGAGATAGATAGAGAGAAAGAAAGAGAGAAAGAAAGAGAGAAAGAGAGAGAGAGAGATATAGAGTAAGAGAGAGTAAGAGAGAGAGTAAGATAGAGAGAGAGAGAGAGAGAGAGAGAGAGAGAGAGAGAGAGAGAGAGAGAGAGAGAGAGAGAGAGAGAGAGAGAGAGATAGCTAGCCTTTAAAAAAAGTAACTGATAGCAAGTGATAGAAGTTTGAAGGAGAAATAGTAGGGTAATAATGAGCCTTATGAGAAGCAATGTCGTTGAATAAGGTGCAGAAAATGAGCGATGGTTTCGAAGGTGAAGATTGATTTGACTACTCTCGGTGAACCGTCGGGGTAAAATGTCGCCATGAAAGTGGCAAAGAAATGGAAGTGGAGAGAAATAGAGCTAGAGAGAAGTTGGAGGGCGTTCATTAGGAGATGAGAGGGATAGACTGAATCATTATAGATATCAAGGTGACGCTCTTTTGAAAGGGCTCCCATCTTCAGCGATTTGAGGAGAGATTAGATTTATCGAAACAGACCACTGATTGATAAGAAAGAGCGAGAAAACTTATCCCGGGTACTAGAAAATTTCTAATAAATTGCTAGTTTAGTTATTGTTTTCGAGTTCTTGCTGCACTTCATCAATAAAAAACTTAAACTGCTAATGAACAGTTTTCTAATCGAAAACTTTAAAAGAAGAGAATCATTTGAACGAATGATACTTTTACGTTTGAAAAGTACAAGGTATGCACATGTCCCACTGGTATGTACTCCTCATCAGACCAAGTTAGAAAGTACAAGGTATGCACATGTCCCACTGGTATGTACTCCTCATCAGACCGAGTTAGAAAAATGACAGCACATACTGGTCTTTTAATAGCCCAAGAAGAAAATTATCATTCAGAAGATCGGTATCTTCTTCTTGATTGAGTGTGGTAGCCCTTTGATTGGACATAAGAGCTAGAACTGTTACGCTTGTTGCAAGAACAAAAAAATTCGCATGCATCACAGCTTGAAATTGTTCACAACATGCGGTTGGCGCTATGAAACGTATTTAGGTTAGCAGTAGCAGAGGCTTGACTACATACATATATATTAGATAGGCTTTGTACAGTTTTGAAAGGGTGTTTCAAAGAGAGAGAGAGAGAGAGAGAGAGAGAGAGAGAGAGAGAGAGAGAGAGAGAGAGAGAGAGAGAGAGAGAGAGAGAGAGATAGGGTTTGAAGTGTGAGAGAAAGAGTTAGATAGTGAGATATATAGGGTGAGAATGTGAGAGAGGACTGTCAGAAGTAATATTAGAGTAAAGAATAGGACACAGACCGGCCGAGGCCTTATTGAAGAACAAAAACATCGAACCAGGAAAATATTCTCATGATAAAGGGGTGGAAAATCCGCTGTATCACCTCGACTCCCAGTTTTATGTCTTCTCTAGACGTGATTGCATGAGAACTCTTTGCGTAATAAATGAAATTATTCAAAGAAAGTAATATTTTGAAAAGAAAAAACCGCTGCGTTTTCAGTTTAACTTTAAATGAACGGTCTCTACGCTCTACCTTGTTTCACAAAATCTTATTTAAATGCCTGACCTTATTTTTCACTTCTCACATTTGAATTTTATCATGAATCTAACTCAATTCATGAGAATATACCATTTTAAAAATTTAGATGCATCTTCAGATGCTCTTTATTTCAAGGCATAATGACGCGAGATGTAGCGGGATCGTGCATGACGCTGGAATGGTTCTTCGTATTACTGAGAGCTGTTTACTCACAAAAAAGAGCATAACTATTGGGAAGTATGCTAAAAAGGATAAAGGCATTTCATGAATAAAAAAAATTCGAAAGTATTCCTGGCAGCGACAATGCGACATCCCTTCAACAATATCAAAGTATGCTAAAGAGGCATACTTTGAATTTTATAATACAATACTTGTGAAAGTATGCCTCATCGTAAAAATCAAAAGCGTGACCCGAAGTAACGTTAAAACTCAAGTATTGTATCAAAAAATTCTTCTTTTTCAAAGTTGACACCGTTGAACTTTCACCTGTGTCATGCATGGGTCTTTGGGGGGGGGGGGCTCAAGCTTTTATGTTAGAATTTTACTTTATACATTTTGCTTTTTTACTATCCAAAAGTATTTTAACAGTGCAGTTCGCTTAGTTAAATTTCACGCTAACGAGGGCGTACGGCTTAGTAACGAGGCCGTATAAAACAATTAGTCACAGTATTAATGTTCGGCAAACTATATATAAAAAAAAATTTTACCGTTTGAATTCATTCTTGCTGTTGTTAATCTTACTCAGGAGACCATTAGTTGAAGAAATTAAGTTAAGAACTTGATCACTTGCTCATCTTGTTTTCTCTTCTTTTACGTAAACACGTTTGGTTTGTAACGATCGCCCTCGAAAGATCGCCCTCAAAAAGAAAGGATCGCTCTCAAAATTATTTCGCCAGTTCCTTGTTAATTTATGACGAAGTAGATTTTCAAAAAAATTCATGATCTGTAAAAGGTAAAAATGTATTTGTTGTGCTGACTCTAATTTTGTTATTATAATAAAAAAATTGTAATATTATATATTACATTGTTCGCAGGTTGATTGTGATTATAACATTACATTATAATTACATTATAGTGTTTACATTACATTACATTTACATTATAAATTTAATTTAAATTACATAACATTATTTAACATTACATTTTTTACATACATTACATTATTTTAAATTACATTTACATTACATTATAATACATATATTACATTGTTTGCTGGTTGATTGTGATTATAACATTGTTTGCTGTTATTAAATATAAATTTGATTCAATCATAAAAAATTGACTCCAGAAAAGAACAAACAAAAAAGAATCTCAACACAAAAATCAAGGGAAAAAAGAAACTGCATACGTTTTTCCATGATTTTTTTTTTCTTTGATTCTATGAAAAGCATGTTTTCGCAGTATGAAACACAATACTTTGAGACGTATCGTTACGCATCCCATACTTTGCTGGTATGAATTTTCATGTAGAGTTTTTGTGAGTAGAAGCATTCCTAGTAAACACATTTTAAAACACAGTGAAAACCATTCCAAACAATTTTTATAAGAAAAAAAAAGAAACCAACACTCTAATACCGCGCAAATCAATCAGCAGTATTGTATGAATATCACATCTTTTGAATAGAGAAATAGGTGATTTCCGCGAACTCCAGCCACGGGCGTCGCTCATAAGGATTGGATGGATTCTCGCAATCTTCTCCTACGAGGTCTTCAGATCTTCTCCCATTCATCAATCCTCTTCGCAACGCTCAGTGAACGATGTTTGGACGAACAATGCAACAAAATGGCGATCAGAAGGCCTTGTTCGGACACTCAAGTTTTGACGAATGTATTGTACTCATGAATGACAAAACATTCAGAAACCGAAAATATCGTCAACACTACACGTAGGAAACTGAGAAAACAGCAAAGTACAAAAAATCTAAAACTGCGACTCCTAACCTTTTTTTCGCATTCTCAATTGTTCAAAAATGGTTGTTATGTTGCAACACGGCATTGAGCCAGGAATTGGAAATTTTTAGAGTAGGCTCATCTTGTTTGCTGTCTTGAACGAAAACTCGAATTTTAGCCAGGGTTCACCATGCTAAATTGTATTGAACCAACACTTGGGATTCTAATAATTTCTCGAAACAATCATCATCTTTTCATGTGTGGCTCGAGCAGAAACTTACAATCCAACAAGGATGGTGAACGTTGTACCGTAATCCTTATTTTCTCTGCAGAAATCAAATTGTAGAGAACTCGATTGTCAGCCAGGATTCCGAGAGGTTCATTGTAACGTTCTTTTGTCGACTAAGGAAGATTTGCTACAATTGTATCTCAAATGAACGCTTTAAATATTCGTATTTTTTTCAATATCATTTATAAGTTGTCAGGAGATAGCGCTAAATTAATCTCTCTGCCATCAAATTCTAGACAACAGGTATCAGCTGAGCAACTGAATTAAGTCAAACCTTTTATTGAGATTTATTTTTTCAACCGTTCTCAGATGATGTTTATTGTGAGAAAACACGGGACGATTACTTAAATCTATAGATATATACATTGTCGTCGTATCCCGCCACGAAAAGAAGACGCACTTCGGTCTCTTTCTCCGTAAAAGCTACCAGTGGTTTGTGTCTCACTGCAAAATGTCTTGAAATTGCTATCTGGAAAAAGCAAACGCAGGTTGAAAAATGCAACCAGTGACGCAGATCGAAAAAAGGAGAAATCGTTCAGTTCACAGAAGAATCAACTAAAAGGGTTAATCAACTTTCCAACTTGAGGTTACTGAGAAAGAATAACTCTACACTCCATTAAAGAATAACTCTACACTCCATTAAAGAATAACTCTACACTCCATTAAAGAATAACTCTACACTCCATTAAAAACGAAAACTAGAGAATTAGTGTTTTATAAAGAAAGGAAACATCTGATGAAAACAAATGAATAAAAAAACATTAAATTGTAATATGATTAACATTAAAAATGAATCTGGGAAGGGAATATGGTTCAAGTTCTGCTTTTTTTAGTCCTTCTAAGAGCTCTGTCAAGACACCTTGCTTTCTTCACTCCTTTGATACCACATGGCGAACCGGTAACAGATTAACAAACTTCAGATACCCTTTCAAAAATTCCATTGCGTTTACTAATTCATTCACTAATTCATTATTCTGTACTCAATTCATATTCAAATATCCTTAACATTACAAAAATTAATTAAACTTCATATCTAGATTCAATTCTATTCTTTATCCATGAACAAGGTTAGATACATATAAGATACAAAATATAATAACAATCATGGTTTTTCATTTGAAAAATCTATTTCATACGGGTAGATGCGGTCCATAAATACGTAGATGTTTATTTGAATATAAAGGTGAAGAGAGTCGAAAAGAGGGGAGTGGTAAATTTTGCAAACAAACTGACAAGTAGATTGATCGGACACGCTTTCCGTTTGAATGGTTCTCGTGACCTTTTGAGACCGTTCACCCAAGGAGTACATCTTCAAATTGCTTTCTCAGCTGTTTATTCTTACTTGAGCTGACATCACAAAATCTGATTCTTAAAAGGAGGGTAAAAAAGATGCTTCATTATATCTATAAAATACATGTTATTGCGTCAAATCTAGGATAATATTCTGTACATTTATTGAATCGTTTTTTTTTTTTTTGTTGTTGAAAGAATGGTTAATTCAAAGTTTGTTCTTCCAAACAAAAATTGATGGCAACTCATCAGCTCATCTTACAAATTGATGGCAACTCATCAGCTCATCTTACAAATTGATGGCAACTCATCAGCTCATCTTACAAATTGATGGCAACTCATCAGCTCATCTTACAAATTGATGGCAACTCATCAGCTCATCTTACAAAGCCGATCCCCAAACCTGCACAGTCCCATCATATAAAACAGCCGCCAGGCGTTCTCATCAGCTCATCTCATCAGCTCATCTTACAAAGCCGATCCCCAAACCTGATGGCAACTCATCAGCTCATCTTACAAAGCCGATCCCCAAACCTGATGGCAACTCATCAGCTCATCTTACAAAGCCGATCCCCAAACCTGCACAGTCCCATCATATAAAACAGCCGCCAGGCGTTCCACATCGACTTCTGATGAATCAGTCAGCCGTGACAAATAAGAAACACAGGAAGTCCTGAACTTCTATCATTCATTTTTGAAATTTAGACTAGCACTATTGAAAACTTGGTTTTATGTATTCTGATAGGATATTCAACAATAAGTTATTTTAGCAATAACTCCCCCCTTCTTTTTTCACGCTGTCCAATGAACAAGTAGGAAACAATCACATCCACAGGTAACCAAGTGAAATGTTAATTCTGTATCTGAAATACAAAAAAAAATATGAAAGAACTTTTATTTATTCTTATAAGGGGAATAGTGAAGAAAGGCAGTTGTGGTGATGTCAGCGTTGGACTCACCTCATACCAATCGGGAGCTCGAAGACTTCTGCCAGAGTCTCCCTATCCAGGGCCTTCATTGGTTTATTAATGACGGTGGATACCAGGATGTACCCGGGGAAGACTACCATACAGCTCACTGGCATTGAAGAGAACGCGGCAACCTCAATCAGTTACCTCTCACACGCTCTCTCTCTCACACTCGCTCTCTCTCTCTCCCCTTCTCTCTTCCTATTTTTTCCTTTCTAATTTACCTTTGCTCGTAGCTGCACTTCTCCCGAGAACAGTCCTTTTTCATCAAGAAGCGCAGAATAAAGAATAACATGTCCAGTTTCGGTTCCTACCGCAACAGAGACACTCCCTGAAAGTTCTCAACCACAGTCTGAGTTAAAATCATCGAGCTCGGTTGAAGCAATTTTAAAACCTTCCGTGTGTGATTGCAACTAAAACACTTGTAACGAATGGAATTAGTATTCGTAACTTACGTTATTTCAAACACAATAGAAAACTTTTTAACCTAATTTTCCAAACCTCAAGTTTTCTAGATCTCAAGTTTTTTGTTGATTAATTTATGATCATGACTATAAAACGCCATGTTTTTTGCACAATATCAACAAAAGGCTCTCTGATGTTCAATTTCACAAATGAACCTTCTCTATTGCCAGTTTTGTGGCCTCAGCTGCTCTTTAATTATTTTAACATGAAAAACACATTATTACTCAGGCACTTGGGGATGATATGGTAATTGAAACCATTCAACAGATTGCTTTTGACTAAATTACTTAGAATAATGCTTTTCACCAAGCAATAATCGAGAAGATTTTACAATTTTAAGACAAAATACTCTTCTCAATAGTGGTACTAGGATGCACCCTGGAAAAAAACATGACAAGACTGACCTTCTGTGGATCTAATTCTTCTCTCGTATTGCTCTGCTGTCAAATAAGTCGGTCGAAACTCCACTTCAATCCCTGAAGAAAAAAAGTTAACAATTAATAACGACTTCACCATTAGAACTTTTATTAGAAAGTGCGAAGCCAGGAAAATTATATAATTTCTCTTTTGAAGTGAATCTTAAATTCTCTCTGCGTAAGCTAAATCTACGTAAGCTAAGTAAGCTAAATTGATTCTCCAGTTGGGGGTGACATAATGGTAGTGTGCACGATTATTGTGCAAGCGTTTTCAGTACGAATTCCACCCCGGAAAAATCCACCCAAACCAAATGAGTTAAGACATGTGGGTAGTACTCATGCAAGAATCGGCCTCCCCTCCCTGCTGCTATACACATTAGCAGTGACCCAGCGGGCAGCCCCTGGATGGGTCTGTTCCAAATCTAACTCAACGTGTATCATGCGACGACGCGGGAAGATACATGAAGAAGATAATATCTGAGTAGATCAGCGCCCATTTTCGTGAAAATCTGGACGCGGGCTCCAGGAATACAGAAAAACTTTAACTTTTTAAAAGTTCTAAATTATTCGGAGAAAAAAAGGCCATGTATCGAGCAGTTCTTGCTAATAGAAGGCTTTATTTGAATATTTTGATCACCTGTGTCGCGACGGAGGTCACCTACACGCGGTGCGACTGTGGACGACGCTACATGGCGTCGGACCCAATATACCTCCAAAACAAAACTTCCCAATGGAATCTCCCGCAAGGGACAACGAGGACGGCTTCCCCCGAAACCTCATTTTTTCTAACACGGATCAGAAAGACCCAGCGTCTCTGATCCGAATACTCCTCCAAATCGCTGGTATCGAGACTAACCCAGGCCCAAGATGGCCTTGTTCTGTATGCTCTCTTAACGCGCCTTCGAATTGTGTTAATTGTAGCAAATGTAAGAAATGGGTACATTTCCGCTGTTCCAACCTTAACAATCTTAATGATTGGAACCCCCAATGGAGATGTAGAATTTGTGAGAGAGCCCCGATCCAGCAGACTGCCTCCCAGACGGTAGCTAACCTGAGGATAATCCAATGGAACGCTAATGGACTGAGAGCCCGACTAACCGAGCTAGAGGACCTTTTACATGAGTTGAATGTTCACGTAGCACTCATCCAAGAAACCAACTATGCGACTTCATTGACGACAGCGATCTTGTATGTCTCAACAACTCAAAGATGCCCACAAGACAAAAAGCATCACCAGACATCACTCTCGCCTCGAACGACATAGCCATCGACTGCAACTGGTCAACAATTAACAGAATGAACTCTGAACACCTCCCATGCCTGATTGACGTCGAAACACAGCCATCCAACATCTCAAACGCACGTTGTTATACAAATTACAACAAAGCGAATTGGGAAGGCTTCGAAAGGGACATCAACAAGATTCTCATGGATTTCCCATTCGCCGGCAACTCAGTTCAGATGCACAAATTCCTGACCACCACCTTGACCAAAGCGGCTAAGAACAACATTCCCCGTGGAAAGGTGCCAAAATACACGCCTCACTTGAGCGAAGATGTGAAGAAGCTGATTACAGAACGGGACCAAATGAGGAGGGACAATCCTACGGACCCCTCACTCCCCTCAATAATGGCCGAAATCTCCTTCCGCATCAACCTCGAAAAGAGGAAGGCTTGGGAAAAGTACATATCTGAAATTAGCCACAACGAACCGGGCAACAAACTCTGGAAAACGATAAAGGCTATCGACGGCAAATCAATAAAACCGACGCACTTGACCATCACCCACGACGGGAAAAGTCTATGCCCAACATCTGCCTCAAACGCTTTTGCCAGAAAATGAGCTAAACAAGCCCCTAAAGAGGTCGACAAATCAGCAAGAAGCACAACACGACTAATTAAAGGCCTCAAACGGACAGACGCTCCCCAAATTTCCCTGGCACAGATCGAAGAAGCAATCAAGAAAACCAAAGGTTCCAAATGCCCAGACAGTGAAGGCATCTGCCCTCTACTACTCAAAATGGCCGGTGAAAACTTCAGAAAGTGTCTCTGCATCCTCTTCAATAACACGCTGCAAACAGGTATTATCCCGTCCAGATGGAAAGATGCAAGAGTGATAATGTTACCTAAACCAGGAAAGGACTCCAGCAACCTGAACGGCTATAGACCAATATCAATACTATCACCTATAGCCAAAACATTCGAACGGGTCTTATTACCATTCCTGGCGGAAGGCTTTCAAATCGCTGACTGGCAACATGGATTCCGCAAAGAGCACTCGACTACTACCGCACTCCTGGAAATAACCGGGAAAAAAACAAACGGCTTCAATCGGAAACCACCCCCGGACCGCACTCTCATGGTCGCCCTTGACCTCACTGCAGCATATGACTTAGTGAACATATCCCTTCTCTGCAAGAAACTCACTGAAACGAATATGCCAAGAGCCATCGTCCGATGGATGTCCAGCTACCTAAGAGGCCGTACAATCAAGGTAGATTTCCAAGGAAAAAGCAGTCGACGTCTCACATGCAGATCTGGTGTCCCACAAGGAGCAGTGCTCAGCCCCCTCTTATTCAATCTCTACATAAACAACCTCCCGCAACCCACAGGAAACACGCAGATGACAGCCTACGCCGACGACATATCAATTCTCTCCTCAAGCCCCTGTATTGAAACCTGTGAAGATCAGATCAACCACTTCCTACCGAAACTCGTAGAAGAATTGGAACAACGTAAAATGATCATATCCAAGGAAAAGACTACGGTCACTCTTTTCACAACCCATACAGGCGAATGTAAAAAAGAACCCAAGGTTGAAATCCACGGAACCCTTTTGCCGACAACTAAAACACCCAAAATACTCGGTGTCGACTTAGACCAACTCGGCACCTTCCGACAACATGCAGAATACCTTAAACAGAGAACGGCCAAAAGACTGAATATACTACGTGCCCTCGGAGGAAGAACATGGGGCCAACAGAAAAACACCCTTCTTGCAACCTACAAAACAATGACCAGATCCGTTCTCAACTACCAATTTACTCCCCTCAATTGGCCGAGACGAACTGGAAAAAACTACAGGCAAACCAAAATAGAGCAATTCGGATAGCAACAGGAAACCTAGCAATGGCCGGCACAGAGCACTTAGCTCTAGAAAGCGAAATGTTACCCATAAAGGAGCACAACACGATGCTTACCAAGTAATTCGTTGCAAGAGCAAGACTCCTCCCAAACCACCCCTCCCATCGTCGATGCATGGAACCCAAACCACCTAGAACTATTCGTAAACATGCCAAGGACTTAGAAATTATGCTAGTAGACAGTGATCAGAAAGCCGCACTTAAAAGAATACATACTGAGACTGTTAGAAATTTCATTAGATCTTGCTCCCCTAACCCAGTTCTAGGTAAGAAACCTCCCAGAATCCATAAATCAACGAATCAACTTCCCAGGGAACAACAAATAACATTATCGCAACTACGTAGTGGCTATGCAAGTTCCCTTAACAGCTACCTACACAGAATAGGAGCTGCCCAATCACCTCTTTGCCCAAAATGTTTAGAAGAGCCACATACAACTAGTCATTTATTCTCGTGTCGCTGTGACCACACACTTTTAAGAAGTATAGATTTGTGGAATAGCCCGACGTCTGTTGTTAAGTTCTTATACCAGTGATTCCTTTCTCTCTCAAAAAAAGAAAAAAAAACCCCGAGAGAGAAAGAGAAATAATGTAATTAGATAAATGATGTAAGTGAGGTTATTGTTTTCTGAGCCATGTCAAAGAAGACCTCGTCTACCCAGCCGGAGACCTACGGCGGGCAATCTACAACAACAACAACAACACCTGTAGACAGTTCATTGTGCATGGAATAGATTTTATGAAAGCTCAAGGCCTCACTCTTGACTGTGGTCATTCCTGAACCACATGAAACTCTCTGTAGGACGATAGATGACTCTCCCACCGGTCGCACGAACAGAGCATCTGAGTCAAGACATGATGAAAACCTTGATAAGCACAATCA
The DNA here is from genome assembly GCA_964056735.1 of Allodiplogaster pararmata. Taxonomy (NCBI): domain Eukaryota; kingdom Metazoa; phylum Nematoda; class Chromadorea; order Rhabditida; family Diplogasteridae; genus Allodiplogaster; species Allodiplogaster pararmata. The sequence continues at coordinate 14,584,986 of OZ057406.1, forward strand.
CGATATTTGTCTTTGGATAATGATTTTGTGACCGTTCTATAATTTGAGATTCAAAAACCTCAATGATTAGTGCTTGACTAACGAAAGGCAGCCCAAATCAAGTCTGAAAAACGGCAGAGTCTTCACTTAACGCCTCCCTAAAAGAGACCTCCTTGAAGAGAAGACCCATGGGGTTCCAAAGAGCGAGGTGGAGCCGAACACATAGCAGTTATGTTGCAACATGACACTTGATCACCCTCCTCCTCCGAGATCAAATCGAATGTCGGCTGCAAATCGACTTTCTAATCGGTACTAAGCCCTTTTTTCTCGTTCATGCTGTCCCATCATTGAGCGGTCGTGTCTACTCCATCTGTTCGCTACACTTACAGTGTTGAAAAACAGCGATCTCTAAGCAGGAGTTCAACTTCTTCAGGCAATCTCGCTGAAATCATGTCGTCAAAACAATCTCATACTAACGCTCGCTCCTTACAAGGAGACTACTGTTTGCGATCCCAACCACTTCGGCTGAAACTTTCAGGAAGAAAAGATCATCAAATTATATACATAATGCAAAATAAAAGGTCTTCTGCCGAATCGATTTAAAACAAAATTATTTTTAAAAAAATTAAATGATCGCTAAAAATAGCTAGAGAGCTCTTTTAAAACTTGATGGTATTTGATTCAAGTGAAGTAAAAGGCAGTGTGGTATAATGGTGAAAGTGTTAAATTTAGAATGATAGTTCGGATTCGATGAATAAATTTCTCTCTCTTCAGAAAATGCTACTCAACATGGACTCTTGAACGTCTTTCAGAGACTCCAACTTCTTCATGTCTTTGCTGACTCCCGAGAACGATCTTACGATGAAAAATATCCCTCCCAAATGTACAGTTTTGTGTCAGCCCCTAGATGTATTGCGTCAGCCCCTAAATGCCCCTAGATATTTCAGACCATTTAAACACTTCTAATGTAAATTGAGCAATCATGTTTTCGTTTACGATGTGCCTAATCTTGTCGTTTCGTAAAGAGACAATATTATGTTTCTTCTATGAATGACCTACAATCAATTCTGTGGACCAAGCTTTGTTCAATTTTTGCAGTACAGTTGGAGAGCATCAGGCTACTTGGAGTAAAAACTAAATTACTTTCGGAACACCTTCACAATATGCGTTTCCTACTACGACGAAGCAAAAATGTCCCTCCGATATTCGATTTTGTTGTTGATGTTAAAGTTGTCTGTGTCTCCAATATTTTGTGGTCAATTATCATTTTCATTTAAAAAAACAAAGAATTTGAACCCTAATGTATTTTTTTAACCCTATAGTCCACATTGAAAATTCCATGTGAACCAAATGAATACTCTCCAAGGATTTGAAAATACAGAACTGTAAAAAAATTTTCATCATTTGTATCAATTTGTTGCCATAACAAATTGTATTTCATTTCTTGCTTAGAAAAATTTGAAAAGAACTTTGAACTTATGATTTCTATAACTAAAAAATAATAATAAAATGCAATCATTAAATGCGAACTCTTCTTTTGCTAAAGTGTGTTCTTTCCATTCTCTTACCATTATACCACACCGTTAATTCACTCAAATCACATACCATTAGGTTCCAACAGCGCGCGTTACCTTTTTAACGAATCTAAACAATTTTTCAAAAACTGTGCTTCAAGCCATTTAAATGATCGATTGGGCAGTAGTGTATTTCGCATCCTATCATTTTATGATTTTTCCTTCCTGAAAGTTTCAGTAAAAGTGGTTGGGATCGCGAATAGTAGTCTGCTTGTAAGATGGTTTAAAGTCAAGGCACTCATTGTCTTGTAAAAAAAATTACAATAAGATGTTTGAATAGAACCGAATTACGCTCAAAAGCGTGATAAACGGCATTGATCTGTTGTTCGCACAACAATTTCATTTCAAACTATACAAAATATGCACTTGAATGATTTTCTGTTTTTTTCTCTCTGGAATTTCTCACCCATTCTCCATCATCTTCTCTTGCTGCGTAGAAAAAAGCCGAACCACCGCGTTTCTGTAAATGTTTTTTTGTTGTTGAAAATTTCATGAGGTTTTTTTTATTGACAAAAATATGATTTTTCGCATGAAAATTCCTAACTGCAATGGAAAAAGGTTTTATTATGAATTCAATTGATGATCATGCGATAAGCTGCGTCTTGAAGTCTTATTTTTAAAGACGAACTACAACTCGAACTTATCCAAATGAGAAAATTCAACTACTTTTTGTACTGATCCCGCTGACTAATTGAACGCTATGGAGAAGAAAATGCAGGACAGGCCTATCCTGGTAGAACCAGTGGCTGCCCGCTATATCACTGCTAGTGTGAATAGCGAACTCCCATAAGCGGATATATTCCTCCGTATTACTCTTTCATGTTCTGATAACAACGTGATAACTGTAAATAAAACCATAGGGTGAAATCAATATTATATTTTGAAGAATCAGAAATTCTCCAATAGCTCTGCTCTATTTGGAGGGACGTTATGAACTATTGTGCCGACAAAAGCTTTTTCACGGAGCGAGATTGAAACCAGCCGTGTTTTTCTTACCGGGAGTGAGTGCCTTACCACTGCAATACCAACGACACCTTGCATTTTACTCTATGAAGCTTTGGGGACCTGAATGGCCAATAAGCTGGTCGGGAGAGAAGCGCAAGAAAGACATGCGCAGTACTTTGCGCAGATAGATTCGATCGGTAAAGCATCACCTGCAAAGCAAGCGTAGCTTTTCGTGTAAATAAATCTACTTTTCATATTTTTTTCCGTTTGACCTTTTGGAACACATTCTTCCGTACATTTGTACAGTTTCACAAACTTATCTCATGGAGAAGTTTCGATGAGCCTGGAAGATCAACCTAACGAAAAATTAGCTATCACTCAGTAGAACCTGAAAAAATATTAATAAAAATTATAACAATCTGCCTCGCGCTTGTTCCGCCTCCGGGCAGATTAGGCGCACCCCTGAAATGCGGGACAGAACTACCCTGGAGGAACCAGTGGCTGCCCGCTGGGTCATTGATGGTGTGTGTAGCAGCAGTGAAGAGATTCAGATTCGTGCCAGAGTACTATCTACATTTCTTAACCTCCTTGGATTGGGTGGATCTGTCCGATATGGGAGTCGAACTTGGGACTCTTCGCACAATAGCACAACACACCCCCCTTAAGCCACGCGCAGACTCAGTAGAACTTGAAATGACAAGTAATAATTCTGAAGAAATTTCTTCATTCATCAATAGACTGTATTTTTCTATTTTTTCAGTGAGGAACGTCGATAGTTTCCAGTCCCAACTATCCCATAACCGGTGCTTGCTAGAGGGGTTTTCTGTTTTGCTCAACTGAAACAATAATGTATAACTCAGAATCTAAATTGATTTGGTGGAGATGGAAAAATAGAAGAGCTGTGACCTCTTTTCAATAGTTCGATTTCTCCGGAGATCATTTCGAAGTCCTCATCTGCCCTGAAGACCAGCACTTTCCCATCGTAAGTTCCCGCGAGGATGAAACTGCCATTGCTCGTCTGACATAATCATTCTTTGTCATATCACCCGAAGAAGATGCACATTCAAATGGATCACGTCATTACCAAGCGTCAATGTGCCTAATCTGTCCACAGGACCTTTGTTCGCTTCTTATCTCGTTGTAAGATGTGTTCATTATGCTTTCTTGTTGTTGAGGCTTTTGTCCTACTTGATTTTCGACCATCCTCATTAACCCTATTCGTTTTTTTTCCGGTACGAATGTCCCAGAATAACCCAATACACCATAAATAGTTATGTATAGTGTAGTATGTAGTTGTCCGAGCGTGGCATAATGGTAGTGTGTTCGACTATTGGGCGAAGAGTCCCGAGTTCGACTCCCACCCCGGACAGATCCACCCAAACCAAGGGGGTTAAGAAATGCTGGTAGTGCTCATGCACGAATCTGACTCTCCCCACTGCTGCTATTCACATTAGCAGTGATCTAGCAGGCAGCCACTGGTTCTACCAGGATAGGTATGTCCTGCATCTCAGGGAGCGCGTACCCTGCCGCGAGGCGGGAACAAGCGCGAGGAAGATTATTATTATTAGTGTAGTATGTAGTTATCTCATATGAACATGACTCTGTATCGTTTCCAGTAACTTTTTCACAAAGCATCTTAAAACTAAGAAGAAGTCTAAAGAAGGATTTTCCAAAACATGAATTTCCACAAAACTTTTTTCCGAGAAAAAACCAGTCTCGATGGCATGCCCATGGCTGACAAACCTTTGCAAATATTTTTCGATCTTTTAATTTTGAGCCTTGGCGAATTCTCATTACAAAAAAAAGGAAACAGCTATAAGTAATGCATTTTATCTATACAATGAACTTCCTCAGGCACAAACCTGGAGGCTGGTCATACACCACACTCTAGTATTGACCCGGTGGATGGCGTTAGCGGAGATGGGATCTTCCGACATACTCCTAGGGCACACTCTTGCTTGTATCAACCAATACAGCCACGAATCATGACACGCCTTTTCCTTGCTGATTGCTACCACCCGTTACTTAGACCAGCAGATGAAATTGATTGAGAAACAGGATGAGAATCAAACTCAACTGATACTACCTTTTAAACCAGTATTTTTCTTCCAAAAAAATCTGTCATTTTGAAGAATATGAGCCAGTTTTATTGAAACTTCAGCTTACAGGCCATTTTGCTTCACATAAGGAAAAAAATTTAAGGGTATGAGGGAGAGATGAGCTCGCTCTCTTGCAGAGCTGCTCCGAGGTATTTCGGTAAGCTCTTCGATACTCTTATCGGAGGTATTTCATGCCAAACTTCCAGTTCAAAAACTTTTGCATGTTAAGCCAAAACTCTGATCGCCCATTTTTTTTGAGAAAATTTTTTGTTTTGCTCAATTGTACGCTCCATTCTTAAAGTTGAACGAACCGCGTTTATTCAAAGATGAAATTTTTTGCGAAACCTATTATACGAAAAAATCGATTATAATCGTAGATATAAACGGTGAGAGCGGAAAACCGAGAGAGAATTCTTGATGTTTTTTTTGTTTATAACAGTCAGAATTCGCCGGATTTACTTGTTTTCCACAAAAGGAAACTTCATTTAATCTTATTTTTACTTTGCCTTAATACACCCGAATACAGAGGAGATTTTACAAAGCAACATCGAAATCAACAAATCAAGCAAAGAAAAAAAGAAATTTGCACAACTCACATCAGATTCAATTAGATATTAAGTCACAAAAAAGGTAAAAACAAAGTTATAAACTTTTCCTAAAGATAAATATCCAAGAAAATTGCTAGACTATCTCAAAAATTGAGAGAAGAACTAATACTTCTAAACTTCTAAAAAAAATCTTTAATTCTGACTCTCAAGTCATTAAAATTTTAACAATTTCACATATGGAGTAGGCATTTCTAGACTCTAAGCATTTTCAGACCTAGCCAAAAATATAGAATGAGACGAACAGACCAATATTATGAGTTGAGACCAAGCCCAGTGCAGGACAGGAACCAGATAAGCCATTAAATGGCCTCTTATCACTGGAGACCAGGTATGTCCTCGCATCCACTAGTTTCCAGTCTGCCTCTGCTCCTCTTATCCTTCGACTGCTGCGATGGGCCTTCTGGATGAGGCCTTCCGGTACTCCTTCTCCCTTCCTTCAGGATCTCTCTGATTCTTCTCTCGCTTCTCTCGCTCCCTCTCTCGCTCTCTGTCCCTCTTGATCTCTCGTATGTCACAAGGCAATTCCTTCACATCAAGTACTTCGAGTACGTCCTGAAATAAAAACACTCTTACATGCTCCACTTCTGACAAGAAACAGGAATCCCTTCCACCGACTACAAGATGAAGATGTCCCGGATAGTGTGGAATGTGCAAAACTTTAGCTACAGAGTTGGTCGTGCTTTTCGGTGGGTCTTTCTGGTTTACCAACTTTTTGAGGGGTTATAAGAAAAGCCTGGCACGTGCCCCGCTTCGAGACGAGATTAAAGCTGAAGAAGAAGCAATGATTCGAACCTGCTGGATAGCCCTCTGCTGCAGGGTGGACAGTGCTGGGAGAAACTCTCTGAGCTCCTTCGCAAGATCAACTGAGCTCACTATCGACAAAAGATCAGCGATTTCCGATGAATTTAGCTCAGTGAGCACTGCCTGGAGATATTAAACGTCGTAAATTATTGTCGTTTAATATTGTGATTGAATTTTTGATTCTTTGAGACTTTTACTAATCAGATAATAAACTTTGATTGATTATTTGAATTGATTATCTGAAGGAAAATAACTGAGAGAAAAGGGAAGCGACCTCAACAAATGCCCTTGAACAGTTTTTATCCCGAACATAGGTCATGAGAGCACTGTTATTTTGAGCGATGAATTATGACTTATTATCTCTTCTCCGCTGTTCACTTCTAGCTATTTCGCTTTCTTTCAATTCAGACCCCACAGCTTGAAGAGCGGATTCCCAACAGTTACAGTATCAGGGTGTTTCTTTCACCCGCACTGCGGATGACAAAAATCTATGCGCTCTTTAAAAAATTCGGAAAACTTTCAAATCTATGCACTCGAAAGAAGAAATTTTCGATTTTTACCTAAGAAAACTCTAAATCTTTAAAATAAAAAAATTCCAAACTTTTTTTTAATTCTGGAAATCTATGCACTCGAAAAATATATGCGGGTGGTTAGAAACACCCTGCTCTACATTTGGTGAACAATGATCCCGAACTGGGTCGTTCTACTTTTTGAATAGCACAATGCCATATAATAGCGATGTATCATCGGTGTAATGCAGTGCTCCCTGTGAGGTGCATACATTTGTATTCCTGGGTTCTTTTCCATCCCGAATCCCTTTCTTATGTGACAAAAACAAAGTCAGATTATAAGTAAAGGTCCTCATAAGGGTTGGTCTCACCGCAAAAGCGACACTCTTCATTTGTGCGATAGCTTCGTAGAATGCTTGACGCTGTTCGGGTGTGCTCTGCCACTGACGCTGCTTCATCATCTTCTCCACCACATTCGCTAGGAAGGAATCCAGGACTGGGAACTGCAAAGAAGATGGTAACAAGACCGATATGGAGAGAGAGAGATAGAGATAGAGAGAGAGTGAGAGAGAGGGAAAGAGAAAGAAAGACATAGGTCTGGACTTCTTTCCAGTCTTCAATTAATTACCCATGCTCTCAATCTAACGGTTAGTTGGATGACGTTTAAAGTCTCGATTTGAATATTTTCGGTGAACTCTAGTAATGTTAACTGTTAACTGCCTTCATACGAGTGTTCTGAGAGAATGCAAGAGAAGTCAGCTGACCTTGGTGTAAACGACGGTGAGTGTGTGGAAAAGAAGAGGAGGCAGACCTTCACTCTCTTTCTGAAAACAACACACACTTCGAAATCTGAAGCTTTTTAGGTCTTTCGAAAAGGAAGTCTATTTAATTCTGGACAAAAAGGACATCATTTACCGTTTCACTTATTCACGCGACTTTCTCTAAGCTTCATATTTTCAATCTACGCACTTAGTTTGAAGGTGAAAAGCAACATCACAGAGGTTCACAAAATTTTTTATACACAACGAAAGACGAAGCGAAAAAAAACATATCACGTGGGCCTCGCTCTTCGATGACGGCTACAACCGGCAACAACAACAACAACAACAGGTTCACAAAAATATAATAGGAGGTGACCATATAACTTTCGGCCAAGATACGGTTGAAGCCTTAGCATCATCAAATTTGATAGCAATTCATGCGTTTTTATTATTGACATGAAGTTTATTCGGTAACCAAATCTGTTCTTCATCATAAATTCTGAATATTTCTGCACAGTTACCAGTTTCTCATATTCGTTCCGACAACTCATGTCTTATATTTAAGGACGTATGCATCTTGAGATACCAAATAGCCTAGTAAATTGAAATTCACCTGAATTCTTTCGACTGCCGCCGACACGACTTCCTTTGTCATGGCTCGCACCGAAAGAACTTGTTCAACATCTGTAACAATACTTCGTTTAGTGCGTTCTACTGATTCTAGTCCCTTTAAATCTGAGTGAGAGTGGAAAATTCAAAGCGAATGGATTGAAGTGGGCACTTTTAATGAGAGTCTCCTTTTCCTCTGTTGTGACTGCTTCTATTTTGTGATATTCCACGAGGAGATCCACTGGCGGAAGCGTTATCTCTCCCGTATCCGCATCTGCAAACATATAAACTACTTTCCTAGGTTACCAAGGGGTACGAAAAACCTCCCGGCCCCTTGCCCAGGAAGGACATTTTTTTCTTACGTTCTTATCAGATGCAGATTCATTTCCTCATGTTTTATTATGATGTGTGTGGTTTTTGTGAAAGTATGTAGCAGTCCATTTAACATTTCATTTGAGTTGAAGAAGATACGGGCAAAAACTGAATTGAAAAATCACTTTCAGTAAAACTCAGCTGTGTACTTCTATTTTTTTCATTACACGAATGTAATTCTAAGAAATTAGGTGCCCTATGCTTTCAATGACATAAGAAAATTAGGTGCTCAATGACATTCAATGACATTAGGTGCCCTATGACTACTTTTCAAAGAGAGTTTTGCAATATGTATACAATTCAACTTAAGCTTTATTAGATCGAAGATTTATGATGCTGTTACAGTTGAATATGAACTCGGTTGCAACTATTTGATGAGAATAAGTCTTAGTCTAAGGGCCCCCGGAGCTTTCTAAAACTCAGAATCTATCTCTTAAAGAGCCGTTTTAAGAGAAAATTTAGAGTTCAAATTGAACCTGAAACACAAAATGGTTATGGGAGTTGAGTTGACCCGTGCCACTGCGACAGCTTATTATTACCGCAAAGCCACATAACCGCGGATGACCAATTATGGGGGGTAGCAATTTTCATCTTTATTCATACTCAATACCAACCAGCTCCAGTTTACGATATATAATCAATCAATCAAAAATCAATCGTTATTCCAGTTTTTTACACATGAGTATGAGTATGAGTATGAGCATGGAAAATGCGTGGTAAGGTGTAAGGAAGGGGGTCTTCCATGTGAGGGGAAACATGAGGTCGAAGGAGTTGCTAACATTTGAAGTCGAAGGGGTCCGTGTTGATTAGGGAAAGAAATTGCTAGTGATTGGTCGGTCCTACTCCAGTGGTAGCATTGTGTGGCAGGGTGCTGAGGGACTAGGACGATTCAGCTTCAATGTGTCCAATTTGTCGTTGAAGCCGGATTGCATCTTGTACACTAGACGAAATTAATAGAGCAGAGAGCGGGTGGAAAGTTGACCACGCCAGATATGGCAAACAAGATGGAACATAGTAGCTGATACGGGCAAGAGTTCAGTACAAAATGTCACAAGCGAAGCATCTAGATTTCTGCATCGCAAAAAAAGAGAATAATTCACAGATTATGTCTAGATTATTAGGGTTGGAGAAGAATGCTCTACTAAAGGGAGAGGTTTGAAGTGAAGTGGCTAGCTGTTACAGTATAAAGAGATTATTTATAACCCAACATCCAGGGTTTTTTATTGGTCCGAAAATCCAACAGACGCCCGCCGGAAGCGGAAATTTTTATATACAGATACTTACCTTACATCTGGGAATTTTTTTCAAGTTTCAATTTTATGAAATAAAAATTTTAAAAATAATTCACATCAGGGTCAAAGTTATGAGTTAAAAAAGACGTCCGCCGAAGCTCTAAAACGGACGCCCGCCGACAAGCGAACGGACATGACTAAATAACCCCTGCCAACAGCACGTACTTGAGACATTACTGAAATGCTTCAGAAGAGATCATACATGCTTTACGAGCTTTAAAGAATTTTCAAATGAGGCAAAAATTCAAGAAAGAGATGTATTCAAATTAACTGACTTTTCGCTGCAAGAATCTTTTTCACAGCCTGCACGACCGATTTTGCGTGCGAAGGATACAGTACGAACTTTGGAAGAATTCGGATGATGTCATCCTTAATAAAACTTCATGGCCGAATTAGTCGACACCAGTTCATTGCGAATTACACAACCAAACTCATATTTCGATCTTCTCAGAAACCACAAAACTCGATTGAATACTTAGGTATTTTTGATTTGAGCCCTGTTTTTTTAGCTCTAATCGAACGAAAAATCAATTTTCATATGCCCCTTTTCATCAAATCTATCACTATTCAGCAAGTGGAAGTTCAACGGATTAGCATGACTGAATTCTTCCGTTTCCTTACAAGGGGCTTATGATTACGTGCTGACCGGACAAAAGAAATAGTGAAAAACTACAAGAGAAAGACTCATTCAATCACTTTCTGCAATGAAAACGTCCGTTGTCGTCTACGTGCCGTTTCCTAACTCCTCGTATTTTGTATTCATACACTTCTTACGAAAATGGTAATAAAGAGGAGCGATCCGTACCCTCTCGAGTCCTGGGATGACTGGCAGCAAAGTGCGCACATCTGTCTTTCTCTCCTCATGAAGTCTTTTCAATTTAGCCACCAAGTCCGCAGTCGCAGGTGCTGAACATCACGAATTAGTTTTGTAAAAAAAACTCAAAACTTTCTTATCGAACCCTTTGAATGCACACTGTTCTCATCCGTAGTGGAGTAGAAGCCTATGCAAACTATTATGTATGCAATTTTCCGAGAAAACGTGTTGATAACAACTTAAATTCTTATCGTTTTCTTCAGTTTCCTACCGAATTGGCTGAAATTTCTCTATTCTAAAAAAAGCCATTTCCTAACCTTCAAATACTATGACATACTAACTTCTTTCAGTGAGTATGATTACTATCCTCGCAACGAGTGCCTCCGCTCCTCTCGGACATTCTTCCACTAGTCGTGGCACTTCCGATGACGTCATTCCAATGGACTTTACTGCCGAATCGATCATACGGATCGTCGTCTGAGAACAACACGGGTAGCACCACCAGATAATAAGCATTCTAGTAAGCAGGGAAAAAACATTACAAAAAATGTATACAAAAGTTTCAAGAAAATTAGCGAGTTTGAAGCAGTTCGGAAAAAGTTAAACCGAAACCACTACATATTCGACGATTTCTATTGACAACGCACTTAACAGCCGCTACATGTTCCCGCAATATTTTTACTATAACTTCATAGAGAAGATAGAAATGAGTTGAAACTTCTGAAACAGAGTTGAGTTGAAACACCATCGTCCTTTTCTCTGTTTACAAGGGCTAAAACTTGAAATAATGAGGCGTAGTGACCAGGAGTTTTTTTGTGTGCAAGAAAAAGGTACAGAGACTCTCCGAAGGCGAAATTTTTTTGATCCGTTTTAGTAGAGAGTACTGTGAATTCGGCATTCTTAAGCAGTGTAAATTATTAGAAATGAAATCTTTTAAAAAAATTTCATAAGGGTCCCCCCTTATGATGAGAAATAACACAGACCCGAGGAAATTTTTTCTCGATTTGATCAAAGGGTCCCCTCTTGAGCATTGAAAAAACAGAGGCTCGCCGACATAGGGTCTTAAATGACCCTGATAGTGACATGGACTGACAAGCTTGAAGTCTGTGGTCGCTCTGGCGAAGACTCCAGCCAGAGTGTGGATGAGCGAATGCTCCTGGGTGATAACTGCCAGTGGAAGGACGAGCGAGGAACGCAGCAAGGAGTCAGTCCATTCACAACCTGTCATGTATAAGTCACCTCTTAATCCAATCAAATACATGAGATGATCCCCACACAATCCGAGTCGAAACAAGGATGAAGCGAGCACAGAGCAGACTGTTACTCTTACCAGCACTGCGATTGTTGATGCGCATATAACCCTCTCTCTCTCTTTTTTTTCTCTCTCTCTCTCGCAAATCTAATTGCTTTTAGAAAAAATACTTGGCTTATTATACTTGTATGGCATTAGTATCTATTTGTACTCACACACACTAGGATAAGCTTGCCTTTACTTCTTATTCAGTCATTCTGACGTATACGCTTTTTATGCGATGAAGAGCTGAGTCGCAAGTACATAAAGGGGCTTTCTTTCCAACAAAGTAAGTCGTATACCTCATACCCTTCTTATCAGAAGAGGCATACGACAATGAAAAGGTGAGCTGAAAGGAACGAGAAATCGGAGACGATGAAGAACGTAATTGAACAAGAAAGACTCCATAAGCGCAGGGCATAAGCAAATGTGTCCTTTTATTTGGTGACCAGTTAAGAAAAATGTGTTGATTAACGAACCTTGCGCCGGATCAGTGATAAAATGCTGTTGATTAACGAACCTTGCGCCGGATCAGTCATAAAATGCTGTTGATTAACAAACCTTGCGCCGGATCAGTGATAAAATGCTGTTGATTAACGAACCTTGCGCCGATCAGTCATAAAATGCTGTTGATTAACAAACCTTGCGCCGGATCAGTGATAAAATGCTGTTGATTAACGAACCTTGCGCCGGATCAGTGATAAAATGCTGTGGCGGCGCTGGTTGAAGACACTGCTCAAGTTGCCGCTTGACACTCTCTATCACCGTCCCGCGGAGATAGGGAAACTCCATCATCTCTTTCACTGTGTCTATCGCTTGAATCCGTACCTGTTGGAAAGCAGATGGCTTGAACTCGAATGGTTCGGAAGTATCTAACTCCATGTCTTGAGTCACCAATTAAAAAAAAACATTAAAAGCCCTCGAGACTTCGAGAGATTGTGTGCATTAGTAGCTTATTTGACTATAGCCGGATAAGCGATTAAACATATTTGATTACCCATCAAACACCAGTATTCTGGTAAAAATTTTCTGCAAGCACCAAGTTCATTCCTCTGTTTGCAAAATTACATGTCGGCGTCAGAACATCTCCCACAACTCACGCAAAAAAAGACAGGGAAGTAATTTACCGATTCAACTTTTAAAAGGACTATTCACTCTTCCAAATTTTTTCTGTCTATCCCTTCTGGAATGCCCAAGCTTTTTCTTGGAGCAACTCATGACAACAAACTCAATGTTGTTAACTCGGATATTAGGAGACATTTCATTATTCGTAATTTAGTCATTTATGGAATAATAAATGTTTTGGTGTGCTCGGGAGGAGTTTTTGAAGTTGGTTTTATAGGAGTTGAAGTCCCCTTCGGTTTTGTTTTGTTTGTTGAAGAATAAATCGTTCAATCGATTCCGAGTCATTACACCTTACTTTCGAAAGAGGCTTGACCTCAATATACCTTACCACTGAACCACCACTAATCAATCTTTTTAGGAAGTAAGTTGTGTAAATGGTGCATCGGCCGGAAATCTAACCCGGGCCGCCCGCGTGGCAGGCGAGCATTCTACCACCTCGCCTTCGATGGTGCTACAGCCCACAAGTTCACATCGCAAGGGATCGGTTCATCCTCACCGGTATCGAGCGCGTCCTCAGGTGGCGGATAGAGGGATGTCTCTTTGCACAAGTGCATTGGAGATAGCGGGCTTGCCCGTCGCGGACCAAAATTGGATAGTATAGTTCGGCAAAGGAGGGCGATGCCGGACTGGCCTGGGCATGCCACCGGATAAAACATACGCCGATACTCCCCTATACTTTGTAATGGCGAGTCGAGGCGCCAGTAAAATAACCTCTTGCCCTTCTCCGGTTAACGAATGGGTCTCGCGAAGAGGATCGCCGACTGCGGTGCGAGTGTAGACGGAGAAAATTTCTCCGGACTCAAAAGGATCCTCACCAACCTATCCCAAAGGACTCCCCTCGACAGGACCTATGGGCAAAAAACAACAACAACAGCATTCTACCACTGAACCACCGATAGAGATGCTTCGTTTTAATCCAAATCATAGCGCTACATGATTGATGGTATTTACAAGAAGGCTTTAACCTCAAATCCAAATTGAAGCTACTCAATTCTACAGAACTACTCACGAAAATTGAATTGAATTTCGACTAACATGATAGCACATACGATTCTTATCTTTGTCATGATTTTGCACATTTTATTGAGACCAACTAAAGGTTTCCGTTCAAAAGAAGCCCCTGGGTGGTAAAGCCCTTTTAAATTATTTCCTTTGAAAACCGTCCGCTATTTGTAAAACATATACGAGCTTTCTGCGGGCATCTGAGTTCTGTTCGGGAGCACTATAAAACATGCGGCAATCTCATCAACTGACATTGGTTATCTCATAAAATGTGAGATGAAAGAGCAATGCGAGGAGTTCTTCCCTCTGCCGCGGCCTCGTCAAGATCAGCTCCCGAAGTGTCGTCGTGCCAAAAGCACCAAAAACCTACGATTTTAAAGTTTTCAATTTGGTTTTTGACTCTCCGATTGTTGTCAAAAACGAAGAAACAATACACCTAAAAAAAGGTACACCTAAAAACACCTTAAAAAAGGGGAGACGATTTTACAAAATAAAAGCGGAAGTTTAAAATTATGGAATTGTGATTGAGATTGCGTCAGTCCAGGCGTCGCATATTGGTAGTGTGCTCGATAAATAATTTTACTATTGTGCGAAGTCCCAAGTTCGACTCCCACCCCGGACAGATCCACCCAAACCAAGGGGTTAAGAAATTTTTGTAATGCATCGGCCCGAATCTGACGCTCTCATCTGCTGCTACACATACTAGCAGTGATCTAGCGGGCAGCCAATGGTTCTACCAGGTTAGGTCAGTCCCAAGGAGCACATACCCTGCTACAGAGCGGGAACAAGCGCGGGGAAGATTATTATATTGAGATAGCTACATTGTTTGCTCACGATTTTCAGTTTTTTCTTTCGTTTTTCTATAGCGTACGCTTCAATAGTTAGTTTTTTTTGGTTTTCGATTTAAAAAAACAAGTTTTTGCTTACGAGATCTATGCAGGAGAGCTTGAGAAAAGAGAGGGCATCGGGTGTGAGGAGCGGAGCTTCCAAGAGTACTTTGTGAAAGAGTCTGTAACAAAGAAAACACTATACTCAACCACTTTGGCTCAGCTGTTCCGTTAATCTTCACTACTCTAAGAAAAATCCTTATCTTTCTGATAAAGTTCTCAGCTTGCGGATTATGAAGATTTAATGGGCGATTTTCTCCCACGAATCTTGATAACAACACAGTTTTTATCCAAGATTTGCAGTCTAAGTTTCTTTTTTTTCTTTTTTTAAGTCTATTTATCAAATATGTAAACGAATATGCAAGAATTGTTGATTTTTCAACTTTTTCATCAGGAAATTATGAGAATAACGATAAAAATTGTAGAATGAATAATCAAAGAAGTCTAATAACCCCAAAAAATCTAGATATGACTCTGACTGAGATCTATTCTTTTTCATTGTTTAACCTTCGGTTTTAGAGCAAAAACCTTTAACTGCAGCAAACAATCGATAACCGTGAACGAACTGTTCTCTGTGCTCCTCTCGCTCATAAAGCCCTTTTAGCAAGTAGACCACCACCCTGTTGTACCTGAAAACCGAATTTACATTGAACTCCACACAAGCGAGCACTCCAAAATTTTGATTGACCAATTCTCTGTTTAGAGCTACTCCCCTTTATATTCTTTTACTCTTTCCTCTTCTCTTTCTTCCTCTTTCTCTCTCTCTCTTTCACTTTATCTTTCTTTCTCTTGCTCTCTCGAACATATCTAACCTTTCTAGCTTCTCCTCTTTTGTGAATCGGCCGTCCGCTTTCCCACTCGCAATGCAAATACTGAACCTGAACTCAGGAATTAAAACTGTTCTTCCAGTTTTGAAATTCGATCATTCCTTAAATAATGTTGAAAGGTTTCTTTCAAGTAACCGTCTCAATACATCATTCTCGACCACATTTGCTTGGTAAAAGCGTTTTATAAGTTTCAACTTCTAAGGTTTTCCAAAACTTCATCTTTTCTTGCACTAATATTTCTTTTGCCGGGTCTTTTCTAATAAGCACTGCTGTTTAAGTTCACAA
This sequence comes from Allodiplogaster pararmata, assembly GCA_964056735.1. Lineage (NCBI taxonomy): Eukaryota > Metazoa > Nematoda > Chromadorea > Rhabditida > Diplogasteridae > Allodiplogaster > Allodiplogaster pararmata. Next base: position 14,600,766 of record OZ057406.1, read on the forward strand.
AGTTTCCGCGCAAATCTATGCGCTATCATCAAAAATTATCTATTCAGTGTGGCTTTTTTAATTTCACGGTTTCGGTTTTTCTGCCCCAAAATCTGTCGTTTCCTCAAGAAAAGTAGTTTAAATCTGCACACTTTTTGTGGTTATAATCAGCCTGTTTGACTGCTTAAAAAGCTAACCCTTGATATTGAGCATACATCTCGGATATCCATAGATGTGCCAACTCAGCCCGCCCTTTCTGATCCTTGAACAGCCAAGTATGTTGCATAGTTTGGTTCAAGCACTCGCAATAAGCCTCAGAATATTTCTTGATGTTTCCTTCTTCCTCTAAGGATGGGTCAAATAGTGACCAGAAAATATATCACGTCTAGATTTTTTGTTGAAGCAGGGATGAAAAATCCTATTAATTCTTTTGGCGGACCTACGTGCTCAAATACCGGTGATGACGGTGGTTTTCTGCAATTTTCTTGACACTCATCGATAAAACAGTTGCTTTATGTATCTCTGGCGGGGTCATGTTCTCAACTGAGACGAAGTATTCAATCCCTGATGCAGAAACCGAATGACTATGGTATCTCCATAACATAGCTCATCGGCTAGCTCATAACATAGCTTATTTGTCTATAAAAAAACAAATAATGAATTTCTCATTTCACTACCATTCAACTCTCGCTTGCTCCTCCCTATTCTAGGCCCTCCACTAGGCTGAATGATGATTTTCCTTCTTTTTTTAATCTACAGGCTCAACAACTTGGTCCTTCTTCATAAATGCAAGTAATGAAGAAAACTTCAGCTTTTATCATCATGAGTTCTTATTATCCAAGGTCAAAGTTGAAAAACCTCCCTTTCAACCCTTCGGAACCTAGAAAAAAAAGTCGAAACTTTCACAGAAAAAGTCAAAAACGCTTATCTACAGTACCGCCCAAAATGTTATAATATATAGGGTTATTGAAAATAACTTTTTTCAAAGATAAAATTCAAAGCTCAAATTTTCACAGAAGTTTTTTTGGGTGTCTGTACCGTACCGGACGTCGTTTTGAGTGATTTTTTATTTATCTCCAGGAAAAACACCGAAATTGGTATATCTTCCATTTTTCAGTTTTTCTCCATGATTTTTTTTAGTTGATTTTTTTTTGTTTACCGAACTTCATTCATAAAAATTTTGTTTCAAGTCATGGTTCGAACTGTTGGACATCGAAATACAAGTAAAAGTATGCAAGAAGCTGTTGTTGCTGGGACGAAACAGGGCCGGTCACAGAGCGAGCTCGCTCAGCAGTTCGGGGTAACTCAGAGCGCTATCTCCCATATCCTCCGGCGTTTTCGAACCCTGGTAAACGAATTTTATACAACTGAATAACTTTGGAACACAAAAAAATTGCAGGGACGAGTCATCGTGGAGACAAGTTCGGGGAGACCCCGCGTAACTTCGAGGTAGATGGACCGAAGCATCCTGCGCGCATCTCGCGAAGACCCGAAACGCACTGCTACAGACATTCAAGCTATCATATCAACGCCCGCGACTCCTGCTCCTTCAATAACTACCATCAAACGCCGTTTGCAAGCCGCTGGACTGAATGGAAGGCGGCCTGCAAAGAAGCCTTTCATCAGCGAAAAAAATCGTAAAGTTCGAGTTCAGTGGGCTAAGGATCACCTCAGTTGGACACGCCGTGAGTGGTCTCAGATTGTTTGGAGCGATGAATCCAAGTTTAATATGTTCTGCAGTGACGGTCTGAGGTGGGTAAGACGTCCAGCGGGCAAGCGTTTCCTGCCGCAATACCAGTCGCTCACAGTCAAACATGGCGGTGGTTCTGTGATGGTCTGGGGCTGTTTTTCCGCCAGCGGCATGGGTCCAATTAGACGTATTGTCGGAAATCTCGATCGTTACGGCTATGAGAACATAATGGAAAGCACTATGCGCCCTTGGGCCCTCTCCAAATTCGGCCGTGGGTTCACCTTTCAACAAGATAACGACCCGAAACATCGATCTCAGCACGTTCAGAACTGGTTTCGCCGTCGGCATGTGGATGTTTTGGACTGGCCGAGCCAGTCTCCCGATTTGAACATCATCGAAAATTTATGGGAACATTTGCAACGAAAATTGACGGGAAGAACATGCAGAAATGCTGATGAAAAGTTTAAGCAGCTAGAGGAGGAATGGAAGGCGATTTCGCAGGCAACCATTGACTCTTTGATTGATTCTATGCCTCGTTGATGTCAGGCAGTCATTGACTCGAAAGGATATGCCACCAAATACTAGAATATTTGTTTTATTACTTCGAAAAAAACTGAACATCTCTATAAGCACTTTTTACTATTTCCATTTTTTTAACGAATAAACCTAATAAAGCATTTTCCAAACTTGTTCTATTACTCGAAACATGTGAATTTGGCTTGTAAAAAATATCTGAAAATTTGATCTTCATTCGTTTTTTTTGAAAAAAGTTATGTTCAATAATTCAATATATTATAACATTTTGGGCGGTACTGTATGTCAGAATCAATCCTTCCCTCCCAACCTGCAGAATAAAATCAACGAGGTGCTGTTCAAAGTAGGTGGCGTCTTCTTTGAATCGACAAACCAATCGGACCAAGAGTTTCTGCTGAGCCTGGCCAGCTCCTCCTTGCACTGCTCGACCTTAAATTCACTCTGCTTTAACCTGAGTCTTTCACATACAATAAATAGGTTAAAAATGTCTTTATTATTCGAAACGTCGTTCGCTCGAGTTGGTTGGAAGGTTTCCCATTTGAACAAAAAAAAACTCACTCAGTTTGAGTTAAGAACATGCTTCAAATAAAACCGGTCTAAATCATGTTTGTACGCGCCAAGCAAATTGAAAAAAGGGACAGGGAAAGGTAAAAATAGTAAAATAAAGGTAGAGGAAACGTTAAATAGAATGGAAGGAGAAGAGAATGTAGATCAGTCTAGGCGCGAACATACATGCGCCAATATAGCACATCCTGTAACTACTTAACCCCTGGTTCAGGCTTTTATGTCCTTTTTTTAGAAAAAAACTTAGTATTTTTTTTCCTGAGAAAGATCTTAAAATTTTTTTGATGTTGTTGTATTGAGGAGGCTGGCAGGTCGGTCGATCTCGAAATTTTTTGTTGTTGCTAGTTTTCAGTTTACTGCTCTTCACATAATAACAATGGTAGTTTTTTCATTGTTCAAAAAAAAACAAATAGAAAGGATGAGAGTCTCAACGCGCCCCTTGGTGATATTCAAGGAGAATGATTACCCCTCTAGCAAGTCAAGAGAGAGTCTCAACGCGCCCCTTGGTGATATTCAAGGAGAATGATTACCCCTCTAGCAAGTCAAGAGAGAGTCTCAACGCGCCCCTTGGTGATATTCAAGGAGAACGATTACCCCTCTAGCAAGTCAAGAGAGAGTCTCAACGCGCCCCTTGGTGATATTCAAGGAGAATGATTACCCCTCTAGCAAGTCAAGAGAGAGTCTCAACGCGCCCCTTGGTGATATTCAAGGAGAATGATTACCCCTCTAGCAAGTCAAGAGAGAGTCTCAACGCGCCCCTTGGTGATATTCAAGGAGAATGATTACCCCTCTAGCAAGTCAAGAGAGAGTCTCAACGCGCCCCTTGGTGATATTCAAGGAGAATGATTACCCCTCTAGCAAGTCAAGAGAGAGTCTCAACGCGCCCCTTGGTGATATTCAAGGAGAATGATTACCCCTCTAGCAAGTCAAGAGAGAGTCTCAACGCGCCCCTTGGTGATATTCAAGGAGAATGATTACCCCTCTAGCAAGTCAAGAGAGAGTCTCAACGCGCCCCTTGGTGATATTCAAGGAGAATGATTACCCCTCTAGCAAGTCAAGAGAGAGTCTCAACGCGCCCCTTGGTGATATTCAAGGAGAATGATTACCCCTCTAGCAAGTCAAGAGAGAGTCTCAACGCGCCCCTTGGTGATATTCAAGGAGAACGATTACCCCTCTAGCAAGTCAAGAGAGAGTCTCAACGCGCCCCTTGGTGATATTCAAGGAGAATGATTACCCCTCTAGCAAGTCAAGAGAGAGTCTCAACGCGCCCCTTGGTGATATTCAAGGAGAATGATTACCCCTCTAGCAAGTCAAGAGAGAGTCTCAACGCGCCCCTTGGTGATATTCAAGGAGAATGATTACCCCTCTAGCAAGTCAAGAGAGAGTCTCAACGCGCCCCTTGGTGATATTCAAGGAGAATGATTACCCCTCTAGCAAGTCAAGAGAGAGTCTCAACGCGCCCCTTGGTGATATTCAAGGAGAATGATTACCCCTCTAGCAAGTCAAGAGAGAGTCTCAACGCGCCCCTTGGTGATATTCAAGGAGAATGATTACCCCTCTAGCAAGTCAAGAGAGAGTCTCAACGCGCCCCTTGGTGATATTCAAGGAGAATGATTACCCCTCTAGCAAGTCAAGAGAGAGTCTCAACGCGCCCCTTGGTGATATTCAAGGAGAATGATTACCCCTCTAGCAAGTCAAGAGAGAGTCTCAACGCGCCCCTTGGTGATATTCAAGGAGAATGATTACCCCTCTAGCAAGTCAAGAGAGAGTCTCAACGCGCCCCTTGGTGATATTCAAGGAGAATGATTACCCCTCTAGCAAGTCAAGAGAGAGTCTCAACGCGCCCCTTGGTGATATTCAAGGAAAATGATTACCCCTCTAGCAAGTCAAGAGAGAGTCTCAACGCGCCCCTTGGTGATATTCAAGGACAATGATTACCCCTCTAGCAAGTCAAGAGAGAGTCTCAACGCGCCCCTTGGTGATATTCAAGGAGAATGATTACCCCTCTAGCAAGTCAAGAGAGAGTCTCAACGCGCCCCTTGGTGATATTCAAGGAGAATGATTACCCCTCTAGCAAGTCAAGAGAGAGTCTCAACGCGCCCCTTGGTGATATTCAAGGAGAATGATTACCCCTCTAGCAAGTCAAGAGAGAGTCTCAACGCGCCCCTTGGTGATATTCAAGGAGAATGATTACCCCTCTAGCAAGTCAAGAGAGAGTCTCAACGCGCCCCTTGGTGATATTCAATGAGAATGATTACCCCTCTAGCAAGTCAAGAGAGAGTCTCAACGCGCCCCTTGGTGATATTCAAGGAGAATGATTACCCCTCTAGCAAGTCAAGAGAGAGTCTCAACGCGCCCCTTGGTGATATTCAAGGAGAATGATTACCCCTCTAGCAAGTCAAGAGAGAGTCTCAACGCGCCCCTTGGTGATATTCAAGGAGAATGATTACCCCTCTAGCAAGTCAAACACGAACGACAAAATTTATAGTATGAATCCTATCATATTACTTTACAAGGACGCGGTCCTTCAAAGTTGCACTCCCATAGAAAGAGCTGGGGAATGAAAGAGAGAAAGAAAGAGAGAAAGAAAGAAAGAGAGAAAGAAAGAGTAAGAGAGAGTAATCAAATTCCAGCCTGAGAATATAATCAGAAAGTGATTGCATCCCCGGCATTCCGCTCTGCAGCTGTTGAAAGCTTATCGTAATCAAATATTTCATGAACTATCTCATATTCGAAAAGCAAGTCGAATAGACAACAAATATGAATACAAATGTGCAGTTCTGGCGGGTCTCCTCAGCCTCTAAATCATTTATTGGAGCATCTTTATGTGCTCGCCATGAAACCTCTGCGTAGTGAAACAAGAAATTCATTTGGCTTCCTATGTAGTAAAATTAAGCGCAGCTATAGAGTTTGCAGTCTACATACGCTCATTGATCATGATCCTGGTGATGGCCAATCGGAAGAGCCTCTCCCTCTCCTCCGCCGTCATCTCTCTCGTGTCCTTGACCAAGTTGAACTGCTGCTTCGTTTTTGGAGTCGGTGGTGGAAGGGATATCTGCATTCACTCCAGCTTCAGAATCCCCTCCGAAATAACCCTAATCTCTTTTTCGGCGAAAGGAAAGGAAATAAGAGGTTCGGACAGTTAGCTTATCGATGGAGGTACTTGCTTGTCGGAATATTCAGTAGCCCTCCCTTCCATAAGGGACACTCAGGCTTACTGGAAGCGGCGAAATTCCTGAACTTATACGCCCGAATAATTTTGTTTTTTTTTTTGTAGAAAAAGGGTTATCATGTGTTTCAAATGAAAATCGCTACTGACCCTTTTGCTGATCAGCTAAAACCACACCCCTTAAGTTGTCTCGAGTCACAAAAATAGTTTGATTAAAGTTTCCTCTTACCGTAACCTTGGGAGGCAGTCTTGCTCCCCCGGGTCCTTTCTTCTCTTCAACTCCTCGGTGCAACGCAGGAGTCGGCGGAATGATAGCTCCCTCATTCCTGGCACTTTGCCTCTCTGAATTTCCGACTTTGTCTTCCGAGATTTTAAAAAGGCACAAAAAAATTTAGGGGGGTGAGCAAAACTAACGCATGTACATGAACTTCCTCTTCTCCCTCACCGCTTCCACGCCAGGCCCAATGTCCGCTTGCGTCATTTGGGTGGCCATCATACGAGAAAGACGTCGGCGTTGGACCTCAATTCGAACGTTTATTCTTTTCATAACTCTTCTCAAAAAGTGTCTTTTAGTTTCAGATAAAGTAACGAATGTCTACCTTGCCCTTTCTCTTAATTTCATCTCTTCGCTAAAAAAGTGTTTTTCTTTGCCTATGTTTTTGGGTATCTAACCAAATTTCTGTCAATCGATTCTTTTCCAACCCATCAATTCTTTCCATACGATAGGAACATCACCGGAAGATTTAAAAGATTCCTTGTTTACTGGAAACACAAATCTTTTTAAAATGTTTACTACAAATCAATCGAAGTCATTTCGACCACATTTTTTTCCACGTGTTAGAATTGTATGCCAAAATTTTTTTGAGATCTTCATAGATGAATGGAAAAAGATAAGGACTTATTCCTAGTTTGGACTAACTTCGGTTCCAGCTGTTGCGATGGGTGTGTAGGTGGACTGGAAGGCAGCTGGCATTTCATCTGGCAGAGTCGCCTGCAATAAGTTATTACCCATCTCACCCCATAAAAAATCGCCCACTGTTTCACCATAAAAAATGACCAACTTGTATGTAAGTTTACTAAATTCTAACAAAATTCGGGGAAACTTAGGTGACGTTGCTTCAATTATGCCATACCTCCTCGAAACACCTATCAACTAACACTACTGAAAGGACAGGGGGAAGGCGATTTCTAGCAGGACTTCGACATTATCAATCTGTGATTAGGCAAAATTATTAACGGAGAAACGTACCAAGCTCGCAGAAACTGGAATAAAAATTGGAAATAGTGAGGGAACGGAAGCCGCGTATTCGCTGTTTGAACGATGCCCTTTATGAATGGAGCTAACAATGCAAACAATCTGTCACGCTTTTCAAGGTCCCATTTAGCATAATAACACCCCCTTACCAAAGATATCAATGCCAGATTCGCCGCAATTTTGTTGCTCAGCCTTTGAAAGATGAACTGAGCCGTGAAATCCGTGGCTTCCTGACAACAATTGAACTTGAAAAAAAAAACAACTTGTATCTGAATAATATCGGTGTCAGGTTTAAAATGAGACCCGCCCATATCATGGCTAATCAACCGAGTAAAAACATGTCTCTTTTAATAGTTAATCATTGAAATGAAAGCAGAGAACCGTTTATGATGTGAACAAATCTGTCAGTAGATGGTCATTTCACATAATGATTTACCAACTCTGTTGAGAATTTCGAAAAACCATTCTTCGACCGAGAAAATCTCAAGCGTGCTTCTCTATATTACAGACTCTCACGCTCGAAATCGGTAGTTTTTTTTTAAAAAATCATTATAACAGGAGGTGATCCTTGTTGAGCTATGCTCTACGCCCGGTAGAGAAGGGTGAGGGTATAACCTGCTCGAGTGACATCATGCTGGCCTGGATGTTGCCTCTCTCCATCTCTTCGTCCTCCTCATCTTCACCCACCGCAGCAGCCACTGACAGTGGCATCGCAGCCGAACCTCAACAGCAACTTCTTTTTTCTCTTTCTCTTAAAACTTCTTTGATTTTCATCTCTTAATCAACATATCATATCTATATAACTCTCTTTCTGTTATAGTATCCATCTGTATCTCTCTCTCTCTTCTCCCTCTCATTCTACTCCTCGTTCTCTTACTCTGAGTGTGCGACATGCTCATGCTCCCTCAACGCTACCCTTAGGTCATAAGGAAGTGAGAGTTTGACTGCGGTTCTTGACTTCTCCGCTCACTTTCTCAAAGTTCCATTATGTTCATAGATCTCCTTTTCGTTTGTTTTTTTTTTTCATGGCTGACGTACTCGTGCTTGGTATTGCAAAATCTTCGCGACTTCTTTTTGCCAATGGCTCATCTGATTTGAAGCTGCTCTTCTTGCGCGTTTCCGGGGTGGCCTTTGCTATTTCCTAGAACGAAATTCTTATACAATCCTAGCTGGCTTCTTTTACTTTCCAAAAGAAAACCATTATTTATCCAAACGAAGACCATTATCCGCTCATCTTTTGGCATTAGAAGTGCGCGGATAGCTTGTTCAGAAAACCTCGCCTTCGTTAGACGAAGAGCCAGGGTTCAACTTATTCATTCAATCATTTATTTATTCCTTAGCACATTTTGAAGGCTCAACGGATAACAGTCACACTGTTAACTAATATAGCAAGATTAAGATTATGTGAGTAAAGTAGAACATTGTGGTAAGTCCGTTTACACGCGAGCAAGGGAGGGTTAGTTGGTACTCATGATGAGCCTAAAACCCGTTCTAAACGATTTTGTAGTCATTTTCATTCCTAAAAAAACTATTCCTGATTCCTTTTTTCAACGGGATGCCCTGCCCCTGAGTGCTAATCGATTGACGAACCGACTGCGATGTTCCTAGATCGGAGAGAAGAGAGGCAATCTTCTGAGTTAACGGCTCAGATGAGGGATGCTTGAGAAGTCTAATCAAGTGCATCTTCAGCTCTTTCCTAACTGCCTTCACTTGACTCGTTCCCAGAGTTGGAGGCAGATTCACCTGAAAACAAGATATTTTAGTGCATCTCTCCTTCGAGGAAGAAAGAAAAAAGTGGGAGGATGAGTGGCTCGTGCTGAAGATACAACACGAGACACTCGTGTTGCTCGAAACACACTGGCAACAGTGGCCATTCGTGACTCTACAGCCTTAAGAGCCTGTCACGGATGGAGCCGGATCATCCAGTCCAGAATCGAGCGCGACCTCAGGTGGCGGATAGAGGGACGCCTCCCTACGAAGAATTCGTGCTGGTAGGTAGCGGGAGGAATCCCGCCGCGGAACAAAACTGGGTAGTATAGCTCGTCAAAGGAGGGTGATGCCGGATCGGCCTGGGCATGCCACCGGACCAAACATCAGCCGATACTCCGCTATACTTTTCAATGGCGAGTCGAGGCGCCAGTCAAATAACCTCTTGCCTATCTCCGGTCAACGACAGGCGAGACGTCTCTACTCCCACCCAAAACGATGCTAGGCCGGCTTGACCACCCACTCACAAGGCCTATATCATGAACAGGTTGCTACAACGATGTCCGCCTTCACAAGGTGCAGCATGACAGTCTCAGGACTGCAGAGGACATCAAAACCCTTCTCCGGACGCATCTTGTCCGAAGAACACGAGAACTTCTCTCATTAAAGAGAGTGTTCATAACCAAGTCTTCAATGCGGGATGCTTGCCGGCAACAACAACAACAAGACACTCGTGTTCCATTCAACAAAAAAGGATGAATTTCTATGGGCAAGCAACAACAACATCCTCTCCCTCGATACATTTGTTACGAAGTGCCTCATCTTTTTACCAAAAACCTCGTGTCATTTCTTTTTTGACAAATAATTTCTAGGATCCTTATTCTTTCACTTGTGATGCAGAGAATCCAGTAAAACTCAAGAAAATGACAAATATCTACACATGAGACCATAGCTCATCAGCAGGATGTGTCGAAAAGAATTTTTTCGGGCAAGTGACCGGGCGACCCACCCTTAGCGACCGGAGAAAAGTCAAAAATATTTCATTTTGCCTAACCAGGGTCGAAGTATAACATTCGATATTTTTTCAATTACAAACTTTTTTGAATATCAATTTCTGTTTCTTTTTTTGCCACTAAAAAAGTTTTCTGGGAGATCGGGCGAGCGACCGAGAGAAGTTTTACAAGTTTGGTGAGCTATGCATGAGACACATCAATCCTTATCCTGTCCCTACCTGGCCAATTTTCGCGATTACCAATCTATGAGTCTTTTGACCATTTCTACTCAGTTTTCAATCACTCAAGCTGATTAATTCCGGTTTTACATCAAGAACAAAAACTAACGGCAAGCTAAGTTCTCCAATCGAATGATGACGCGACAAGCCGGTATAAGAGTAAACTTTCATAAAAATCAAGACGCAAAATAATGCAGTTTGAGATGACAAACTACTGTATCAACAGCGACCCATGTTTGATGCATCAACAAAAGTTAGGAGGAAAAGTTTTTAAAAAATGTTATCATTGACTAAGTAAACTGTAAAACTACCAACTTGCAGCTGATCTAACGCCTCCACAACGCGAGCCATGAATTCTGGACGTTGTTTTGCTGAAAGTCAAGAAATCCGTGGCTAGTGGTGAGTTTTTTTCTTTATTTTTTAAGTGGGTTCATAGGTAAAATATGTCTTGATTTTTCAAAAGGTCGATCGCTAAAGTAAGCTGAAAATTTCAAAGAGTAATAAAGATTTCATCTCTCAATTTCAGCTGTGAAAACTGTGATAAGTTCATTTTAAGAGATGCAGTGACGGCTGATTGTTCGGTAGGTCGGTCGCTCTTTTTTTGCCAATTGGCAGTTTACCTATGAGTGGGTTATACCAGCCGAACTTATTGCACATTGACTTTTTAGTAATTAACTTTTCGATTCGTAATTCAGAAAAAAATCTTTTCCACAAAAAAACTTTTACTATTCAATCATAAAATCAACGATAAAAACCTCTTATCAGTAGTTTGGTTAACCCATTTTTTATTCAGGTGTTGATATATATCATAATTCCTCTTGAATATCTGCCCAGTAGCCGAACCACTTCATATCGGAAACCAATCGAATTGCACTCTTTCAGCAGATTAGAAGCAAACCGATATTGCAGATAGCACTAAGGACGGTTAGAAGATTCTGGGAGGAAATGTGGGCGAGTGCGGTCTGTTGAATGAGAGAATCCATGCAGTGGAGAGCCTCTGAGGCCAGCTTTCGGTAGGATATGAAGCGATGGTCCCGAGGTACTTCTGCCAGGTGCATTCCTTCTCTCGAAGAACCCTCTGAGTGCTGACAACAACAGAATTGACCAATTATGTGTTCAGAGCTCCCCAGGGGTCTGAAAATGCCTGAACTAGAATTCTAATCGCCCTTTGCAAGTCCTATTTTGTTGCACCGATCATAACAATACCAATTTTTCTTCGGAATTGTTTCTATTGAAATATATTCAGGCTAACTTTGTGAACGTATAGGTTTCAGGATCTTCTCGTTTTGACTTATTTTTCTTGCCGCTCTCACTCACTCTCTCATTAATTCCGGTTCCTACACAAATTGTTGGTTAAATAACCTTTTTAAAGTGTGGGGCCATATTCATTTGTACAAGGCAAGGTAGTTCGAAGTTTGCTTCGCAAAACTCATCACGCTACGTGATCTATTGACTGAACCAATTAAGTTGAAAGCCAACCTCTGTTCGAATAGTCTGGGCGAGGACGAGTGTCTCCAAAAACTTGATCGCCATCGTGCGGATACTAAAATAGTCTTTCAGCAAATCTGGTATAAAAGTCTTCAAAAACTTGTTCGATTCAATATTCAGATATTTATATTTCCAGTTTGTTCAGTGAATTTTATTTAAAATATGATTGAACTAGCTCCCGGACAAAAGTGAGTCCAAAGGGCGGTATCAAACAAAGCTGTATTATTCACCAAAAACTAGGGCTTCACCACTACACTACGAACATGAATCGCTCATCTGTGCGATGAATATAAGAGCTTTTATCAGCTTCATCGTTGCAATCGCATGAATATGGGTTAATAACAGGGGTTGAATAGTGACCGGATCGGTCCCGTCGGCGGATACATCTACACACACTATTGACAAAAAAAACTCTATATTTTCTTACCCTTTGCCTTCATCCCCTCTTCTTTTTTCCTTCAGACTTTGAGCGGCGGATACATGTAAACCCAAATTGGGCGACTTTATTTAACCCCTGGTTAATAATACTGATAGGGACGACTTAGTTTCTCCTTCCCTTCCTACTCCGTTTCTCCTACTCAAATCCCTTATATACTCTTTCTAATTTCAAGGTACTCGGATCAAATTAACTCATATAAAAAACCCAAAACTTCATATTTTCTCGAATCTCTCTTTCCTTGAAGATATTTCTCCCTCTCTCTTTTTCGCCTTCCTTTCTCTTTCTCTTCCTTTCTGATTACTGTAATGATAACGTACCCTTCATTGTCACTGTCGAGGTGATACATGATCTTGCTTTTGAGTCGGGAGAAGCTCTCCCAACAAGTCTCCGTTGCAGCGTCGGCTTTCTTCGCCACCGCCCAACGAAGCACGACGGGATAAATATTCAAACAGACGTTCATTATCTGGAAAACACTCCTTTCACTTTCGGCTCCGTCCACTCACGTCTCCACTGCATAACTATCCACCTCCTATCACAGCTCAGTATAGGTTTTTCTTGGAGTCTGTGCACATACTCCTCGTGTAAATTCGTGTAATGAGAAGGAAATACAAGAAAACAATTGATGGATGATTGAAAAGAAAAATTTGAGGAGAAATACTTGAGTGACAACGCCTTTTTATGAACGAACTTTTTTAGTGACGGCGACGTTTGAAGCCAAAAGGAGGAGAGTCAGTGTTAGGACTGCTTTCTTCAACACTTCCGCGTCTTTTTTGCTGAAATAAACCGAAACTCGGATTGGCGAAAGTTTTTATTTGACAGGAGACCTGGAGTTGTAGACGAAAAAATTCAAAAGAGCGCCTAAAGCAGGGTGTTTCTCTGACCCGCACCATTGGTCACCTAAATTTGTCAAAAAAAATTTCGCGGGCGGGGGGCCGGGCGGGGTTTTGTGTACAAATTAGATTTCTTATTGTATTTTTTATATTTACATTCGTGTAATGAAATAAATTTAATTTCACAGCGGAGTTTTATTGGAAGTGATTTCTAAATTGAGTTTTTGACCGTAACTCCTTTAACATAAACTAAATGGTAAATGTACTGCTACAGATTTTATCAAACACCACAAACACCATTATAAAACATAAGGAAATAAATCTGAACCGGATAAAATCATGTGAAAAACTTATGAAAAATTTCCTTCCTGGGCGGGGGCCGGGAGGTTTTTTATACCCCTTGGTAACCTATGACGTGACATAGTGGTAGTGTTATAGACCATTGTGCAAAGAGTCCCGAGTTCGACTCCCACCCCGGACAGATCCACCCAAACCAAGGGGGTTAAGAAATGTTGGTAGTGCTCATGCACGAATCTGACTCTCCCCACTGCTGCTCATCACACTAGCAGTGATATAGCAGGCAGCCACTGGTTCTACCAGGATAGGTCTCTCCTGCATCTCAGGGGAGCGCGTACCCTGCCGCGAGGCGGGAACAAGCGCGAGGAAGAAGAAGAAGAAGGTAACCTATGACCCGCACTGCGGGTAAAAAAGTCTATGCGCTCTCCGAAAACCCCGAAAAACATTGGAATCTATGCGGCTGGAAAAAAATTTCTCGGACTTTTCATAGGGAAAGTCCAAATCATTGGAAAAAAACTCTGCCATTTTAGAAATGTTTGCCATAGAAAAAAGTTGTGCGCCCTGGCCTGAAGTTAAGAGGTAAGCGAGGAGCAAAAATACGGTGTTTTGATGACAATAATTCGTGAATAAAATAAGGAGAGGGGGACAGTGAAGACAAGGCGAACAAGCAAAGATCCTGTCATGACTCATTATGACTTGGATTCAGAATCTTTGGGCTGATCTCTCCGATTGTAAAGTCATGACTCATTATGACTTGGATTCAGAATCTTTGGGCTGATCTCTCCGATTCTAAAGTCATGACTCATTATGACTTGGATTCAGAATCTTTGGGCTGATCTCTCCGATTCTAAAGTCACCCATTCATCGTGAAAACTATTGTTTAAGGAGTTTCATCGTAATTTGGTGAGTTTCTGTTTAGACTTTTGGCAGATCCCTATTTCTATTTAATTGCATATCTTCATAAAACTAATTCATATAGCCACAAGTTAATCTCTGTCCATCAATCTCTGTCCACGCATCATATAGCCACAAGTTAATCTCTGTCCACGCATCATCCCGACAGATCTCTGTTTTCCGGATACAATTTTAAACCTAAATAGGAAGACGAACCAGGCTTTTTCAATGAAAGAGACGATGAAGCACTTCACCATCGGCTGCGGCGTTGTGTGGAACTCGAGCATCTCGTCCAAGAAGTTATCTATCAGATGACCTCCTCCCTCTCGGTTCAGCAGAAGATTCTCAGCCTCAAAGTTTCACTCTAACAGTATATCACGAACATGAGATGCAAGTTTTAAAAAATTAGGGTTTAAAGATATATTTTACTACAGCCCCAACCCTCTCACAGGTAAAACCGCCACGGTGTTTCTTAGCACCCGCACAACTTCTTCGAGCGCATAGATTTTTTAACTTCGAGCGCATATACTTTTAAAATTTCAGAGTTAGAAATTCATTTTTCTAATGATTCGGACTTTCTCTGCGAAAAATCCGAGAAAAAATTTTTCAAGCGCATAGACTTCACTTTTTCCCCCGGAGTTTTGGAGAGCACATAGATTTTTTAATCCGCCGTACGGGTCAGAGAAACATCCTGAAAACCGCCCTATAGAAGTTCAAATGTACAATTTCGTCAGTGGAGGGGGTGTGGGAACCTAATGTCAAAGTTTTGGCACTTTATGACATGGGAACAGGGGTTAAATGGAGCCGCCCAATTCGGGTTTACATGTATCCGCCGCTCAAGGTTTGAAGGAAAAAAAGAAGAGGGGATAAAGGAAAAGGGTAAGAAAATAGTGAGTTTTGTGTCAATAGTGTGTGCACATGTATCCACCGACGGGACCTATCCGGTCACTATTTAACCCCTGCATGGGAGACGTGCTTTACTTGGGGGGAGGGGTCAGCTTATTTTTCACTGATTTTTCCGCTTAGGCTTTTCTAACGAGTCCGCATGGCCCAATTAGCCACGATGTAGTTTTATCCGGTCTAATTAAGTTAATTGACTTAGCTGTTTTCAGCTATTATTAACTTTTTTTCCGCTTAGACTCAAGCAAAGGTAAAGCTAACGAGGCCGTACGGCTCACGGACGAAAAATACACATTCTGAATTTTTTGTCGAATAAGTGACTAATTTTTCTCAAACAGCGTAAATGGTGTATTACACATTGTAGTATAAAATCACTAGAAAAAAGCCCTCCAAAGTAAAGTGCGCCCCCCCCCCAAGTGAAGCACATCCCCTCTAAGTAAATTTGTGCCGAGCTTTTCAAAAAAACTTCTTTAGAGAATTTTTGTCAATTCTTAAGAAAAAACGTTCCTGAAGAGAACTACGGTTTTGCTTTTGAAAACTTTCGCTATCACAATCAGAAAAATAATTGCCTCTAGAGATGAGAAGGGTAACCAGAGGGTAACTACAGGGTAATCGTCCAGATCAACATAGGCTCCGCTCCGCTCACCCTTAGGGGGGGGGGCAGAGTCACAGATTTATGACTAATTTTTTGATACGGTCTCGTTAGCCTAAGCCATACGGCATCGTTAGCGTAGACTATTACTAAGCCTTAGCGTAGTTTGATGTGAAAAATTACAGCGAGATGGATCAGAAAGAGAGGAAAATGAGAGAGAACAGGAGCAACACGCAGAAAAATGCAGGGGAGAGGAGCCTACGTAAAAATAGACAAGTGCCAACTAGACGGTTCACCAGAGCAAATTTAGAAAAGAAAATTATCAGCAAACGGTTACTTGAAGACGATTCTCAAGAAGTGAAATCTAGAGACGTTTTACCAAGGGAAAAATAGGTAGAGTTCACCAAAGAAAGTTGACATGTATGTCTTAACCAGGAAAAATTACCTGAGAAGGTTAGGAAGTAAAAACGAAAACCGGGAAAGTTTCAAAGAGTACCTCTCTCAGAAAAGGCAGCTTCTCATTTCCCTCAGCTGCCTGAGCGGAACGGATGGCTGCACCAATCAAGGAGTCCAAAGACTCTTCAATGATGAGCGCATCATCCATGACCTTGAAGCGAAGCTCAGGTTTTTTCACAAGGAATTTCAGTTGATTTACCAATTTAAACGCTTCCGACAGCCACTCGTATACTATCTTAGCCTTACGTCACTAAAGCCTCGAAAAATGATTATGAAAGAATTTATAATTGAATGGATATTAATTTTCACAAAAATAGGTACAGACGAGTAAATACAAAATCAACACTTGAAATTACTCTTTGCAGCATGTACTGGAACTGCTAGAGTTATAATTTAAAGGCTGAACGTATGACTACGTCATTAAACTTCATTAATTGTTGTACTACCAGCTTTCAACATCAGTTACCTTTAAATGAAACCACGGTTTTAAAACTCCATTGTGTGAGACAAGCAAAAAAAAAAGATTGTTCCAACAGAAACCAGTGAACTCGAAAAGAGACTTTACATATAAAGGTATCCAAAACTTTTTAGATAGTTTTTAAAAATTCAAAAGTTTGGCCGTTAACAAAAGTGAAATAACACTTGAGCTAACACCGAAAATGAATGTGGTCAGGTTTGCTTATGCGAATTAGTAAAAAACAGAAGAAAAAAATTTCGGTGTTGGATCAACTGTATTGTCACTCTGTGTCACTCGGTCGCACTTTCGCTTATAGCCAAAAAATTTTTTTCGGCCTCGTTAGCGTAAACTTTTTCCTAAGCCTAAGCGTTTTTTAATGTAGAATATAGCTTTTAAAAAACTTTTTTTAGAAGCAAGTAAACCATAACTCATACAAATCATCACAATTCTTCTATCAATCTTGTTCCTGATGAAGTACGAGCGAGAACGTTGAACGAAGAGATAAGAGAATATGGTTTGGACAATACGGTCCGATTCCTGCTAGACTCCGAGCTCAACCATGCTGATGAGTAGATGAAGAAGAGTGGAGGTGAAGCCCCATTTAACTTTAACTTCCCCCCCTTTAATTTTAACTCCCACCCATTTTACTCTAACTTTCCTCTCTTAATTTTAAGAAATTAGACCGCATTAAATCAAGTTATCCCAAGCACGGACACGATTTGTAATAGATCGCGTATCATAAATTTAAACTGATAGAAAGAATAGAACCAAGAGAGAGAGAGAGAGAGAGAGAGAGAGAGAAAACACAAACAAAAATAACAAAAAAACAACAATAAAAAAACGAAATCATTTTACATTCACTTGAAAGATTCGAGATAGCTTCCCCGCCAAAAAGCCATGTCCTAACTTTCTTTTCCCACGCGTTCGGGATCAAAAACTTCTCAAACTCTCTCTCTCTCACACGCGTTCGAGCCAGAGCTTGGCGAAAAAAAAAACCAAAAAAACTTTTTCGAACTTTTTTTTTCGATTTTGAAAACCAAAAAAAATTTTCGAACTTTTTTTTCGACTTTAAAAACCAAAAAAAAAAATTGACTTTTTTTCGATTTTAATTCTCAACTCTCTCTCTCTCTCTCGGGCCAGGGCTGGGCGAAAAAAAAACCAAAAATTTTTTTCCGAACTTTTTTTTTCGATTTTGAAAACCAAAAAAAACTTTTCGAACTTTTTTTCGATTTTGAAAACCAAAAAAAAATTTTCGACTTTTTTTGTTCAATTTCGAAAACCAAAAAAATTTTTTGAATTTTTTTTCGATTTAAAAAACCAAAAAAAACCAACACAAAAAAAAACGATTTAAAGAAACCAAAAAAAATTTAAACCAAAAAAACAACAAAAAACCCCAAAAAACCACCGCAAAAACTCTATTACACTTCTTCCTCCAGTCATTTCATTCCTTTCGTCATGAAGTATAACTTAGATTTTTAGAATATCGTCACCGGTTTATGATCATTACAAGGCAAATTTAGAACGGTTCGAATATCGTCACCGGTTTATGATCATTACAAGGCAAATTTAGAACGTTTCTAATATCGTCACCGGTTTATGATCATTACAAGGCAAATTTAGAACGGTTCGAATATCGTCACCGGTTTATGATCATTACAAGGCAAATTTAGAACGGTTCGAATATCGTCACCGGTTTATGATCATTACAAGGCAAATTTAGAACGGTTCTAATATCGTCACCGGTTGATGATCATTACAAGGCAAATTTAGAACGGTTCTAATATCGTCACCGGTTGATGATCATTACAAGGCAATTTTAGAACGGTTCTAATATCGTCACCGGTTTATGATCATTACAAGGCAAATTTAGAACGGTTCTAATATCGTCACCGGTTGATGATCATTACAAGGCAAATTTAGAACGGTTCTAATATCGTCACCGGTTGATGATCATTACAAGGCAAATTTAGAACGGTTCTAATATCGTCACCGGTTTATGATCATTACAAGGCAAATTTAGAACGGTTCTAATATCGTCACCGGTTTATGATCATTACAAGGCAAATTTAGAACGGTTCTAATATCGTCACCGGTTTATGATCATTACAAGGCAAATTTAGAACGGTTCTAATATCGTCACCGGTTTATGATCATTACAAGGCAAATTTAGAACGTTTCTAATATCGTCACCGGTTTATGATCATTACAAGGCAAATTTAGAACGGTTCTAATATCGTCACCGGTTTATGATCATTACAAGGCAAATTTAGAACGGTTCGAATATCGTCACCGGTTTATGATCATTACAAGGCAAATTTAGAACGGTTCTAATATCGTCACCGGTTTATGATCATTACAAGGCAAATTTAGAACGGTTCTAATATCGTCACCGGTTGATGATCATTACAAGGCAAATTTAGAACGGTTCTAATATCGTCACCGGTTTATGATCATTACAAGGCAAATTTAGAACGGTTCGAATATCGTCACCGGTTTATGATCATTACAGGGCAAATTTAGAACGGTTCTAATATCGTCACCGGTTTATGATCATTACAAGGCAAATTTAGAACGGTTCGAATATCGTCACCGGTTTATGATCATTACAAGGCAAATTTAGAACGGTTCGAATATCGTCACCGGTTTATGATCATTACAAGGCAAATTTAGAACGGTTCTAATATCGTCACCGGTTTATGATCATTACAAGGCAAATTTAGAACGGTTCTAATATCGTCACCGGTTTATGATCATTACAAGGCAAATTTAGAACGGTTCTAATATCGTCACCGGTTTATGATCATTACAAGGCAAATTTAGAACGATTCTAATATCGTCACCGGTTGATGATCATTACAAGGCAAATTTAGAACGGTTCTAATATCGTCACCGGTTTATTATCATTACAAGGCAAATTTAGAACGGTTCGAATATCGTCACCGGTTTATGATCATTACAAGGCAAATTTAGAACGGTTCTAATATCGTCACCGGTTTATGATCATTACAAGGCAAATTTAGAACGGTTCTAATATCGTCACCGGTTTATGATCATTACAAGGCAAATTTAGAACGGTTCGAATATCGTCACCGGTTTATGATCATTACAAGGCAATTTTAGAACGGTTCGAATATCGTCACCGGTTTATGATCATTACAAGGCAAATTTAGAACGGTTCTAATATCGTCACCGGTTTATGATCATTACAAGGCAAATTTAGAACGGTTCTAATATCGTCACCGGTTGATGATCATTACAAGGCATTTTTAGAACGGTTCGAATATCGTCACCGGTTTATGATCATTACAAGGCAAATTTAGAACGTTTCTAATATCGTCACCGGTTTATGATCATTACAAGGCAAATTTAGAACGGTTCGAATATCGTCACCGGTTTATGATCATTACAAGGCAAATTTAGAACGGTTCGAATATCGTCACCGGTTTATGATCATTACAAGGCAAATTTAGAACGGTTCTAATATCGTCACCGGTTTATGATCATTACAAGGCAAATTTAGAACGGTTCTAATATCGTCACCGGTTGATGATCATTACAAGGCAAATTTAGAACGGTTCTAATATCGTCACCGGTTTATTATCATTACAAGGCAAATTTAGAACGGTTCGAATATCGTCACCGGTTTATGATCATTACAAGGCAAATTTAGAACGGTTCTAATATCGTCACCGGTTTATGATCATTACAAGGCAAATTTAGAACGGTTCTAATATCGTCACCGGTTTATGATCATTACAAGGCAAATTTAGAACGGTTCGAATATCGTCACCGGTTTATGATCATTACAAGGCAATTTTAGAACGGTTCGAATATCGTCACCGGTTTATGATCATTACAAGGCAAATTTAGAACGGTTCTAATATCGTCACCGGTTTATGATCATTACAAGGCAAATTTAGAACGGTTCTAATATCGTCACCGGTTGATGATCATTACAAGGCATTTTTAGAACGGTTCGAATATCGTCACCGGTTTATGATCATTACAAGGCAAATTTAGAACGTTTCTAATATCGTCACCGGTTTATGATCATTACAAGGCAAATTTAGAACGGTTCGAATATCGTCACCGGTTTATGATCATTACAAGGCAAATTTAGAACGGTTCGAATATCGTCACCGGTTTATGATCATTACAAGGCAAATTTAGAACGGTTCGAATATCATCACCGGTTTATGATCATTACAAGGCAAATTTAGAACGGTTCGAATATCGTCACCGGTTTATGATCATTACAAGGCAAATTTAGAACGGTTCGAATATCGTCACCGGTTTATGATCATTACAAGGCAAATTTAGAACGGTTCTAATATCGTCACCGGTTTATGATCATTACAAGGCAAATTTAGAACGGTTCGAATATCGTCACCGGTTTATGATCATTACAAGGCAAATTTAGAACGTTTCTAATATCGTCACCGGTTTATGATCATTACAAGGCAAATTTAGAACGGTTCGAATATCGTCACCGGTTTATGATCATTACAAGGCAAATTTAGAACGGTTCTAATATCGTCACCGGTTTATGATCATTACAAGGCAAATTTAGATCGGTTCGAATATCGTCACCGGTTTATGATCATTACAAGGCAATTTTAGAACGGTTCGAATATCGTCACCGGTTTATGATCATTACAAGGCAAATTTAGAACGGTTTCTAATATCGTCACGGTTTATGATCATTACAAGGCAAATTTAGAACGGTTCTAATATCGTCACCGGTTTATGATCATTACAAGGCAAATTTAGAACGGTTCGAATATCGTCACCGGTTTATGATCATTACAAGGCAAATTTAGAACGTTTCTAATATCGTCACCGGTTTATGATCATTACAAGGCAAATTTAGAACGGTTCGAATATCGTCACCGGTTTATGATCATTACAAGGCAAATTTAGAACGGTTCGAATATCGTCACCGGTTTATGATCATTACAAGGCAAATTTAGAACGGTTCTAATATCGTCACCGATTGATGATCATTACAAGGCAAATTTAGAACGGTTCTAATATCGTCACCGGTTGATGATCATTACAAGGCAATTTTAGAACGGTTCTAATATCGTCACCGGTTTATGATCATTACAAGGCAAATTTAGAACGGTTCTAATATCGTCACCGGTTGATGATCATTACAAGGCAAATTTAGAACGGTTCTAATATCGTCACCGGTTGATGATCATTACAAGGCAAATTTAGAACGGTTCTAATATCGTCACCGGTTTATGATCATTACAAGGCAAATTTAGAACGGTTCTAATATCGTCACCGGTTTATGATCATTACAAGGCAAATTTAGAACGGTTCTAATATCGTCACCGGTTGATGATCATTACAAGGCAAATTTAGAACGGTTCTAATATCGTCACCGGTTGATGATCATTACAAGGCAATTTTAGAACGGTTCTAATATCGTCACCGGTTTATGATCATTACAAGGCAATTTTAGAACGGTTCGAATATCGTCACCGGTTTATGATCATTACAAGGCAAATTTAGAACGGTTCGAATATCGTCACCGGTTTATGATCATTACAAGGCAAATTTAGAACGGTTCTAATATCGTCACCGGTTTATGATCATTACAAGGCAAATTTAGAACGGTTCTAATATCGTCACCGGTTTATGATCATTACAAGGCAAATTTAGAACGTTTCTAATATCGTCACCGGTTGATGATCATTACAAGGCAATTTTAGAACGGTTCTAATATCGTCACCGGTTTATGATCATTACAAGGCAAATTTAGAACGGTTCGAATATCGTCACCGGTTTATGATCATTACAAGGCAAATTTAGAACGGTTCGAATATCGTCACCGGTTTATGATCATTACAAGGCAAATTTAGAACGGTTCTAATATCGTCACCGGTTATGATCATTACAAGGCAAATTTAGAACGGTTCTAATATCGTCACCGGTTTATGATCATTACAAGGCAAATTTAGAACGTTTCTAATATCGTCACCGGTTTATGATCATTACAAGGCAAATTTAGAACGGTTCTAATATCGTCACCGGTTTATGATCATTACAAGGCAAATTTAGAACGGTTCGAATATCGTCACCGGTTTATGATCATTACAAGGCAAATTTAGAACGGTTCTAATATCGTCACCGGTTTATGATCATTACAAGGCAAATTTAGAACGGTTCTAATATCGTCACCGGTTGATGATCATTACAAGGCAAATTTAGAACGGTTCTAATATCGTCACCGGTTTATGATCATTACAAGGCAAATTTAGAACGGTTCGAATATCGTCACCGGTTTATGATCATTACAAGGCAAATTTAGAACGGTTCTAATATCGTCACCGGTTTATGATCATTACAAGGCAAATTTAGAACGGTTCGAATATCGTCACCGGTTTATGATCATTACAAGGCAAATTTAGAACGGTTCGAATATCGTCACCGGTTTATGATCATTACAAGGCAAATTTAGAACGGTTCTAATATCGTCACCGGTTTATGATCATTACAAGGCAAATTTAGAACGGTTCTAATATCGTCACCGGTTTATGATCATTACAAGGCAAATTTAGAACGATTCTAATATCGTCACCGGTTTATGATCATTACAAGGCAAATTTAGAACGGTTCTAATATCGTCACCGGTTGATGATCATTACAAGGCAAATTTAGAACGGTTCTAATATCGTCACCGGTTTATTATCATTACAAGGCAAATTTAGAACGGTTCGAATATCGTCACCGGTTTATGATCATTACAAGGCAAATTTAGAACGGTTCTAATATCGTCACCGGTTTATGATCATTACAAGGCAAATTTAGAACGGTTCTAATATCGTCACCGGTTTATGATCATTACAAGGCAAATTTAGAACGGTTCGAATATCGTCACCGGTTTATGATCATTACAAGGCAAATTTAGAACGGTTCGAATATCGTCACCGGTTTATGATCATTACAAGGCAAATTTAGAACGTTTCTAATATCGTCACCGGTTTATGATCATTACAAGGCAAATTTAGAACGGTTCGAATATAGTCACCGGTTTATGATCATTACAAGGCAAATTTAGAACGGTTCTAATATCGTCACCGGTTTATGATCATTACAAGGCAATTTTAGAACGGTTCGAATATCGTCACCGGTTTATGATCATTACAAGGCAAATTTAGAACGGTTCTAATATCGTCACCGGTTTATGATCATTATAAGGCAAATTTAGAACGGTTCGAATATCGTCACCGGTTTATGATCATTACAAGGCAAATTTAGAACGTTTCTAATATCGTCACCGGTTTATGATCATTACAAGGCAAATTTAGAACGGTTCGAATATCGTCACCGGTTTATGATCATTACAAGGCA